>OY720637.1:73353368-74553368 GCA_963169105.1 Ceriagrion tenellum | reverse complement strand
ACAGTTAACAGTTAAAGAGTAGTAGAAGCCAAAGTTATCGTCGGCCGAGGGAAAAATTAGCTACTCAGGGTGCTGGAGAATGTTTATTGCTGAAAGAAATACGTCACCTATCCCCGGATTAAAATATTCGACTAACTTTATTTGAAATGTGACGGCTCAAATTCACTGAGATTTAGCGATTTTAATATTTCATTCAACTGCCTGTCAGTCATAGTGAGTCAAACATTGTGTTTATGTCGATAGTAACCGATATTCACTACTATGTATGGCCCGCCATTATATCCCTTTTGAATTCCTAGTATCGTATCCCGCTTTTTATATCGTCCAGAATTTCTATCCTCTTCCTTCCTCTTCCACTCTACCCCATTTTTCTCCATTCTATGGCTTTCTTTAGCATTCCCTATTCTTTGAATACGTCCTCCAACCATCTCTTCTGCCTCCTCCAAACCTCCGCTACTAGCTTCCTCTCCTCTCCAACCACATACAACACCTTTTCGTTCGTCCTTCTCTCTACCCAGCTAACCCTCACCGTCCTCCACACCCACATCTCATACGCCTCGAGTCTACGGATATTCTTTCATACAATGACCTGGTCTCCGCCCCAAAAAGTGCCACGCTCCATATCAGAGTTTCCACCAGTCTTTACTTCATGTCTCAACTCAGACTCCCTTCATCGAGTCCCTCTTTAAAAATGCTTCTTTAGCCATTGAGATCCTAAATTAGGCATAAACTGAATTCTTCCCTAGACATCCTATCAGGAATTTCTCTAAAGTCTTCTTCAGGGGTTCAGGTTGGTGTGGAGGGTAGAGTACTAGCTAACCATACGACCGGCCAGGGTTCAATTCCCTGCAGAGGAGATATTTTTCAGAGTAAACCCGATCATTACCTGAGTGTCTTGTGGATGACACTTCAAATACAGTACTCCGTCTACCGGATGAGACATTAAACCTTGGTTCCCTCGGCGCCTTTCGTTTAGAGCAGGTTAATGGCAACGCCGGGTTTCTCTTCACCCTTCCTCCCTTAACTGTCCCTTACGGCGCAAATGACCTTAGCTGTCGATTGCCTCCCCATCCACAGACCGGATTTGTACCCGAGCTCTCTAGATAACTGTAGCTACCGCTTCTGACGAATCCCTAAGTATTCTTTAAAGCGCACCCTGGGGTCATATTATTTCTGAACACAACCTCCATTATCCCATTTCGATTGTCATCTCCGGCCTTCGGGCGACAGTGTCTCTTCCTCCAACCCAAGGCACTTCAATCGCTCGTTTTCCGCCTTTCCCGCCATGGGTAGGGAAAAAATAATATTCTTCGCTCAAAAGCTCATTTATCGGCACTCCCGTTCAATAGGAGACTACATGAGTGACTCCACTTTGGCACTCGACTCTAACCGACAAAGCGATTGGAAAACTTGAATTCATCGAAGCAATTAGGGGAAAATGAAGTTGCTTCATCCTCATGGTATTTTCTCATATGTCCCACATATCAGGAGGGGAAGTATGAAAAATCTGGAGTTTCTTTAAAAGTAGGCGTTATTCACGTAATCTTAATTAAATTCATAACTCATTTTCGTCTCGATAGTCGGATGGAAGTAAAAACAAACAAATGCTCCCAGCGCTCATAGATTAGAAAAAATCCTTATTATGTAATAATTTAATAATGTGTTTATGGGTAATCAAGATATCCATAAGTCAACGATCAAGTTTCAAAAATTTTATATATAAATGCGATATTGTCGCCTATTATCACCTTAGAGTGTTCATAATGCAACATCCAAGTCAGTGTGTAAATTTGTAATACAATATTCATTGACGGTTGAGGATTCTTATAACGAAAATTTCTCCAAACAGAACTGTGTGAGATATGTGGCATCAAATTCATGAGTTATGAATTTAATTGCGCTGACATGATTAATACAAAAATTTTAAATCAACTTTACAATTTCTGATTCTGAGCGCTTCCATTGCTATTACAAAACATTTGCTTCCAGAGATATCTTCATTCAGCTTTACAAGCAACATATTGCCAACAAATTAATTAACTTTATTTATAAATATCTTATTTGAGTTGTGGTTTTTACTAAATATACTCTAATGTTGGAAAAAGTAGCACCCGTTTGCTAAAAAATTATCTCGAAGTGAAATATAATGTTTAGGCAGGATATATAATAATTAAGAATTTCCATTTTATCTATAACTACTCTCATTGCCTTTGCATGTATTGAAGGCTTGGCACCTTGACATTTGGCACCGACATAGGATATAATCCCTGTAAATATCTAATGACGTTTTTTCCTTACATTCACAATCCCTCATAAATGCATTTTCACTACCGTTGATGAGAGAAGCGTTAATATTTGTGGGTCCATGGTCAAAGACTTACTATCCGATCCAAAGTATGAGTTTTAAGTTTGCAATATCTGACGATAAAAAGGGAATGCGCATTGCGGCGAAGCTGGACGCAGATTTCTCAACTGCTTGTGGTTGGCTCAAATATTCGACGTTGAATGTCTTCAATGCGTGGTCTGATTTCCAAATGTTATGACAAATCTGAAAATTTGTAAAACTGTATTTCAGCAAAACGTTTACTGTGGGACATCGGATTAACGTTAAAGATGTAGGCATAGAAGAGTAGAGAGAGCATAGTCATTTTGAGAATCTTTGGGTTTAATTGCTGGCGAAAACAATTATAGACTGATTGATTATTAGAAATTAGAGCTCGGTATGCTAAAAGTAAAAAATTATAGGAAAGGAATTCCATAGTTGGTTTTGGATAATGAGAAAATGAAATGATGAAACAGATATGCAACTAATTGTGTGTAAAATTAGACGATGGTTCGATCACAGCATTTGGGAGTGTACTTATATTGTATCCCATGCATACGATATCTTAGTGACATCTTTGGCAAGATTAAATGAGGACTATTATCTGAGAAATCTCGCAACTTCAGACCTATTTTGAAAGTAACCCATAGGAAACATTTTTTTTATTATTCTACCGGTTAAGGTAGGTTTTGCTGAATGTCAGAGAATCTCCTCCCGGTTTTCCACACTATCAGGGGCCCGTCTCGCTCTAGTAGAGCCTTTTCTGCCTCAGCATACGATCTACCCTTCTTCATTCTGTCCATGAAACTTATTTTCTTTCTTCCTCTTCCCCACTTGTCCAACATCCTTCCCTCTATCACATTCTTGAGCAACCCATCGCCCCTTATTACATCCTCCAGCCACCTACTCTGCCGATCTCGAATTTCATTGAGAAGTTTCATAGGAAACATTAGTGGTGCTGAATTAAAGAAGCTATAGATTTAGGATGAGGATTTAGGAATTAAGGTTTATATTTATCTCCCAAATATAACACGAGTGTCACGTAGTACTGATGACAGAACATGGTGGAGAGTGCGGTAAATTCGGTATCGCGACTGCCTTTTTTCTCTACCCGAATATAACACGAGACCCGCTCCCGGAGTTGTGGGGGCTAATCCCGACGACTTCCCGCCCCCCTCCCTCTCCGCCCGCCCAACTTCCCCCTCTACTCCCCCGATATGATCCCCACCCCTGGCAGACGACCACTGGCGACCCCCCGCCTCCTTTATCCTCGCCAGACGCCAACCCGCTTGGATCCAGTTCCAACTACTAACCCCTCCCCCTTCCCTTTCACCCCTCTACATATCCTCACCCCGCCCCCTCGATCTACCGAGGGTTACGTAATAATTACGTCTGGTGTCCCTCAACCAGTATCCGAGGGTGATTGCACTTATACGGTTCGCGTCTCTCTCTCTCTCTCTCCGAATTTCGCGCTACCAGATAGTGTTTTTTTTATTTTTACGCGCGTGTCGTCTTCTCGCTCCCAGAACTTAGCCTCCGATTACTCGCAGGGTTCGTGTTAAGGGCCTTTTTTATTCGTCCCTCACGTCGTCCGATAACCAACGAGCTGTCGCCGCACGTTCGAGTCCGGGAGTGTCGGTCGTGTCGCCGCTGGTTGGTGATCGTCAGTTTGGTCCCTTCCTTGTGCTCGTGAGGTGATTTCTGCGTGAAAGAAGAAGTTTGAATCAGTGTGGATTCCGCGCCCTGGATACTATCCGACAGCATCTTCTCCTGAGGTATGACTACACAGTGATAATGAAACTTGGGGAATTGAATGGGAGGGGAACGATGTTTGGGTGTCTGCGTCTACATAAATTTACATCTACATACTACCCTCCTAGCCGCCGTATGAGGGTAAAACAGAAGGAGTTAGGTCACCAGCCGTGTAAAGATATAAGGTTTTGGGAGGTGAAATGGTGGCGTGTAATATGGGAGGGTATTCATTGGAGCTCAGTTTTTATTGTGGTTACTTATTTTGCGCGCAAAGAACGAGTTTTTGTACCCATCTGTTCGGAAATGTATCTCTCCTTTTTATCGCTTTTGTCATACCTGGAGATGAGTGAGATCCATTGTATTATTCTGTGCCGCTCTGAAACACACCAGTTCTGAATTTCCCAAGCAACCTAAGCCTAACATGTAGCCTCCAAGTATCTAGGGGCTCCCACCTTGATTCCTCTTAAACTTGTGTAACACTATATGCTCTCTCGTTGCAGCTTTTAAAGAAGCGTGCTGCTTTTCTTTATATTTTATCAATACCCTGCGCACTGCTGCTGGAAGTGCGGCAGTGACTGTCAGGACACTAGCCTAATTATAAGGGAGGGAAAAGGAAAAAGGAACTGGGATAGAGACTATAGGAGAGTGAATCGTCTTCTAACAGAACCTTTAATATCTTGCTACGATTTTTTTTGCAATCGCTGTTGCTGCATCGGAAGAAGAAATTTTTGAATCAAACTGTTTGGCTGTGTATCTACTTCATTATACACGCACTTTGTGGTTGAAATAACACCCTACGTGTAATACTGAAACTCAGGTGATCTGCAAATGGAAAGTGATTTAAGGGTAGCGTGTAGTCTCCGAGTCTCCAACACTTCCCAAAACAGCCTTCTAATCAGATGTGCTACACTCTGTGCGCGCTCTAAGATATTTCTTTCGAAGGTTGCATCATTTGTTGCATTGCATTGTATCATTGAATTTTGTTCATTTCACTTATTATACCTATCAGTGAACGGTCCCAAATGTTCGTGGCTTACTCGATATATGATCTAATCAGAGGGAAGTAGTATTTCTATTTCACCATGTCATTCCAGGACCTTCCTTCTATTTTCTTTGTAAAACGAAGAATTGGCTGCTATTTTCAATGAAATCTGCAACGTTTCTAGGCGTTTTCCCGCCAACCGTTGCTGCCGGGTTTGTGATCGTGGGCATGGCAAAGCATAAGGAGCCGCAAATGTGAATCCATGTGGTGTATGTATGACTGTCGAGATGCAAAATAACAATCTCTAAAAGTAGGATCCTATTGTACTTCTAATCCGCCGAGCGGGGGGGTTTTTAGCCCGCGGGGAGACCTGAAACTCCTGTACTTCTATTCCCAGGTTCTATAGAGACAAAGCCGTCACCATGAAAGGGCAGATGCCCCTTCTCGATTGTACAGCATGGATCTCAGGCCTTGATTATTGCCTGTGTTGAGAGAATATCTCATCCATGTTTTATGTGAGCTCACATTGGTGAATCGCTCTGCTGTGATTTGTCGAATTGTGGTGATCCGCGTGAAAATGCCGCGGCATATCTTTAGATTTCTTCGATAATGGATATGATTACAGCCATATAAAGTCCAGATCTCTATTATAATTTTTAAATTTTCAATCTATGTTTTCCGGATATCGTATTGCAAATCTACGTCTGTTCAACATTTTCTAACATTTCTTTTGTTTCATTTGATGAAAATCCCGATACGTTAGCAGCCTGAAAACTGTGCGGTGATAATAACTCTCCATTGCATTGTAAGCGGCTTGCGCAAACTCAAATAATCTTTTTTCTATTGCTATATGCATGAAAATGTGGTGGGATGAACGCTTTTGGGGCGGTGAGTTATATAATTTTCTATGAAATATACATAAAAAGTGCAAATTAGTGCAATGATTTATTTGGTTTACATCTCGGAAAATTGTCTGTATGTGTAATTAATTCGAATTTGCGTTTTGCCGCAAGTGTGATTCGAGCATTTCAATTAAGTATCAATTCAGTTTGTTTAGACTGGAAGTTTGCACTTCGAATATTTTTACATCGACAGTAGGTCTGAAAGTTTAGACAGGATTTTGAATGAAATTAATGGTTGAAGGCGTAACTTTGTGAAAAATTGTCACAGGCATGACGAAAGATATACTAATATATGCTAAGATATTTTTTCATCAGGGTTTTAAATTTCTAAGAATGCACAGTATCTACGTGAAAAGAATAGTCATAAGTATCGGGAACTTTTCCGCAAGTTGCTAAGGAATATTGAAACAATATCCTGGAAATGAAGGATTTAAAGGAAGGAAGTCAACCGATCTTAGGATTGAACGATCATGAATGAATGTGTCCTATTAATTTGCCTCTCCTCCTTCAGAGAATTTTGAATGCACTTCTTTTGTCGCAAACTCTTGGTAAGACTTCTTTGTCTGTGATTCTCTCCGTTCATCAATCTTCATCATCTTTCATTGGCAACGTGTCTCCATTGCTTCCATTTTCCTTTGCTCTGCAGCTTTATCCACTGCTATATTGGAGCATGCTCATAACCAAATCTTTAGTGCAGTGTTTCCTTACTACTCAGCTTGTGGTACTAGATGTCAGCAGTCTCCTCTACAGGTAGAATGCCTTCTTTATTTAGGCTATCCTGTCAAGAATACCTCACTTGTTTCTTCCATCGTTGGTGATTCTGTGTCCCAGTTAACTGAACATTTCCACTTGCGCTAGTGTTTTTTGTCGAAGTTTGGTAATGATTTGGTCTACTTGATTTGTTTCACAAATCAAGACTTTGGTTTTTCGAACATAAATGTGCAAGTTTTAGGCAAAAATATACATGGGACTTTGTACCATACACTATGAGCTTTATTTTTGGAAAAATATTTCAATGAAGGAACTTTTAAAGATGACTCTTCTCTTTAATAATATGGACCCAAAGCTAGGGATTGAATCCGCTATTCATGGGCAGGGCTGTACAATGACTCTCTGTAAATCCGGTGAAACATTACTGATGATGATGACGATGAAGTGTAATCAGCTGAGATGTCGTGTCTTTTAGCGTTCCAACCGCCATGCATCCAATTGTCCGTTAGACCGTCCGTCCTACCATAAGTTAACCCTTTGAAACATTAACCGTGAGTTACATTTACAGTTTCGGTTTACTCCCGACTCTCAGAACTAGAGTCGTTTAGTTATCGTCTAAAATTTCTGGTTTTTGACAGAATACAACCTCATGTTAACACCCATTGCTGTGAATGTGCGAGACTTATCTTGTAAACATCGAGGCGATACAATCACATTTGTGGATGGTAAAATGTGTTCGTACAAGTACAATGGACGGAAATGATTTCATTGCTTTGTATATTTTGATAATATCAGTCGCTTTTTTCAATAGCATACTAACTATGGGAAGGCGATCGATTTTAGTAGACAAGGCTGAGAAATAAATGATTATGTTTTAAGCACGTACTGCATAACCACTGTCGCTAATAGCACAGATTCAACTTTGAATTGGACGGTGGACGGTAGCGGTTGGCGCCCTCGCGAGATGATACATTCGCAAGCATCAATTCATTCAATGAAGTTCACATTGACCCAAGTTGTAATGAGCCCGCGGGTTACACTGTGTGTAATATAAATGATTAGATGGTCCTTAAAATCGTCCGTTGCACGGTGTGTCACATCATCTGTTAAACTACCCGTTACGCGGTCTGATTTAGCGTGCAGAAGGCGACCGTAACCTTAACACTTGCGTTAGTATGTCTGTTTGTTAGGGACAGCGATCGTCGTTCTTTAACGGGATGGTAATGGATGATTAGTTTCGTGAAGATTGGCGGGTTTTTAGCAGTGATAAGCCGTAAATCGGTGTGTATGAATTGCCAAACGGTCTCTGGACACCAACGCTCGAGCGTTTTATCCCAAAAATCTGACATCTACAAGGACAGGAAGGGATCTGGACCCATAGGTGAAAGGGATGGATTTTCGAATTTTGGAAGGGTAATGGTTCAAAACGCCACAGTTACTTTGACCGCATATGAATTTGGTATGAAGCAGTAGGACCTATTACGTTGACGGCTCCGACTACGGACGATGAGAGAAGGTCGCCTAAGTCTAACTTAACCGTCATGCCACCTGAACGACAGCCAATGAAAAGAGAGTATTTTTCCGTCTGTTTTGTTTATATTTCTTTTTAACTTTACAATGAAATATAAGACTCCTTTTGAAGCGATATATATCCGTATTTTGGGGGATTATTTACATTTTGGTTACAAATACAAAAATGTGATCAGATACTTAAGTTTAAGGTAGTAACCATTTAGGGCTTTGTTTAAAAAAGCGCCCAACAATATCGTCGCTGACACCTCCGTCAATCGTAATAAACTTTTCCTTGACAAGAAGATGACTGACCGCCATTGTCTGTTACCGTTGTTATGTTCAGCGCTAAATAATAATGCACACTCAGTGTACTGGGTTTTATTCCGTTCCTAATGGCTGACCACACAACAATTCGGAAAAAAACATAAACATCATTCATAGAAACAGGTTTTCTGAAACATAGCACTCAAACAAATGAATAGCGAAATGCATATATTGCATCTATATACTACATCTCCTCCCCAAGTTATTTCCGTGTCCGTGTTGGTCTTCTTACTCATGGTTGGTCATTTCTGCCCTCTCACTATACTTCATCAAAGTATTCACCTAACCAAATGAGTTAAATATACAGAGTTTTAAAAAAGAACAAAGATTAAAATATCTCCTTACAAAACCAAGCGATCGGGGGGTACTACTACTCTGCGAGACCTTCTGAGAGGGGGATGGGTCTCAAGGGCTGTGGTGGACCTTGATTCACTTTGTTGCGTACTACCTGAGGGGGGTTGAGGAGCATTTATCACTTCTGGAGATGAAATATTGCATGGTGATGAAACGGTATCCCACAGCAGTTCATTGCTGAGGTGCTGCTCTCTGGCCTCGCCTTTCTCCGGTACTACTGCATGGTTTCCTTTATATTTTCTGCTCTGGTCAACGTGCAGTCTCAGGTCTCATTAATTACCAAGAACTGTTCCAGTCTTTCAACATACGCAGCGAATTTTTCTTTCTCTGGGCTGAACTCTCCAACCTGTCCAAACATTTTGCACAACTATTTATTTTTTTCCTCGTCGCCAAATGTTATGTCCAGCGCTAAATAATAATGCACGCTCACAGTGCTGGGTTTTTATTCCATTCCTAATGGCGGACCACACAACAATTCAGAAAAAAACATAAAAATCATTCATAGAAACAGGTTTTCTGAAACATAGTACTCAAACAAATGAATAACGAAATGCATGTATATACTACAACCGTCTCGTCAGGAAATTTGGATCCGTAATTCATTAGAAAGAGAGCTTCAGAATGCGTGTGATGTTCAGTTAGAACGTTCATTAAGAACTCCGTAAGAGGGTCCATTACTCCGTCTGATAGATAGTTCGTCTTTCCGTCCCTAAGGAAATCCGCTTTAGCGTCTGTTAGACGGTCCGTTTGGGCGTGTTAACGATCATTGTTACTTGGCTTTACGGAAACTGGTTGTGGCATTCAGTTTTTCTTTGTCTTCCAGTCGAGGCGACCGCTATTATGACTGGATTGAGTATCCGCGCCAATTTTCGACCGATTTTGTAAACAGGGCTCTCAATTTTTGTGAAGCAGTAGTTAATTTTTATGCTCTTTAGTAGAAATATAAATAATTCGAAAAAATACCAACTTATAATGCTTCATGAGGGCTTATTATCTACATCTACATCTACATACTACCCCACGAGCCGCCGCTTGGGCATGTGGCATGGGGTGGTAGGTCACCAGCCGTGTAAAGATGTAAAAGTTTTGGGAGGTGAAATGGTGACATATCCTATGAGAGTATGTTGGGAGGCGCTCAGTTTCTATTGTGGTCGCTTATTGTGCGCGGAAAGAACGAGTTTTTGTACCTATCTGTTCGGCAGAGTATCTCTCTTATTTTATCGCATCTGTCAGACCTAGAAATGTAGTGAGGCTTCATGATAATATTCTCTGTGTCGCTCTGGAAAATATCAGTTCTGAATTTATCAAGCAGCCTAAGCCTACCGTGCAGCCTCCGAGTCTCTAGGGGCTCCCACCTTAATCCCTCCAACAGTTGTGTAACACTATATGTTCGCTCGTAGCAGTTTTTAACGAAGCGTGCTGCTTTTCTTTGTACTTTGTTAATTTTTTTTGGTTAAATCTTTATATCTAGGGTCCCAAATGCTCGCGGCGTATTCGAGGTGTGGCCGAACCAGAGCGAAGTAGTATCTCTCTTTTACTTTTTCATCCGAGAACCTAGTTTTGTTAAGCGTATAATATATGTTTAGTATGTGTGTTCCCCACGGTATATCTTTAAGGTAATTCCAAGATATTTTACTGTATTTGAAGATTTTAAGTTTACTCCACCCACGGTGTAGGTATGGCCTTCGTGTAATGACTTTCGCAGGAAGTGAACTGTGGTGCATTTACTAATATTTAGTTCTAAACCCCACTCCTGGTACCTCGAATGAACGTTATCAAGGTCAGATGACAGAACTTCGAAGTCCGCGTCTTCGCTTATTTCACGGTAGATTACTGTATCGTCTGCAAATAATCTTAATTTACTACTAATTCGAGAACTTAGGTCATTAAAATAAATAATGAATAAAATGGGGCCAATCACACTTCCTTGAGGAACACCGGATGTGACTTTAACCATATCAGAGCTAAAACCATCAATAACTACATTTTGTTTTCGATCACTGAGAATGTCCCTTATCCAGTTCACTATTTTGTTATTAACTCCGCATGAATGCAATTTATGAATGAGTTTTTGTGAGGAACCTTGTCGAATGCCTTCTTAAAATCAAGGAATATCGCGTCAATTTGCTTATTCGATTCACCTGATTTTAAAATATCATGAAGGAAGAGCGCAAGCTGTGTTTCACAGGACCTGCTGTTACGGAAGCCATGCTAACTGCTGTGTAAGAGGTTACGATTATCCAGGAATGCCAAAATATTGCTAATGACAATGTGTTCGAGGATCTTGCACAAAAGCGATTTTAACGATATAGGCATATAATTTCCTGGGTCACTTCTATTTCCTTTTTTAAGTATCGGTGTGGCATTGGCTATTTTCCAGTTTTGGGGCACCTTGCCTTCGGATAATGATTTGCTAAATATAGTTTCTAAGAATGGTGCAATCTGTGGCGCTAACTCCTTGAGCACGCGTGCTGGTATTCCTTCTCGACCTGGGGACTTGTTACTTTAATCGAACGCAGTTGTTTAATTATTCCATCACGCTGAATTGTTATGTCCGCCATCGGCTCGTTAACGTCTGAAATGTCTAAATGGTGTATTTTGTCATCCTTAGTGAATACACCTTGGAAGTAGTGGCTTAATAGTTTATGTTTTATTGTAAAGTTAATAGTAAGCTGGATGACCTGGAAATGAAACTTAGTTTTGAAATTGGAAAAAATTAAGCAAAAGTTATTTTCGGATTGGCTGACATTGAAATAGTATGGCGAAATAGTTTGGCTCTCGAAGTTAAGCTCACAGTCCGTTGTGGGCACCGTTATCGTACGGCCATCATAGTAGGCGCCAATAAGTATCAATTACCTAGCTTCACTCCAGATTATTTTATTTAGCTAACGTCACTCCAGAAAATTTTGATCTCGATCCCGCCCTAATACCCTTTTCTTAACCGATCGTTTCACCATCATCTTGAAGGTACGGCGTAGCGTACTTTACACTGCTCGTTACTGCGCCCGTTACACGATCCGTTACAGCGCCCGTTGAGCCCGATATACGCGAGGCACGAAATTGGACAATTTGATGTATCAACAATCGTGCATTTCAAATTGTGTCATGTAAAGCGGTTAATTACAAGAGCCCAATTGCGAATGCACGAGCGCGAGATGGTAATGTAGCCCTTGTTGAATTTCAATAATTATTTCGCCCAAAGATTGAGAAAAATATGCTGTTTTTAAATCGTGCAATTTCGTGTCCCGTGTAATACGGACTTTGGCCAATCCGTTTCGACGCCTATGAGACGGTCCGTCATGGTGTCTTTTTGGCGGTCCGTTTCACCGTCTTTTACAGCTACCCGATACAGCATCCGTTGCATTGTTCGTCACAGGGCCTGTCAGATCGTTTGCTGCTCTCCTTTCGGCACATCCTTAGCCGTCGTCCGCATCGCCGCGTCTGGCGAAGTGACTACCTTGAGTGTGGACACGCGGTGCGGCCCCGATCGATAAATAGCCCTCCCGACTCTCAGGTGATTCGACCCTCCCCTCCGCCCCCCTCCTGTTTCCCCCCCACTTCGCCATGTATATACGCAAGGCACACACACACTCTCTCTCGCGATTTCTAGCGCCCACTTTTCCCGTCGCAGTCGCCGATCGTCCGCTCACAATCGCGCGCGGCCCATGAACCTCAACCCGCAAATCCTTCAGGCAGTAGTAAAGGACATGAACTCGAAGGCTTCCGTAGAGTATTTCAGATGACATTGAAGGCTTTTCGGGCTCTCTTCCGCGTGTTTCCATTGTCATAGACGACAGTTTCGACAGCATTGCAGCTGTCCTCTTCAGGTCAGAAGTGAAAATGCATGTGTGTGTTATATAGGGACCGTTTTCCCGCCAATGTAGCCAGGTGCGCTGTCATTGGTTACTCTCTTCTTCTTTATGGAAACTTTCTTCCAGGCATTGGAGAAGCAGTCAACATAAGGCTTAATTGTCGTAGACGACAGTTTCGACAGCTGCAATGCTGTGGAAACTGTCGTCTACGACAATGGAAACACGCGGAAGAGAGCCCAAAAAGCCTTCACTGCCAGTAGTGAAGGACAGTTACGTCTGTTCTGAAAATAGAATTTTATTCAACACACTCCAAAACTTGTGGTATATAAGGCTTAAACCACTATGCACCGATTTTTTTGTCCACCGTGTGCATTTATTTTTACATGCTACCCCACTTGTGGGAGAATCGGGAGCTAAAAGTCACGAATGAGAGATATTTTCGTTGCAAAGCTGTACAATTGATGTCACAGAGGCATATAGACGTAAAGAAACTTACTCAGAGACAAAAAACACTCTTCTATATGTTACCTCTAGGTCACTCAGCGTGATAGAGGGTTAATTGCTTTTGAGTTTTGGTATATAAGGCTTATTTGAAAACGTTTAAATGAAAAATTGCGGAATTGGCCCTGCAGTACTGTTCAAAATGTCAACCGATAGTGGTCACATAATTGTGTGAAATTCACAGTGGAAAATTCATTCGTCTGGGCTGGGATTCGAACCGAGACCCTTAGATTTTGCGCCCAGCGATCTAACCAATTAAGCTACCCAGGCGTCCTTTCTTAGAGGCTTAATAAATGAGTTAAGATTTGCAAGTAATACAATTTACTATTGAAATTCACATTGGAGGAGGACGCCTGGGTAGCTCAATTGGTTTGACCACTCGGCGCGGAATCGAGGGGGCCTGGCCTCGAATCCCAGTCCAGACGTATGATTATTCTCCTGTAAACTTCGTACTTTGGAAAGAATTGCATTTTTACAACCTATGAATACTCTAATTATATGCATTACTCATCCACTAAAATATTTAGAAATGACCACGAGAAAATATTCGTTACCTAACTGACATCTTCACATTAAAATCTATTTGTGTGTTATTCTCGTATGGTTTTAGGTCCCTCGGGCCACCTTAGATTTTAATATTTGGCCCGAATACAGGTCGTGGTCTAAAATCCTTAGTAAAAATATTAAGAACTACGAGTAAAACTTCGTAGCATCCAACCGGTGCGGATCGTAACATTACCGCTCTAAATTGTTCTCAAAACGTTTGGCAATTATTCTATTCTAATTATTTTCCACATTTTAATGGCCTCTTTGCCTATTTAAAAAATATATATGTACACATATTTTAGCTGATTAATGTAGGGTAAAACATGGAATGAATTTTTAAGATTATTTTTGTTACTGAACGCTTATTACATTCTTGGTCGACTGACACGACCTTACATGAGATTGAATTGAATAAAAAAACGTATTGACTAATAGTAATAAAAGAGATGAATATGATGATGATAGAAATAAGTTCACTCTCATTTTCCAGTGGCCTAAAAGTTCTAGTAGTGGTTGAGGCTCTTGGTTGAAAACAGTACGAAGCGATTTCTGCCTATGTACATCTCTTGTAATTTCCTTTTTGCTATCAGTCTGTTATCTACCACGGTAGTTCTCCCATTTTTAAGTACTTTAGATTATCACTACCGCTTTCATAGGAAGTTCAGGGAGGATTAAATTATCCTGATTTTTCCCAGAATAGCTAATTTATTTAATTGAAATGAAGGACTATCCTAGGCGATTTTTGAATATGGAAAATGTATAGAAATATGAAAAGAAGAGGGAATAGGAGGCAAGAACTGACTAATGATGCCTCGAGAGTGGACTATTTGGAAAGTCTTACAGTAAAAATATGCAAAGGAGTGGAGTGGTTGAAGACTCGTGATAGCATCACTGTCTTCAACCTCCTCAGTCCCGAGGCATATCCAGCATTATTTTTGGAAAATTCTTCATACTTACGTTTGGCATTGTAAGCCATGTTTGCAGAGTTATTATATCTGCCACTCAAGCTTCTTAATGATCCTGCCACTTATCAGCAAGTGGCATTGTCAATATTTTGAGTTGCTGAGCGGAAAAAAATTCAAACCTCTGTGTATTGTATGTAATACGCCAGGACCGAGGAGGATAAGCTGAGATATACGATTCATAAATATATGCTTTCAAGCAAGCATAGAAACCGTGAGTTGTGGTATGTTATTTAAAAGATAGGAAAAAACAACCATCAAGATTATTAATTAAATGAACACCTGAAAAATATCAATGTTAAAGCATCAGAGATGCGAACTTTAACAAACCGTATAATTAAGTTTAAATTGATATTATTCGTAAAGTATAAAAAAATGAAAACATATTCAAGAAAGTAGTTATTAATGGGGCTGTAAACTACGGCTTAAAACGCTCCTGCGGACGTCGACGCACTTTTATTGTGTGGCTCCAATTTGCTATTTAGAGTAAATCTGTATGCGTATTTCTCTGGAATAAGGATTAATATTTACAATAAACATCGTGACTTTTCGCTCTTTTGTGCTCAGAATGGAATTGAAGGTAAATGCGTGCAAGACTAATGTAGTAGTTTTTGATAAGGAGAATAACTGTATGATGAGAGCGAATGATGAAGTAATTGAACAAGTGGATGGTTTTGTGTACTTAAGTGTAAGATGTTTACGAAAGATGGACGGATAGATGAGGAGATAAAGAGACATGCGAATGCTGGAAGGAAAGTGGAAGGTAGCATGTTGAGCATATCAAGGAATGTGTGCCTGTCTAAGGAAGCAAAAATCGCCGTGTACAAAAGTTTACTTCTCCCCACTTTGTTGTATGGTAGTGAAACATGGGTATGTCAGGATGGACATCAGAGTAGACTAACCGCCGTGGGTATGAGTTATCTGAGGAGTGTTTGCGGCAAAAGTAGGATGGATAGGGTGAGGAATGAGTGGGTAATAAATGAATGTGGGTTAGATGCTCCAGTAATGGATATATATGAAAGGAGTGTGCTTCATTGGTTTGGCCATGTTGAGAGAATGGATGAGAGTCGAATAACGAAACAGATATTTGAGAGTAAAATTTATGGTGCGAGAGGTAGAGGTAGGCCGAGAAAGTTGTGGTTGAATGTGGTTGAGGAAATTCTTAGGAGGAGGAATATTAGGAGTCTTACAAACAGGAGGGCGTGTATGAAGCAGTGTATGGGGGTAAATGAGGCAAAAGAGGTTTGCAAGGATAGGTCATAATGGAGTAAATCTTTGAAGCAGAGTTAGGTGTAAAAATATGTATTTATGAGTGAAAATTGTGACTGTGCCTACCCCGGAAGGGAACGGCGTGATTTGTATGTATGTACATATCTCTTTCGATCACGGAAGAAACGTGAATTTATCGATAATCAGGTGCTCACCACGACGGGTATGACGTATATTTCTTCAAATATTTCTACTTATTGTCAATGATAATCCTTTATCTCTACGGAAGATTATAAAAATGTAGAATAATATGTATTTTAACGACTCGGTAAAAATTCTTTTGAAGCCTTACAACGCATGTTCCACTGTGCCATCGATGGCGCTGTTGTCTGGGGCGGGGAATGGAGGGGAAGGCAAAGATCTCTCATAGGTTGCGGCAGAAGACAGAACTAAATGGACGTATTCCGTCTTAGTATACTGCCCCCTCAAATACCAATACAGTTTGCTCAAAGAATGTATTCAACAGCAAAATACAAAATTGCGAAATACTTCGGGTGTAAAGGTAAAATATTTTTTAAATGAGAAAGTGACGCAGAAAATAAACCTCTTCCCGTAAAAGTTATTCTATGCCTCATAATTTGGACCATTGGGTAGTGGTTGGTGTGATTTTGGACATGGTAATTTTTTCCAGCATGTGGAGCATATCAAGGAATGAGTGGAAGAAGACGAAACTCTAAAATATGTTTCTCCAGATTGTTAGATTACCACGCTGTTTATCATCTAAAAAGAAGAGTAACAGTAAGTCGCTTTCGATGTAAGGAAGTGATATTTAAAAGTGATGTGTCTCGCGATTATACTCACCTTGGAATAAGTTTAGCTGTTTGAAAGCCTTTAATAGAAACTCGCGTCCAAAACAGTCAATGTTACTGATATGAGAATCATAGCATATTGACCACATTACAGAAAAATAATCAGAAGTTGTTCTAACCAGTAAATAATCCAAAATGTTTTTCAATATTTGCATAATTTCATTTCGAGTTTTTTATTTATCGTCTGACTTTTCTGTGAAACTTTCTTGATTTGGTTTTTTTGGACTATTTATATTTTGATAAAAAATATGAAATTAAACAGCGCCTTTGTATCCGTTTAGACATAAGTTTCGCGAAATGGTAAAAATCAAGCGTTGATACTTTCGCAAATCGAAATAGTTAGAGCAATATCGTCCATTATTATAATATTTTATTATATAACAATATATTATAATATATTATAATGTGACAGAAAACTGATAGATGATGCTAAACACTCCGTTTCCGTATTGTCAGAAAACGTCAATCGTATGTAGCAGAAAAGCATGTGACGACGTTGGGATTCGTACCATTGTCACTTTTCCCGTCTTTTTGGCCGCAGTGTGCTCATTCATTTTTCCTTTCCTCCGACCATTCGACCATATGCTTCGCTTGTCAATCTGTCCGTTTGCGTCCAACAATCCTTTCACCTTAGCTAGTTTATTTCATCCCGCCATATGTACCTTTCTCGCCGGACCACGTGCAAATGAGTCTGTCCTGACCTTCTATTCACCTTTGTTTATGCTCATTCTTGTGTTCAGTCTTCAAATAAACCGGATTTTTTTCTCTCCCTTCCTGATAATTTATGAAAGTTGTTTCGGCAGTTGAAGTGAAAGGGATATGGAAAAATATGTGCCAAAGACTATGATTACCCTTAATTTGCGTAACTGAAATCCAGGTGAATATAGGTCTGAAAACTTGAAATATGGCCTGGTTTAAAAAAACTGAACAATCTTTACATTAAAAATATTTACTTCCTTGAGATTTGTCGTACCTGGAGGATTGGGACACTGCCAAAAAGTCATTTTTATTCATAACGAAGTACCTGCGAATGAGGCTGTTGTAAACATTTTGCAATTATTCTGATGCTCCGAGTACGATAAGTGGTTGCAAAAGGCAGGCAATTAAAAAGTTTTAGGGTGGCAAATGTTAGCATTTAACTATGTTGCTCTGGAAATATTTGTGGTATATGTAACAATGAGATGATATAGCCTTGCAGTTATATTTCTCCATCGATTGAGAAATTAGCAAAGCCTATTTTTATTAGACGGAGATGGAAATATCAATAAGCAAGCTCTATCAAGAAATTTGATGATACATTAGTTTCGGAGGATTGGATGAGGAATCGAAGAACTTGGGCCATAAAATTTGATGAATTAGGTATACAGGATTCCTCAACAATTAAATGAGTTAAATTATCGCTTTTTTATTTATTATTAAATATCGCTTGTAATAGGAGTGACTCAACTTTATAAATATTATAATGGAGTACGTGAAAGAAACTTTTACCATTAATTTATATAAATATATCCTCAGCTATCTGAATCAGAGTGCATTCTTTATGTTCCTTGAATTTTTCTCACAATCTCGATTTTTCTTGTGACGTTCTTTACAATTAAAAATTTGGAGAAAATAATAAAATTTCAGAGAGCCTATTTTCTCGAAGCTATAAACTAATACATGATGCAATTTTCTTATTTTTTTATTTAATTCGTCCTTAATTTACAATACTACCAATATTGTAAAGGTGGTTCGCAATAACCATCAGGCATACATTTTGAAGAGATAGGATTAATGCTATCAGATGAAGGACAGAACTGTAAGAAACGTTTTACTTTGGTGAAACCAGCGTTTGAAAATAATTTTCTCTGTAATTAATTTTAAAATACCTTGGCTCCTGGATAACTCCAGAGAAGAATGGAGTTGAGGGCTAATGCATCTAAAAACCGAAGTAAGCATGAAAGGTGTGAGGATATATGAAGAGATTTAAGAGGCAAGAAAATGCTGGTGGGAAAGAAATAACGTGAATTATGTCAAAAACTGCGTCTATTTTAGAGTGCCGAAATAAAAGTTTACACAAGAGTGCCCTCTCTCACTTTATTATGTCATAGCGAAAGTAGATTTGCCAGGAAAAGCATAAGAGGAGGTTATATGCAGTCAGCGTGCGGTGTTTGACAGGAATTTGCTGTAAAAGTAGAAGGAATTGGGTTTGAAATGAGTGAGTCATGAGCGAATGTCAGTTGGATGCTTCGGTAACAGACATACTTGAAAGGAGCGTGCTTCGTTGATTCAGCCACATTAAAAAAATGGATGAGAGCCGAATAACGAAACGGGCTTCTTAAAAAGGAGAAGCGGATGGCGTGAAAGGAAGGAGTGGACCACGAAATTGGTGGGTGACTGTGGTGGGAGAAATTAGGAAGAGGAAGAGCATTAGGTAATCTTGAGAGGAGTATAGCGTGCATTTAGCAATGCATGTACGCAACGTAAGCAAAAGAGGAGGAATGCAAGGAACGGGAAGTATGGAAGAAATGATTTTAACAGAGCCAAATTTACTTGGTCTAACGCCGGGAATTAACCTCTTTCGACTCTGCCTACCCCTAGTATAAATAAATATAAATGTATACAAAATAATAATATAATTCGTCGTTAGCGTTAATAAGTCGCCAGAATAGGTGGAGAAACGTCTATAAACACTACCACGAGATTAGAATCTTGGAAGACCAAGTAGATGGAACCAACTGCACTATGAAAAAATGAGCAACTTCAAGTATGATAATGTTTATTACGACCGGTTTTGCTGTTTACAGCATATTTAGGTCCTCCCTTCTGTAAGTGACCTCCTGAAGATGCTGCAAAAAGCGAAACCGGTCGTAATAAATATTATCACAGTGGAAGTTGCTCATTTTTTCATAGTGCAGTTATGTTCCGTTTCCACTCTATCAAGCCTGTAACTACGGATTACGTCGAAGCACCTCATAAAACAAATCCTACCTACCTAACTACGGATTAAGTTTGATGGAAACATACGATATTGTCGAGGACACGACATATATAGTTTGTGGTTCCGTCTTCTCACCGCTTCGCATTCATGCTCGTGCGTGGGCAAGTGGACTCTATAAGGAGAGCGCATCTTCTTGGCTTTTGGCCTTCCTTCGGCGGGCATGGCGTTATCGGCATTCCTCTCTCTAAGCGTGGGCGGCGCCAGCACCGGGGAATCGCGTGGGCGTGGAGCTGGATGATGCGGTGCGGATCTGGGGAGAGGTTGTAATGGGGAGGGGGTGGGGAAGGGGCGTTAAGCGAATCAAATGGCTGGATAGGGATGGGAACTGGGGTGGTGGGGGCATCATCAGTGCGTCGTGTGCGCGCGCCAATTAGCGGGGGATTGAAATATTTATGACCGCGGTCTTTGATTCCCCCGGGGCGAGGATTGAAGAAGGGGGAAGTGGGTTTTCCCTCCCCCCCTCTCTTCCCTCTTTATTCGAATCCACCCTCCGTGCGCATCGGCTGACCTCTCGTGGGAATGGTCTCAAAGCTACACCAGTGAGAAAAAAAAGAATAATGAGATGAAGTACGAAATGTGTGGGGAGTATTATGGGTCATCGTGACGAGGTTGAGTTCCCGTGACGCATTGAAGTGACTCACGTCCTCTATAGGAGCTATCGCTTCGTGATACTCTGCAATATATAGGAAAGATCGCGTAATATACTACACTATAGAGATGGACGTATTTTTGTATGATGCAAGAGGTAATTGTGTTTTAACTCTGCTCGAGGTTTCATTTAATAGACCTTATTTTTTACAGTAAAATTCTTTCAGAACCCCACAGTGAAAACAATTAGAGTTAAACCCGTCTTTAGCGGAATCGCTCGGTAGTATTATTTTTTCCGGAAAAGACAAGTTTCCGTTTAACCCAGGGTCGGACATTTCAAAAAAGATCTTGAAAGTCATATCACGCCCATAACATACATCGCCCTGAAGGATGGTTTGACTCAAATTCCACGTGTAGACGAAATTAATAATTGAAATAATGAAATAGTATCACATTTTGCTAAAATGTTTTTATTTGAATTAATTAACATAAAAAATGCTCTATCAGATACGCATATAATCTGTCATTATTGTCTGCTTTTCCGTTTTTTCCTGTGTATTACAAATATCTGCGTTGCCGGATAGTCCCATTTAAGATATGAAACAAATCAGTGTTACGTTTGGTAAGACTACACTCTGCCAATTCTTTTAAAGAATCCAACATTTCTTTGTAGGACTTTTTGTTTTCTTCACATATTGCGGATATATCTTCTTCTTCGGATTCACAGGCTTCGTCTTCTTTTATACAATGTCAGAGATGGGGGATGCTCGTCAGAAGATCGTGGTCGAAGTCCACGAATATCTCAGCATTTATTTATGGCCAATAATCTGCTGTAATTCGCTTAGATCGTCCATTAAAAAATTTTTTTTCCATAATTATTTTTGCAATTCCGCTTAACCCAGGTTCACGTGCCCGTGAATGGATTCCGTTTCCGCGTTTGACGGTTTTCTTTTAACACAGGATACCAATGCATTTAAAACCCTATTACGATCGCCGGGACGAACTTTTTTCCTGATAAGACAGGTTTCCGTTTTACTCAGGTTCCGCTTACGGGAGGTTTCACTGTATAGTAATTTTCCACAGTTATTTATTGTAATCGTACCACACATTACGCAGCTTGATGCATATTCAGGTATAATTGTCAGAGACATCAGCAAGCTGCGAAACACGTACGATTACAATAAATAGCTGTGGAAAAGTACCATACCTATTTTCTATATGGATGCGAATATAAAATACTTTTACATAGTGACGCCTGAAAGTGTAGAGTTTATTTTTTCAGGAGTCCTTTTCATTTAAAAATCTAATACTTATTATGCAGCGGCTAGTCCTGTTGAGGAAATGGTCTGCATTTTGAGTGTACCTCAAAGGGTTGCGATTTTGCAACTCCTTAAAGAGATGATTTTATGTTTAAATGTTTTACCCATTTGATCTCATGTTAATCCCTGATTTTATGCGCACAACTTCCCGCCAAGGGAAAAGAGAAATACTTTAATTTTTTATTTTTTTATAATTATATTAAATTATCATCACCGTTTGTTCGTATTTCCTTCATAACATCATAACTACCAAATTAACCATGATAAAATATAACACAACAATAGTAATATCCACACTTTAATGTACTACTTCAACACCGACCATGGTTTACCTTGATAATGACATAGTATGTCGAAACCATGGTCGGTGTTGAAGTAGTACATTAAAGTGTGGATATTACTATTGTTGTGTTACATTTTATCATGGATATATCGCATTTCCACCAAGTTAAGCCTGAAATGATTTCATACGTACCAAATTAACCTTATTCTCCGTAAGATCATACAAAAATACCCCATTGCCTTTAGCGAAGCTAGACATGTAATCCCCCCATTGCGCCGATATATTGCAACACCGGTGTCAGTGTTCATGTCATTGTACAATATCTCTTTGTCTCATATCCTTTCACATTCCACATAATTATGTGGAAATTGGCGAAACCAGTAAATTAAATGTTACATAAATTGTCAAGTACCCATTGGTATCACGATTTGCACCAGAGTCCTACTTATATTATGAGATCATTGTCTAACCGGTCGATCATAGAAAAAACTAAATAGATTATAGTAAGTGCTTCGGTACAACGAATTGTGCCTAAGTTCTTCTGGACAAAGAAGTAAATGTCTGAATTAGAGGGTCAAGTACCAAATTTGACGTTATTTTCAACTGAAACTTATTTTCAATCGGTTGGTTAATTGGGGAGACGACCTATAACAGATATTATTTGCGCATTTGAGATTAGGTGACTTGGTTGTCAGGGGAAGGATTATTTGGCCAATGGAGAAAGGGTGGAGGAAACCCGGCGTCGAAAATCTGCCAACTAAAAATAAAAGTGGCGAAGAGACTGAGCCCCTATCGACGGACGGAGTGCTGCCTTTGAGGTGCTATCCACATGGCACCAAAGGAGGATCCGGGCTTCCACTGAATTATTTCCGTCACAAGAGGGATTCATACTTGACACCCAGGGATAGGTAACTTCTACTCAAGCCGCTACAGCTGCCCGATCCCCAACAGTATGGTTTACTTCTCCATAAGATCATGCAAACCATAAAATTAAAAAAATACAAAAGAAAGCTGCACGCTGCGTTAATAAATGCTACGGGCAAAGATATAGTGTTTCATAATTTTTAGAGGGATCAAGGTGGGAGCCCCTAGAGACTCGGAGGCTACACGCTAGGCTTAGCTTGCTTGAGAATTTCAGAACTGGAGTGTTTCAGAGCGACACAGAGAATATTATCTTGACGCATCAATACATCTCTAGGTCTGACGGAAGCGATAAAATACATTTCCGAAGAGATTGGTACAAACACTCGTTATTTTCGCTTGCAATAAGAGACCACAATAAAAAAATGAACTCCACTAAATGTACTCCCATAATGCACGTCACCATTTCATCTCCCAAAACATTACATCTTTAAACGGCTGGTGTCTTAACACCCCCTGCCACATGCCTATGCGGAGGCTCGCTGGGTGGTATGGAGATGTAGATGAACTGAGATATCGCCTCTCATAGGTAAATAGGACAGCCGCGAGTTCCCGTGAGTGTCATCGTTGAGAAAGCGTGAACACATCTGATATTAAACCGATAGAATAATGTAACAGTCACCTTAGCTGCATCTTTGAGCCACATTAATTACCCTCGCATTAATATATGGATACAAGCATGTCGACTGTTACATCATAGTTAAATAGACTTGTAGCAAAGTGGCGCTTGAAGTTGGTGTAATTGTTGAGACGGGTTAATAATATATGTGAACCCCAGAAGTCAAAGGGTCTAAGTGACATTTTTGAAAAAAATAAGTTAGGTACAGGAATGGGATGTGAAAATATTAATCTTTTAGGTGGTAAAGAGATCCAAGTGATTTTCTTGACAGGTGCTGCGATCTAGGAAAATGCCTCTTAACTACTTAGTGGGATGTATCAAACATTTTCAACTTTGACTTAAGTTTTCTCTAAAGAATGGTCTTGTTACTTAGGCCCCTTGACTTCTGGGGTCCTCATATATAAACGGGACGTCATCGTCAATTGGCTCTTTGATGCAGAATATCCTCATTAAAAGCTTTCACTTGAAAAGGAGATAAATCTGTAAATTGGCTCATTATACTCCATATCGGAAGTCATTTTGTGGTTGCCTTTGGGTACCATTCCTAGTACCAAAGTGCTTTTTGACAATGACAAAGCTAAATGTTGAAACTGCAAGTGGCTAAACAATTATTTGTAGAAGGAACTTTGAGAGGCTATGCATTTTTTTAGTCTTTCAAGGTAAAAATCAATGTTCGCGAATGGTGGTAATGAAATAGAACTTTTCAGAATTCCATATTGGATAACGTTAATCTTACTGACCAAGGCTGCCACGGTTTTGCATTCATCGTCCGGTTTGTTCATGATATTAAATATCGGAAACCTTGATTTAAACTTTCTTTTAGTTTAATTTTACGCAGTATTTTTAATTTTTTTTAAGTTAAGCTGGAGACCGTTGAGTTAATTTCATAATATTCCCTTGCCGTATCGAAACTTCGCCTGTTTGACATGGTGAAAAACTAGCGAAGACTCACATGAGGACCAATTTTGCCTTTATTCCAGTTGATTAGTTGGTCTTATGGACAATATATGCGTCAATGAAACTTTTCCAAAGTTATATTTGAACGCTGCTACTCACGAATCGATGGTTTTCCATCCATCAATGTTCTTTTTTCTGCCTCATGGTTTCCACTTCCCCTCATACCAACCAAAAGTCGTATTTTTTCTCTTATTTTTGAGCGGTCATGATACTTGAGTTTGGCCAGATTGAGAGCTATTGAGCTTAGTTAGCAGCGATTTAGCATATTTTTGCAGGAAAATATACTTAAAATTTTCACGGGCAAGGAGTTTGCTCACCGATTTGTTTGCCTTTGCGTAGTGGAAGGACGTCTAAATGAACGAGATATAACTTTTCAAAAATCTACAACTTTAAAAATAAGTCTAGACTTATGTCGGTAAAACGATTGTTGTAGACTTTCACCATTAATTTTTTATAACTTACGACCGGTTTTGGCTATCAGACCATCTTCGGATCAGGATCTGATGGCTTGACAGCCGAAACTGGTCGTAAGTTTTAAATTAATTGTGAAAGTCACAAATTTTATCTTGTTTATTATGACGTCCTTCCACCAAGTGAAAGCTTCTTTCTTCGATATTATAATTATTTCATCTGGCCGAAAAGTAAATTGAAATCGGTAAGTAACCTTCTTAGCCTGTCCTGAAGATGGCTTGATAGGTGAAACAGGTCGTAAGTTTTAAATTAATTGTGAAAGATACAATTTTATCTTGTTCATTATGAAATTATTATGCTCTTGGATACCTGCATATTAACGTCAAAATATCTTGAAAACCGTAAAATAGAGCTAATATCTATTTTTCTTCGCCGGCCCTGGTTGCTTAACTAAGTAATACTTACTCCTGAAATACATGAGCTACGGCCCAGTTTACTTAATTTTCAACCCCGCATTTTAGCTGCTTATGTCCATGGAATACATATGTGCGAATAACCTTAGTCGTCGAAGCACCCTAATCACCCTACTACTACTACTGCTTATGTCCATTGTCCATTCCCTGGGATTGAGCGCCATGATGCAACTTCATCTGCGTGGTTTTTAAAATTTAGAGTCATTTATACGTAAGTCATTACAGTATACCTATATTAATGTCACTCAGACAGCTGTGTATGCATTTGTTTCTGGATTTGAAACTCTACCGGAAAAATTTACATTTCATGGCCATTTAATGGAATACTACTCTTAAATTAGCATTTACACTTTCAATAGAATGAAAGTATAGCCAAGATATTTCGTCGAGCCATCTTGTTTCATATATGTGTATAGACTGTTGTTGGCCGTAATGTGATTCATCATGTTTCTCCCGGTTTAGTGGCTCGTCATGTTTTTAAAAGTCAGGACAACCTGCCCTACATAATACTCTCGTACCTGGTGTTTTGGACCATTCTTCGTAGTTTGATTCATGAGTGAAATTAAATTAGATATTTTGTCGGAATTACTTTTATATTTTGGAGAAAAGCACTTTGGATATGCTTTGTGGGTTTCGGTAAAGATTGAGAGATTTCGAGAGATGGAATGAATAGAACGAAATCAATCAAAAAGTTGGATGAATTAGGAATAGGTTAGATAGTCAGCCGTCTCATTACGAATCTCTGCATGGACCAGATAGAACAGGTGAGGGTAGTCAATAGAGAATAGGAATGAAACTAAAAATACACACTGAGGTACTTTCCTTATGGGTATCACTTATTTTATAAAAACATTGATATTTTGGCAATTTCATAGAGATAATTGCGGTGGGTAATTCATTATTTAAAAAAAATGAACAATAAGCAAACAATAAACACAAAATAACCGCGCATCGTTATATTATTGACGCTTACTAGGTATCAGATCTAACTAATTACAAAATTTCACCCTTATGTAGCGCTCAGCTTCACCGCATCCTTTGGAAAACAGTTCTTGTTTTGGGAAAACATCTGGAAAAGTATTGCAATTAGTGCTGAGATTTTGGTAGTACAAGAAAGATAACATCTTCTTGTAGATGAGACCGAAAGTCCATGAATTTTATGTCATGAATTTTCTCGCTCAATAACTACCACAATGAGTTTTCAGTTTTCCCCAATCGATTGAATCCTTCCTAAGCATAGGTATTCGTGACCTCCTCTTCTCACACGATTAAAATTTTCCGTATTCCATAAATCTTGGGGGGGGGGGGGGGGGGGTTGAAACTACGTTTAGAGGAACCCCCCCTTACTTCGGGTCGTTGAACCTGACTTTACGCATTGCGCAAAAGAAGTGCCACCGTGGTTTTGGGGCCAGCGGATCCGAATGCATACTAAAGGCGAATTGCTTGCCCTCTCTCCATCCTTCCTCGCATCGAATTATCTCTCGCTGCCCATCTCCGAATCGATATGAGGAATTCGGCTCTCTGCGTGTATTTGCATTCATGCTCTATGTGTGAAGTGCCTTGTCATCGGGCGAGAGAGAGAGAGAGGGACAGGGGGAGAAATCTCAAAACGAGAGTCGTCGTGGGAATGAATTCGTGGCGAGGAAAGTGAAAATCAATGAATGCGGAGAAACAATCATTTGGATTAAATCTCGACTGATTATATACGGGTAAATCTGCGTAACTATTTATATTTCTGCAATGATTGGTATGTCATGAAGTTGGAGTGGAAAATCAGGACATTAACGCTCCGTAATTTCATGACCCATCTGTCTGTTGTTTGATCACTAATAAAAAATATGGGAAAACTTTTTTATTTCACTGATTCCTATTCAGGCATATCTAATTTCGACTTATTGGAGTCACCTATGCTGTTTTTCTTCTTTTCATTATTGAAAATGGACGTCTGAGCCGGAAACTAACACGCAATGTTTTTATTTATTGATAATTAGCATGTACAAGAGAACATAGTGCTGGAAGATGGACAGGAAATACAATGCTGCCAGGAATAAATTTCATTGGGTTTTAAAATAACTCAAAATGAAACCGTGGGTGAGGCAATTAAAGATAGAAATTTGCAAGGAAAAAGGGCAGTAACTATGTTGAAAAGCATTTTATGGGACCAAAGTAATTCCAAAGCTAATAAAAAAGGAAAATATTATTTAATTGTAAGAAGAATTGTCACATATAGAAGTGAGAAATGGCAGATGAAGGGGAAAATGAAACAAATGCTAAATATTACGGAGATCGTTACTGGAGACCATCAGCGGATACATCCAGACAGGAAAGAATCACGATTGAGAGAATAAGAAATATAATGGGAGTCACTCACACAATAGTCCAGGACATTAAAAAGAAACAGCACTTGTGGTATGGACACATACACCGTATGACAAACGAGAGATCACCTGAGCAAATTTTTATGTGGAATCCACAAGGTAGAAAAAAAGATGAAGGCCAGAATTAATTGGAGAGAAGGCATAGAAAAGGCAATAAGAGAAAAGCGGTTGCCAGTAGGCCAGTGGATGAATAGAGAGCAATGGCGATTGGTCATCGGATAGCGTCGAAGAACGTTAAAAAACCGAATTAGAATATTAAAAAAATATTTTAATATAACGGTAATCTACTGGTCAAGGCAGGTTCAAATAAGAGTGTGTAAAAATCCTCAGGGAATTTAAGTGTGCTGAGCCGGTACCGTCTTTTGGACCGGGCAGGCGGAGTAACAGCGCCTCCGAGGGCCCCGCATTTTGGAGGAAATCAGTAATCACGAAGTAGGGAAACATGACAGTAAAAATTAGTGTAAAAACTACATTACCGTATGTGATAAGGTCGTTTTGTACCTTAATTGTTGATCTTTTTTCTAGTGACTGTAATTTTCTCTTAAATAGGACTCGTAACCTATTTTTGGAATTTAAAACTTATTAGTTTACATTCAAAAGAATTGTACATATAAAATTTGCAAATAAATTGATTAAATAATATATAAAAAATATTTTAAAAATTTAGGGACCCAAAAACTATATTTTTAGGGCTTGTAAACCATAGTTACTCTGGGCCGCACAGATCGAAGTTGCTTGGGACCGCGCAAGTCCTAGGGAGGCCCTGGGCAGAGAAAAGCGGTTGCCAGTAGGCCAGTGGATGAATAGAGAGCAATGGCGATTGGTCATCGGATAGCGTCGAAGAACGTTAAAAAACCGAATTCTATATGTATTTCTTTCTTCATATCTGCGTGCCTTCTACCCTTCTACCCTTCTAAATCCCATCCATGACACCTATTCTCTTTCTTCCCCTCTTGGTTACCATACATCCTCCCCTCAGTTGAGCAACGCTTCACTTCTCATCGCGTCTCCCAGCCACCTACTTTGCTTCTTCTTAATCTCATTCAGAAGTTTCCTCACTCACCAAACTTCACACTTCGTAAACGAGTACATCCCTGCTTGTCTTATACTGCGTCCAGTATACCTTCTCCATCCTCCTCTATACCTGCATCTAAAGTGTGCCTTGAATAGTATGTATTGTGTACTTGTACTTACCCGATAATTACTTTGTTTACATTGAATTGTTGTTCAATTTATATTGATAATATTGAAGTATCGATGTCTTTCAACTTAAACTGAGTTGTTAGGATCGCAGTTTCCCGGTGGCGCCATATAGCACTGATGTAACAACTTCAGCATTGTGCTATAAAAAAATAAGCGGATATGAAACATAAATATTACAAATAAATGTAACAGAGTTTCTCTCGTAATAAACTCAGGTCGGTTTTAATTCGGTCTAAATCATTATAACCATGACTAAGTTGAAGGCAATCTTACTTTTTTGGTCGTATTCCACCCCTAGGCATGCAAAAATATTCTTAATATTTTTTAATGTTTTCGTTGTATTTGTTCTGAAAGTTAATTTCCGACCTAGTGATTCACGAGATATTTGCGCGTAAGTGTTATTTTGTTAGATTTTTTAATGAATGGTATTTTGATAAAAACTTTATTTGAAAAAGCTTTGGCGTTTAATGGAATGGCGCGGATGTTTTTATGATATTTTTAGCCTCAGTCGCGGAATTCTGAAATTAAGGGGAAGGTCCACTATATATTTACGGTATTATGTGAACAAGAAGTCGAGAATTTTCCCACTAGTCCGCTATTTCGCAAATCCACTATTTTTTATAGAGTGACATCAAGTAGTTACAGTATTTATGACATTATTCGATCTCAGCTCAGAAATAGGCTCATACACGCCGCATGTTGCAAAAGTTTTCTCCAATGATTCTTCAAAAATAACTCATCGTTTCAGATGACCATGTAATAAGTGAACATTTTGTAAATTTTAGTTTTTATTTAAATTTCTAGTATTGGAACGTGAAAAATTGATAATTCTTTGTGCTCTGATATTCATTAATTTTCTGCTTGATGGGATGCCTCCAAAATCTTCACAAGACTACCAAACTCGTTAAATCTGTACTTATCTGTACTTATTTTTCATGTTTTTTGAAAGAAAATATAATAATAGCCTTCGTAAAAACTTGCTCAGACTATTATCAGAAATATTAAATTTACACCCAAAATGGCGGAATTATCTGCAAAAGATTCATTTGCTTTTACCGGGATTCGAGCTGCGGTCAGGTTTGTCAGTATATGACACAAATGGGAAAATTTTATCCTATCTGCTAATTTGCACCCGTGCGCTGGAAATTTGCAACATAGTGTGCGCAAATGCAATAATTTGTAGTTTTTTTTTTAATTTTGATAGTTATGTAGAAAAAAGTGCGTAATCTTGTATATGAAGTTGGAAGGCTTTTTGTTGGAAGGGTTGAAAGGTTTCAATTTCTAACTCAGAATCAGATTCATTCTTACCATTCATCCACCTTCTGTTATTTCTATTTCTAATCTATCTCTCTCTCTCTATCCCTAACCTTATCCTAAAATTTCAACTTACAACTTACTTAAAACTAGGGATGCCACATTGACTTGAAACATAGAGTTGTCGATTTATCAATGTTTATAAAAGGACTCACCACTATCTTAAATTCCATCGGATTATTTTACTATTCGATGTTTTCCTCGATGTATCGGCCAAAAAACAACGAGAAGCCCATTACATCGATATCTATGTGGCATCCCTACTTAAAACGGAAAATATTTCTTATACACACTCTAAAGAGAGATTTATTTTTTACCGATTTGAGCACATATAATTTTCATAAGAAACTGTCACGAACGTGAACTTTGAAGCGTTAGTGTCTTCATTTTTAGCAATAATATTCCATGTAACTATTTACACCACATTCAAGATTGATTGGTCATTGGGAAAGGGGACTACAGACTACAGGGGACCACAGACTGTCGTAATTTTGGCCTTATAGGATAAGCAGTTAGGTTGAGAAGGGAATTAATATTTTAGGGCAGGAGAAGAGATACAGCACCAGAAGGTAGCTCCTATTGACGAAAGGCACCTATTGGTCCACAGTTGGACGTCCTATCTGACGGAAGGAGTACTGCTCACGAAGTGCTCACCCCAATGGTATGTCATTTTAGTACATCTTCCACTGGCAGGATTCAAACCTGGGCCCTCGGGATGGGAAGATAATGCTCCGACCACTATGGCAGCCCGTTCCCCTCACAACAACATATTTTATTCTACAACAAAACGAATTAAATGAAAGAAATGTTGATGATAATATTACTTAAGGTTTCTATTGAGCATACGGTAAGATTTTATATAAATAATTTTCCTATTGGCTGTGAAAATTTCCATTCATTGTTATTGTTTCTCTGATTGAAAAGAAAACTAAACGTTAACTTAAAATTAACATAGATAATAATAAGATTCTTGAATATATAGTCATTCATGTATTTAACTCACAGCCAACGTTTCGCCAAATATATTGGAGTCCTCAGGGGTTTGCAACACAAAACAAAGAGATATAGAGCCAGGTAATTACACAAATATTAGTACAAGAGTTGAGGAACTGAAAATTTACTTACCGTTGAGCTAAATATTGAACAGTAGCAATGTAAATAACAATTCTTAACAGAAAAGAAATATTTAAACAACCAACAATTAAATTAACATAAACCATTTACAAATTTTTCAAATATTAGAAGTAAATAAATAAATAGAGGTAAAATTAATAATTCACAATTTTCAAGTATGTAAATTTTCAAGTCCTCAACTTTTGTACTAATATTTATATAAATACCTGGCTGTATGTCTCTTTGTTTTGTGTTGCAAAGCCAAGAGGATGCCAATGTATTTGGCGAAACGTTAGTGGTGAGTTAAATATATGAATGACCAAAACTCAAGAAACTTATTATTATCCATATTATATTGGTCGAGAGCTTATTAAATGATTTTCAAAATTAAAACATGTTCAATTTTAGACTCCAGTGAAACCATCGGCCTCCGTCTTACATTTTCGCCCTAATAAAGGCCTCCCACGATCCAGGCGTGTAGAAAATATTTTTGTGCGTTTTTATTTCCTGATATCGACCTTCCTACCGACCGACGGCTGAAGCGGCAATGCAATGACCTGAACATATGCGATCATCGACAGAATCAGAAATGTTCAAAATAGGAGGTGAAAATGTCAGAGGTCACTCCGCACGAACTCGCGTTTTGATCGACGAGGCCACGATCTCAATTTTTATCATGTTACGCCCGTTCGCGTACCACTTATAACGCTGTGGACTTGTAAAATGTGGTCTCCGTTCTACAAATTCTTACAAGACTTTGATTGACCATGCTCATATTTTATAGCGTACTGCAACAATCGTGATAACGAGCAGTGTGAATACACGGAGTTCCCGTGATGGATGTCATCATTGGGTATTCTACTTCCTGACTGGTAGATTTTAACCCTTTGAGCAGTACATACGTTCATTCACGTCCTCGTGCCACCTGGTCATCCAGAGTATGATCGTGTACGTCGTTCAAAATTGCACTGTAGCAAATAAGGTCCACCTTCACGCCTTCCGTTCGGATGCATTTTAACATGTTTTTCCACCTATCCTGGTGGTTCGTGAGCTCAATTATCACTCTAAAGCGTCTCTAAAGAGTCCTGCCACCTATTCCATTATTCTGCTAACTACGTTCAGCCTTGAGTATATGGATATCACATATAGTTGGTTCCATTGACGGAAGTTATTACTTACATTCAAAACTAGTTTTAGTTCTGTTTTAAGTTAATATTTTAATTCTAATACCACAATATCTAGGATCTTACTCAGTAAAATTGTTGCCTTTATTTTGTTTTGCTTGTGTAAAGTATGATCTTCTTGTATTCATTGATTTTTTATCAAACAAACGTGAGTTCAAGGTAATAAAATTGCAAACGGAAGTTATTTCATTTTTTCCAAAAAAATCTCGCTCCTGGGGTCAGGAAAAATGAAAAAAAACTCAATACTCAAAGGATTAAAGTATTCTAACCCTAATTCAAAATTATCACTGTCGCAGTCGAAATAGTATAGATCTGGACCTCGACGCGCACCGTATAAAAACTTAGGATGCGTGGTGTTTTTTTATATTACACATCGTTCAAAAGGGAAGTTTTTTATATGAAATTAAATACACCGTCGATTAATGTTATCTCCTGGATAATTAACCTAGTCCATTCCAATCCATTTTCATATAAGTATTCTACTATCTGATGGGTAGGTTTTTTGACAGAAAACATCCTAACGTCCCCATTCCCAGCATGTCGTTCCATTTTCACTCCTTTTGGTGACCCGTCTTCAGATCCCTCATGGATTCGCCATATCGTCTTCCTCTTCTCATTTCGTCCAGAATTCCTATCCTCTTCCTTCCTCTTTCACATCTTCTCATTGTTCTCCCCTCTATTACCTTCTTCTGCATTCCCTCTTTTAAGAACGGCCTCTATCCATTCTTCTACCTCCTTCGAACCTCCGCCACTATCTTCATCTCCAACCATATCCAATACCTCTAAAATCTAGGAATTGGTAAAATAGTTTAATCTACGAGCTTTCCGACTTGGATATTTTTACAATATTAAGCGAACTGTAATCGTGCATCAGAGAGAAGCCAAACGTTTATCACAGTTAAAATGCGTGACTTTGAAGCCCTCCACGCCATCGGATATTTTTTTGGCCGTTTTTTTAGTTCGGATCTGTTTTGATCGAAGCTTTGTCTTTAGATCTAAGACCTTCATTTACTTTACCTGCATTTACTTCACCTCGTTTGGGCTTGATTTATGGTTAATTACATAAAGTAGGTGAAATTTTTGTCCGACGATGCATGATATATCCTTCCTACATAGTATGCTTAGTTTCAATGTGGAATGCATCAAAATTCAGAACTATTCTATTTCTACGGCAAGAATACATCATATTTTCACTTTTCTGCTCATTACTTGCTCACCATGAAATCTATAAGCTCTTCAAACCCTTTCTATCCTTGCGCCGCATGAAATTGCTATACCTACCCTTCCTTTTCTTCACGGCTTGTCGAATTTTCTCCCATTTATCACCCTCTTCAACAATTACTCACCTCTCAACGCGTCCTCCATCCATCTTTTTTGCCCTCTCTGGATCTATATTAACAACTTTATTTCCTCATTCACCTTATCCGTCACTCCTCACTGCACAGCGCTCCTCCTCGATACTTCTCTAAATTCACTCCTCTAAGGCCTCCAGTCTGCGCACAATCGCTCTCCGTTGTGATCAGATTCCTGACCGATCCGGCACCACAATCCGTTACGTGCAGCAATGAGGAAAAGGAGCAGTGTTTATCTATTTCTCATTGCTTATTTTTCTCAAGTCCTCATTAATCCAAGGGTGCTTTCTGATTCACTTTTAGCATAATTTCACATACAGTTGAAATGGTTTATCAAATATACCAGCCATTTTTTCTTCATCTTGCTGAGAGAGAAATAAATGATGAAGATTTTCTGCTCGCTCCGTGAACACCTATGCATTAATTCTTGAGAAGAGATTCTTATGGAAAAATTCTACACTCCCACCCGATACAGATACGGTGCCATGCTTGAGGCAAAACTTTTACAGGAGTACTTGACATAGTGACATAAAATATGCTTGATGAAATGCCCATTTATTTCAAGATAATCCAGTAATAACAGATAAACCGTGAAGATTTAGGTTAATGATAGTATTTCGTTAATGGACATTTCATTTTTGGATATCTATCGCTAAGGATTCCCGCCTTTATCCGAATATGTTCAAAATTTCTTCCTGAAATAGAGAACCAAACGTAAATTTGTATTAAAACATTTATATTACGTAGTTGTGCCGCAGAGTAGCAGCCACTGGTACTATAATGGAAAAAAATGCAATTTCAATGAGAAGTTTCGGTATTTGCGATGGATTACCACTTCTTCAAACCATTCTCATAAATGCATTAGATTCGTACCATTGAATTCTGAGAAACAAATGAATCTGGGTAATCTGGGGAATGAATTAGTATGATGGTGCGTTGCGGAATAAATAATTGATTTTGCAAGATGTTGTTGCTCCATGAGAGAAGGTTTTTTTTGGGTTTGATAGAGCCCAGGGGAGCCCTCTGCTGCTTGGTTTCGTGCTTTTTGTCCGAGTGGAGTGGTGTTGAACCCTGCACGCTAGTAATACTGAATCAGGTTACGCTAGTAATACTGAATCAATCACGGTTGTCCATTACGCGGGCGCTAGCGTTATGTATCGGTATTTTTCAATTGCGCACATGAGTGCAAAATCGTGATCGTCATTTATTGAATTTTATCATGTGCTTCAAATCGTAAGTTGCTGTCAATAGAGTGCATATTTGGGAGAGTTACTGTGAGTTAATCCCTTAAAGAGAGGCTTGAGTTTTGATAACGGGGATGACAGCGGGAAAGATATCCCGATGAATCAATGCCAGACCAACTCAATTATTTATCGTTACACCATAAATGGGGAACCTGCTTAAATGTAAAAAACTATTTCTATTTGAGGTATATTTTCTTATATAAACACTACATGAATATAGCTACAGCAACTTTCTGACAGAAATTGCTGTTGCTCATTATGGTAAAGTTTGGTTTGTTTTTATTAATTTGATAAAATTTTTTTAAATTTCCTTTACAGGAATTTTCCTTAAAATATAATGATTTGATTACACTTCACGAGATACATGTAGAGGATTGAAGCGATACCGTGCGATGATTTCGAGCCATCAAAATGCCGTTTTCGATTATGTCAATTTTACGAATATTAATACACTTTTCAGAGAAAATTGTTTATGTCTTCCATAGAGACACAAATGCATTATATATTTGAGTTCTTGAGTGAATTTTATCATGTACAGCACAAAAATATTATAAATAAATTAAATACATTCTCTAGTGCTGGTTTTCAGAAAAACATTTAAAGAAATGCCGTGGATTTTGAGGAAAATATCGTTTTGCGGTATGAACGAGAGAAAGAAATAAACATTTTATTCCGCGCGAGTTCTACATTATAATTATGGTTTGCCCTAAATTAACTATCCCACGTAGAATGTAGAGACTCCTTAGGAAAACCTGATTTGTGAGTTACGTCAGTTGTTTTGTCAGTTTACGTACTTAATTGATGTTTGGTATTTTCAACCCCTTAAAAGTGTATTTGTACTTAAAGACTGTGACCAATCATAAACTGGTATATAAACATGATTTTTACATCCTATAAACATTCACATATTAGGAGTAATTGAAAAGTGTAAAAATGTCATTGGCGAATAAACCATAAAATTAAGCTTATTTAGACCCTTTCATTCTTCATTCATCGATTAGGTTTAATTCAGTACAAAAGAATGTTTTATTGATGGCAAATTATTTACATAAAAGTATTATTCAATAGTTTATAGAGAAAAGGCTATCGTAGTAAAAGGTACCTTAAGTTGGTGGTTCACTGGTGTTCCGCAACAATGTCCCCGGAAATATTTTAACTTAAGCACATTAATCAAAAATTAAATCAAGAAACACCGGATATCTCAAAATATATGGCACATCTAAGTCTGTATAATTGTGACACCGATATATTTACCTGATTAATGAGTCAATTGACTGGATAGAAATTTGCATTACAAGTAGAGAAAAGTAGAGAAGAATCATGAAAAAGCTGGAATATTTCCTCAGATTTTACATAGTTAAATTATTCTTTTTACTAGCATTAAACCCCATGCATAAGAAGTGGTATTCCTTTTTAATTACTATTTAACAAATATCTAAATTTATGGACTTAACTTGACTAAATTCTATTACTTTCTTTCTAAAGGTCTAATTCTGTACTAAGCGGAAGCTCCAGCCGGAAAATATATCATGGCCTCAAGAGATATTGCTGATGACGCATGTGCTGGTCTGCCGGTTTTTAGCACTTTTTAGGTGCTTTTTAGTCAAGGTCGAATCTTTTGTGATTAGCCAGCGAATTCTTTCAAATTGCATGGTAAAGAAGGAAAGATTTTGCCTCAAAATAAATAAAAAATACACTAACAACTTTATTGACTCCTTTAATGAAAATAAAACTAGAACAAAAATCGCATTTTCGATAATCGAAGGGTTTTTTTCTTCCAACTACATGCTGGTAGCCCGGTCATGGATCTTTCCTGTGCATTGTCACAATTCATATCCACTACGAGGAAGTCTACCGTTGCAAACCATTAGCAGAGCAGTAACAATTTGTCCAGCTCGCTCTATTAATTGCACAACAGTGATTTTCAAGAATAGGTGTAGTTTGAAGAACATTCATATCACATTTCTCTTATCAAAGGAAGCCGTGACACAATTACGATTACAAATTGCCATCGCTATAATCCGTAATCACGCTCCAGAATACGTCGACAGGACTCTCGATCTGTTTTAAATTGTGCCTACGTTGTGCGTAGTGTCATGGTGCGGATAGAAAGCCACTGCGCAACTCGATTGCGAATTTAGCATCGCAGAAAAGTGCTTGGGAAAAGCCCATTAGGAACATGACTACAATGAGACGAATAGCAGAAGAGGGGTAGCTAGACGACGCCATTGAGGAATGGGGGACGTGTGGGAAATGAACGAGGAGCGTAAGACGAAAGGAAAGGGCTGGGGAGAGGGGAGAGGAGCTGGGCGGAGATAAAGAAATCCGGAATCAACGCCAAAAGGACTCTTAAGTTGCAGACAGGGAATGGAAGCCAAGAAATTGGGAAAAATTGCAAAGGAATCCGCCATAATGCATGGTTGAGTTGAGGGCTACGGACGAAGTGACTGGCACCATTCTATGCACGCGCTGATGGAAAAATAACTGAAAGGGAGCCAAATTGATGCGGGGTGCTAAGAATATAATGAGACTGTTTTCTCAAATGGTGAACTTTAGGAAATCTGTCAAAATGGGAATAAATAGCGCTTAGGATTGTTGAGAAAGTAGTGGTTAAAGCCTTGATACCATTGAGAAATACAGTAATTACAGTGGCGCCTTCATATTTATAATTTCTATTCTGAACATTTAATTTGATTTATGAATTTCTTATGATCACGGTCACTGAAGTGGAAAAGATATACGAATATTTATCATGCAACACCACTAAATCTTGTATTTGATCCCCCAGTCAAGAACTTGTCACTGTACTTCACTGAAAATGACAGGAGATATTCACCGTTTGAAATATATAGCACAAAACTTATAATATATAGTACAAAACTTGCTTTTTCTTTAATCTGAATCATGGAATTTGAATATAATTTGCTGGATGATTCATCCCAAAGTCTGCAGAAGCTCATCAAGTGGTAGAAAGTGATTCTTATGGATGCTATCGATAGATAACCTCGACATTTGTCTCAGACTGTCCACATGTAGGGAAAATCAAAGTCTGCTGAGGTAAAGTCAGTGATTTCATTCCATCCTCTCATTTGCGTGGAAGTTATTTATTCATTCTACAGGTATTTACTCATTTTGACAAGATAAAATCTGTCTAAAATGATAAAGTGTTTTCCTTACACCACACAAAATTCTTGCATACTCCTCATTATTCTTCTGCTCGTTATGTCCTTCATCCGATTACCCTTATTCCAAATTTCTCCATTTGATAATATGTCACGAATTTTTATATCTTATTGATATCTGCTTGCATTCCTCTTCATCAAGGATGTACATTTCTTTTGAAAGAAAACAATTCAAGCACAGGTTGTAATGCCAATATTTAACTCACTGAATGACGATTCAACAACAAAATATCAGAATAAATATGAAAATGAGCCCACGCCCTGATATCATTGCTATAATTTTTCTCGGATTTGGATTGAACTGTTTACCTCCTCAAGAAAAACAATACCAGAAATATGCTACCCTTATTGTTTTAACTTTTAAGTTGTCCATCATGAATTCAGCAGTTCAAACCATCGTCAAACCACCATAAAAATTAGGTGATCAAAAAATTTAGACTCATTAAAAAATGTTCACTCCCGTAGAGACATTAGTTCCTCACAATCTGTAATGGCCATAAGTATTTTATAAATGTTTTTGTCAGAAAAATTATATTTTTTCATCTCAGATCAATTATGAAAAAATAGGGCAACACCATAAAATATCGGATCGGGCTTATCGCATTTTCTACATTTTGATAATAGTAATTTTTACACTCATTTAAGTAATATTATAATGGTAAGTCTGCTTTCAGATCGAAAATGTTTCACTATATCACATCCGAGTCAATATGTTCGTATGACAGTGTGTTGACTTACGTCGAAATCTGTAAGGGTGTAATTCAATTATCATTTATCTATCATATTCATCGAGGAACGAATATCACTTTCGAGTTATCAGGATAAAAATTGTACATTATTTTTTGTGATGCAGGGAAATAAATTGACCTTGGTGATCATATCAGATTTATGTAGACGACTCACTTTCCTAACTATGTAACCAACATGCATAAGTATAGCTTTAGGGAAAGGGGGAGAGGAAAATTACTGTAAATTTGTGAAAACCTAAAAAATACCTGTTTTGGTATTCATTTTAGATGAATTGTATCTTATAAGGACCCAACGGTCCCGCGAAATTTCTTAAGCTCAAAAAAAAATATATTTTTTGCAGCCCAACGTGGGAATCGCACCGATCACATTTTTGTCGCGTTCGTTTCAACGGAGCCTTTTGGACTTCATGTTGGGGCGACTTTACTTGAGTTAAGCTGTGAATATCGCCGTCACCAAAGTGTTTTACTATGGATGTGGGTGGATGCAATGTTCTCCGACCCGAGCCCAAAATCCAAGTCCCATCAAATCCATTGCGCATCTAATCACTGTATGTGTCCTGCACAATTCCCATCGTCAAGTCGTTGCTCCTTCAACCCTCTTTCAAGTTGTCCAAGATCGCTTCTCTATTTCTACCTCCTCTCCTACCATCTGCTCTCTACGCTACCACCCACCTCTCCCTTTCAATGAATAAATATAATGATATTTATGACGTATACGGTTTTTATCCACCATTAAGATATTGTATTCGGTCTATAAAAAATGGAATACAATGCATCATTACCATGGATACAAGGCCTTTCTAGAAAATGAATTACACAACATAATTGAGTACTTGAAATTGAAATTTTGCATGCTTCTCAAGCTTTTAACTGAAGTAACTTTATTTATAATTTGCAGAAAAGCTCGTTGATTCTCAATGGGAGAGAAAAAATAAGGAACAATGTAGTCGTTCTCTTCACACAGAAAAGAACCTGAATTCTCATTCCTCATTTTATTTTTTTCTCTATGGGGAATTTTCCCATTTTATTGCTTTATGACGCATTATCCTAAGTTATCAAAGAGAAAAATGTGTATCTTAAAATGATTTAAATTGAAAAAGTATTCCAATTTGTCGAGGGGAATGTTGCCACAAACTTATTGCATATATATTTCCTTAAGTGAGTTTGAGCGAGAAATTTTTCCAGTACCATGAGAGTCTTAGAGATATTGGAATTATTATTAAGAGAGAGAGAAATATTCGAATTATTATTATAAACAACTATCATGTACCTACGTGCCAAATTTCAAATTTAACAGCTCATTATATTATCAACTCCGGGGATAAATAGAAAGCAACGATTTGGGGACTTATAGCCCATTAGAACCCAAACTATCCCTCTTAAGCTCTTGGAGTTTATATAGTGAAACGGGTGTAGTATGTACGTCTCTCTTCTTCTTTTTTTTCATAACTCCTGCCCAATTTATCCATTATAATATCATTTTCTTCCCCTCCCTCTCTTTTCCTCGGTCTTTCCGCCAAATTTATTTTTAGAAGGCAGTCTTCCCAGAATGATTGTATACAGTTATGCAGACAAAATGTAGACCGAATATGCTATCAATACGGGCGTAGTTTTTGTTGCGTGATGAAGATAAATGCTTCATTTTGACCAAGTTGATTATCTATTCTCATCGTGTTGACGACTTGCCGATATGAGTTTGTAGGCTACCAATATCGCTAGTGAACTTTGGTATAAACCATGAGGGAAGGGAAAAAGAACTGTAGTAGACTTGAGGGCTCGACAGGGGATTCATTATACCGGATACGCAACCTTCAGAATCTTGTGAGCCATTCTCAAATCTTTAGGGTGATAATCGTAGGCAAAATTGACGGATTATCATACGATTTATTTAAAGTATTCCATGTTATAACGCTAATTAGTTTTTTTTAATACGACAGTTATTACATGTGGATGGGGTGTGACTACTCAAACATTACTGAATCAACGATGCCATGTGAGAAAAAGAGTTATTTTTATGCAATGATTTTCTCGGCGTTCGAGAATCGACCCTCCGAACGATGAAGGGCCTCTATTTCTAAGACCCTTCCATATTCTCCCTTAATCCCATTCCCTAACAACCCGCTTTAGGGTGTGGGGAAGGGAGGAACTTCCCATGAAGGGAACTTACGGATTGAAAAACGGTCATAATTCCAGCGGTCAGACCCTGCAAATGTGTGCGTGTGTATAGAAAAAGACCTTGTGCGTTCATTGGCGGAGAGAGTCCCCTCTCTTTATTCCTCCAATCTCTCCTTAAGGAGGGAGAAGGGGGAAGGGTTGGAAACGGAGAAGTACCCACACCATCCCCCTTCCCCTCCACACACCCATCTGCTCCTTACCCTCCTCCCACCAGGGCTATGCGTCGAGATGGTTGCTTCATGGACGGGTCGAGTGTGTTTTTTTATCAAGGGGTGGGGGACGCGTTGGAGATCGGGGGTAGGGTGGGATGGGGCAGATGGATCAGGGGATGGGTAGATGGGTGGAGAGGATGTGCTTTTGGTGGTGGTGGGGGTAGGGTGGGGGGAGTTGGAGGGGGTGAGGTCGAACGAGTTGTAACCACGCCTGCCAACCGGAAAAGAGAATGTTTCCAGAGAGAAGTCAGTTCCCGAGAGTATGGAGTTCCGAGATAATCTACTACAAATACGTATTTAATTGCATTTCCGGTTAAGTTAACGCTACACACATTCATAAACACCTTGTCGGAATCGGACAATATTTAGGATGGAAGACCAAAATCCCCACGCACTTTTACGACGCCTTTTATTTAACCCACCTTTACTCCTATTTAGATGGGTTGACATTGGCAAGTTTACTGCTGCATGCAACTATGGACATAAATTGCACGTGCGGCTCTACAAGTCCGCTTACAGCACTCTTAAAAGTTTAGGCAAGTCATTTTCCGAAGAATATTGTCTCCAACAGCAATATTCAACCAATCTGACTGCACTTTCTCGTGGAAAATGTTTCTTCAGAGTGAAATACCCCGCAAGCCCTTGCAGAAGAAACTCGTCAGTAATAACTTGCTCGGTAAACTCAAAATTAACTTTACAGTGGAAGTCCATCCTAAGCATTTAATTTGTGAAAGAGGTTTTTTTAAAAAAATAACATCCGCTTAAGATATAGGCTTGTAAGCTTTCATAACGCCCGACTAAAAAATTGAAGCTCTTGATTGTTGCATTGGATTTTTTCTCTTTGGTTTTCCTTAAAGTGTGAGTTTTAGCTCAAAAATCGACATCTTTTGCTCTGTTCAAACGATAGAAATTTTTATCTACTTAAAAATTGCATTATGGAGTTGAATAGAAAGGTATACTTCATACACGTACGTCTTAGGTTAAAGTATAATTGTACAACAGAGTTGGAGAGAGCTCTAGTTGAGGTATGTCTTCCTGCCGTACTCCTCCATGTTTTGCTTTTGGCTGCTAAGTACATGGTTCTTGCATGTAACACATTATTACATAGTATATGGTGCATAATTTTATGTGAAACTAGCACTTTACATTTTCTTCATCTCACCAAAAGTCAGTAGACACAATCTCCTATTAATAAATATATAAATGTTGTGGAATGACTAAGATAATTGATTTCATCTTGTGACATCAGCTAAAAATTTTTCCCGGCACAAAAACCAAATTCAATATGTTTTGTTATCGATGGAGCTCACGTTGACTAACCGAAAGCTTGATGTAGCATGCAGAAACAAAGCTTTTATTAACATCAAGCTAACGAAAAGGCAACGTCACCTAAAAGTTGACGCAAACCAGATGTAAAAGTAGATTGATATGTGTGAAATGGAGCGAAGATTCATCTTAATTATGCTGTATCTCACTGCCACATCGGCTTGTTGGTCATATCTCGCTTTAAACTCCGTTATGATACGAATTTATTGATTGCACGGCTTTATGTATGAGTGGATTTGCGGTGAAAATCGCGTCCTCCAAAGCATACGACTGTCTGCGTAAATGCATACTCGAGAAGTATGTAAAAATTTACGTATTTAGGAATGTTCAGTCTGAAGACTTGGTTGAGTTTAAAAGGTGGATGGAGTGATGATCATGGGTCAGTGAATAACATATTATAATGCCTTTTACAAATAAGCCGAAAAAATACTACTTAGGGCCTCTTTACGCGTAACTACATAATCTTATCCGGTGTAATTAAACGTAAATGCAGTCATAAAAATTATATGAGGAGTACAATTCTTCATTTCGTCTAAATTTGAAGCATGCTATAAATGCAGTTATTATTAGTGTATGGCGCGGTGTCCAAAATTTCGGCGAAACGACTATTTTATTGTATATTTTTTTAACCCTTTGACTCGATGTGACACATTGAAGTTTGTAACAAATCATTTTAATAATATAAAAGGTTTCTTTCCGTGTTTTGAAGAACATCTAAGCACATATATTCCAATTATTACAAAAATCTCGTATTAATCATGTAACATAAGGTAAGATGTTCCATTCGAATTGGATTAGCAGGATAACCAAACTGGTAAAAATGAATTTCTTTAATTTTTATCTATAGAATATCACTGATAAGAACACGCATGAAAAGTTTCACGTTCATCTTTACAGAAATAAAAATCACCTCTACTACCTTATGGAAAATCACTTTATTTTGAAACTATGACATATATCGACGTGTAACTCTTACCTGTTCTCTATTATTTACGCTGTAAAATGATAAAATCATCCCTTGAAAATCATGCATGCTCAAAGCGTCGCGACTGGTCGAGCCTCTACATTAAGACCCAGTATTTTCAACTTATGGTTGAAGATTTTCTTTGAATGGAAACGAAGATCATAGCGTTATCCTATTGATACGCTCAAGTCCAATAACAGGCATTTTTGCCTGGCAAATAAACCTCTTACTCTCAGCTGACACAAAACCAATGGAAATGCTATTACATCTTATAAAAACCCCAAGTAATATCTCTAGAAATAAAGTAATATCTCTAGAACCTCTTACTCTCAGTTAACACAAAACCAATGGAAATGCTACTACATCATATAAAAACCCCAAGTAATATCTTTAGCACTAATAGAGGCCACAAAATGAGAAAGGTCATGTAGAATAAATTTAAAATAACAATAAACCATGCGACTTTTTTGTTTTATGGTATAGGAATCGAATGACTACATGTTTAGGGCCCGTAAGCCATAGTTTCCTGGGACGCACAATTCATAGTTGGCTGAGGTCCCAACGGGCCAAGTTGCCAGAGGCACCGCAAGACGTTGCCCTGGGTCCAGTAAGCCTTAGGGCTGTCCTTGGAAATTGATGTCGATCTTTACATACTTCTTATTCTTCAATGACACTAATACACGGCTTCAAACTCACACTTCTGTTCGTAAAACTTTTATTGCGCTTGCTCTCATGAGTATCCTCCGTCATATTCACCAATGACTCGCTTTTTTAACCCTTCCCCTCACATCATTCACTCATATGTCATTCACTTCCATTTTTCAAAGATTTTAAGTAGAGTATGCAGTCCTCGTAATGCTCGTACAGCGCCCAGCTTTCTTACCTTACACTTACTACACCACCGTTCAGTTGTAGAACGTTTTTACCTGCATTCCCTGGGAAAAACTAAAGCCTAGTATTACCCATAACCCTATTTCACCATATTATGAGAACTAGGATTACTTCTGATAGGACCACCTTGTGAGCCAGCATGTCGTTATTTGCGAGTTACACCCAGCTCTATGAGTTTTTTGCGGTGTACTGAGGCGTATGTAAAATAGGGAAATTTAAAAAGTTAAAAAATGAGCAAATATGAATGTCGAGATACATTAACATGTTCAGAGATAGAAGTTTCTTATTTTTACTTTGGAGCGAAACATTATGAATACCTGTAAACGAAAATTAATTTTTTAAGTTCCACGTACAATCAGAAGTTTATTTCATGGATTGTTTTACTGTAGAGATGGCTTATTACGAACTTACTCCTGCACTTTAGTACGACCGTGGAAGATATTTAATTTGGATTAACACTTTCGAGTCTATGCCCGTACGTGATACGGGCTTAGTTCCTTTTCCATGCTGACTATGCCCGTATCTTTTACGTTCATCCTTTTGTTCTATCGTTTAAGATGTTTTTGTTTGGGATTTGGTTTTATTCACCACAGAAGTGTTTCTTTGTATCATTTACTAGTTTCGGAGTTTCGGAAAGAAAAAACAAGAAACTATAACTCAATCTTAATAAAACAATATTATTATTTAACAATTTTTAACAAATGATTTCAGAAGCAAATAAAAAAACGGCAGTCCACAAGAGTTCAGCACTTCAAATTCGGTCAGACCGGAAAGTGTTAACTTACCGTCTTCCAATGGTTAGGTTAATACACACAACTCATCTAGATCTATAAGATACTAATCTCCCACGTTTTTTGAAGGTAAATTATTCAATTAGTCAGATTCACACACATTTTATATGGTGGTATGTACGTTTTATTGGGTCATCTGAATACATCTGTTACTACTACTATTACTGTATTAAGTACTTTTCTTTTTAATACTGTCCTGAAGACGCTAATAAACTTAAGCAAAACATTGTCAATGAAATCATAAGTCTTTATACCTGACCCAAACTCCAATTCGGAAGAAGAAATATTCATATGGCCCAGAAAATAAAAATGACATAAATAGAAATACTATTTGATAAAATCGGTGAGTTCAGGCGGGACTTAGTGGAAATTAATCATGATGTATAGAACAATTTTTATTTTTCCACAATTTATTTTCAATCGTGCAACTAATTTTGACCCGATGTACCCAAGGATGACGCCTTTGCGTCAAAGCTAGCTGTACGATTGGAAATAAAATGTGGATAAATACAAAATGTTCTTTACATCAGAATTCTTTTATATGTGAAATGTGTACTCGACAAAGATGTCTTAGCTAGCCTCTCGATAATGGATGCAGTTGATTTTTAAAAAATTGTCTAATTCCGGGAGTCTCCCGAAGATCCTGCAAGGCAATCGGGATAGTTGGCAACCCTGCTTGTGGCGGCAATGGGGATGGAATGAGGGAGAGCGAGTGGGCGGTGGGGGTTGCGGGGAGGGAAGGGGAAGGGGAGGGGAAGGCGGTCGGAGGAGGTGTTGGGGTTGTTGCAAATGCGGAGTAGTCACTGCGGATCTCGAGTGGTCGACGGGTAGACTATGGAGGAGGAAGTCAAATGGGCATGAAGATTTTTGCGGTCAGATTGGTCGAAGTATTGCCGTAGAAAGGGGCACTTTAGTAGTCTCATTTTACCGTCACCGTGCTTTTAACTCTCTCTCTCTCTCCTCATATCGTCTTCATCTCGGGTATTCCTCCGAATGTACGGCGGATCCGAGGGCCTGATATGCCCTGCCCATGATTTCCTCTATCTATGAGACTTTTGCAAGAATATTTTCTGCGTTAAACGACTGGCCTTTCAGCGTTTAATTGCATTATATCTCTTTGTCTCCTTTACCTCCCTACTTAACGCCCAAAACTCCGATCCATTTCCTTTCTCCATGTCAGCCCAGCTTTCAATCTAAATTGTATTTCTGTCTTCAGACATGTGGTCAAGCTCCTAATGTTCGTATTTAATATCAACTTTTTGCGTCCTATTTTCTCCTTTAAGCCTCCTTTATCCAACATCTGCTAATTTTTCTATTGATGCAAAATACAGAAATTTAAAAAAGCACCGATACGCTACTCAGTCACGTACATGCATCCAAAGATGATGCTCATAGGGATGAAATTCGGCTTGAAAAAAATCATTTTACTTGACTGGCAAGGCAGGCCAATCTTGTCAAATGATTTTTTCATGGCAAACTTTGTCCTTCTGGTATGTAACTTACTCTTTTGTTTCCCCTATAAAAGAGGATTGAAAATCATGGTATAAATTATATATGGCATACCATCATCCAATGATACAGTATTACTACAGCATATCCTGGCGAGGGTAGTCAAATACCATCATGCAGGGCAGAAAGAAAGAGGTAACATGCAAAAAATTCTGCGCTAGGTCAGAGCAGTATTAGCCTTCCTGTGCCACACCCTGTGATTCCAATCTATTAAGAAGATCAGTGAAAGGCCTTCCCCGATAATCACGAAAATCGCAGTCCTATATCAATTAACCCACAGCCTATGTACAATCTTCATTTTGTTGAACCACATGCTTTGTGACTGGAAGATACCACCCATAGCCGATGGCCGGGGTCTATGCAAGAGAGTTTTTCAGAACTTCTTCATAACAGACTTCTTTTTGAGGAACTACGTTCAGACTTAATATGAAATGATTTATCACTTTGTAAATTCAACTTTTTATTTTCACCGACTATGGTTTTTACATTTAAAAACAAACCTTTCTACAACGAATAATGACTTTTCTTTCCTATGTCTTCAAACCTCCCCGAATGGAGTATACTATCACTTTGGTGTTCTGTTGGTTTAGATGGATGTAAAGGAAAAAGTTCATATACAGATCTTTTTCTACCAACACAAATCCTTGCTTCATCTCATCATACTTATTATCTTTTATCTTCCCGTCTGTTAAACCTAATATCTTCCTTCCCCTTCCCCGCTTATCAAATGGCCTCCCTTCTTTCACAGCTTTAAGCAACCCTTAACCTTTCGTTCCCCCCTCCAACAAGCAACTTTGGCTCTTGCTAATCTCATCCAGAAGTTTCCTCTCCCAGTCGACCATACTTAGTACTTCCTCGGTTATCACTCTTTCCGTCGACCGCAGCTTCTCTATTCTCCAAACTCAAATCTTAAACGCCAGCAACATATTCTATTTTCTTTTCTTAAAGTTCACGTTTCTGCCCCAATCAGCGCCTCTTCTCATACCAAACTCTTGGCCAGCCACTTCGTCATATCGTTAATCCAGATTCCTGTCACAGGTTCCTCGTTAGATTTTTGATAGCGCTCTTTCTAATGCATTCGTTACAATGCCCTTCTTTCTCTAGGATACTACCAAAGAAATTAAATTGTACCACTAATTACAATTTTAACCCTCCTAATTTTGTGACAAGCATCGCTTTTTCTGTTCTCTTAACTTTTTTTTATGACTTATCTTAATTCCGTATTTACTGCTATGAATTTCTAATGAATCTTCCCAATCTTGATATCCCTTTGATGATTGATTAACCAACGCCAGGTTGTCCGAGAATTTTACTGACTGTATTCGATCTCGATATATTTACAGTACTTTAAGACGAAGGAAGATAGGAAAGAAAACAAAGATTTCAGGTCCTCAAATCTTTAGAAATAAATAATTCCACGGTTTACATGGGGGTTTGTGTCCGGGTTAATTGCCTTACCGTCGCCGACGTTTCGATGAATAAGACTTTCATCAATACGTCGGCGAAGATGTAGGAATTTACCCGGACGCAAACCCAAGAAGAATTGACTTCTATTATTCGCCGGGAGAAAATGGAATCCCACCTCCTGTAATCTATTTTCCCCTTACTTTTGCCCATTTGACTCAAAATAGGCTGAAGGGTTAAAAAAATTTTTTTTGAGGTTCTTAACATATGTTTGACCCTCATTAATTATATAATATAATGTATTAGTATTAGAAGGTTCTTACCCTTGGCATAAACGTGTAGGCCGGAAGGGCTACCTAGTGGTGTCAGATACTCTTTTGGATCATGTGGCTAATCGACCATCAAAGATTATATGAAGGGGAAGCATGGAAAGAGTTGTCTCGTGAAATATTGCAGGAGAGGATCTATCTCGGAAACTGTCGTTGTCGCACATGGCTTTTAGGCACCGCAAATGGTAATAGCCAACGTGAGAATTTAAAAACATTTGTATCAGATTTTATTATTCTCTTGCGCTCCGGTCCAAATTTTTTTCTACAAAAATGTCGTTTCATTAGAGTATTTATCGCTTAAAATGTCACGCTCTTGGCGGCTTCAAAGCAATCGTTATAAGGAATCGGAAACAAGGCAGATGACAACATGGAAAGGCATCGCTGTCTGCTATACGACTTATTTCTACGCGCATTTAAGCATGAATACCTAATTAGCTGACAGGAATAATTTTTTCCTCCCAAATGGAAGACGGTTAACGAGTACGACAAGATCTGTGCCGTCGGCATAAATGTAGAGGCGAGGAGGGCTACCGTGCAGTGACATCGGATACCGTTATGGCTCATGTGACTTTTAAAAATGTTGAATATACTTTTTTAAATCGAAATTAAAAAATTGCCAATTGTTAATGCAAACAGATGTTAGACGGAATTCCATGGAAAATATACTATTTTACGCACTCATCAAAAATGAGAAATTAATAAATGTATACTTTCATTTGCTGAATGAACTCCGTTTTATTGTAGCAAACCCTCAATCATATGTTTTCTAAGGGGAATAGCTTTTGTGATACATAACTGAATGCAAAGTACAGCCGTTTGTCATAACCATTATTTTAACTCATTTATTAAGTTTACGTTGTCGCATACTACAAGATTTACGGGAAGCTCCGTTTTCTTTAGTAAAAGCATTATTTTGTACCGCTGTCAGTAGAAAGAAATGGTAGAAGTACGCGATATATTGTTGTGTTCTATAAAGAAACATATGTAACTATTGTATAATTGTTCATTACTTAACAAATAAAAATGTGATTAAACCTGCATTTACGGATTACAATTTTTACGGTGGAATTTTGAGGACTAAATCGATCCCAAGAAATGACAGTCGCGCTCGTAAAGAATACCTTTTTCAAGAAGGGATTGCAACTTACTGAACACAGTCTGAGACGATTCGGCATAGTAAACCCAATAGTGACCGTTAAAGCTTGAAGTTGCGATCAAGTGGCTACCAACGTATTATGATCCGATAAAATGCGAAGTCAATGCTAATTATTCAGGAAGATGCTGTTTGGGAAGGGAATTAACTCCTCGACTTTACCAGTCCATTGGAAGGAAATATGTATAGTTAGCTTTATAAAGGAAGAAAGAGAATAGAAAGCATCAAGCATATTGCGAGGGACATTTATGTGACGAATTATGTAGAAATGAAGCGGTTGGCAGAGGTGAAAGGAGAGACCTCACTTGTAGTACGTCTAGTAAATGGGACTCTAATGAAATGAGTCTAGTTTCATATATAGATTGTTTTTAGTGGAAAGCACCAAAATTGTGAAAAATTATTACTGTAAGCATAGTTCTATAACTGAATTGTTGAAGAATTTAGGATGAAAATCTCTAACTGATCGATTGGGAAAATACAAAGTAAATCTTTTACGAAAATTTGATGAAGACAATTTTTTGCCGGACGTTCAACATGTTCTGCTAGAGCCAAACTATTATGGAATAAATGACAACTGGCATAAAATAAAGGAACACACCCGAGTGGTGGCTTGCAGATAGTTTTGTAGATGAAGATATACGAGTGTAGATTGGAGAGTGGACAGAAGAGCGGTTGAAAAAAAATTCGGATGAATTCCCTATCTATGAATGATTTTTGGGCGTATTTCATCCTCTTTGGTGTGAATATTTGAATTTTTTACTACTGAAAATTGATAGCATTTAAATGTCATTTAAGAAAATTTATATAAACCATTGATTAAACATAAATATAGTCTAAATAAAAATCAGAACTTATTTAAAGTATAACTAACTCTGGGGTGTTCATCAATGCTGTGTGTATAAGCCTCCGCAATATGCCCAGGTTATGCCAAACAATACGCGGATTTGATGACCATTACCTAGAATGTATAAGTTCTAATGCCACCTCAATATCCGCAAGAGTAGCTGAATGTAACATTTCCCCAAATGAGGAATAAATTAATAGCAAGTATATGGAAGCGGATCCTTTTTTGGATCGCAATACTTCTTGATGCGATTTAATGAAGATATCACACGTGCTGAACAAATTGACTCTTGGAACGTCGTTGAAAATCATTTGGTCGCAAGTCCACCAATTACTTACTTCTCCAGTTACGCCTTGCGTTATCTTTTTTCGTAAAGAAACATATGCGTAATCAAAATACCTGGAATCCAGTAACAGTAATGGTAACCATGTTACTAATCGTGATAGGGATAATAAAAGTGCAAAATTAGTGTGTGTGTGATCAAAAATATTTCAGTTTTAGGACGGTTAATCAAAGCCAGGCGTTAAAAATAAAATTTAAACTGAATGGTACAATTTAGTTCCAGTGTTTTCGTGTTATATGCATTGCATATTTAATTTCGCAAAATGATGTTAAACTCCTCACCTTAAAATTCATAGAAACCAGTATGTTACATACGTTGGAATTAACAGGAGAAAAAAAAAATTCTCGCGGAAATTTCAACTTTCCTCGCCTTGAAGTCCCATTGTTTCCCATGCTTTTCACGGTAAATATTTTCTAGGTCAAAACTCGGTCTCTTAACAATTTTTTACCCTCGGTCCAACGTAGCACAACGAATTTCGCTTTCCTAAAACCTTATACGATGTGCCATCGAAATGATCTGAATCATTTATGAGATATTGGAAACTATTAATTCAACATATTCAAAGATACGCAGATCTTTACACATCAGCTGTAGTGCCCACGAAAGACAAAGTATGAAACGACAAGCAATCCAAACATTTGGCTATCTACCAGTAGGCAGGAGTCTCTTGATTATCAATGATCCAAGTATTGGCGGCTGGTCGCAGCCGAAGGTTTTTAGTATATTAATTGAATGCATTCAAAATTTGTGTTTAAAGACGTAAACTTTCCCATTGAGGATTTAAAAACTTCATATTATTCACGTCTGCTGCCTTTTCTGAAAAAAATACGAAAATGATTGTCGAAGTTTTTTAAATTTAGTGCACATCAACTCTGCTTCCGATCAGCTTTGAAGGGCACAGCCGAGTGCGCAGGGTCGGAAATTAATTTAAAGAAGTCCTGTATTGTGCTGCAAATTCGAGGTAATGGAAAAGGAACAAACTTCATGCATATAAAATTTTTGCTTCTGTAAGTTTACAGGTTTTTCTACATGGTATCAAAATGCATTTAATCATGCTGACTGAAAATTTTCTTATAAATGAAGGAAACATATACCTGGATAGCGTAAAATTTGGATTGGATTTTGAGGAGGCGACTAACAGCTAAGGTCTTTTGCGCCACAGGGGACAGGTAAAGGAGGAAGGGTGGATAGAAACCCGGCGTCGGCATTAGCCTTTTCTTAATGAAAGGCGCCAAGGGGACCACGGTTTAACGTCTCATCCGACAGACGGAGTATTGTACATGAAGTGCCCTCCACAAGATTCTCCAGCAGGGATCGGGATTCCTTTGAAAAACATCTTCCTCTACAGGGATTTTAACCCTGACCGCCCGTGTTGTTAGCCAGTACTCTAGCCACCACACCAACCCGATCCCCGATAGCGTAAAATCGAGCTCTAAATGAATTACATAGGTGCTATTGCAAGACTTTAAGTTAAACCTCAGACTAAGACTTAGAGGGCGGGGATTCCTCAGGACCAGTTAAGTAATATATATATAGCTTACTTTAGCCGCGAGAATGCGTAGCCTTTCAATTAACTTGGTGTCAACGGATATATCTGTAAGATAACGTAGCCCATCCGCTTACTTGATCATAACTGAGGGTTTGGGTTTTGTTCATAACATAAGACTCATTTATGATGGATCTGGCCTCACTTGTTCCAGATATTCTGAAAACTTGAACGTAGTATTTTTGAAAGGCGTTTTATAAACTGACATGTAAGCAAAATAGGGTTTCCAGCAGATTACTGTAAATTAAAGATTTTAGATTGGGATCTTATGGAGGTTGCATCAGAAGTGCTTCAGCGTCAGAAACGAGAAAGAATATTGAAGCTTTTAATTATAACAGTTTTTGAACAGTATAAATATCTTATAAAATCAAATAAAAATATCGGGAAAACTGCATATTTTTTGACAGTTATTAGCGAATTACTGCCATTATTGAAGTCAATATCCTGTAGTTGCATGGAAATGGCGCTGCAATAATCTATTGCTGGACAACTGTGGTTGTTAATATTCTAATATAACCTTAGAATAACGTGCATATTCATTAATTTTGGTTTTAAATAGGTAATCTATTTTATTAGCGAAAGCAGGTTTTATTTAGACTTAATAAATTAGAATGTGTGCTTTAGTATTTGTCTTGACTCACATTGTCAAGCCAGAGTCACCTAAACTAAGGGTAGCGTTATGGATATGGGGAGGTTGAGACTTCCGTTTTAATACTGAAGAAATACTTAACCAAGAGATTTTAAAACGGGGAATAAATGTCGTATAGAAGGAAAAGCGTAGTAATTGTAACTGTGGTTTATATCGAACATGGTTAGGACACTAGAAAAATAATATAAGTAGTTCTCCCCCTCCTCATTCCACTTCGACCCTTTTAGAAAAGACCTTCTCCCACTCTTCCTCCCCCACCTAACCCCCCCACTCCTTCCATGGTGCCCCGCCCTCTCACTCCCTCCCCTTTCTCGCCTCTCCCCATTCCCCTAAAAAAAAAACACTTCCCCTCCTCTCCCGAATGTGGTGACGTCACTAGGCCCCTACATCTCCCGTCCCTGCCGCCAGAGTCCCTTCTACTGGGGATATGACTATTGGCGTTTTCTGTTGCCGGAATGGAGCCCGCTCTTCCCACCACCCCATCCCACACCCCTCCCGCCCCCCATTCCCTTCTCCCCTTCCCCCACTCTTGTCTTCACCACCCCTGCCCCACCCCTTATCTTCTTCCCTCTTTGCTCTCTTTCCGTCTTTCTCTTGATCTATCTATGTTCCTCTTCCTTCTCTCTCCCCAAGCTCGTACGTTGATCCCTCTTTCAAACCGCCATTTCTCTTTCTCCCGTTGCCAATTATTTCTCCATCCTCCGAGTGTGCCCTAATTCGGGAGGAGCCTCGGGATTTCCGAGCCTTTCGACGATGACGGAGTTCTAGGGTCACAGCCTCGATAAAATTTCGAATAGTGTCATTCAAAAGTTGAGACTGTTCAGGGATTCTTGACATCACCTCCACGCATTTTCCGAGGTTCGAACATCTCGAGTCCTGACTGGATGGGACCCTTGGCGTGCCATTTGGTAAACCGATGAAACTGATGAAAAATGACGAGTAACTTAATATATTTAATAGCCCTTGAAAACGAGGGAATTCTTTCGGAGTCGTGGCTGGACTTAACGGCCTCCCATCAGAGAAGCACACGTCCAAATACCGGTAGTGGCGGAGAAAATTCTTTGGCATCCCGATTTCTACTTCAGTCGGACATGAGTGGTGATATAGGGGTGCAGAAACTCTTATCAAGTAGAGGTCGTTGAGAATATGTAGAATGATTTGTTCTTATATCTCTACTCGTCATTTCAACGAATACATGGCGGAACTATAGCTCAATACACATATCTCTTTTTTCAATGAGTTTTATGATTTAAGTATACCATTTAAATGAGTATCGTTAAGCCTTAAATGTATTTTTACAGGAGATTTATTTCCAAATGGACCATTTGTGATTGATTTTAATTCTGTGCTTACTTTATTTGTAATGTACTTGAGTGAGATGGCATCTTGTTCTTTCATACTGTAAGTGATGGCACATTCTTGTTATCCAACTCTTCCATTTAGTTAAGTTTATAGTTTGTATTATCGAGAAATTACTAAAAATTGCCATGGAAATTGGTGAATTTTCTACCCTGAAATTAGACAAGTTTAAAAATTCTTATAAATTATTGTGTGTCCTTCTCTGTGATGTAGCTGTTCATATTTGTGAACATGTATATATGTTAGATGTATTCAAGTATTTTCTTATATCAATGGCGAATATAATTTCTGTTCGAAGGGAGTAATAAATAGTTGTGAATCCATTAGAATCAAATGCTCCATTATGTAAGTAGACTTTACAAAGGAGTTCCAAAAATCCTTTTAACGCTCTTTAGCACTTAAGCTCTGTTGCTTTCCAAAAAAATATAAAAATAAGTATCAATTCATCGTTATCCGTAAATAGTTGCCAAAGGGTATCCGCAACGCACTTAACGCATCAAATAGATTTTATCCGAATGCTTCAAATATTTATTACAACAGCGAGATTCATGAGTCGTGGTCAATAAATATATTTCTCGATTCCGCCGTTTTGCCAAATTTTTTGGCATCTTCCAGGCATTGAAAGCAGTACAATTGAACCATGAAACAATGCATTGTCATCTTTACGGAGCAAAGAAATTACATTTAGTACCTACTTTCTAAATTGCAAAACTTCTTAGGGTTTACATTCCATTAGGGTTTAAATTATGGTTTAGGGTCCAGTCTTAACTTTCTGTTTGTAACAAGTCTGTTTCGGAAAACAAATTAATAAACGGTTGATAGGTCCAATCTTAACCTAGACTTCAAGAGTCTTTACGTAATTGGAGGGAGATTTTTTCAGTCTTAACAGAGATTTTAGTTCAATTTATTTATTTTAGCAAACTTACGAAGGTTGAAGTGAATACTGTGCCACTTGTTTGATGATTCAACTTTACTGATTTCAATGCACTGAAGATGCTAAAATTTTTGCGAAACTAGAGATCAGAGTATTTTAGAGGGGGGAGAAAATTGATGGGTATTTTAACGCCTCAAATACTCCGATTAGCATTCATTATCAGATATAAATAGTTAGATAAAAATAATGGTATTGATTTGTTTATATCAAGGCAAGTATTGACGATGGTATATACATCTTCAGTGGTTTGCGTGAGATATCGCTCCTCTGAAGTTGATATCATTGCGATGAAAAGGCCACAAATTGCTCCTCACCAATGACACAAATTGCCAGTAGATCTCTATTTTCCGAGATAGTTGGCTCTAGAAAAAGCTGTGTTCAGTAGAATATAATTCGACTATTTACACTTGAGAGATTCTATTAAAGTATGGAAAAGTTCTGACTTTTATATTCCATAAAAAATAGTTTCCTGTTTGAATACATTCGAAAATACTTAAAATAATATTAATCATTGTATCAATTTTACAAAATCACAGAAAAATCGGTTGAGAAGGTATTTTTTGCGTTCAAAGTGATGCAAAAATGACAAGTTAAAGCTTTAAGTATGTAAATTTTGCTAATAGGGAATTTAAATCATATAATATGATGTTTTTGAGTCATAAGTGGCACAGTATTTACTTCAACCTTCGTTAATTTGCTAAAATTAATAAATTAAACTAAAATCTCTCTCAAGGCTGAAAAAATCTCCCTCCAATAACGTAAAGAATCTTGAAGTCTAAGTTAAGACTGGACCTATCAACCGTTTAGAAATTTGTTTTCCGAAACACGCAACATAAATTGCTATTTTTCTGCCTTTGCTCCCTATCTTCGTCAATAACGGCCAGATAATGAATATTCTTTTTAATACATCCAAAAAAAGTAAAAACGTTTTGGGAGGCTCTGAAAATTAACCTGGCTTATTTAAAGGAGAGCAATAATCCAAAACCTAATAACTCTATGAGTACCTGACTGCAAATCATTTGCGTGAGCATTGTCGTGGACCTGACCCAAGTTGACAGAGATTGTAAGAGACAGAACTGAACAATGTTTCATTGGAATTTCCAGAAAAGGTGATAGTTTTTCAGGCCAAAGTTTTCCGACAAAAATATAAAAAAACTATTATATTAAGGGTTTGCGGAGCGGTATGAGCACGGAGAAACTCAGAAAACGATTTCAGCTCTTAATTTTGTGTTTTTGAACAAGGAGATTTTGCGAAGAGGGGCTAGTAGTTCTATAGTATCTTTCCGTTGTCTCTGGAACACATAGTAATCCACTTCAGGTGTGTTTATTTTGGCGAATGAATAGTTTGCTAGTTTTTCGGAATATTCTGTTATGTTTATGCTCTTATTTCAGATCTCTTTTGCCTTTAAACAATTATTGCTGAACTTGTTAATTTTTGGAAAACCAAGATTTCTAGGAAGCATCATGATTCTTTGGGATATATGGATAAGAGATAATAAAAAAATTCTATAGTTTATTCCTAGAATTTGTTTTGGTTAAAAGCTAGAAAATAAACGATCAATTCGAAAAATGAATTGTTTGTAAATTGGAAGCCGACTACGATATTTTCGAGCAAGTATCTATCTTCCATTACTTGGAAATTAATATCTAAAGTTACGGCATGGTTCGAAATCTGATAAAACATCAAACATTAATAACTATGGAAGTATTGGATATGCTAAATGGCATATTTTGGAAAAAAAACATTTAAACAAGGAAATAAAGGCAAGAATATATAAATCTGTTTTGACACAAATTCTCACGTATTCAGCTGAGATACAGGCAGAAACGAGCAAAATAACATAAAGAACTTTGAAGAACAACTACAGATAACACCGATAAACGAGTTGACGCGGACAGAACTGCAAGAATGGAACAACCCTGCCACACGAATGCATAAAAGCAGATTTGTAAAAATTCATAGAGACAAATTACCAGTAGGAAAGAGATTACCAGGCAGGCCTCCATAAAGATGTATTGAATTCATTCTAAGTTTGTAATAAACAGGCGGCAGCCTGTATAAAAGCAAGAAGAAGAAGATAATTTATTCTTGATACTTCATGTAGAGAACTCACTCAAACTCACTCATGTAGAAAACTCAAAAGAAATCAGATACCAAAGAGTGGCAGGTGTGCGAAGCCGATGGATTTTTAATGAACAGAATGGCTTGGTTAGTCAGGATGGCAATAAAAAGAAATTATTAAGCTGGTTTGAGCGAGATAGTTCCATAGTCATCATGGAGACTACATTCGAAGTATACGTATTGATTTCAGTAGCTGTAGGAAGCACGAGTTGAATATTCCATTATTAATGGCACAATTTCATATTGTTGCACTATTGAAATTCTTAATAATTAAATATAAATACCTACATAAGTCTTTAATGTGACTCATTTTTTCCACGCGGAATTTTTAAAACTCCTTCAAAAGGAAAGGTATTTTTGTAATCCTGAAAAAATTACTGCAGTGGCCACATGATTTTTTTCAAAAATAGTTTTAAAAATAAACTAAATACGAGCTGATAATTTTGGCAAAATCTTGGTGTTAGAATTCCCACATTTTTGAAATGAGGTATCTTCGTAGTGCATTCAAGTACAATTTTCCGCGTAATAGGGTAAGTATTTTTTGCCGATAATTTCGGAAAGTTGTTCAGCCGGGGGTTGATATTTAGTTATACTTGTAAGGAGAAGATATTTATCTTTTATATGAGGTCGAATTCATTGATTTCTAAGTGGAATGATGATTCGCTCGAACTAACTTTAAGGTTAACGTATGGAAATGTGGGTGTGAGTGTTGTGTTCGTCGCAAAATCTGACATCGTGCACACCACTATAAAAATAATGAGGAGTAAATTTAATGCACACTCCTGGATGATTCCAGCCTTGAGAAACAGGTGTCAAAAAATTGGGGGTACAAGGAAGCTCACTTTTACACTTGGCAAGTCCGGGAGATCCCGCCTTTGCGCTTCAAACTCCTCTCCTCCCACGCTTTGAACTCAGCTCTCCCCCTCCCACCGCCATTCCTACCCCACCCCTTCTACGTGTCCTAAAATTAGAATGGGCCCCCGGATGACGGAGTTTTCTTAGAATCTGCGGAACTCTAAACCAGGCTGCCATTTTTCCGTGTTACTTAAGCGGGTGTGATGTATTTTTTTCTTTATCCGTGGAAGCTGTGAGAAGGATTTTTATTTTCAGCTTTTAATAGGTCAAGATGGTAATGAATATTGATTTCCGAAGGCTTTTTGTACTAAATCACCTAATTATAAAAGATGAGCTTTGTAAAGGGTCCTATAATATCGATAGAAGCACTTTACTGCGCATTTAGCTTCAAGCGCTATTTGAATGGGGAGAGGAGGAGTGCAAGCAAGTACGAATCAAAAACAGAAGTTTCTTCGTAGAACCATTGCTCGCAGCATTTTTTCATTTCACTTCTTCGATGTCCTGAGAAGAATTTAGTGATTATGGCCGAATACGTAGTTTGTCAAAAGTATAAATCTTTATCGTAGTTATAAAATATTAGTGAATATGGTTAAGTATAGTTGTATGTGTAAAACAAACCTCACTGTAGTTTGGGAACGCATAAGTCTACCATTATTGCTTTGCATAAAATATATTTTTTAATAAAATTCTCAAATTTGAATGATGAAGTGTGATTTCAGATGTGTGAAGTATTTATTTGACATTGAACATCGAATTTGATATGAGCAGTTATTAATCGGAATAATCCGGCAAACGTTTTGGCTATATTTACATAAAACTTGTGTTGGATCACTGAGAATAGCTATAGAACTTTTACTAATTTATTCACTACGCTAATTTCTTGCGGAATCATTAGAATAGGGTATCATTTTGAATAGCTTATCAAAATGGTCAGTTATCAATGATTGACCTATTCTACTCTCGCATGGTGTATTTTTGTCGTTACATGGAAAAATTCTGTCGATGCCACATCCGGAGACTCGACAGCCCGTCTTTATGTGTATGTATTCAATCCAGCATGTGAAATACCTTTAAATTACTACTACCTCTAAATGAGAAAAATCGGCCTGTACTGGGCATTGAACCCTGTGGTTTTTCCAAACTAATGCGCAGACCACAACGCTACCCAGGTTGTCATGAGAATTAGGAAGCCTGAGTCCGAGAATTAGGAAGCCTGAGTATCCGTGGTCTACAATTTGAAATGCTACCAATATTTTCACGAGTGTAATAGATGTGCAAGAGTGCAAAGTTTTCGTCTGTAGCCGTGTGATTATTATGCAAATTTAAAGCGTGGCTCATGAGTTTGAATTAAGGCATGTTTATTTTTTAATTTATGTTAAATAGAACTGTATCAGACTGTACTTGGTGGAAGTTGTCTACATTCATGCTGAATAAATAACGCTTTCGATCTCCGTAAGATTAACACTAGGAGGACGGGAGTTTCGTGCTACCTAGGACGGCTAGGGGTCATTTGACCCCAACTTCGTTTTATCATTTTAAAAGCCGTTTTATCTTCCCACAGACTGTTTTATTGTAGTTTTTTCATATTAATGTGTTAACAACACATGTAAGCATTAAGTATGGTATTCCAATTGTGAAAAATACATAATTATCAATACTAAAAACAATGAATTAAATTACATTCAATGGCCAAGATTCAAATTTATAATAATTCTAATCACGAAATTGCATTATTATTACTTGATAAAAAAGATATACGTCAACATTTCACAATGAGCATAATGGTTTCTTCATACTTTGCGATAAAATATTAAAAAATATTACTTTGTTGAACATTTCAGACACATGGTTATTTTTTCGGCGCACTTTCCTCAAAATATTTTTTTTCACTGAAAACACACTCTTCATGATTTGTTTTTGACAATTTGGAGATATTTGGCACCTTTTCCCCATTTGTGCTCTTAAGGATGTGGCTAATGGTATTTGATGAATATTTGTTTGTTTGAATCGAGCATGAAGGTGAGGGTTCAGTTGGAAATGAGATACCCAACACTTCTTCGACTAATTTTTGAATAAATTTCTTGCGACTCAGTTTACAATTTTTGTAGTTTCCGTATAGAGAACCCAACTATTTATCGAGGCCAGATCAAGTATATTGAAAAATAAATAAACAGGCCACCTCCCTGTAGCTGATCGGGTTGAATATTTCCGGCATATACTGTCCATAAAGTCTACTCCCAGTTTGTTTATATTGTAAAGGAGGATGGTGTCTGACTTTCTTTTATTAGTGTCGGAAATCGTCACATCCGAGTGCATGGCACTTAGTAAAAGAACATTCTTCCTCTTTTTTGCTCGGGAATTTGTGAGAGTATGGCCCTAAATGTTTTGCACACTCTAATTGTGTAAATTTCATTATTTATGCGGACAGAAGGAGGAAAGTCTCGCCTGTTATTTTACGGTTCCGACAAGAGAAATTTTCCTTTTTTTCAAGTTTTCTGCCAGTTGAATTGATGCAAAATAATTTTTACAGGTAACGTATATGTCTGAATTCTTATAAGGCTCAGTCAATCTCATTGCAACATATTCACTCAATGCTTGATCTGATGGCCTCACTTCATCTTTCCCACATTACGGAAATGCATTCAGACAGTATTTAGATTTCACGTCTGTCAAAAGTTCTTGATTCCGAATTTGTCCGCTTTCTTCGGCATATACTGTATGAAAGGACACCTGCATTTCATTGGATAGAGCTGTTCATCGGCCCTTACGCTTTCACTTGGATTGTAGCAGGCTCGGGAATAGGTGACAAAATTATTCCAAGGACCAGAAGCCAAACTAAACTTATCTGACCTAAGTGCTTGACTACGAGTCGCCTTTGAATCGAAGCGTATATGTTTCATTATATTCAAGAATCGATCCCTTGGCATTGCACTCGAGAATATTTTTGAGCCCCAGGTTTTATCGCAGCAACTTTTCATAGACATATGCCGCTGTTCCAAGATGCCTCTTGCATATATCAACGCGATAAATATAAGAAATTCTTCGCTCGACAAGCACCAAGCAGGGTTTTGAAGCTTTCCATACTCCACAGTATATTTTACAATGTTATCTAACAGGGTGTCTCCATGAAAGAAGAAGTTGGGTGGCAGTGCAATCCGGGCAGAGACAAAAACATCACAAAGAATGGATGTGGGGTCGATGGACAGTGATATTTCGCATCGTTTCTCAAAGGCCGCTAAACCATGGCTATATGAGGCATGGCTGGATGAAGACTTACATATCAATGGCAGTACACATAATTTTTGAGGCGAGAATGAAAAAAAAATAAGATAAGCAAAATAAGAAAAATACCCATAAAAAACTATAAGCGAGCGAAATTCACACGGAGTAATACGGGGTGCCACTTTTCCTTTGCCGCTTGCGATACTCCGAAAGATCGGGTACAAAAATGATCACTGAGGTTACACTTCTGATATGGGTGTCTAGAGGCATCACCCGTCATCGAACCGGGTACCCTCTGGGTCACAACCAAGCACTATAACTACTGCACTATAACATCATAAAATAGAATGATCTTCATAATGAATGAAGAGATTAAGGGTAAGAGGAATATATAGATGCGGCGCGAAAACAAGTTGTGGGTCACTTGACCCCCAGCTGTCCTTCTAAGTGTAACCTCTTGTAAGGTACAACAAAAAAGAATAAGAGTTAATTTTTCCAGTTTATTTAATTTCAGGTAAAAATAAAGAGAGTAAAGAAGTTTCAAAAAATTTGAAAATATTTTACATAGAGAAAAATTAATGTGCATTCTGAAAATGGGTCAAATGACCCCTGTCGTCCTCATAGTTTTAGTTTGCTGGCACGACGTGTTTCATTACACTGTGGCTCATGATTATGCCACAGTGTGGTGTAACGTGTTGTGCCAGCAAATACATCCGTGGGATATTACCAATTGTTTTTTATTCAGCATGATTTTAATATGATTAATCTGGGTCTAAAGTGGATTCTCGGGGGTTTTTCCAGATAAGTCGGATGCTTGACAAACAAAATGACACCAAAAGCGACTCAACCAGTTAACCATTTTGCCCTTTTCCCCATCGTTTTGTATAAATATAGCATCTTATTCCGATTTTTGTGTACTTTTCCAAGAGCCTTGTTGGTTAAATTTTTGGAGTAAGTTTCTTGAGTGGAATTCTGACTGTTTATTGTGTAGTTCATTTTCCGTTTTAATATCAGTGTATAGTTTACTGACGATTGGTTTTCCCATCTTTCTTCTCGTTCCGACAGGAGGAAGCAAGACGAGGTCCAAGTGCTCGAGGAGACCATCCGGCAGCGGAGTGAGCAGCAGAAGAAGGCGGGCGTGGAGCTGGACGCCACGTGCCACATATGCTTGAAGACCAAGTTCGCCGACGGAGTGGGTCACGTCTGTAATTACTGCAACATCAGGTGCTGCGCGAGGTGCGGTGGAAAGGTCACGCTGCGCTCAAACAAGGTAAGCACGCCTGAGTGGACGGATCATTGATGGAAACAGGATATTTTCAGAATTTTGACGGATTATGAGAAAAGCAAAATTGAGAAAGTAGAGCATTTTAATTAGTTTAGTGGTACGCCTGAAGAAAATGGATGCAGCATATAAGACATTAGGAAGAAAATAGAATTGATTGAGAAGGCGTTTTGCGATAGAACTGACTGAGAGGACTGATGTCGGGGACTTGGAGGGAAAGGAGACGAAGATGAGGCTAGTGAAGAGCTTGATATGGAGTGTAGCGTTGTCTATTGTAAGGACGTGGTCCCACAGAAAAGTGTGCGTGAATAGGCGGCAGGCGTTTGATACGTGGGTGTGGAGAAGAATGAAGAGGGTGAGGTGGACAGAAGGGGAGACTAACAAGAAAGTGCTTGAGATGGTGGGCGAGGTAAGGAGACTGAATGAAATTCGAGATGGACAGTGTAGATGGATGGAGGAAGTGATAAGGGGCGATGGGTTGCCTAAGATTCTGGTTGATGGAAGGATGTTGCACAAGCGGGGGAGGGGAAGAATGGGTTTTATCGTCGGGATGAAGAGTAGTAGTATGCATGATGAGACGAAAATGAATATCATGGAAGTAGATAGGATCCTAAAAGTGTAGAAAACCCGGAGGAATTAATCTGACTTTCAACAAAATCCGCCTTGTATCGGTAGAGTATTCGAAAACATAAGACGACCTGCTATACGTATTATGGAAAAAAGAATCTCTAAGGTTTACTAAGGCTATGTAATTAGGGCCTTGTGGATTTTTTATTTCCTATTAGATAAGAGTTTATTGCTCATGTGTATGCAGAAAATGAACGAACGTGAACTATGGAATAGGAGACCTTTACGACGCTTCATCGGAATTCTGATGGGGAGCAATCATGACATGAGTGCTCTAAAGAGTACACTTTGTAGCAAGTGCAATTAGTTGTAAGTAAATTGCAAATAAGTGTGAATTCGATAAATACGTGAAAAATTGAATTATTATGCAACTTTTAAAAATGCTGAGAAAATTTCAAAATATTGAAGATTTACAAAAATCTTTCATACTCCAAAATTATTTCCATGTTTTCAAATGAAATCAGTCGTACCATAAATAATGTGTCTGTGAGCACATTTTGGTGACTATTCAGAAGCGATTGTTAATTTGTTAGTGTACTATATGTAGTTAAGGCGGATAAAAACTTTTTCATATGCAAATATGCAAAACTATTGCCGAGGACGTGGCAAACTTCTTTGACACCTGCACTGTGCAGATTAAAATCAAGCCATATTTGTCGCTAATTCTTAGGAGAAAAATATGTTCGGCCTTGTAAATGTACGAATTCATTAGATAATTCTAAAATATTCATCTCAATCCGTATGGGAGAAGTTTCTACTCTGTTGTGGCTTCGAGTTAGGCTTTTCATAGTCACCTTTGGAAAGCTTAAACCGGTGCTACACCGAGAAAATTTCTTCTGCATCTATTGAATATTTGTACTGTCCTTGAGTACATATGATTACGCATGTAATATTCTTATAATTCAACATTAGAAATATTTTTTGTACCCCCTTTAACATTGACATATTTTCCGAGATAAAACGGATTTCATGTTTTACATTATATTTAGTCATCATGTGCATATCGGTCTAGTGCCCAAGCACTGATGGGACGATGGCCATGTTAGGTGAATAATTTAAACCTAAAAAAATACGCTTTGTTTTCTTTGGTCAAGTTGTCATCTGCGTTCTAGAATTATGACCCCTGTTTTTAAAGGATGGAACATTTTGAGTGCAATGACGCATAAATTAGCAAAGATGATTTGTTCGCAAACAAACGGGTCTAAATAATCTACTAATTCATTTTGATGAGATAATTGAGCTATTTGGCGCCGATAATAGTGAATATTTCAATGTAATTCTAACTTTTTAAATAAAATATCACTGATTCAATCAGTCACGAAAACCTTTTTTGTTTTAGCTCGTCGTCTTATCGCAGCAGTTAGTTGAGCCAAATATTGGAACATGCTGTTCGCCACAAGTTGTTACCACTTATAGTTTTTCTGGTGAATAGTTAAATTGAATAATTCCATAATGTGTACTAAAGATTGGCGAACTCTTCTAAAGTGCGAACTGTATTTCCCATCACCACGAAGTTGCACTTTGAACTTCAAGCAGCGAGATTGCCGCATATACGAGACAAATTTGCTGAATGCATTGCGTTGCCGCATTTTTTTCGATTAAGATTTACTTTTTAAAAAGGGAGATATATATGAGCCGTCAGTCATCTATCAGTTATTCAGTTGATATTTATTGATTATAAATGGACGGATAAAATAAGGCCTTGTATCATGGTTTAGAAATTCTGCCGTTCACAACGTCGAAGACAACTATCAAAGATTATTACTTATTATCACATGTCCTACTCATTTTATATTCTGCTATTTGAGTTTTGGCATACCGTTAGTACTTTGGATTTGATTGAGGTTTTCTAGACCAATTTTTGGCAGTTGTATTATTGAATTAAACCGTAGAGTCAAAAACAGGATAGAATGGAATATTATCATTAAAGAAACACCTACTGCCCATAAAATATAAGAAATTTAACTTAAAAATGATGCATTAAAAATAAATAAACTAAAGGTTTATTGCAGAGCCACCTGCTTGAATTTTTTGTAAGTATTGGAAGGTATTGTCTCTATTGCGGTCACACAGCCATTATACTAATTTTGAGTTTCCTTGGTTTAGGCCACCGGCAATTTATGGCGTAAACATTGCTGCAATTATTCTAAATTCCACGGTAAATGGTTTTTCCCACCATTTTCCAGTGCAGTGTGGTGAATTTCTAGAATATTGCTCCAACCATTACAATTATCGACCCAGTTGATTGTCATAATTAATGGTGGAGTATTACAATCAACAGAAAATAAATGATGTGCTCACCATTGAGGTTTAGGTGAGTAAAATGCCTGTGGAAGTTGTCAGGAGATTGAGTAAGTGGTTGAAACTGGAAAATGGGCAGTGACATTAACAGTGAAATTACTTCCGCAAAGGAGGCATTCAGAAATAGGATAGAACCGTTGACGGGGACCCTGAGTGAAGATGTAAAGAGAAGGCTGATGAAAAGTATAAAGTGGAATTTAGTAATGTATAGTACTGAAACGTGAGATCTGAGGAAAGAGGACTAGAATAACCTGTATTAATGTGGATGAAGAATATAATATTAAAAGTGACGTGGATGGAAAGCAATCGAGGAAGTTCTAAGGAGAAGAGAGGAAACTTATATGTAGTCATTAGGAGAAGGTAGGTCTGGTGTTTCTAGGGGTAAGGAAGATGTGAGGGTAAGTTCAAAGCCATGATAAAGGAAGGATGTTTGGTAAGCGGGGAAAAAAGAGAATAGGCTCTATAGGGTTGGATGAAGATATGTTTGGTGAATGCTGAGCTGGAGAAATAAGCCGTAAAATAGGAGCTTTAGTCTAAAACATTCTAAATGGTTTCTGTTTTCATTCATTTAAACTTCCTATAGAATACCATAAAAACCTATAGATAACCCTAATAAAATTAAATCCCAATATAGAGGCAAGTTGAGAAGCTATTTATTTGAAAGGAAAGCAAGGCTATTTATTTGCCTCCACTGGGTGAAGAAGCACCTTCATTTTGCATTATCCTATTCTCTTTACTCTCCTCACTCGGTATACCTAGAATTTCCTCGTTTGTCTTTATTTCCATCCCCCATACTTGATTCATTCTTGCCCACAGCTACATCTTAAATGTCTGCTGCGTATTCTCATCATTTGTTCTAAAGCTCCACCACGATGTTCTATACAGCACAAAATTCCGTATCAAACTCTCAACACCAACTTTCTTACACATTATTACATAGAGTTTCCGTCGTCGGAATTCCTCCTATTGATGAACACCTTATTCACTAGTGAAACTCTTGTTTTATTTCCTTGTACCATTCCTTTTTCCTCAAATATACTGCCCAAATCAAATCAAAATATGTTTTGGTTTTGACAGTTTTTATGCAGTTAAGGGAGCTTTTTTTGACATTAACGAGCCTCCCATCTTGCCCCAGTCCTACAACTGTGTAGCGCACGAGAACTTAGCATCATCTATCCATAAAGCCTGTTCCTTTTTAGCTTTTTATAAATCCTCTCCAATATAAATGTCTCAAAATCCTCTTACCCCTCGTTACCTATGCCAAACGCTCACTCTTCCTTCTCCTAATTTCCTACAGCACTTTTGTCACCAACCATGCCTAAAACGCCTGCCTCTGCTCTTACATTTCAACCACTGAGAACAGATTTATATGCGGTATGCAACGCCACATGAAATACTCGTCAAACAGCCTACTCTCAACATACCTACTCAAGGTTACAAGCGTTAGTTCTCTCTCACTAGCTGCTAAAAACACTTTCTTTTGTGCTACTATTTTTATTGCCGCAGAAGGGAGCAAATAAGAATCTCACTATTATTCTATATTCATCGTAGAAAGTATGTAGGTATATCGTCAGTATTTAATGAATTTTGATTCAATCATTACGATTATTTACCTTCTCCAAGATCATATGAAGGCATCCCTATTTCACTTCTCCAACGAGTATAAACGCGCTCCGAGGCTATCCCATATGTAATGAAATAGTGCAGTGCCTCCTTAAGGCGTCATCTAAGTGTTACATGCCATAATTAGTTATCGCTAGCGCAATGACACATCGCTTTACTTTCTAAATACTTATTCTTTGATGAAAAAATTGTGGTTCATATTTTTACCTCAGGAGTTCTATCAAATGAGTTTTATGTTGACATCCTTATCAGTCTTTCCCATGATTCCTCCGGAATCGCGGATTTTTTTATATGTGCCATAATAAACCCTTTTTATGCCAACTTCTTGTTTCCTGCACTATATTCATTTTGTGCCAGTCACACTTATTCATTGTATGTTTTTATAAACGATGACAGGGTGGTAATTTTTGTCATCAGAGGAAGCAATATCCCAGCAGTTGTATTATTCGCTAAATCAGTAACAGAAATTGACTTTGGTCTAGGAACATATTAATTTTCAATTCGTTGAGAAATGTTTGACGTAATTGAATTTTTGAATTTCTCGGTACCCCTTAAGCATGATTCACTGTATTTAGCTGAAGTGGAAAAATCCTTATCCCGTGTTTTACATCGTCATTTAATTTCATATTTTTCTATGTAAACGAGGCAAGAAATAGCATGGAAAGAATTTACAATAAACATGTAATTATAAAGTTACAGAAAATGACAAATTTGGAAATGTTCTCTCTTATCAAAGGAATTCTTCAAGAGATTCCCACTCTTTTTCTATAAAATTCATGCAATTTAAATCAACAATTTTCCAGTAATCCAGGAGTTAAATATTGATTTTAGTCTAACACTTTGGTATAGTTAATGAAACATTAATTTTTGCTGTGAATAGACCTAAGCGTTGTTCTAATTTAAATTTACTGCTGAATACTATTCAGACAAATGGAATTGCAAAACGGAAAGGTTTAATGCTTTCAAGTCTTCTAAATTCATATTTGATTCTATTTTATCAAATGTTATCTGAGGGTATATTTAGAGTCTTTTTTCTGATCCAAAAAATGTCGAAGATCGTCTTTTATCTCTAAATCAACTCGAAATGCTATCACATTGGATTAATTACAGCCAAAAAATTCTGTGGTCATTGCAAAAGTTTTTAGTGGACGCAATAAGGAACGATATATCAATTTTCTCGTGCGAAAAAGACGTTGATACTTGTGTATGAACCCCAGAGTGTGTAGCAGATATAAATGTCACGTGTTTCCATGGAAACTAGGCAGTTTGAAAAAATATGGAACTTTGTATTTTTTCGTCCGTAATTATTTTCTACAGGCATTTGATAAAGGTCACTCTTTCCCAATGGAGGAACTTATGGATTGAACCAATCAGCCGTGTAGTTTCTAATTTGATGAAGACACGCATTGAACCACACGAATAGTAGAACGGTAGCTATTATATCTTTTGGCCATAGAAGGTTATCATTAACTTCAGCACTAAAATTTATTTTTGTAGTATATTCAATATTTTAACAAGAATGCCGTATCAGAGGTTAGTATATTCACCTACACTACACTTATTACAACTAAAGTAAAATTATCAGCTCCTAAAGTTGCCAAACATGTATAACATATCTTTGATATTCCCCTCCGTTCGTTAATATGTTGCAATTATGCGGTGAAACTGTGTTAGTTATTTTAATAGTTCTCTACTCAAGTTGTATGAATATGTAACATACCAAAAACTCACGACAACGAACGTACATAGGCAGTCAAATGGATGCATACATATTTCTATTTACTTTAGGATAATTTTATTTCTAGGTAAATCATCAAGTTGAGTGTCAAATGTTTTTGGTTGAATTATAGTAAAATATTTTCAGCGTTATAAGTAAAAAATAAATTCCATAAATTCTTGTAGCAGAAGGACCAAAAGAATCTGTTCGTGTTATGACCTAGTGATGGCATCGTAGTACATTTAAAAATAACTATGACAAATTAAAATGAGGACCAACGCGTTCTCATTTATTTAAATCTAAAGCTGTTTCAGTCTATATTGTTTAACTGCCGAATCAATAGTGAATTCCTTTACCTCCGCCAATATCGGCGTGACAAAATTGACTAACATTTGTCCTGATGAACGAGAATGTATCGGAATTTGTTGAATTTATCTAGATTTGAATGCGTTCTTAAAAGTCTGCGTTAATCAAATGGCATTCATAGTTTCAAACTTGAATATTACTTCAAGTTTCATAAATGCCTTCCAACTTCCGAAACAAAACGTAAGAGTCCTGATTTTGAGCGCCACTTCCGAGAAACGGCGTTTGGCGGAACCATTTGCCTTTCGGCCTGGGCAATTTGAAACAAAGTAGATCAATATGCTTATCTAAGATGCTCTTTACTGAAGTTTAAGCATATTGCTTCAAACTTATACACTGAAATTGGTCTAAAATGTTAAAAATTGATAAGAAAATGTTGAAAAAATCTATTAGCTATGGAATAAAGGGTTAACTGAGATAGAAAAACCGCATATTCACAGTGTAATATCATGCATTTTCTCAAAAAAATGAGATTTAGATAAAATAAAAACAACGGTCCACATATTTCACTGCTGAATTTGGGAAATAAATTCATATATTACTAAATTACCTTAACAAATTTATTTTTTAACCAAAAATGGTGATTACATTACTACGAATGTCTTTATGCCTCTAAAATGCATTTTAAATGGTTTTATGCATCTTTTTACATAGCGTAATAATATTTCTTTTGATTAAAGGAGCCACTTAGAATTTAACTGATACGTATTTTACTTTCCTCTTCCTTTAATATTCGTCATTCTTTCATAAAAATTTCTCTTTCACGGTGCCATACATGGGAATCATGCAACTATTATTTTGGATTTCCTAAACCCAATCAATATTAGCACAATTGTTCCTTTTTGTAAATTGGTATATATTATATGTAGTGATTGCTATTTAAATTATTACTAGGAGCATATGGTTTAATGTTTTTAATTATAGAACATATTCAACATTAATTGAATTCTGCATTTCCTCACCTTTTATTTCATAGTTTTTATATTGTCCGTCCTTCTGAAAACCGTATTGTGCCGTATAATAAATTTTACCTTTACATTAATTTAATTACTTAATATAAATTATAAAAGCTTCATATGTCCCTCAAAGTATTGAAAATTTGTATAAGACGCCTAATATAAAGGTACATTTATTTATAAAGGCCATATTTTATGGATATAACGTAACATATGAGTTACTTAAAAGTATTAATTTACTAATGTAAGTATTATCTTGAACTAAGAGGGATTGCAATCGTAAAAATATAATGATTGGTTCGAAAAAAGGAATTTCAATTCAATACATTGGTACGTAATGACAAATAACTACATCATGGAGCCTTAAAATTTTGTATATATCACTAATAAGTACCTATACGTAACTTTTCTTTGATGGCGGTAAGGCAGGCCAATTTTTGAAGGGGAAATTTCGTTTTAGAACTATTATAATCCGTCGGCCATTGATGTTATAAGTTAATTATGAAGAGAGATTTTATATCACATTCTACTTTTAACAAAGGAATAGATAAAATTTTCCTCTTTAATGAAGAAATTATACTCGAATATCATCCGGTACAACTTCATATACTTTTCAATAATGCACTTTTCACCAATGTAATTCTATACCTTAAAGCCCATCCTGACTGGTTTGTGTTTACATTTCACTTTTCTGTTGACTGTCATTTTACGGAACATTTTCGAGACACTGATTAAAGGTTGAGAAATTATAATTATATCAATCACAAGGATTAATCAAACGTAATCGTTTTTGAGGTAGATTGTCCTAGAGGTAGAGGTAGATTGACCTAGGTAATATTTAGAATAAGTTATATACGGAGTAGTTCATAGTCCTTGGTAAATAGGCGTTTCTTTCTTTTAAATAATTTAAATCCATTATGAGGGATCCTAACCTGATTCAAACAATTTAAAATTGCATATCGTTAACGGTTTCTGATATCGTCGTTATATAATAACGTCAATGGAATCATTGGGGTAATTAATTCTTCTGTTAAAAACCACTCTGGATTCGATACCGTTTACCTGCTTACTTTAAATGTATCCTTATGTTCTGCAACACGCAGTGACAATTGTGTTAAAGTGTTGCATACATGTCCGGCGTTAACCGTGCATGCTCATCGTAGCGTAGGCACTTCAAAACTAGGTTTAGGCGAATTAATGAAATGTCTCACTTATGCTTTTATTAGCATTCTTTCCTTGGATAAAGTATTACAAAAATGCAATTGTATTATAATGAAGCTTTTTAGGATTGAAAATTGTTTAAAATCAGCACGTACCGTGCCAAACATTTTGATATTCAAGATTAATACCTAATTATTATTCACATTTGGGTAACTGGGAGGACACTAATGATACCATCTAGAGCTTTCTCTGCGGTTATTCGTGTTTCATCCCGAAACAACGACGGCAGCATTTGCATGTCTCGTCCCCTTTCCTAAGCCATAAGGTGGCTCATTACAATTTTGTGAACCATATGCTTTTTAATTAGCCACCCCGGCTTAAAGTTCGTCGAACGGGTCGACGGGTTTCTCTCAGCCCACACGTTAAGTCTGGATTCCGTCGCAGTTTTGAATAAACCACAACCTTGCCTAAGGCGGTCAACGTCGTACCCGTCGTCCCCGATAGATGGCAGTGCCGTGCAGTCTCGAGGCCTTTGGGAAAAGCCGATATTATTTATGGCTACTAGCCCAGGGAATGAGGTTGGGCGGCGTGGTATGTCGCCCTATATATGACACCCTCAACTGCATATGGGCCTGCGCAAACGGGGGCTGCTATAAAAAACAAGCGATTGAATTTTGGCGTACCTTTGTAGTACTTTGCTTCTTCACGCAACGTGTTTCCTCGCAACATTCCTGAACACTCAGGCTGAGCATATTTATCTCAAGAAATTCTTTATACTAGTATGTTTGTTTAGAAATTTTACATAATTTATAGGATCTTACGAACTATGATCGTCTACAACTGAGGTTCGTCAACTCCATATATTTGATAATAGTGAGAAAAATAGAATCACGACGTCCTTAACACTATCTTATGCTTAGTAACCCTATATAGTGCTTTGCTTAAACAAATGGGTTGAGTAAAATAGTTGGGGGAGTATTTTGGAATAGGAGGATAGATCTCAAGCTTAGGTGTTCATTGCATCTTCATCGAGTCTTTAAACTGAGAATTTAGTGGATGAGAATGCCAATGGGGCTAAATTTCTCTTTGCATGGAACGTTCATTTCACGCACCATTATAACTATACATTTTATATGCTGCACATAAAGTAAACGTGTAACATGGCATCGTATGTTCCATTATTCAGTTTCGCCATTCATTACTTTGCTTTTCTTATTGTTCCTACTTATTTGTGTTGAAGTTTTAATCATAAAGCTAAATTTCACATTACACATAGTTTCTAGGGGTATATCTATTTTTCATTAACAATGACGTGGTTGTTTTTTGTTCAATTTGCTGACATATACATATGAATGTCACTATTTTGCTCCACTAATGGTGTAATTCTCATAAAATAGGTTAGATATGCTGCGGAATGTTTAATATTTTGCGGAAATATTGCATCAAAATATCGCAGGAGTTTGGTGACAAATGAAGGGTGGTGTGCACATTGAATTCTTGTGCGCAAGAGCTGACAACATGCACACATGAATGTTTGTGTTTCCACATGGCTAGATGTTTTTCTTTAAGCTCATGCGATGGAAACGAAGATTGATCCGTTGTGAAGTAATAAAGATGGAATAATTGAGATATCGGTCCACATAAAATCGTTGAATAAGTTCTTATTGAGGTGAAATAGATCCTATATTTCAAATTATTTATAATCATTTGCCCCTATTTATCATACTTTCCGAGGTATTTGCTAAGGAATACGAGTTAATTCCCATGGTTAGTGTTCCTATGGAGAGTGTATTTGAAAATGTGGAATTTTTTACGAATAAACTATATTTTAAACTTGTTGCAACTACTATTATATACTTACTGAAGTAATATTTTCGGAATCGTACACAAATCTTCATTATGAAAAGTTTACGTATGTATTTATAGTAATTTATGGGTATTTAAGCCATTAAAAAAAGTCATTCGTCATTAATGTTAGAATATTTGCATCATACTTCTTGATAATCCTTAACATAAATATTCAAATTTGATTATTGTCTCTAATAGACTAGGGAATAATATCACTCCAACAACTTTGAGAATTTACCTAGTCTGGTCGCACGGTAAAATATTGGGACACGTAGTCTCAATTTGTATGCATTTTAGTGGAAACCAGACGTAAGTAACAATCATGGTGCCATGGTCATATGTAATGGCAAACTATGGACATGTTTTCGTCATTCATGAAACTCTTGCAGATATATTCAGCGGTCATGTCATGCGCGAAATCAAACAGCAATTTCCACGAGAGAGGAAAGTTGCGAGGATTAGGGAGGACAAAAAATCTTTTGCAGAAGTGAAAAGGAGGGTAAATCATGAATAAAAATTAAACACACTTCATCGAATGATTGTGTGAATGATAACATTGTCTTAGTTTTTCCTCAAAAATTTAGTCAAAGTCGACCCAAAATTCGACGTGGGACGACATCATTAGGTACAATTATTACAGAGGACGACGAATATATAGTTTAGATAGGTGTATAGTATAGGAGAGGTCCTCTTTCTCCCCAGATCAATTTTGTGACTATATATTCTTCGCCTTCTGTGGTAATTGTAAATGATAATGACGTGCCACGTCGAAACCCGTGTCGTCTTTGGATAAATTTATGTGGAATAATTTAGTCTATCTTATCATTTACAATGTTAAGTAAAGAAGTAAGTCTCCTAAGATATCGGAGTTATAGAAGATACTTCTACTGGGAAAGGAAAACTCTTTGATTAAAGTTATTTATTTGCTCTCCATTACCACCGAGAACAGCTTCCGTAGCCTTTACATCTTGGGATTTAGAACTAAACACAGGACAAACGCTCATTACCACGCAGTGATTGTGGAAACATCCACCCAAGCAAGGACTCAAACCCGCGACTCTAGGGTTAGCTGTCGCGGCCTTTACCCATCTGCTACCAGGGCTGACCAACGTTGCGTTATTTTCAAGGCAATGATAAACAAATCTTAGTTTGTAATACTACAGACAGCGTGTAGTTTCGCTAAGGATTGTTTTCCTTGTGTAACTGTTTTAGTGATTTCTCCGTAAATGAGTTTAATTTCACGTAATGCTATCCTGGGGGCCTTTACAGGAGTTGCCTTCATTAGCTGTCAGCAAATAACGTCTCCTTTTCCACAATAATTTCTTCACGAAATTAACTTTAAAAAACTGCTAAATTCGAGAAAGGCATGGAAGGAAATCTTCATCCTCTCTACCAACGAGCTGAGTCACGTCGGCAGACGGCAAAAGTTTTTTCGGTATCTTATAAAAACAAATTAATTTAAAAAAATGTTATATCTTCTACTTCATACTCGTGTTTGTAGCCGAAGTAGGGCTAAAAACCAACACCAAAAAGTTGACAGTTATTCTCCGCTATTATCAAACATGGTAATTCATAATTTTAACCACGATTTTTATTTTTTTGTGGCTAAAATATATATCCATTCACACTTTAGGAAAATGTTGAATCTTAATATTTGACTGGTTATGAATGGAGGTGATCGACGACTGAATGTCGTTTGCCCCCTTGAAGGTAGTACGGTAGGGCTGGGAAATGGAATGGTGGAGTGAAACTTATCATCGGATTGGTGAAAAGAAGATCTCAGTTTGACGTACTTTCCTATGCACTGAACACTGAGATCCAGATTTTATTGAAATATTTCCTACTGTCGGGTTTGGATCCATATACTTAAGAATGGGAATCCAGTATACTTCCCATCACTCCAACCGGATACCCCTTCTCTATTCACTGAAATGTGAAGTATTGGTGGAACTGAATGTTTTTTAAGGCTTACTGGTGATGAAAAATAGTTTTTCCAGAAAGTATATCGGTTTCATTCTCAAAAACAATTAAGATTTTGTAGTTATGCCGCGGATCACGTACTTCTCCTTTTGACTCATTAGTTTTATTGATGTTAATATGAACAAAAGTAACTTCTTAGTTATAATCTATCAAATTACTGCATTAAGTATGACTAACAAAGTGACAAAGCGGAAAAATAAAGGCTCGTTTATTTCCTTGGACATTTTTGTTTGTCATTTAAAAATCAAATTATACAGGGATAAAATCAATCCTTTAATTAATAGATTTAACGATTGGCAGGAACACCCCTGGCTCCATGAGTAATGAAGTGCACGGACAGCGTGTGTTGTGTACATCCTCTAAGGTTTAAATGTTTGGAAGATCTGGTGACCAATGGAGTGGGGTCCCGAACATAACTTTCCTCCAGAACAAACTGATCCGATCGCAGTAATGCCCTGCAATTGATCAATAAGTTGCCTTCTCAACCCATAAGGGACCATTGGACTGGAATTACATCGACAATTTACTCGTCCGCTCGCGAAAACAAGGACCCCACTCATGAACGCACACATCTACATATTACCCTGCAAGCCTCCTCGAGTATGTGTGGTATGGTCACTCACTGAAGGAACCACTTAAAGAAGACTGCCATTAATTTATCGATTCCGATGAGCCTTATGTTATTACGACTCCAGAATCATGTGGGGGAGGTGAAAGGGAGGTTAAGGGTTTGGGCATAAAGTCCTGGTTCCATTTCGTACTTTGTGTCCCGCCCCCGTCTCCCTCCCAAAGAAAGAGAATAATCCTAAAAACTCCTCCTTCTCCATTGCCTTGTAACCCTTCCTCCTACACACACCATCCCAAACATTTCCTACCCCTCGTATTCCTTGAAGAGAGAGAAGAAAACCCTCTTTTGGCCCTTCAAGTGTTCTCTTCAACCAACACCACCGGTACGAACGAAGGTAGTCCTCGCTTTTCCTCCTTTTTTTTAATACTCCCCGCCAAGTACTGAGGTTCTTTTTATTTTCGTTTTTTTCCTTCACCCTTTCTCTCTCGCACTCGCTCTGTCTTTCTCTACTCTTTCTTTCCTTCTCTTTTTTAAATATCCGTCTAATTTTATCCCCTTCCTCTTCAGAGGACCTCTCCCCGCCACCACCGCTGTGGCCTTCCTCGTGTCCTTACCCCTCCCCGCTCTTGTATGGAGAAGACATCCAACTCCTCCCCTTTCTCCTTAACCCTCCTCCTCCTCCTCCTACTCCACCCACACCGTCGGAAACCGGCCCACTCTCCCCGCCATCCGAAAATCTCTCCCTAAACCCCCCCGCATATACACGGCCATCCCTTCTCCGTCCGCGGAAGAGTCCTACTAGTCTCCTCCCACATATCCACAAGCGCCTTCCCCAACTCACCCCTTCATTCCTCTTCCCACGATTCCGTCGGGGTATGGCGGGGGGGTGGCTGGCCTCCTTCCATTCCCCTACTTCCCCTCCTCTTTTCCTACCTCTCCGCCTCCCTCCCCTCTGTCCGCCGCCCAATGACGTCACGGCCCGGGATGTGACGCAATATATTGATCCACAGCTCCGGTTTTTCCAGACTCCGGGACCGCGGGAATGGTTCGGTGGTGGGGAGAGGGGGGTGGAGGAGGAGGTCTATCCAGTCTCACTCCACCTCTTTTTCACTCTGTCCCTCCCTCCTTCCCAAACCTCCCTTTTCCCTCCCCCTTCTTGGTCTCCTCCCTTACCTCACTCCTCCTCCTCTTCCTCTGCTTCTTTCTTACTCTTTCTCCTCGCTTCTTCGTCTCCCATCCCTTCCCCTTTGAAACACTCTCGGGAGTTAAATATATCTTAGCAATCTAACTTCAAATAAATAAAAGCGTTAACATTTTGCCACACAATCGCCTATTGAATACCAAAATTGAAGGAGAAATGAATGGGAAGAATTGTGGAGGAAGATCAAGAATAAAATGCATCAGGCAGATGATGTAGGACGTCGAAGTAATATTTATGTAGGATTAAGCGGCTTGATGGAAGGAGTGGAGAGTTGCAGCAAACACATCTTAGGATTGATTGCTACTGAAAATGATGATCATATAATTTTATTCGCCTACTCTAGTAAAGTCACGTTACTATTTTTAATTATAGTAATACGTGCCACTGCCATCGTGTGCTTCTTCCTCTATCTTCTTTCCCATCTTCCATTTTTCATTCTCAAGCGTTAACATAACAGAATAAGGTGCGCCAATTATTTGGATTGCCTACTCATGTATAATTGCGATCATTAAATTTTTTGTCTTAATACTAGCTTCAGCAGCCGTCTTCTTCTCATCTAAACTTATCATTATTTCTCTTTTGTTAATCTATTTCGTGCTTATCCTTCTCTCAGTCTTTCCAGCGTTTAAAGTTCCTTACCTAACATGACAAAACTTTCATTAGCAGTTTCGTCCACCTACTTATTAAATATATTGTATGCATGCTGCTTTTCGACATGTTTCCACATACCACTGCCATCTTCATCGCTCATCTTTTTCTAATTCTTTCTCTGGACCCCATATCTTTCTTATCCTCTTCTTTTTATGGTCTCCAGCGTTACAGATATATTAGACAGTACAACAGAAAGCCGACCGTTTGAAAACTTTTTGAGGGATCCTGTACTACCATTTTTCATCACGGAAGAACATACTCTTGCCATTTACTCGCCTCTCTTTATTGCTTCATTCTTATTCCCTATATTCAATCTCTTTCTCATTCTTTATATGGAATTACTTTAGGGAATGCAAATACGTTGATAAAGTTAAGGTATTTCATTTTCTGTTATCCCTATGCATTTCATCATTTATTCCTTTGAAATTCTTTTATTATTATTATTATTACTGCTTGTAGTAATAATGTAGCTGTAATGAATATTAAATAAAATCAAGGGGAAATAGATTTTCCATCAACTAGCGTGCAATAGTTAGTCAAATTTGTGCAAAAACTAATATGCTGCCCAGCCTTAGTTTTATTAGTAAAATTCTCATGTTTATGATGGGTATGGTGATTTTTCATTATAAAATATTCCTGAATGTTTCTGAAAACTTAAGTACCCTTGCATTTTGAGTCCTTTTTTTGTTAAGGCTAAGACAATTGCTCGACTTTTTATAGAGCTGATTGATATTCAGTGACTAAGACTGGAACAAGGGCACTGTAAAACACTCTTTACTCGTGGTTAAAAAGTCGTAAACTTAAGAAATAGGCTTGTAGAAAAGGACTTCGTGTTAGGAATGTAATGAAAGACTGGCGAACGTTAAATATGTGGATGGAAAGGAAAACAAACGTGGAAGTGATGGGTTTGGTGGATTAGAAGCATCGATTTCTGGAGAAGATTAGAAGAAGGCAGAGTTGGCAGCTAGAAGAGTCAATGAGGGAGGAAGGGATACTAGAGAAAGAGTTAGAAGGGAGCTGTTTGTTGAACAGGGAAGGAGGCAAAAAAGAATCCCTTTATGGAAGAGGAGAAGTACGAAATATGGTGATATTAATAAAGGAATAACCCCGGCTATAGGGCTCCACACTTGTAAATGCCAAGTATTTATAGTATCATCTATTTAAACTTATTGTAATGGGAAGATTACTCTAAAAATAATAATGCATGTCGAGATATGCCATCTCAACCCTTATACCTCGCTTTATGTAACCGTTTTTTATTTATCAAGCCTTTCTGGGAAAATCCGTGCTTGCTGCGTGTTAATTCCGCTAGATCGACTGCGCCGTCGGCACTGATAAAAACGAGCGTTCGAGCCCACGTGTCTCGCCTGTGCGTATAATTAGAAGTGCACGTTTGATTCCATGACCTAGTGAAGTGGTTGTGGTAGGCTTTTTTGGGTCGAGGGTGAGACAGGAGGCTGAAAATGTGTTTTTGGCACGGGAAATCGATATCTACGAGAGCCTATTTTGGGCAGAGATCAGATACTCTTGGTTCTGTGTTTATTGAGGTGTATCGAGTTATTTCTAAATCATCACGTAAATACAATATCCAAAGCTGCAATTGACGTAGTTGAAGCAGCCGGATAAAAATGACGGTGTGGAATTTGTCGTTGATCTCTGTCATAGATTTTGGACACATTAATACGCTGAATACGATTTTAAAAATGACCCATTCTATTCCAGGAAATATTAAGGAGGCATTGAGATATTGTGGGCCATAATAATTGTTTATGAAGACTAATGGTTAAGTTTGATTCAAACGGAAGTGATTAAAAGTCAGTATACATTTTTACTGGCACAAATGCATATCTACTTGCACGTTATCTTCCTACCCCACAGCATGCGTCCTAACCATGAGGATAGTCTATTAAATCATTACGCTGGTCTTCAGTTAACTTCATAACAAGTGCTTTTCAACATCGCATGCTAGTAAAATACCGTGTAGTTCTACACTCAATATGGATGCGGCATCAAATAATTTAATAAATTATATGTATATCTGTATATATAAATATGTAATGTAAAATATGTGTATAAATATGTAATGTAATTGGTTATCAAGAAGGGTTTTGGTTAGTTTCAGGAAAGGGTAAATGGTCCTATGCTTCGAAGGTTTCCAACGTTAACATTTTCTTTCTTACTTCCTTAAACTCGAGGCATTATTCTGTGAAGTTATTTAAAAATTTGTCATTTAGTTTTGAAACGAATAATTGATTTTTTTGTAATATTAGTGTTATTTTTTATCTGATATCTTTTGATTCGTTTCTGAATATGTCGAAACCACATTCCACAGAACTCCACATGCCTCTTGCCGTGAATTCTAAACATTCATGTATTTCCGCAATGGGTGAATATAAAGAGTTTAATGCTGTAATTGCCTCTTAGAATCAAATGCTTTGTACTTAGAGTTTCACCACATTCGAAAGTTGAACACTACGTCCCAAAATTCTGAGGAACGAGTCTTATTTTTTAGCTGTGAATTTTGTTAGTCTGCCTCATCTTTCAGCAGGTGACTGGGCTACTGTTACTGTCGCCTCTTTGTTTTTAATTCGGCTCAAGAAAAATCCCAAGTTTGATTTGTAATTTTTGTGAATGGAAACATAAAAACAGAATTATATACGCCTCTGTATTGGTACGGATCACTTGGGGTATGGAAAAGGGGTTAAGATATATACGGCGTCGTGATCAGATTTATCTTAACGGAGTACGCCAAGGTCCTCGCAGTTTTATGTGCTCTTTGGGGGCTCTTTACAGGGGACCCAAGTGGAGATTAAAATATTTCACTGAACAAATTCTCTATTGGTGACTTGATTTGAACTCGGCTTATCGATATGGCAAGTGAGTACTCAGCCACTATACCAATCAATTTTTTGAGAGTAGCAGTGTTCGATAGAAACCAGCTGTGACCGTTTGCGTTATTAATTTTAACACTAAAAGGTGTAATAGACGGAAAGGGCGACAAACCAAAAAGTATTTGGTAAAGTGGATGAGAAAGTATTACTTCTAGAGGAGATCAATGGGAGGAAAGTTTGGTGACTGGAGGAGGTGAAGGGGTCCGAAGGAATTGCATAAGGCCCTGATAGAGGTGAGGATGTTGAATTAGCTTAGTAGTAGAAAAAATTGAATGTTTTATGGACGTTAATTAAATTAACAAAATAATTGGGAAAAATACGTCCCGAGAAAAAAAGCAAAGCTTGTTTCATGAAAATTCTCGAGCTTCACCATTGAGTACCATAATAACATGAATCCATGTGCTCATGTGGGTAAATCACACACATGCACTCCAGGGTGGTCCAAGATTTCCACATTTTTAATTTTTAAAAAATTAAATGGATCTTGAAGCTTAATTTTTTTACTTTTGATGTAAATACAACGTATAAAAAGTTTGATGTCAATCAGCCCCCGGCAACCCGCGCCGCACGGGTGCCAAACTTTCAATTTTTAACGGTGAGAATTGTTTTTTTTGTCTAATCCGTTACAAATAGTGAATGTTTATATATTTTATCTGTGATATGTGTATGCTTCTTTGATAAAATCTTTAAGACACTAACACACTAATACATTGCCGTTCATATTCCATAAATAATGGTCATAAAAAATTGGACGGCCCCTGGTCTATTGCAAAAACAGTGAATGTTGATATATTTCATCTGTGTTGGGTGTATACTTCCTTGATGAGATAATTAAACACTAATACATTGCCGTTTATATTCCATAAATAATGGTTAAAAAACATAATATGGCCCCTTGGTGCATTGCAAAATTTTATATACAATAATTGTCGAACTACGTTCCGCTCGTAAGAAAATCAATGGGTATTTTCCACTCATCCACTCAAACCTACCTTAACCGGTGGATTATTCTAATGTAGATATCCTCTAAAAGCTCTGACGAACGTCTTACATTTTTTCCCTCGATCGAGTCCTGTCGATTGGCCAAAGCGGAAAATAAAAGGTAGAGAGAGAGAGTTTTAGCAGGTAGGGGAAAAGTGGGGAGGTTGGAGAAGAGTGGTGGGGAGACATTTGGAGAGGGCAATGCCCACGAACCCGGTCATTGTCACCTCGCATGCGTGCCTGACCTTATAAAACGGACCACATCGGACGCACGGGAACGATCACATCCGACCCCACGACACGGACGCCCAGAAAACACACGCACACGGACGCGCGCGAAGAAAAATCTCTCACTCTCGTACACACGTCTCAGTTTGTGGAGCGTGCGGAATAACACAACAGCCGTCCTCCCCCCCCAACCCGCTCCCCCCCCGACCATTCCCCGCGCAATGGCTGGACATCAGTCTTGTGTTTCCTTCACTCTCCCATTACCCCGTGACCCCTGACCTCTGCAAAGCCGCCTTAAGTAGCAGTGGGAGAGGGAAGGGGTGGGATGAGATGGGATAGCAGTGGGTGGCCGAGGGGGTTGAGCTTTGAGGTCATCATTCTTTCCCAGCGTGTCCCCACCCACAACATATCCACAGTCTCATTCCAACCCCCTCTCTCTCTTTCTCCCTCCCACCAATTTTTTATGAGCATCCCGCCATTCTTCCCCCTCTGTTTATTGCCCGAGTCCCATAGTAATTCTCTTATTCCCTCTCTCTCCTTCATACACACTCACAGTCGTGGTTAGACTTCCATTAGTGACCCCCATAACCGTCCCTTTTTGGTCTCATGCCCCCAACCCCACCTATGACTGACTTTGACTCATCTGAGACTGGGTATTCTCACCATTTTTGCATTCCTTTCCTCGAGTTTCGGCGTGTTATTTCTTTACGATTTCAATGATTTGACACAAACTTTTCAATTACCTCCTTTAATTTTTAGCTATATTGTCATTCAGGTTGTTTTAGCGAGGTAGTTCCCTAGTCATGACGGAGACCACATTCGAATTTACGTTTTAGTTTCAGCTGCTGTAGTAAGCATGAAGTAAACATTGTAATATTAATGGTAAAATTATACATTCATATATGACTTAAATTCTAAGTATATAAAAATATCTACATAAATCTTCAACTTGACTCATTTTTTCGCGCGGTACACTTAAAACAACACAACTGAAGGTTTGTTTAAGATTCTGAAAAACTTACTGCGTTGACATTATGATTTATCTAAAAAAACTGAGAAAACATACAATCCACTCCCTGTAAATTTTTGGACGGTATCTAGGGGTTAGAAATTCCTCACCTTTTAAACAAAGTCTCTCTAGAGTGCATACCCGTACCATTTCCCATGAAAGACAGCTGGGATTTTTCGTCAAAAATCTCGGAGAGTAGTTCGGTAAGAGGCTGATAATTTGACATATTTATTAGTGTAAGATGGATTTGAGATTTTTGGACTGGTATTTGAAATGAGGCCAAGTTTATTGATTCCTTGGTGAAAGGATATTTTGCTCAAACTACCTTAAAAACGACTCTTCTCATGTTACATTCCACATTCTTCTTCATCATCATCAACAATCATCAGTCTAAAGATTGGTTTGCTACATTTTTTCACCCCACTCTTATATCCGCCAACTATTCAACTTTTACATAATTCTTCACTTTTAAGAGTGTTGTATAGCTCGGCAGAGAACGCCCTTTTAGTTCAAGCTTCTATCCCAGTCTTGGAGAGATCTTCGCCTCCCCTTCCATTACGCGCTCCGTACAACAGTGCCACTGATGGAAAGGTGTGAATATTGTTGCAAGAATTCACGAGAGTGTTTACTGTGACGTTATAGTTCATAATTTTTAGCATTTCGATAATTCTTTAGAGAGTTAAAGGATTTATACGTGCCATAAGTGCAAAGAATTTAAGAAATATGCGTCGTACCCGTCATCACGATCACCTGATTTCTGACAAACTCACGTTTCTTCAGCGGTCGAATTAGTTATGTGAATATCAAAAAGCAAAAAGTTGCAAAACTAATAATAAGTATTAATCCTTGTTGTTGAGCCTTAAGAACAGAATAGAGCCGTAAAATAAAATTTAGTAGGCGTATGTAGACGTTTTATCGGCTGTAGTTTACTCCCCCCATAGGTCCTGAATGATTTGTCGAATGTATTTCATTCTTGGTCTTCTTCTGCGATTATTCTCATTCATTTTTTTCTACCAATATTGTTTTCAATGAGCAATTATGCTGCAAAGTATGCTCTATACTTAGAAGAAGAGACAAACTTATAGACCATATTCTTCCTCTCAGAATTTTCATCATACATTATCTCTCTGTAACTCATCATTGGACTTCTTCAATTGTGATACTCTCCGTTCATTCAATCCTCATAATTCTTTGAAGGCACTACATCTCCAATTTTTGCGATCTCTTTTGCTCTGTAACTTTGATTCTTCAGATTTTACTGACATATAAAAGAATGATTCAAATATCTGTTTCAGTGAAGTGCTTTCAAATATCCAGGCTTGTTTTGTTATATGTTGGAGTTTTTCTTTGTTCTCTACTTGATACGGAAGAAGTTCTTTTCTTTTGTATGACAGTGGGACAAAAGAAACAGCCTAGTTAAGCTGGTTAGAGATAATGATGAGGCATGAGTCAAAAAAATTAAATCCTACATATGAGTCATTGATTGTACATTCTATAGTATTTCAAGTAACATATATTTGGTTCACCTCATCGCGGAGACTTCCAAATTTTGAGGATGTTATCAAATTCCTTGATTCTTTCTTTAAGTTTTCGCGTTTTCTCAGTGCTATATTTTGTCACATCCCTGGCCAAAGGTAAAGTCAGTAAATAGCTAGTAGCCTTATGTAAGCCGGTGATCGTATGCATGATCATATATATGCATAGTGTTCACGTATGTGTTCAACAGTGTCCTTGGAATTTAAGAAATAACATTATTGAATAATCTGCCTCATATGTCTCTGAATATACTGAGGGATATTAATAATTCTTAGTACCTTCGTCGCTGGCGGAATACAGTTGTTTGAAAAGGTCTTTTACACAGTGCTTGGAATTTACTTTTAAAAACCTTTTGTATTTGTGTTGATTGAATTCATTATATATTTAGTTTCCTTTCGTCATATTTTAGTCAACTGTTTATGAGAACTTTGTCTTATACCTGCCAAATTAAGGCCAAATCTGGTTCATTAATAATTTTGAGCCAATATTAACTCAACATTTCCATGAAGATAGCAAGGAAAATTACAGTTTTATTGGGATCAAACCAAAACGAAACCATTATTTATGCCTTAGTCAGACTTATTGGTCTAGTATCCTCGAAAAAATCCATGAGCTTACTAGAGTTGCCGTACGTCCTCAAAAGTGTAATTATCCTGAATATTAGCTTATTAAATAGTGTCTGGCTGAATTTAATTTAGTCAAGATTTTTGAATTCATGAATGTGTGATATACAATAACAGTTACGGTAAATATTCAGTGAGTTCTGGATGTACATCGCGAAACTACTTTAGTGGTAGTCTGTGCAAGCATAAAGGCTACATTCCTAATGACACAGTTTTATTTGTAAAGCATATCATGTCTGCGGTTTTGAAGTTAAATATATCCTGAAAATTTACGAACTGTTCGGAAAATGTGTCGTGTTCCTAGGAAAGCCGATGATTTTAGAAGTGAGTATTGTCATCAATTTACTAATAATCAAAACATATTTTTTAGAATATAAGTTTACTTAAATTGTGTAACTATTTAGAGAAACAAATTTGCTGAATCATTTTTACTTTAAAAATGACTATGGAAATTATCAACGCTTAAGAACACTTTATAGGTGGACTTTATAACTGTAATTCATTAAGTTTAGAGTATACGGCTATATTTTGTGGAAATGCATTACAGATATCATGATCTCAAAATGAAAAGGTTTTCGCTCACTTTCCACAGAAATAATTTTATTTTCCGATCTGTAATTCATTGGTAGCGCATCATGATTGAATTCCATGAAAAACTTTGAAATTCCATGTATAAATTCAATCGCGACAAGGTATCGACGCATGTAGCCGCAACGTGTTTCCTGACGATGGCATCGTGCTTTGAAACTTGGTCGCGATTAACTTTTACGGTCGGAAGTGCTTATATCATTCACTAATAACCCATTATTCTGAAATTGTGACGTGTGGATGTGCAGAATTTTTACCTCAAAATAAAGGCGACTCTAATCTTTCATAGAAATTCACCTCATTTTCACCATTCAATGTTGCTACCGTCTCGCGCGTAAACGAACCGTATTAACACGGCTCGTCAGGGAAGCGTCCAGACTGTCGGACCACTTCAAGCTATCCTCTTTTCGTCTCTTCGACGTCGCTCGCGTGTTTACTGCCCACCTAAACCCCTACCTCTCCCCTCAGGGCCAAAACGGGACCCCCTAGATGCTTCAAAAACCCTTCCCGGTTCACAACCTTTAGTCTCATTTACATCGTCTACCCCCGGCGCGTTGGGAGAAGGAGCAGAGGGTTTGACCGCTCAAGATGCCACGTCACTAGGCCTGCCCGCCTTTTGGCGCGAGAGGAGAGGTGAATCGGCGGGGGGGAGGGAAGGGGAGTTGAGGGAGGGATGACAAAAACGCAGCGGCGGGCGAGCCCGCGCGCGTTGCAGGTGGCGCCGAGACCGTCCGTCGGCGGGATCGTGAAGCTCTTAGGTTTTCTGAGGAAGGGATGGAAATCAGGAGGGAGGAATGGGGTGGGGGTGTTTTCTGGCATTCCCCTCCCCTCCAATGATTAATTTTGTGCAAATACAGAGGGGGGGCAGAGGTTTTTATTTTTAGTGAGTGGGGTGGGCCAGGAAAGTTTGGTCGGGGAATTTTTTTTTAGTACTTTTCCTCGGGAGTTTGGTGGCTTTTCGTCTCCGGCTTGTGTATCATTCTGAGGCTTGCGTACGGCGGGGACAGGCTGTCGAGGCTGAGGGTCGAACCCAAAACTTTGTTGCGTGGCATCTGGGTTATTGAAACGCATAAATTTGCGTGATAACAATCTCCCCCGTATGGTTCTTAGAACCTTCCAATTTCCTCCGTAAATATGTAATTATCTTTTAACCTCATCCATCTACGGATCCCTATTTTAAAGCCCAAACGATTCTTGATCCGACCAGAGAATATTTGAGCAGATTTCAAGTCAAATTTACAAATATCTCAAGGGCTGCTCCTTCTGTCCTGACCAGACCAGAGAATCCGACCAGAGAATATTTGAGCAGATTTCAAGTCAAATTTACAAATATCTCAAGGGCTCCTCTTTCTGTCCCGTTAATTTTTAGATTATTTTATGTCCCACAGTCTGTCAATAATATCTACAAATATAATAATGGAACTCTGCCTCTTTTTGTGAACCAGAAAGCCGACAGAAAATTGTCTTAATAAGACAAATTTCATTGTCACGTCGACATTCATATTCACTTGACCGTTAAATGTAGTCAATGGATATTTTTCGTGTTCATACTGTAATACATGAATTCCTTGTTCGTCTTCGCGGACGTATATGACACTTAATTTTAATCTACAGAATACCCCACTATATTATTGTAAATAATTTTATCATTAATCAATGATCGCAGTAACTATGCTATTGCATATTGTGCAAAGGTTATTATTGGTTTGTTCTAATAAACACCATCATCAATCTATTTTTGGCGGAATTGAATGAAAACGTAATGTTATCATTACCATGAAATAATGAGCTCAATGTTTTGTTATGATAGAGTAGGCTTTTCGCGAATTACAGGGTTATTTTTCATATAATACACGTATGTTTCATATTTCATATGAAAGGTAAATTCAATTTTTCAACGTCCTTGACCAAAATTCAGCTTTGTTCCTCAAATATAGAACTGCGTTGAAACTGTGGCTATGTTTTAGCCTTCAAATTTGAATTACGAACTTCAAAGTACTTCATGAAATTATTTATTGCGGCGATAAAAAAATCTTATGATGCATTTTAACATAGTTTTCAGGGCTGCAAGCTTCGCCAGCTGGTCCGAAATTAATGGCGATCATTAAGATTTAGGCCGTAGTATCTAGCAACATTTTCTCTTTGTTCTGGCTCTCCCGTTTTCGACGGAAAATGAGTCAAGCTGTAAACAAGGGTGACTTTCTTATGATGTGCCTGGAGCTCGTCGTCATAGAAACGCTTGATCGTTAAAATTTTCCCCTTTGACACTCACCGTGGTAATGCCGTGAAGTTTGAACATGCAATGTCGACTTTGAATGAGGCATTCTGGGTCGTAGGATGAGCCGTCTTAGGTGTTTACAAAAATTAAACAGGGTTTGCTTTATGGTATGTGATTGAAACTAACGTACATATACATTGTATTTGTTACAAATTTATACACATTTAAAGGAATTTATAGTTTATATATGGAATTTGGAGATGGTTCCCATGCGAGACAAAGTTAACTGAATCTCATTGCGATCCAACTCTCGCATCAAGAAAAAACTCATTAAGCCTACAGACAGGAAAATATCGTTTTTACAGGAAACCGTTAGTATGCAACTGCCAATTGAATCCTATACCTTCAGTCTCAGGATATTGCTTGATCTCGAGTATAAGAAGTGAACCTTTGATTCAGTGCTTTGAAAAATGCACGAAACGTACTGTTTACAGTTTTAGTTTACAGCAATAAATGCAGTTAATTTGAAACCCTCTGTAACATCATAAAATACATGGTATATCATCGAATGCCAGGTATTTTTCGAAAGCGGTAGTTCTTTAAGAAAATGCATTGGCTGATAGGAAACATTTTGGAATTGTTGGTTGGAAATTCTGCATTATTGAATGATTTTTTTACTTTAGGCCCTCAAATGTCCGAGTAAATTTGAAAAACTTCGTGGAGAAATGGCCACCTAGGATTGGTATCGGGAAATCATTATTTGCACATCCAACTTCGAAGTTGAAATTGCCAAATTTATTGCTAAAATGCCAGTATGATAATAGCATTTTTCATTTGTAGTGACTTTAAAATCTACGTTTAAATGATTTTATTTTCAATTTCACCTCCATAAATAATTTAGTTGGTCCCCAACACTGATGTATGTACCTCGCTTCTATGCACAGTAGTGTAGACAACAAAGTCCAGCCAATTCTATCAATTGAATATGCAAAAATGACTGCCACCCCAATGCAAAACCTCTTTGTTGAATATTTCCTTTCAAGAGGAGGAACAAGCTCTGACCCCTGGGATTTTGCCGCAGTAAAGTGCACACAAGGGGTACCACACGAGATGACCCCATCACTCCATCTTCCAGCATGGCAGTGATTATCGCATTTGATGTATTCCTACCGAACGAAAAATCATTTTGAGCTCCTGGGTTGGCGGCCCTGCCGATGCTGACGTATCGGCATTTTCTCCTGCCGCCTCCTCCTCCTGCCTCCCCTCCCCCTCCTCTCTCGAAGGCCGTGCCTTCCCCTCCATCGCCTTCGGAGGGGAGGGGAGGGGTGGAAAGTAAAGCGGCGGAGGGGAAGTGAGCTAAAGGAGAAGAGGGTGTGGGGAGCCAGGCAGAGCATGCGGGATAGTGGAGTGGGGGAAGGAGGAAGGGGAAGAAAGGAGAGGGTTGGGGCGGGAGGGGGATGATACCTTGGTCCACTTTGGGTGCGGGTGTGAGACACTTTTTCTGCTTCTCCGTTTCCAATTCCAAAGGGAGAAAATAGAATGAAAAAAAAATTAAATTAAATAATACCGAGCAACGGGTAGGATAGACACATGCATATAAGTTCGGGGAATGGACAAAATAGAAACGCCACTGCGACAAATATTTAATCAAGGGCCCAGTAAAATCAATTTCATAGCGAGTGAGACCATTCTTGATTGAAATCATATGGTCGGAGTCATTATGTCGATTGACTCACGCCGTGTTTCCGACACGTAGAACATCAAACTACATAAAGGAGGCACCACGATGACTGCGAGAGTCAAAACCAAAAGAATTCCTCCTTTTCGTATTTTATTGTTAAAAAAATACATCATTCATCGATGACATGCCTTAGTTATCAGAAATAAAAATTTGGGAACATAAATGGCAGATTATTCATAGAGTATATATTTAATGAACATATATTCCAACCATTGGTGTCGACCGCAGCTCCATTTCTACTGAACTAACGCATTTAAACTTCAGTTCCCGAAGGGTTTTGCTAATTACATTTAAGTAATCATGGATTAATGTCTTTATTCTTATCACCGTGAGAATCCCTTCGAGGATTCCCATTTTAAAAGCAGTTTTTCTTCCAAGTGATATTAATATAGATTATAAAATGCTGTTTTTCCGCATTTCGGTAACAAATTCTCATTTAACAATCGGTATCATAATTTCGGTTCAATTTGCAAAAAAATTGCACGGAAAGAAATATCACTGTGACTCATATGAAATGGGCATGTCTTTAAATATATAATAACAATGTGAATGGAATGATATTGAAATAATTCAGTCAAACCACCATATGTATAGGAGATTTTTGATAAACTATAAGTCAAAATATCCTTTCAAAAACGTAATGTAAATGTCATTAGAAAGTTATTCAGATAAATTCTGCTAAATTTATTGTTTTCTCTTGCCAACTATGAATTTGTAATTCAGACTAGAATAAGCATTTTATCCAAGGTTATGTGACTATAATGGCAATAAAAGAAATAAACGATCCTTAAGGTTGAATTGAAATAATTATTATTCCTATTTTGGGCTATTATTTTGAAGTAGGATAAGTCTGAGTAAGTTGCATACGGCAGTTTGACTTTACAAACATTGCATGTATGTAAGTATATGGCGTATATTGACTCTGAAAGATTAAAATAAACATCATTTAGCATATTTATAACTTAACACGAATGAATAAGCCGTAAAGAGCAAATAATAAGTATCACGTTTCTATTTTTTTCGGTAGTGCCTCCCACTATAATAGCGACTACGCTAAAGACGTATTGAATTGACCGTAAGTCTGATAAACAGTCATAAAGAGATGGAGATTCTTTTATCCTTATTTATAACCTGATTTTATTCTCTCTTTTAAAAATATCAAAGGTGAATATTATAAAACAGTGTGTTAACCTTACTTTACACCTAAATTTGCTATTGCGAAAAAATACTGAAATACATGGAAGTATCGTAGCTTTTGACATTGATCACTCCATAATTAGCACTCATATTAAAGGAGATGTACAACACCAAATGGCTTGCATTGATTTTACAGTGTCTTCAATCGCCAGCATGGAATCAACTCCTGGTAAGAAAGAAGGGTAGATCAAAGTTCCCGCGTAGACAAGCCTCCATAAAACTATCTCTTATGCGTTTTATTCGACCGGACTAGTGTGTCGTCCTTCAGCCAATTAACGTGGAGTTACTTGACGGGAGTAACCCTGACGGTTTTCCGCGCCGCTCGTTTCTCCTCGACCGTCCGCCTTACCCTTTATACCCCTGAAACACACTCTTGGTCGTGGATTGATAACCGGAGCGTGGGCAACGTCTTGAGGAAAAAATAATCATGGCCCCCGTGAAGTGCACTCTTCCTCCGGGAACAAAAGGGAGAAGGCCAAGAGAGGTCGAGGCATGAGAAAATCACAGCTTTTCCGCTCATACCCTTTCGCATTGCTAGGCACTATACCATGGTAGGAAACATTAACATATTATAGTGGACTTGTTATTGTCTTGACATAGTCTCCGTCAGTTTCATGGATGATAAAAATCAAATGTGAAACTATGACAACTTTAATACTCTAATTAGTACACACGTCTGATCACCGCTATGGCAGGAGAGTAAAAAAGTGCCACCAGCGCCACTGGTCTACAATGGCTTCGGAACAAATGCTAAACATGAAAGAAATACCATATTAAATTCGCTCTCGATACAGAAAATAAATAAAGGACAGATACATATGAATTAGATACGAATCAATGCTCTACTTCTCTTAATTTAGCACACCAAAATAGTGTCATACTACATAGTCTCTTGAGCAAACATTTCCATCATTAACTTAAAATTTCCTTAATTTTATTACGTAATCAGAAATTATTTAGTATGTATTACGATTCAACATCTTTCCAGTATCTAGTGAAATTGCAGGTCTGCTTTGTGAAACAACAGGGATCTGCTAAGTTCTGCTCTCATTCAGGCATTATTTTCATTAGTCATCGCAATCAAGATGTTTACTTACTTCTTGTCATGTCCGCCATTTTTTCCTCATTGCCTTTTCTCGTTAAATGACGGGGATGACTTTTTATGACTAGTAAATCTGCCGCTTATGTTCATATGGGTGATATTAATCGTCCTTATTTCACTAGTCATACAATTATTCACTTTATTAACTCGGCTAATTTTGTTCAATAAAACTTTATCCGCGGCCTACCTCGGTCTCTGTTACGAATTGAGATTTTTGATAAAATTTTTGTGATAAATAATCATGGTGCGTTCCTCAGGATATAAATATATGACCATGGTATTTGTGTTCTCATTGAAAATAATTCTAAATTTACACCTATAAAAATTTCTGCGGGCTCAGCGTGGGAGTGTGGAACCGGGTGCTAGAACACCAGTCGTTAAAGAAGTAGGAGTTTGGGAAAAGGTTATGGAAGGTAGGAAGGTGAAAAAAATGTGTTATGTTTTGCTGGAATGCCACAGTATCACGCTCTACTCACTGTATAGTCCTTTTTGGTGCGTGGTAGCGAGGAACTACTGTGAATGTTGGCTTAATGGCCTATTACTATTACCTTATCACTTATTCCAGTTCTAGATATGTAGTGCTGGGATACATTCATATTCTTCCTGTCGCCTGATGTGAATATGTCAAGTAAATTTAGCCTAATGAGTGAGTTCTCTGCGTCTATAGCTTCTACAAAGCCAGCTCAGTCATCAGCTGTGTAGCACACACTGTTCGCTGTTTCTTTTATGAAGTGTGCCTCTTTCTAGTGTATTTTGCTTATTTCACACGTCAAGTCTTATTAAGTAGCTCTTTTTGGGCTTGGGGTGCAATTGAAATGTAGACTATCGAGTGTGGTATGACGGTATATATTTCTGAAACTGCATCATCCATTCTGTAGTATTTTCAAGGTATTCGTCAGATGACGGGTTATGAGTCTTTAAATAGTCTTGCGGATTTCGATTGTTTTTATTAGGATTTTCTTCGTACTTACAAAATGCGCAGGCCTGAATAAATTTTGTGTGGTGAAATATTTTCTCAGCTAGATACTCAATAAAAAAAACCCTCTCATTCTAATAGCACTTGAGTCAATTATATCATTCAACTTCAACAAAATTTTGCTTACAAGATGACTGAGGTGAATATCCTATCCTGTTGACCAATTCCACGACTAGATATCGTCATGCTAATGTAATTTACAGAAAACAATCTCACATTTTGCATTACAGTTATGAAAAGGGTGCAGCATCTCACATTTTGACCCGGTTTTATGAAATCTCATTGGCTTAACCTGGAAGGTGATGCGGCCCATTTGTAACTTTCTGCTAACTGATAGTTCATGTCGTGAATGTTGCTTCAGATAGCCGGTTGCTTGACTGTGACTATCGATACTATAAGTTCATCGTATTTACAACATATTTTAAGATTATTACAAATCACATATCAGCATCAGTATATTTTCCAAGACTAATTTAAACCAGAGATAATAAGACCGGGGCTTAGTGTTAACTATGCGTTATACAATCGGAACTTAATGTTAACCGGGCCGTAACAGCTAAAACTAAGTTTAAGAAACCATTGGTGGGAATGGTGTATCCAGCGTCTTGGAGCTGTGAGGTCATCATGCAGAGCTCCCTGCCTAGTGTGGCCCCGCCTCTTCCACCTCGCTATGTTTCTTCTTCTCCCTCCCCACCACCACGCCCTCAGCCACACCATTCCGCCTCGCCACCGCCTCCTCATCCTCCCTCCCCCACGCCCCCCTTCCCCCAAGACCCCCGCCCACAGTGTGTCGTCCCCCGTTTTATCGATTTCAAGCTCCATATAGTGGAGCGGGTCATATAGGAGTGGAGTGGCGGGGATGGTTCAGTCCGCCTAGCAGAAATGGCGCCCAAATCTCGTTCTTCGCGAGACTCCGTCTCGCCGGCTGCGTTGTTCCCCCTGCTCTTCCCTCCCATCCCTACCTCCCTCCCTCCACGGAATACCTGTGGGGAGTGGGGACTCGGTGCAATGGAGGGAGTATGCTGGGGAGAGGGGGGATGGGGGGCAACAATTATGATACGATTGGATAGAGTATATTATTACATTCCTCTGCATTATTTATTTCACAAACAACGGTTTATAACAATATTATCAGGAAGCTCGAGATTGGTCTACAAGATCCATGACCTGGATTGAGCCGCCATCATCACTATTAATATTTTATGGCTATGAAAATGACAGCAAAAAATTATGAAAACATAGAGCAGAACGTAATAATAATAGAAAATAAAGTAGAACGTACATACACAAATTCAACGCGTTTTAAGGCAAAATGCCATTTTCACCATTTACAGTAACATTTAGCTGGTTTCACACTTGTTTTTATTAATTAAATATTTTTGGTGACGCGAAATAGATGCTACTTGCGAAGTTATTCTCGGTTTTTTCATTATCAAGCTTAATACATTCCATGAATTAAATTTTCAATCATTATGAAAACTTTGTTTATTACTTGTTTTACCACAAATTGCATTAAGACCGATAAAAATGCAAAATAGTGTCCAATTGTTGGTGTAAGGAATATGGGAGCCACAGATAATATTAAATTATGTTGTATGGCTTACGTGACTTTTTTTCGAGGTTGGTAGAACTTTTTGGGAAGGCGCGCCAAAATCAAACTAATTAAAGGTACACGTCTTAGTTGGAAAGTAAATAATTGGCTGTGACTCATATAGAGTGGATATAAGACCAGAGTCTGCATATGCCTGCACGTAACTCAAGGTGACAAAAAGGACTTACTATTAAACGTCGCATCTGACGAAAGCAGTGCTGCTTTTGGTATGGCTCCACATGGAGCCCAAATAGGAATTAATATGCCGCTGAATAGTCTCCACTGCTGCTGGGATTCGAACCAAGGTACTGGAGATGAGGGGAAAATACTCAAACCACCACCGTAATCCTTTAGATCATGATAGATCAAGATTACATTTGTCTAGAATCCTTGGCCTATTTCTGCTTCGAGCATAAAATATTCTCAGTGCTTTAATCGCAAGAATATTCTATAATATCTGGCTTTCGTCAAATAAAAGTTGACTTCGCCCTTTTGTTAAATACATGATGCATAAGGTATCGGGTTGAACTGACAGTGGGTTTGTTGGTATGGGTATCATCGATGGAAGAACATATCAGCATTGGATTTCATACCGATTAAACACTTAATCAGATATCAGTAAATCGATCCGCCACGCATATAATTAATATGTATGGTATCATATCATCGTTATTGGCGGTTTACAGAAAAAAATTTTGTTTCATCAGTCTTCCACGCCTCTTTCCTACCTGATAACAGTTTTATTTTTGATTTCAATGTACCTTATAATTTACTTCCCGTATTCATTCATTCTTACAATGCATTTCCTCGTGCAATAAAATTTTCACGTGGCTGTTGTTTCTCATAATGTGTCCAACAAGTTTGACTCCTATTTGGACAGTTTTCATCATTATTTCCTTCCTTGTAGTTCTTTGTAGAATTAGTTATTCTATCTGTCAATTTGAGCCATAGTTTGCCGTCTCAAGGGTGAGTAGCAGGGGGTGTTTCAAAAAAGGGAATTCACAATATTGAACTCACTGTAATGTTGTTATTAGACATCTCACTAAATGTATTCTATACATACAGTTAAATTATAGACGTGTTCAGAAGGATATTTTCATCCAAAAGTCTTATAACCATAGTTCAACAATTATCGAATAAATACTGCAGTCATACATTTAATTTCTAACTCCCATGAAATAGTTTCCTCCGGGATGCCCTATCCTTGCATACCGCTTTGTCTACTGCAAATATTATATTGGCAGTTCACTTTAAAAGCAATAAATAGTTGTTCTTCCACCTGTATCTGTTTGCCGTTATTTGTATCTTAAGAAATGAAATGGTAATGAATATCAATTAGGGAAGTAGCTTAATGTATTTCTTAGCAGTGCATGTACATTTTGCATGAAGCTTGCCTAACCTCAGGTTTTTTCCTCAAGAGGCTACCTTAAGCTATTAAGCCCCATTAGAAATATAAGTTTAAATCGTTATGTAGTATTGGAAAGAGTAAATTATTTACTTATATACCTTAGCTTCTCCCACAGTTAAGCATTGCTTCGAGATCGCTCACTTATTCATACAACTAATATTCCTCCCCTCTGGCCTCCCTTGTACCACATTCTACCATGATTTTTGTGGTCATCTCTCCTCTTTCCATTCTCTCTATTATCGTTTTATCTGTTTCGTTATTCAACTCTATCCAGTTCTCTCAAAATGGCCAAACCGACAAAGCACACTTCATTCATGTGTGCCCATTACTTGAGCACACAATCAACATACTTTCGTCACCTGCTCATTACTAACCTCATCCAACCTACCTTTCCCGCAAACTTTTCAATCCCCTGATTCGACTGGGTTTAGCCTATCCTCACGCATTTCCTGACATACCCTGATTTTTCGGCCATTCGCTAACGTTGGAAGGAGAACACTTTGGTACACTGTTATTGTAGCTTTCCTAGACAAAATCTACGTCTGGGCATGCTCCACATACACTTCCCTCCCGATTAAATACACATTTAGGACACAGAAGGTTCTTGCGTACGTACCAAAAATCGGGCTATTGATATATTTCTGAATCCAATACAAGAATTAACGGTCAATGTCAATCGTAGAAAAAGTACGAAAATGCACGCCAAATGGTACTTACTGGCATGTGTAATGAATGAATAAACTTACGTGGAATTTATGTTTTGTATTTTCTCTGCGTACTTAACTGGGATACATTCTATAACGGGTGTATATTTGACTGCGAAGTTACCATACTACCTTCAACTTTCCTACCACATATCTCACGCCCTATGGCCTGACAGGGAAACAATTTTCACATCTTTGTTCCGCTGCAGTTATCTTGTGTTAAATAGGTGTGCGGTATGGGATGCGTATTTATATTTTGTACCAAGACTCCGTGGATGTTTAGGCAAGGAAGAGGTTGGGTTATGGTCATATAGTGAGGTGGAGTGGGAGAGTGTGTTCCCCGTAGGTGGGGACGGAATCGGCAAAAGCGTTCCATGCGTCACCACGTCTTTCTCAATGAAATTTGACCGCCATATACACCCCACCCCTTCCCTCTCCTCTCGATACCCCTCCCCCTTCTACCTCTAGATCCCCCCCTCTCCGTCTCACCTCCTCTTTCTTCCCCTCCCTTCCCTTCCTCCGGGTGTTCCACCTCCAATGGGGTGGTGTGCGCGGCACATAGCGCCGCCCTATCGGGAAGACGGCGAAGCTCCGATGAAAAGTTGCCCCCCTTCGCCCGGCGCAATTTTGCGACACAGCTGTTTTTCGGGAGGGGGCGGGAGGGGGGAAAGAGGAGGAGAGGGGGACGAAGTGGGAATTTTTTAAGGCGTGACTCCAGCTCCCCTCGTGACCATCTTACAAAACCACCCCTTTCCCCCCCACCCTGTTCACGATCTTCACCCCTTTTTTTATTCACTTTAAAAAAAAATTAACTTGGACGAATCCCTTGTTAAGACGATTGATTATTTTCTTCAGCCAAAAACGACATCCCCCATATACTATCTATCTTCCTCGTTCATCTTACCGATGTAATTATTATTTAGGAATTTACATCCCTTCAAACTCATACTGGAAACAGTTTTTATATTTAAGGATATTAGAGATACGCTTACTACTGTTCTGCATAATGGCCGGGTGGGAGTAACACGTCTAAATATGCATCAGCATCTGTAATGCATTACTCCACTATCAGCTGTAAGTGGGTGTGTCTGTGGTCACTATGGGAACCAGCTGTCAAAATGGAACGGAGTTGAAAAAATGAAAATATTTCTTTATATTTAAAAATTTGCTTATTATTAACGAAGAGGTTAATTTCATTTATCATTGGTGCTGGTACAGAGAGCTGTATTTTATCTTTACGTGAACATGGTTATATTGATTGGAAGCTGCTACGGACTAGTAAATAGTGTTGCACAGCTTTTGGAGGGATTAAGTTGGGAGTTGCTTGAGACTCGTACTAGCTGCGCACTGGGCTGAGTATTGTTAAGAATTTCAGAAAAAATGTTACAGAGCGAAACAGAGAATATCATTTTGACGCCACATTACATTTATAGGACCGATAGAGTCGATAAAATAAGAGCGCATTGTCGAACTGATAGGAACAAAAATGTGTTCTTTCCACCCAAAATGAATGACCATAATAAAACTAAACTCCGCTCGAGCACTCAAATGATACATTTCACCTTTTCACCAACCAAAACCTTGCCCATTGCATCTGTACACGGCTAGTGTCCTAACACCCCCTACCACACGGTCGCGGATCGCTGGGTAGCATGTAGATGTAGTTTATAAAGGACAGAATATCAACGATTTTCAAGTTTATAGTATATTCATTAAGAACAAAGGAAATATTTTCTAAAACATTACCTTTTCAAGATTCACTTAATTGATTTTTCCCATGTACCTATCGAAGGAATAAACTTGTCATGAATTAACTCAACCAATTGTAATGCGAGTCCTAGAAAATATAGATAAGCAATTTAAAATGAGAATGAACTGAATGAAAGAAGAAATGATCGAAATGTAAGGTACGCTTTGACGGATTAGAGTATTTCTCTGTTTTGAATGAATAATTAGCCTTATGCAAATAGGGAGAGTTCTTTAACCTCTCCATTCTACTGATTTGATCGTCTTTCTTCACTTTCGTTCATATTAAAAATATAGTCTGAGGGTATAATAGTATAGTTTATTTTGACCTGATGGTCCATTTGAAAAACGAATTTTTGTTCAGACCATAAACCTGGGGTAGTGCTTCCCAACCTGTGGAGCGCTAATCTCATATGGGTACACCTTTGTTGAATTCAGGATACATTGTAATTATTTAATAATGGTATTTATAATAGATTAAAATAGGATAAAAAATAAGCGAAGCATTTTTTCACATACGAGGTACAATATTTTTAAATCGTTGACTCAGGTCCGAATTAGCAATCCCTGATTAAATATTTATCAACATAAAAGTCGACACTGATATGATTATTTTCTTGTAAGTAACCGACTGTTGATCCAACACATAGAACCCGGACTCTTGATCATCATCAATACCCGGACCCGGATCATTGCCAGCTGGGGCGCATATTTTGATTCGGCGGTAGATCTTGGCAAATTAGTGAAAATCAAAACAAACTGCAAATATCAGAAGTGAATAAAAAACAAACAAATTTATCAATAATAAATTAATTTTTTCATTTTCAGAATGTATAACATTATAGAAATGAATTTAATAAACATATCGATTTATTAAAAACCAACATTTTCAAAATATAACTAATAACCTCAGGCTTGACTTTGTGGAACCTCTCCATATCGGAAATAAAATATTCTAGTAATGGTCCACTAAATAGATTTATTCTTTACGACCCGAGTTTCGTCACATAATCACGTCTTCAGGAAGACTTCATTATGTGACGAAATCCAGGTCGTAAAGAATAAATCTATTTAGTGGACCATTACTAGAATATTTTCATTCCGATTAACATTTGTTAACAAGCTGTTGTGGATTTTTTAGTTCCTGCTCTTGGAACAGTTGGTTCTGATGATACTAAGAAGGTTTATACTAAAGGCATAGCGGATACTAGTTTGGCTAAAATTGATGCTTCCAACCTTATAAATGAAGGACATCGAAAAGATTTCTCAGAGAAAATACTTCCTGCTAAAAATGGTAAACAATCAATTTTAGTAACTAAACTTGGGGAAGCTTTGGACAGGGTTCAAGATAATACTGACGACAAAGTATATGGTGTTCAAGGTAGTGAAAAGATAGCAAAAGATTTCTTAGCCGATAAAGGATTGAAACCAACGCCTAAAGATGTAGCCACCGAGCTAGCAACAAACGAAGTTTTTCAAGCTGGGGCCAAAATTCAAGTAAATGCTCAAGACGCATAAAACACAAAATATAATGTAACCATCACACATATCATGTGATTAATTCCATTTTACCCCCTCCCGTGTCCCTCTCATGTTATTTGTCAGACATTGTCGGAACTGAGCAAATAGATGGAAACATTGTGCCATTCCATGTCAAAGAGCGCAAACTTTGATGTTAAGCAATTTTCGAGATTTGACACTTCGTGACGTACTAGCTAAAGCTAATTCGTTATTTTAAAACTTAGATATCTTTACACTAATAAAAGCAAGGATTGATCATACGCATCACTGTAGTTTAGCATAAAGTTATGGGCACCGCCACGACAGTGATTCCGTAAAGTAATATTTTCCGTCCGGCAATCATAAAAAAGTGTTAAAAATACGATTTTAGAAGTTCCTTAAATCTTACGTAAGATTGTCTCGGACCCCATCACCTCCATACGTTGGACAGAGTAAGAATAACTCAACCCTCCAAAACACGTCTTATGTAATTCTTGAATGGCCCTGTATTCTTTCTCCATGTGAATACATAGGTAAGGGGAGGGTGAGACCTTAAAGGCGCTCACGAATGTGGAGTGTCTCATAAAGGCCTGTCAGTGAGAATTAAAATTTTTGGATTGTGCCTACCTCAAAAGGGACGGTATAAGTGTCTGTAATAATTATGTATGTCATATTTTAGGAAGTTTTAGCTCCGGTTTGGGCATTATACCAGCGTCTGTAGAAGATAATAGTGCAGTTGAAATATTCATATTCGACTTCGAAGGAAATAAAGAGAAAATATTTTTTCACGACCGTCCGATTTAAAAAAAAGGCCTCTCTAATGTATGCTCGTACACGTGATTACCTCCCGCAAACGGTATTGACTAATTGGTCGCATTTAATTTAATTTCGCTATTTTTCTGGATGCACTATAATCGGAGTTGATTCTTAAAACCTACTTCAGTAATTCAGCAATTCTACAAGTAAATCTAGTTCTACAAGCAGTCTGTTTTGGTATATAAGTCAGTTGTATGCTGATACTAAAAATGGAGCCACTCATTCCCATGATTCTTCTTAAAAGTAAACTTTAAAAAATTTGGTTATATTTGCTGTAAATTATGTAGACTAAAAGTGAATGTAATCTTTACTATAGACTGCAGAAACAAAAACTCTGTAGGTAATTGAAGATGAATGACATGGAAGGTTCGTCTCTGCTGGTCATTGCTTCAATCAGGTTGGTCGGTTTTGATGCAAAATTTAATTCTTAAGAAAAAATTGGCATCTCAGGGGGAATTATTGACTTCACACTGTAATTGAGTTAAGATTATAGAGGATTTAGATATAACCAAAAGAAAAGGAAATGGTTGGCAACGCGCATCTATTAGTTTTCGTGAATGAAGTGCAATTTTCTGAGCCTCCGAGAAGCGGTGGAGGTAATAACTCGGATGGAATAATTGACTTTTATCGTAAAATAAATTATCGTCCGACGGTAAATGGGAGACGCCAAAATTTTCCTCCTCTTGTGTCACCTGACGTCCCCGGCAATATCGTTCCGCCCGTCTTTCCCATCCCCCTCCGTTCTGCCCCCCGTCCCTCGCCCCCCTCCCCCCCCTCGCCATCGCCGGGAGGAGAGAGAGAGAGCACATGTTCGTTGCGGTACCGACCCATCACTCTGATGAATTGTTATGCAACCCGATATTGATCCGGAACGATGTATATATCCCGGTCGGAAAACTTAGGTCGATCCATATGTGGTGCATTGAAGAAGAAGAAGAGAGGGAAACAACACGTGGGGAAACTTCGTTTCCGCAACTTGCAAAATTGTGTCGTACATCCGCGAAATTGGTTTGGCAGCCGATAGACACTCGCAGGTTTCCTAACATTCACTAGACCAATGGCTCCAATGGCTCGTTTGCGAACCTTGAAAAATTTTTTTTTTATTTCGGCAACGTTAACCAAAATATGACTTTCCCATCATATTATCCTGGTGCTAACTACGAGTTAGGGTTTTGTAAATTATTCCGATTAGTTGATTAGTAGACTTGGAATTACCTTTTTTTAACTAATGTTAAATTGGATTGTGCCAACCTCGAAAGGGAACGCCATATAAGACTGCTTGTAATTATTGTACATATCATAGTTTAGGAAATTTTGGCTCTAGCTTGGGTATTATACTTTTGCATCTTAGCTTGTACAAGACAATAGCGCAGTTGAAATATTCTGATTCGACTTAGAGGGAAATACAGAGAAAACATTTTTTTACGACAGTACGTTTGAAACAAAGGTCTCCGTAATGTGCTCTTCGGACACATGATTACCTTCCCTACTAGCTTCTTTCTAGTGTACTAGCTTCTTCCTATTACCTTCCCGACTAGCGGTGTTTACTGATTTGATACATTTCTTTCAACTTCTTTATTTTCTTTGACGAGCAATAATAAGTATTATTATCATTAACGAACTATTATCGTACAATTAACGAACTATAATAATAATAATGATAATATTATAGTTCATCCAATTTGAGCCTCCGAGAAACGGAAATCTCAATTGCATATACTACACTACTGATACTATACTTATCTTACATCTGTCAAATTGTGGAATTACGTGACCCCGTGTAAAACGGCACAATGGTCACCTGACGCATATGCCCTCAATTCAACGATTTTCTTCAAATTTTTTCTCAAGTTCGTTTTACACGGGGCACGTAATTGCACTGTCTGACGTATGTATAAAACTATACGAACGTGTATTTCAAATTGCGTCGCGTAAAGCGGTGAAATGCAAGAGCGCATGCGCGGCATGGCAAATTACAACCTACAAAATCAATGCGGTATGGCAAATAGACACTCATCAGATTCAATAACTACTACACGACAAATTGAGGAATATATGCCATTTTCAATGGTGCAATTTCGTACTACGTGTAAAACGTCTTTACAGAGGAATGCATGAGCTAAGCTTAAGTAAATTTTTCCAGATTTTTCAAGAAAAAATGGTCCTTGTATAGGTTTTGAAAAAAAACAACTTATCTTCCAAAGCGCGTTCCTCATATGTTGACAGCGATTAAAATCTTTAACATTTTTATTATTTTTGAACCAATTGTCTTAATTTATAAGCTAGATTAAAGGTAAGTCTTCCCTTTAGAATAAAATTCCAATAATATGCATATTATTTTACGAAAACTTGTAATAATTGTACAAAATCACAACTTTGTATTTTTTGTTGTTTTAGTATATGTACTGTCGAACATACAAGGTATCAGTATCTTTGATGATGATTTGTCCCTAGCTGCAAAATGGCGATGGAGGGAGAAGAGTCTGCAATACGTACATTCCGGGTAACTCAAAGGTCGTAGCTGAGAACCTCACGTGGGCGTGTGGCGTGACGAATCAATTTGAAGCGCTGCTCTTGTCATGCGAGGTGACCTCAATTTTCTATTATACGGAAATTAAATTACTTCAAAACATATTACTACTGGCTCCCTCTTGTTATAAGGATTGAATTGACTTCCTGTCCCCCTCGTGCAGTTCAAATTTCCAGTGTGACCAAAACGTTGCGTTCCGGTCATTTCATTTGATTTAAGCTGATGAAATTTTAAAGATTAATTATGGAACAGCGTGGCAGTGTAACCTACTTCGCCGATTACAATTTCTAAACAATTGGCGCTCATTACCCAAGTCTCATAGTTTTGAACCATTTGAAACGTTACTGAACAGTAGTGAAGAGCTGGCTGGTTGATGTTATTTGCTTTTTATGAGGATATCATTAAATGCCGTTTTAAATAGTTCATGCTCTCTAAATATGTTTCAACAACTTCTATGAACCATGGAAAAAACCTGCACTCGGAATTCGTGACCTCTTTCTTTCCTGAGGTTTCCAAAAATTAAGAATTCGACAGCATTTTTGAGAAATGGCGAGCAAAATTACACGAGTTGATGGTTGACAAATCTGCGCTAATGATAAAATATATACCCTAAATATCAAGATACATTAAGTTGCGGAAATGGTAGTATAAAGCCAGGTGATGATACTTACGGCATTCCGTGCTTTTCTCCTTTCTCATCAAAACATCGTCTTCCTAATGACGTAATTAATCTCAAATATTTTAATATCAATAAGCTATCATTATATGGGCATAATACCGAGTAAAAGACTCCATTGTATCCACACGTCGTGGCACGAGCCCTATCTTTGCTTTTCAGAAACTGCTGATCCATAAAATTCACGCTCTGCTTGTTAGCGGCCGGCAGCGCCGTGGTGCGTCAAAACCGCGAAGCTATTACACCCTGGAGAGCTTTGGCGTTTCAATCTCCCATTTGATATTGCTCGGAGTATGTTTTCATTATTTTTATCGTTGAAAGATTGTTCCAGGGATTTTAGACGTAAATTATCTGCTGTTTTAAGATAAATAATTAGCTTTAAGTTTGTCCGGATTTTCCAATTGATATTTTTTCTATTAATGCTAATCTTAAAAATTACGTTAATATAATATTTTTTTCACAAATATATATTCCTTTAAAATTAACTATTTTTAAATCCAAAAAGCAGTGTTTATTTTCCTTTCCCTCAACTTGAGACCTTTATTTAACTTCATGTTTTTAGCATTAGCATATTTTTTGAAATTGTAAATACTATTGATTTTTTCCAATTATTCCGATATGCATTATTCTAATGTCACCTAATGCTGACTTTGAATTTAGTTTGCAGATTTTCCTAACTTTACACCTGCTTCTTTTGTAAATATATCTGGTGAATGAAATAGTCCTTGGTCTAGTCATTTTAACTTCTGTAAATTAAAAACACATGCTGATATGACCATATTTCGGTGTAATTTTGATGATTCCTAATGATTTACGGTATTATTTGCGTGATAGTGTTAAAATGTAAATATAATACAAAGGAAATTTGTCATTTATTATTAATTCAGAGAGATTACTTTTTCCCGAGATTCCAAAATTAGATCTTTTGATCCAGAAGAGGCATGAAAAATAACGTGAACGAGTGATCAGTCATTGCGCTGAAGTTCTTACAATTAATTTCATATTTACTAATCCGAGTTTTATTATTTCATAATGCATTATCAGGTTCATGAGTACTCGATTTTTCCCTCTCTCTATAGTCGCCCTCTATATCTAATTGATGCAGATTTGAAGGATAAGAGTCTCCTGTACTGTAGCTGTAGCTGATGATTGCGACTGTGGTTTTAAGACTAGTGTATCCAGTTTATATTTATCATAATATTAACGCTGAAAGTCTTTGAAAATTTTAATTAGGATGCGGTATTGTAATTACATAATGAAAGTTAAGATTTTGTTCGGAGAAATATTTCCTATTTTTTTTCCAGATCTTTTTAATTTTTAATAATAAGCTCTCCGTTTCCTTGAGACGAATGTAAACCACCATCTGTTAGAGGACGAAGATGTTCCAGTCTCATTTCAAATTGTTATTGGGGCAAAGAACAGCTCATAGTATCGTGGAAAATTATTAAGTTTCGTATTAACAAGCTGCATTGCAGCCCACATGGCTCTTTTATGTTGGTTTAGGTTACGTACATACTGCTTTTCACTCAGGTCCAAAGAAAAACAGATAATCACCTGATTTTCCGCTAAATATTATGGACCTACTGTTTTTATATTAAGGAACTAATATGAATAGCATATTATCGGAGTAATAGTACATATGTTGTTCAATTGCTTCCATGCAATGTAGCCGAAATTCATGTTTCCAATTTTGCAAGAATAGTGGCATTGATTTGTTTACGTGTAGCCAAAGTATCAAAGAACCTTTCTTCATCAATATATTCAAATATACTATAAGGAATAACAAAATATCTATGCAGATATCGAGAAATATGTGCAAATTATTATGATAAGGTATAATGACAGCGTTCATTTCATAACGCTCCAGAACCATTTTTTGCTTTGAATTTCAATTTGATACATTTCGGAGAACAGATTTCCTTATGTTCACGTCATAAGAGATCAATCGTTATCTAGGAGGTTAAATGTTTAATCTCTCTAAAATTATCCAGCCATCCGTGTCAGCTGTTGACTTCATCATAAATAACGCTTTGTCTTGTCCTGGACGATAGGCAACATTAATATTAGTCAAAAGATTTAGGCAACATTTTGTACCGTTAATTTTTTCTTCTCTTCTATTCACCTACCAAATAAGGATGCCCAGCTTTTCGTTAGCAAACCGTCAACATTTACATGAATTATTCAAATGAATTCATTAAGATGCTACCCAAACATTTTTTATTCTATTGACTTCCAGCATAGGTCTACTCGTGATTTTACCCTATGGTCTTTGTAAATTCATCCAGGTTCAATTTACGAGATAGCTCTGCAGATTAAGAGATACTTCGTTTAACATAGTCAGAATTTTACATATATTCTCAACTTTGAACTCTTATATTTTTATAATGCTTTTATGTTATATTTTTATAATGCTATAATGTTTTCACTTTTACATGATTTCACTTTTTCAATCACATTATTGGAGCATCATTTATTTCGGATGCTTTTATCAATTACGATAAGTAAAATGTCTCGCAGAAATGAGTAGGATATTGATAACCATTTTAATGTTTATATTTGAAGCGGTTGCAAAAGATGACACAACATTTATAATTTGTGAGGTACTAAAACGTATCGGCTTTCATTTCTACTCACGTCTTCCGATATGATCGTTTAGGGCCTCCTTAGGAGGAAGATTAATTTCCATCAAAGTATTTATAGAGGGAAAATCTTGCAAGGTACAATAATTTAAACGGTTAACTTCCTAGGAAACTTCTGCTACGGCTACACTCTCGGGCTTTCACAGTGTGTGCGTTTATCGTTGCGATCCATTCTTCAACAATTAACTTGGTGAACTGAGATCAAAGTTTCACAGTAAAGGATAACTCTAAAATTTCTAAAGTCTTTCCCCCCATTTTCCCTGGTCACCGCACTGGTCATGAAAGGGATCCCATGACCCTCTACTGAAGACCCTGCGGTAGCTCGTAGGCAATATGTAAATGTAGATGAATTGGTAAGGGTAGGCTCGATAACAGTACCTACTTTGCTACCCATCCTCAGCATCATGTCATGTTTACCCTTGCTTGCTTGATTGATTTGTTGATGAAGGCCTATCGGTTTTCTCTTCGACCTTGTAAGCAGGATAAAAAACGTTTTGGCAGCTTGCTCTACTGCCATCGTCAGGTGTAGAGTACCATTTAGAAAGCAAGACAAATTAAAATACATTGACTTTTTGGACACATAATGAAGAGTTAGCCTTCGAATACATGCTGTTACTGAATCATACATCACTAGTGGTAAATGTCTCTCTATTGCTTGTTTCTATCAGACATAGACACCTGTTTGTGTCACAGATAAAATATTCACTTGTTTCTCATCTTTTTGGCATTAGTAAAGACTCTCCGCTATTTGACAATAAAGAAATTCTCGTTTTGGACAAAAAGGTAAGAAAAAATTAAGATATTATAGTAAATAATTGCTCGGTGGTATAGTACAAGAAAATTGAGATCAAAGAGGTTCCTGGCAATTCAATTATTTAATTTTCGTCTCAGGTCTAGAGCATAAAATAAAGCTATTAAATGGTTACTAAGAATGGAATGGCTCGTGAACGAAACTTAAGGCCTAGAAAAAATCAAAGAAGTTGGGCCAACCTCAAATATATATTTTCCACGTCAGAATAAACAAAAGCATTTCAGACCTCCATTTACCAGCCCAAATTTTTAGAAGAGCTAGTTTTGGTGTAGTTCAATCAAATGAACTCATATTGGATTGGATTGGGGAGGCGACCGAAGGCTAAGGTCATTTGCGCCATATGGGACAGGTAAGGGAGGAAGGGTGGATAGAAACCTGGCGTCGGCATTAGCCTGCTCTTAACAAAAGACGCCAAGGGGACCACGGTTTAACGTCTCATCCGACAGACTTGAAGTGCCCTCCACGAGACACTCAAGTAGGGATCGGGCTTCTTCTGAAAGACATTCTCCTCTTCAGGGATTTGAACCCTGTCCGTCCGTATGGTTTGCCAGTACTCTAACCATCACACCAACCCATTCCCCTTGAACTCATATCATAACGTTTAATGCAAGCAAAACGTTGTATAACCCCACTTTACCTTATGATGCAGCTTTAAGCACCTCAGGACACTAGCAAAATCTGGTTTGACAGATAAGAAATCGAAGATGCTCGCAGAAAAATGACGAAGCCAACTCACTAGCGGATAGCCATAAGTAACGTGGTGAGTATTGACTCTATTCACTCTATTAACTCTATCGTGATTGCAGCACCGATGATCTCTGTAGCTCAATCTATGCATCTCAAACCCGTCCTCAGCACCAGTGATCTCACAAGTTCAACCTATATGTATACTACGCGTATCCCCAAATTTTGTCCACCTGGTGATATAGTGGTATGCAAAAAAGCTGAAAAATGGCGAAAGTGAGGCATATATGTACCCTCGCTGCGTGGATCCCTACTAATTGTGCATTCGATAGGTATGCAAGTGTAATAGGTTGATAATCCCGATGCTTGGAGTTTAAAAAGTCTTTGAAAACTGAGGTTGATATTTTAACATCTAACCTGGCTAGTTCCATCAAAAAAAGTGTGGTATATTACCGAGGAACGTTTTCTTTATGGAATTTTCTTTAGCATGTCATAATTCCACGTAACAACTTCGCCCAATACCATGCTAATAAAGCCTGAAGTTATTAATTCATTGATTTTTTGCTATCTCTTTTTCCTCTCGCAGGTGATATGGGTGTGTATCCTCTGCCGGAAAAAGCAAGAGCTCCTCAGCAAGACTGGACAGTGGATCCAGGGTGGTCCCGGTGGTCCTAGCGACGCCATCTTGAGGCGGCGGATAGAGGCGGACCTGCCGGGCGGGCCACCGATGATGGACCAGCAGCACATATCTGCACAACCCCTCCTGTTCCAGGCGGGCCTCACGCCGGGCGACAAAAGGCCCAAGCTGGAGCAGCGCTCGGCGAGCGTCGAGAAGGACGGCCCGCCGCGACTCCAGAGGGCCGGCAGCGTCCTCCGGAGGCAGTACTCGCAGGAGGGACCCCCTGGACCCGGCCACCTCTCCGCCCCTCAGCCCCCTCAGCTCCGGCGGGGCTCCTCAACCCCCTGTGCCGCTGGATTCGGCGACTACTACGGCGACGAAGTCCAGCAGCAACAGTCCCCTTACATGGTAGCGCCCCAGAGGGCGAGGCTGCCGGCAGTAGGCCGGAGCCTGAGCGTATCCGGTAACGTGCCTCCGAACGGTAGGGCCCCCGGGCCTCAGGGTCACTACGGTCCCCAAGGACAGCAGATATCCCCCCTGTCCCCGTTCGCGCCGAGACAGCAGCCCCAGCCCCAGGGGGGCTACAGGGGTGCCAGGGTTCCTCCGGTGACGCCGGGGACCGTCGGGGGTCTGACGGCGCCGCAGCCGAGTCGGAAACAACACCGGCAGCGGTCCTTTTCGTCGTCGGACGATGAGGTGCGGTCGACGCCGGAGGACGGGTGCACGAGCTGCGAGGAGCACGAGCCGGACAGCGGGGGGAGCGGTGGGGGAGTCGGTGCAGAGAAAGGTAGGTGAACGACTCTCATTACGTACGCGGAAAAATCGGCTAAGAACCACTCGGGTTATATATATATCAGATCGTGAAGTAATATAATACTGCAATGGGGCGAATAAAAATATGGAAACATTTATCAGGGGAAGACACTTATTGCTCAATTACCATTAACTTAAATTGGAAAGTAAACCTATATTTTTTTTTAGATTTGGCTCTTCCCCTCCTCTATGCTGTCTTCATCTACCCACTCTTTTTCTTTTCCATCCCTCCTTTCCCTTGTACTTCCCTATTACCTTCCCCAATTTCTCCCCTATCTCCCACCTCAAACTTTGTCTCTCTCCTCATTCACCTTCTCTCCCATCAGAAAAAAGAGTCCTCCATCCCATAGAAAACAATTTAAATAAAATAAAATTAAAAAACAAGCAGTGAGCATCTCCCCCTATATGTTGCTATACTTATATTCGCCATATTATAATAATTACTTATATAAATATATATTAACGTGTCTCGATCATCTCCACGAATATCGTGGAATCGACTTATTCTTTCGTTTCGGTCATTGTGTGAAGATACAAAAACGTTCGTCGAAATCTATTATAAGGTGGCACATATATCCTTTATATAGGGGTTGGTATCCATTTTTTTGACGTCATCCCGATGAAACCTAATATGAATAACTAAAAATACATTGTGAGAACTCGATTTTACTTAGTTTCCCTGTAAGAATTGGACAGTAGGTCCTAAAATTATCATCTAGATATATCGGTTTATTTTGGCCTTAATGAAAATTGATCAAATTTTGGCGACTTCCATTCGACGTTGACCCGATGTATAACGACGGTAAAGTTCATTTGAACTACAAAGATGTACCGCGAACTTTTAGAAATCGGAAGAAAAGTCATAAAATCCCTAAAATAACCGCAGTCTGTGATGTAAAATCGTGAAAAGTAGTGAAAGTTTCACAGAATATGAACTCATTCCGAGAAATATTGATGAAAAACTGTATCAGAAATAATTTAAAAATTTGCGAAATGTCAATCATGTACTGGTGAAATATTCTAAGTTAGTGTCAGCATTATTCGCGAACAATTTGAAGGGTATATGTATTCTCGTGGTGGGGGTAATGAAAGATTTTCTTACGTCGGTTTTTGTTCAAGCCCTAAAATTAATCACTAAAGATAAACCTGCTCGATAAATACACAGTAAACGAATGAATGTTGAAGAGGTAGTACAATGATTCCCTTCAGTGTGCATAATTTTTAAATGGAATGAAGGTCATATAATAAAATATGACGCGAGTTTTTTTTATCGTCGCGGTTCCTAAATGCGAAATAAATGTGTACAATTTGTGAAAATTTGGAAGTGTAAGCTAAAAAAAGATAGAGTTTATATTGCAATTAAAATGCATCATTATTGAAAAATATGCTTCTGATGACAATTTGAACATAAATGCACTGCTTTTGTGCGTAATGAAAACAATAATGGATACCGATCAGTAAATGTTTTGCGAGATGATCAATTTTATGTTATGAGCAAGTTAATAATTTATTCACCTGACTCGACTGATTTATAGAAAAAGAGTCCATTTAGGTCAATAATTATTTACTCGATGGATCAGTATATAAAAAATTGCGCGAAAAATATTAGCTGATGTCAATATTTTTTTATATTACAAAATATTACCATTATATTGTGAGATGATTTTATAAGATCGTTTCTTCATTTATTACTCTAGTTTTCATTAAAGAATAATGTTTAAGGTAATGAAAATCGTTTTTTAGAATTCTCTTTCTTTAGGCTTACTCTTATGGAATATAAATAGTCAAAAGACACCCCGAAGAAGTGAAAAAATCAGGTGATGCATTTTCTGGATTCAGTAAAGTCCATTACTGGTTTTAACTGCTCTCAGGTTTGAGTAGCATATTGTGTAGTAATGAATTAATGCGTAGGCAAATTAAATGAACTAAGGAGATTTACTGAAATGAAAGGGTTAACTGAATCGAGGATTCTTTTAGGGATGAATTTTTTCCGTTCAAGATCCACCGATGACATTGACTCATTACAGTCCTTTAAAAATAATTGTGCTTGTTGAGGGTAATGTTAGGGTACTGAAAAAGTCATCGAAATAACACGAGTTACCGAAATTAAAAGCATCATTAAATAACATCCTTCCGTAACTTCTCCATGTTTTTTCCATAAAATTTACCTAAAGTTCTAATTATAGCCAAGAGACGGAAAATCTTAGCATTCGTTCGGCTTGAAGAGCTGAGCTTGCATCCAACTTTTCCATGCAACGATGCGATATTCATCTGCAACACAAGAGGTTTGCACAGCGAGAGATAAAGGGAGCAGATTAATTTCATTCCTAGTCACAGAGGATCTGCTTGTCAAACAAATCCTTCTACCTAGATAGCTCTCGTTAAGGATTCCCGGAAGAAAAAATAAAAGACGAGATGAAGGATGAAAAAAAATACTTCAGGATTGAGGCGAGGAGCAAATTTTGGAGAGCTTAATCCCAAATTTATGCTCAGATGACGTATCACTCTTCCCCTAATATTAGCCGAGCAGAAACCAAAAGGGGAAGGGACGAAGACCATTTTCAACGCAATAACCCTCCAACTATTTCATTCTAAGAGTGAAAAAGTGTTGAACCTGCAATTTTCCAAATTTAATCTCTTTTTCGCAAAGTGTTCATAGTATTTCCATGATTCAATAAATATGTATACTCTTTTAAAAATTGAATATGTGCAGCGTATATACTTTGTTTCGTATAATTATTTATTTTGTATATCCTTACCCCCATTTAAGTTTAACTGGATAGGTTTGTTTTTAAGTTTTAACGAAAATTTATGAAAACAATAACGAAATATAACGAAATATAACGAAAAAAAAAAGTTAACGAAAATTCAATATTTACTCTTCTTTTCATGAGGCTTTAATGTACCTCCGTAAAAATGCTTATTTTCCACAAAACAAACATATATTTTGTGAAGATATTCCGGCTGATACTGATAGCATTGAAATGGGTCATGGTAAGAAAACATAGACACCCTTACTTTTGTGCTCCTCATTACAAGTGTTCATAATATTATTAAAATCTGCAGCCTCATTGTGGCCTCATGTTTAAATAATCTTAAAAAAATAGTTTTGCCTAATGAAACTGTATTTTTACAGTAGAAGGTCTTTTGCAACGTGCTTTTTTGCTCAAATTTGCCCAAATGATATTCGCAATGGCTCGTTTACCTGCTTAGTAAAACAACTATGTTAAATTATATATGAATGTGAGGAATTAATTTTTCTTCGTCGGTATACGTTGAAACATTTCACCACCGCCATTAATGCAAACTTTTAGGTTAGTTCTCAAAAGCATATAAATGGTTCTTTATATAGGTGTATTAACAAATATCAACCTAGATTAATACGTAATGGTTAAAGAATACCTCAAACATGTCACTGATTGGAATATATTGTCTTGTCCATTCTTCATGTCGTATTTTACATGCAAGAATGGTTTTATTTGAAAAAGTATCCTCCCTCAATCATGCTGAAATATTTGCCATTCATATGGGAAGGCATTTTGAACATTTTGACTTAATGTACACAGTGGTCTGAGAGTTATTTCAATATGGCTACTCGTTTGAATGAACTTTCATTTACTTACACCATGAGACATTTCTTAATTAGAAGGGTTGCGTTTAATTAGAAATGTATTAACCTTTGAATACACGTATATTTCCGACTAGTAATAGAGAAGGTATAATAAAAATAGCCTCGTGGGTATTCATAGCCTGCTATGAAGACAATACTTTTCCGAGTACTTTTTCCATTGCAAATTCCTTCACGGAAATGACTGCCTTTGAATATAGAAGCATCCTTCATTGATCATACGTGTTGCCGGCGACGTACGTGGGAGAGTACGCCCCTTTGAACACCAGTGAACGAGTACCCTTTGTAGCCTTACACGTCTCGAGATCTTTGCTGTTGTGACCTAGGGCAAAGACGGACACGATGAGACAAAACGCCTGATCTGCATGCGCAGGCCTAGATTCCCCTATCTCCATAACACGACGCGACACATGCAAAACAAGGAGTGAGTGTAAGGATACGTAACAGTGAAGAAAGGATGAGAAACGAATGCATGGACACAAAGCAATACCCTGCCAGGAGAAGTGCCGTTACACTTTGACATTTCTACTTCCTGCGCTACGAGAAAGAAAATGTGGGTTACCTAGCCATTGGTCGCGCTATGAGGTTTTCTCTCGCCAAATTTAAAGTTGTATTTGATTTGTAGCCATAAATTGAAATATTCTTTCCTCCTAGTTGAATTTTTATCCCTTTTTAATGACCTAATATTCCAGAATATATCAAGAAAGCGTCCGTAGTCATGCAAAAAATTTTCTGATTCTCTCGGTTACAAAATGTAAATTTTTTTCCACACCGCGCGGCCACTGACGTTTGTTTTTTTTTCTGTGACTCGGTTGCTTTAAACTCGCGTATCGTAAAGGAAAGTTTGTATGTATTACGTCGAAAGGTGAGACAGAAGTCAGGAATCAAATCAAAGAGAGTACTCAAAGATATAGGGTGAGGCATTATAACTCCCTTTTTTCAAAACGCAATATAACCCATTTCATGAATGAGAATTTTTAAAAATTTTTTAATGATGTTGCAGGTACATATCTAAAGTTAAGCGTTTCACAATTTGAAAATCATATCAGGTAGGTAACGCCTTCCACTGTCCATTCACTGAATAAGCCGATTTTTGGCGTTTGTCATGACCCTTACCAGCATAGCAGCGGGTAGGTTGGCAATTTCTGCCCCCATTTCTGTCAACCCCCCCCCCCCAAACACCCCATTTGTGGTTCTTTTTGAAATTCCGTGTTTATGTCAACCATCCAAGGACTCTACAAGATCTGAAGGCCAATATCGGGGCAGAAATTGCGTAAATACTGTAGGATTGGAGTAAGATTGGAATTCCAACGAAGAATGCGAAGTAGATTTTACTGATTTATTTAAGGGTATACATGAAAATAAACTACCTCTATCCTTTCAGAAACTGTTCTAAATGGAATAAATCATATTTGGTCAACTGATATTCCTTTTCTCCTTCATGAGCATTTGGAAATAATGATTAAAATTTACAATCAGCCTTATGGGATTCGCAGAGTAATTAATTGCAGAGGAAATCCGCACGTTTCTCGTCCCGAGGTCCCCATAATCAGCTTCATCCTATTAATAAACGCCTCCGTAGCTAACGCTATTCTCCCCGTGATGTCTTTTCTACTTTGCCTCTTTTCTTCTGGCGTTCTACCCCAGTAATTATATTGCAATGTTTGCTTATATTTGTGCCCTTTCTTCATATCGCTGGTTTCTATGTTGATGTAAATTAATGAGACTTACCCCTGTTGCTATACACATAGTAAAACGAAAAAAAGTTCCGCATCCGCCGAAGGGGTTCGATCCCAGGCTCTGGGGCAGGGAAGCCAACTTTTTGAACAGTCCGCGCCTCTCGCTCTTCCTCCCTCCGTCCCTCTCCCCCTGCACCGTAGACCCCCTCTCCCCCTCCGTTCCCTGCGCCCACGCCCTCCCTCGGATGTAGGCGAAGGGAAGGAGGAAGGTCGTTGAAAAATTGACTACCCTCGCTGCAGGGGCACAAGGTCGTTTGCGCGCCGGCTCGCAAGAGGGTGCACCGGGCGGAAAACAGCGGTGGAAAGGGGGAGGAGGAGAGCTAAGGGGGTGGGGTGGAGAGGGGGGCGTGTAGGGACACTCTCCCCTCCGAAAGCCTTTTTTTTGCATCCGACTTCGGGAAAGCGAACGAGATGGAGAAGGAAGGATGTACTGTATTTACTTCGTCCACCATCTCGTTCGCGTGGCTATCGCATATGGCTCGTTGCCTTGTCTCGTCACATGTATCGCTATTGAATCGAAGATCAGGGACACACGAACTGCGGCTCGCTAGATGCATCTCTTAAATTTATTTTTTTTAGGTTGTGAGTTTAACTTGACTGCTAAAATATAATTATTATAGTTTCATTTGTGGATTAACCAACCTCGAAATTACGTTAGATGATATTTGTTTTTATTCATAATTTATTGCAAGTATCCACATAGAGATGCTCAGCGTTTTTCGTGTTAAATAGTAGCTGACGGTATTGAGTAATTCACTCACGAAATGGCTACCTTTTCTTCATTTAATGAAGATATTTCCGTTTTCGTGTATGATATGTTACAATATTACTTAATATTTCCCTTGTTCGTAAAAGTAGGTTTATGGCTCATGAATCGTTCTAAATTAGAAGTGAGAGAGTGGTTTTTGGTCAACCGTCTCGAGAGCAACCCTACCTATGGAATAGATAAAGAATTGTTCAATGTTTTTGTTCACATTTTCTTAATGTTGGGTTTATAGGGTGAAAATGGGACTTTTTACTCAATTTTTTGGGAAAGGGGAAATTAATAATAATTAAATGAGTAATGAAAATAGATAAGCGCATACGCATGGCAAATAGTTGCGTCTTCAGTAATTTTATTGAAGGATGACGAAAAAAACATTTTGTTGTATTCAAGTCTTTAGTGTTTGAATACGTGTATCAGGTTTTTCAGGACCAAAGACCACAGTAACTCGTAATATATAGACAACTGATTTAGGTGATTTGAATGGTTAAGTGCCTAGAACGGGCAATAAGATTCTATTTACTGATTTAAAAGTATATGCTCGTTATTATGTAGAACAATCAAAATTTTGGTGGAAATCAAGTCATCACAGGGTTAACCCAGATAAAGTTGAAAAATAATTTTTTCTTAAATAATATCACCGGGAATTTCAAACGATATACTTAAAACGCCAAGAGTGTAGGTATTGAAAATGAATGGGAAGCCGAGATAGAAGTTAAAAGACATTATATATACTTTTAAACCCCGAGGTACCTGGTATATTTTATAGGTTGTGAGAAATTTTACGGCTGGATTCAGCTTATAATCCAACCTATTCGTGGTGATTTACCTCTATTTTGTTTCTCATACAAACCATCAACTTTCTACACTTATTCTATACATTAGGACACCAAAAAAGCCACATCGCTCGCGAGAATGGATTTTTTCCCTTGCACTTTTTGCTATCCAACACGCATGATGTGCAGAGAAAGCAAGCACTAAATCATTAGCCTACACTCTTCATGCCTCATTCTCATCCCGTTGTGGGTTTGTCCGGGTGAAAAATTACCTCAGCATTATTGTAGGCCCTCGTTTATATCAATTTGACCTCCTCCTACGCTGCCTAATTCCCTTTCTCCACCTCAACCCCACCCCCTAAAGGCTCGACCCACCAAGCCTCCTCACCCCCGGCCCAGCGGCTCGCAAATGTCGTCCGAGGCTTCTTTTCACCGTATCATGACGTCCTTTTATCCTCCATTCTACGGAAAATCCGCCTCCTGCTTCCATTCCCCCGCCCCGCCGTCATTCGACTGCACTATGCAGCACTGCGCATGACTTTACCGTCATGAGGGACACCACCCACGTCATCCCCTCCCCCTCTCCACCCTCATACATAGGCCCTTTAACACACATCCTCACTCCCACACAAAGTCTTCATTCCTCTCCTCCGTTCGCCCCTGGTGTGTGTGTCGGCCATGGGTCCGTGCATGCAGGTGACTCGTATTTCATGCGGGAAAAGGACCCTATGGGATGATGATGTAGGACCCCACTCTTCATACACTCACTCCTTTCTCGATCGTCTTTCTCTTCCCATTCCCCACCGTCCTAGTCTCCCTCGTTTCGTCCTGATGACTGGTCCTTTCCCTCCGCCGGGGTTTTCTCTCTGTTGAGACGAGTGGAGTGGACGCGCGTAGCGTTTCGTTTGTTTTTTTTCTCCGGTCGCTATTCAACTTTTTTCTGACTTCTCCCTCTCGCGTGCGCTTTGCTTTTGTCTCCCTTTCCCGCGATGCGCCCGTTTTTTGTTTTTCTTATTAAGAAATATTATTTTCCTTCTCCGCTATAGATACTTTTTTTCTCTTTTTTTTATTTCGTCGTACATATACGTGGGGTTGTGTACGTATATTTTCATATTATAAATGTATTCTTTTTTTGAAATTTTATTTCCTTTAAAAATTTTCCCCTATCTTTTTCCCGATACAAATGCAGTCAACCCCTTCTCTTCTGTTATCCGGAGGAAACTTGTTTGCTCGTACGCTTGTTTTCCGTCTTGTATCCTGACGTCTCTTACCCAGATCTGGGGAAAGAATGAAAAGGATATAGAGGTGGGGATGGGCGCTGAGAATTCTTCAGGATTCCGAAAGGGAGTAATGGCAGATGAAACGCGTTAGCGCCAATTCCAAACTTTTGCGGATTTACAGCATTGACTTTGATTTTTGCGTTTTTTTCTTATTAGTTTATGTACTTCTCCTCATGGTGGTGCCCATCGAATTGCTTTCCAAATTATTTTTGGTCGAACATTCCGACTAATCGCTGTAAATTCAGTCAATGTATGCTTTTCAACGAGCCACACGTGAGACAAAAATCAGTCTGTATCGATTGAATTGTACAAGTCGAATTATCAGCGTGAATACGTATTTAATCAATTACTTACAAAACGTAGAGGAGAAGAAAATTTTTTTGCTGTGAATATAATATGCATACGGACTGTTAATGTCCTAAAGCTGAGGGTTATAAATAACAGGGAAAGAAACAACACACGTATTCACTGAGGTACACGCCCAATTTACTAATGAGGATACCATCTAATGTCAAAACGTTTATCTATGACGTAATGAGCTTCATTGTCAAAAACTTGTTTCGTATTGCTCTCCTAGAATTTGATGGTTCAAACGTACATTTGTGGTGAACTTATTGAATGATACATAAAATGAATGGCGCGGACCTCTTTAGCAAATTATATACGCATCCAAGGCTTGGAAAGATTGATGAAATAGAAGACAGGGCTTATGATGATGTAGTGCATTGAAACCTCGGTCGAATAAAAATTTATCAAAGTGGAAAATTGCCTGTTCTCTTATTCATTATCCGAAATAGGACTTTATGTATACAATGGTCAATGATAGACCCGCCGGAAACTCTGAATTGTCGCCCAAGTATCATACAAAGAAAATTTTAGAAGTGTAGGTGTTTGTCATTATTGAAAATAAAGCTGTTTTTATTGATCCCACGTTAATATTTAGGACATTTGACAATATAAATCAAGATTATAAATGTTAATTTTTATTATTATTCTAGTCATGCCACACCATTATTCTAGTCATGACACAACACAGACCTTGCTGATTACCTTCCAACAACACAGACCCAGTTGATTACCTTCCAGGAATAGAAATTTTTACTGAACATCCTGAAGAATTTGCCAAATTCACTGATGCATCTAAATAAGAAAATGTAGCAATTAGAATACGCCCCACCACGAGCCTTCCAAAGGAGTAAAGGGAAGAGACTGAGAGAATGTTCGATGTACATTCATGGTTCTGTGACGGCGTGTGACTCGAGTGTAAAGGGAGGAACGTAATTAAATTGCCTCCCACGTCGACTTTCAACTAAACGGCCTCTATATCCCCATCCCGTCTCCTCTTCTGTGTGCATTATATTAATCAGAGTGCCAGCTCGAGAGGGGGTCGAGCTGTTTCCCCGTGGTCGTGGTCGCAGTGAGGCGCCAAGAGTGGCTTTTGTGACGGTGACTTCCCGAGATAGCGATCTTCCTCGGGACGTGCAGACGACGACGGCAGGAGACGTTTTTACGGCGTCGTCGGGTGGCTATGAGGTAGAAGGCCTCTTGCCTGCCAGCCAGGCTATGCTAATCGAGGCTGTGACTCCATTTTCTCTACTCGATCGCCAGGCAAGCCTCGCTTCCTCTTATGTATGCATTCCTCCTCCCTCTCTGAAGGACGTGAGGGTGTATAACGTTCATAGGTCGTCCTTGGATTTCTCTGTAAATACATATTTTTGAGTATAAAACGCTAATTTACCTTTATCAAAAATGGTTTTGGCACCAAGGTTTTTTTATATTCATGTACTATATTTTAGAGTGTATCGACTTATTATTTCATGCTAAACGAATACCTCCGGTTTGCGGAGGTAGAAAGACTCCGAAGAATAGGTGAATCACCGTTACGAATCCGATGTAAGCCCATAGATTTCTTTGAAATTCAAATAACGGTTTAATTACATTGCTGGTTGGAGGAATATAAATTAAATTACCTGTAGGCCGAGTCATAAAAATCAATGTATTAGCAACGTGAGCATAGTCTCATAGTGAGTTTCTAGTGAATCTTAAATTGGCGGCGTTAGTGAAATGATATGTTTGTAAATAAAAATATATATATTTATGGAGTGCACTGGATAAAAATGACGCCAAATGAGCCTATAAGTGAACAATAATTCATTAAATTATCAAAATTAACCGTTTCCGGGATTTATTCTGTGTAATTGTAAGTATGTACACTCAACGTTTCATTCTTTCAACAAGACCGTCGTCAGGAGACTGAAAAATTCAGTTATATTAATGTAATCTGCTTGCTATACGACTGACCATTGTTGATAGATTTTTTAAATAGATACATAAATAACTAATTTAATACTTGGGTTACAAACATATTTCCGAAAAGATATTAGATTATTTAATATTATTTTGTATTTTCCAGACACCGGAGAAAATCCAGGAAATGGTTCAGTGATGTGTTCAGACTGCGAAAGCCTAAAAACAAAGTTTATTTATTAAAATTCTTCATTCATGGATGGGTTTTTTCTCATGACGAATTGTTAACCCCATATATTAACTTAAAAATAAACTTCTGTGATTTTGGTTTCAGTTACATGAAGAAGTTCCATATTTGTCAAAACTATTTTTAGATTATTTCTCTCTCTCTACTCTGCGTTCTGAGCAGGTCACATGAAAATCAAGAGTAGACAAGTTACTGTATGAGAAAGTCTGATTGATGTTGTTGAGCAAAGTTTTGTTGCATATTAGGGAGCAAATGGTGATCCAAATTCAAATTCCAAAAGATTCAAATTATGTATGTAACTGGGTCAAAATGTAATGCTTATCATTTCCATACACAGTATTACAATTTTTTCTCGAATTTTAATGAACTATTGCTATTTAAAACAGAGAGAATATAAATAAGTCTAGTTAAAAACAGATATTTACTTTTGACATAACTCACTTAATAAAATCCTGCGCACCGGTTTTTGTGATTATGCCAAATTGAAAAGGTTTGCTTTTCCCCAAGTATCTCAGTTGACACTTGGATACTTCTTCCCTAGCTTAAAATAAGAGTCGTAGCGCACCTCCGTAGCATAAAGTCAATAATCTAGCTTTTAGCCATATTCAAATGGCAATGGCGCAAGAAATGGACGGCACCCATTAAAATCTAAGGAGAAGCAGGTGATATAAGGACTTATCACTGACCTAATGAGAGTGTAATTCAAGTTGTTCTCCTGAATATCAAGGAGCTGTAAATTTGGAGTAAAAAAAGGCAGAATTTACTCTCCCGCTAGTTCATGTCTTCATAATTAGTGTCTTTTTCCATTTAATTGACGCGCTGGTGTTACGGAAAAAAACGTAAAATACGATACCTTGATTGCTATGAACGAGGATGAAAAAAACATGGCTGGTGTAGAATTGGATCCGCGAAAATTCACTCCAAAAGAACGAAATAAAATACCTTTTCGTGGAGGCAAAGAAATTTTCAGGTAGGCAATGGAAATAAATGGATGGGCATAGGACATAAGTGTAGTATTACATTCCAACGGTGCTTAAATTCGAGAGGCAACCGAAGGGGAAGAAACGGATGATGGGAATCAGATGGAATGGCTGAAGACTGCTAGCAAATGACGTGGGTTGGAGGTGAAAGTGGTACATTCGTTTCGGGCAAGGGAATAAACGTATCCCATCGACTTTTCTGCAGAGTAAATGTTTGGCAGTCATCTATAAAATGGAGGAGATTGTTTCCTTTTATTAACCCTTATCTCAGGGAATGGATACGTTAGTTGAATTGTGAGACCAGGGTAAGTTAAGGTGGGTGGCTCCCTTTTTCCACTCTTAGAAGTGGAAGAAAGGGAGCGAGAAAGATGGAAAACTGATTCCGTCACAGAATAGAGAAGAACTCTAGGTGAACTTTGAGGGAATATGAAGCGTTTACTCAAACTTAGGATAAATAAGGTTTTAACCGAGAAAAATAAAAAAGTGATCATTTATTCCTAAGAACTCTTTAAAGAATTTAAAATGTAATTGCTTCCACGATTATTTACCAGCTAGGAACTTAATAATAACGGCGGAGTTATATAAATTCAAGACCTACGTCCTTCATAGTTTTGAAGTTTAGTTCCAATATTAAGACATTGATTTTTTCCTTTAGAATAAATAATTGATAGCAAAATATACCGAGGATGAAAAATGTAATATAGTTTCACACGAAAGGCCAACTCGAGCATAGGAAGAATTTTTAGAATATTAAGTCATGATGCCGTTTAAAAATCATGTTCCAATCAATGAAAAGTGTACATTAAATCATCTAAATTATTGTAACGTGTCCAAAAGTATTTTAATTAACGACCATTTGAAGTGTTAGTAAGCTATTGTTGTTTCAAATTTCTTCCAGTATAAAGTTTTCCATTCAGATTTCACGTTGACATTACAGTCATGCCATTAGGCCAAAAAACCTTGACGGTCATTACAGGAATTTGAAAATAGACGATGTCTAAATAATTCAAATCTATTTACTGGAGGAAATCGATTTTGAATCAATCACTTTTTGCTCGCTTTATTTCGGTAACCATGGCCTTTTGTCGAACGATATTTCCTTTACTTCGATTTACCCAGTTTCCTCATTTCTCAATCATTCCCGAACGTCGTCCATGCAACCAAAGCATACTTTTCGTATAGCTCTAAGGTTTACTTTGATTGTATTTCAATTCTTCACTACGGAAATGTTGAGAGCTATAACTAAGAACTTAAAAAATCTGCATAATGGAATGAGGCTGTTTGCGATAACTCTTTTGATTATGTAATTGTCCGGGGAAAGTGCATGGAATTAATTTATTTTATCAAATGTTTGTTCAGTAATTACTTTCCTGATATTGTTGAGTTTTACCATTACTTATATCTTTGTAATTTCAAGGATAGTATTAAAAAAGAAATTAGGACACAAGTCAAGTCAAGACACTTCGGTTGGAATCATTTATAGAAAGCATATTATATGACATTTTCAGAAAGCGCTAGAAATAAGAAAATTGTCTCGAATTTTATCATGGTACCTATTATTCTAAAACATAATATTAATCCTTGAAAAATATGACTGTTTAAAGCCCTATCACACCCAACGTTTCGGGACTTTCGTTGCCTTGGATTTCAACTAAAATAATCTCGTCCTAATTTGAAAAAAGGAGAACCAGTTGATGACCTGTTTCATTTACGATTTTCAATGATTTTCAAAATTTATAAGTTCCTGTCTTCGAATTTGTTTCTCCATTTTTCTGAAGTCGGTTAAAGGAAGTGATTCAATTTTGCGACACGTATTTGTGAGCGGAATTCCCTGCCAAACTCAGTGTTATAGTACCTATATCCAAAACTATGAGAAATATCAATCATGGCATCAGGGTCAAGAAAGCCGTATTCAAATTCGTTGATTTATTTCCTTCAAAACAGATATTCGTTGGCGACATCTTAAAATGTCACGTAAATGAATGGGTATTCCATTCTTCAAATCGAAAAAAAATTGTTTCCAAATATTGACTTAATAAATTGTCATTTTGATTCAATGGCTTATATCATCCTTATATAGTTACAAGATTCAAGGAGTTGAGAGTATTTTATTGCAAAAAATATTTTGATGACGAATCTGTGGAATTATATTTTTCCTTTGTTAAAAAAATAAGGTCAAATGATTTGTATTTGGTGATCTTAAAAATCACTTTAAACTAAATTTTGGAAAATCCACGGGCATGAAAATATACAATATATTTATTTGCTATAATTTCACCTTTAAAGATTTACATGACGCGTTGCTTTGATTTCATACCTCCTGGAGTTAATTCATTGACCAGGCATTCAGATATGGAAAACGCTGCTATCTTTTTTTTCCATTTTGAACACATAATTATGACTCGTTCCTTGACACGTGCGTGTTTCCCTAGTTTAAACTGCCTGAATGACCTTTTGACGCTCACTGTAGATCCCACGCGAATTTCCTGACTCCCATTTATAGATTTCTTTAGCGTTCAACAAAGCTTGGCAGTAACAAAGTGCATGTGAGCATTTAAAAGGGTTGGTAGTGCAGAATTTTCTTTCATTTTTATTCAGTCATTTTTTTTTACAGCGGAAGGTAGTCGTGTGGGAGAACAAGGGTAACGGCGACGTACGTGCGAGAGTCGAGGATCACGAGACTTGGGATTAGTAGTCATTTTTTCCTCGCGTGACCTCAAAAACCGACGAAATAAAAGGTAGTAGGAGGGGAGCCGAATGAGAGGAAGCCAGTTCTTCGAATGACCGAAAATTTCCCTCGTCATCCACGTCTCATTTCCTCGACCTAACACGTGAACGTGGGAGTAGAAGAAAAAGAAAAGGAAAAAAATGAAAACAAAGAAGGAACGATCAGCGAATAAGAAGTAGTAGAAGAGAAAAAAATTACGGACGAAATCTCGCACGGTAGAATCGTATGGGAAGAGTGAATGAAGGAATAAAGAGCGAAAGGGAGGATCGTAATTGTCCTTTTTTCCTATGTGAAAAAAAAACAAAACGCGAGAGAGTAATTTGTGTTCCCCCGTGCACTCTGGTCTGAGTTCGGCCGTCCCATTGCCTTACACGAGGACTGTGTCTTTACTTCCTTCTTCATCGGCTTCCGCGCAAGATCCTCGCCGGAGTCACGCGAGGTCTAATGTCTTTTATTGGTGGCGGTCGTCCTCTGAGGTAGGTACGCTCTTCAAAATCAGCCTTACATGAGTCTTATTTTTTCCTCTCATACTATCACTTCATCCCTACACTGCTTTATATATATATATATATATATATATATATATATATATATATATATATATATATATATATAAATGTATGTATAATATAAAGCTTCTTCTTCCGCACCTTCATCAGTGATTCTATCACTGATGAAGGTGCGGGCGACCCACCGAAAATTTTAAACTCGTGAGTTTCCATTTTATATGTTTTATGTTTAGTGTCACCCTGTGACGAAGCTTTATATTGTTTGCCACGTTCGTGGAATCTTCGCAAGGACACATATACACACACAAATAAATGTTTATACAGAAAGGTAGAATGAAAGTGGATAGTAACACATGTTCTGTTCTGTTCTATATCTTTCACCACTGTCTGTGTGCTTGAGTTATTCTTTCATTTCGCCTTCTGTGTGTGTCCTCCTCTCTCTGCCGGTGGGTGAACAGCAGCCCTGGTGCTATCTTTTGGCCGCTCTCGTGGGTCACGCCTTGGGGAGTGTTTGTTCATATAAACCCCCCGCCGATTCCAGAGGATTCTAAGTAGACTGGGTAGCTTGGTGGTCCGAGCATTGGATGCTTAATTCAAAGGTCCGTGGTTCGATTCTCGGTCCAGTCGATTGTTTTCTGCTTGGAATCGGCCATCTTTACATCTTCTCACCACCATTGTGTCTATTGATTATATGTGTTCCTATCGACTTTCTTTTTACCTTTCTGTATAAACATTTATGTGTGTATTTGCCTCTGAGCGGTATGAGTGAATGAACCGAAAATTTCCGAAACGAAAAATTACGGAAATGTATATATTCGTTCGATATAGAAAAAAATGAAACATATCCGCACGAATTGGAAACAAGTAAGTTCTTACGTTAGTTTCTAAATTTGGTTTCCTGTCCTTGAACGCCATTCCTGGTGGATTGTTTTTTCACTCTGAGATTAACATGCCTTGTTATTATACTTGCATTTTTAGTGGGTGCTTGCAAAATAAGTCCTATTTTTTATATTTTACATTGGTTTTAATCTCACGCGTTCTCATTTATAATGTTATTACAATATCCATTGTTTAGACTCGATTATATACTTATTTGCTCTCGAGAAATCCTAGAGCCCCATTTTTACGCTGTCCTAAAGTTCTGTTTGTTGAAGCTAAGTTTAAGCTAAAATTTACTTAGTAAGTTAAGGTGTTTTTATTCCTTGCACTTTTGCAATGATGATAATCTTGAGTATTCGTGAGTCTGAACCTTCAAAGAGTAAATCTATAATTCATTGAGACAATGGTTGTAGTCTAAGCTTCCTATAGACATATACTTTTGTATACATCCGAAAGAACGTTTCCATTCAATATCTGCGGAGTTTTACTTTACCTCGCAAGTTCAAATATTATTTCCATTATTCTGCGGAGATTGAGTATATCACCATCTGTATCGTATCTTGGGCGATACATTCACTACCATTCGAAAACAGTTTGCAATAGTTCGGCGATTCTGCATAAGAAGTGCAATTTTTTAAATATAATAGGACGAGTAGTGCAAATAAATTTTTGGAAATTTGACAAACATAATGAGTAAAAACCAAAACCCGTTAAAACAGTGAAAGGGTTGATCTCCTCATCTCCGACATCGTTAGTTTAGAGACTAACTGTCAAAGAAATCTCAATAAGGGCTTTAGTATTTTTCAGGGATAAAGAAGACCTTCTAGTTTCAACAACATCCCGGAGATAGTGCCGCTAGGATGATAACAGGGCGCTACCGGGAGTATCACCATTATTGGAATAAAGGGAACTGCGAGTTGGAGATCCATACTGCGCCGGCCTCCCTCCTCGACTTCGAGCATTAATAAATGACCATCGCCTGGCACGAGGGCAGGGAGGCTCGAGGCTTCCGTACCCTCACCCCCGCGCCAGAGGGTGAAGAAGAAGAGGCAGAAGGGGTTTATGCAGAGCTGAGGAGGCGGTGGAGAGAGAGAGAGGTCTCATGAGGTCGAGTGGGAAGCGGTTGGTTTTTGCCCCGGCAAAGGCGAGGAGGGGAAGGCCGGCGGTGTGGGAGGGTCGGTCGGCTGAAATGGGAGCCTTTTTACTCATCCCTCCCGCTCCGTATACCCTCCCAACCTCGTCCTCCCACTCCTCACCGCGGCTCATCCAAGGGTAAAAAGGCTAGGGTATGCGGAGAGGACAAAGGGAGACTGCCTGGAGGGTGGGCGGTTTCTGAAGTTGAGGGAGGAATGGCTGAGGAGCTGGTTGTGCACGGCGGCGAAGGGTAGGGGCGAGGGGAAGAGCCTTTTGAGATGTTTCGGCAGACGTGGGAGGTAGGGCGTGCCCGCTTTAAGAGCTCACACGACGAGTGAAAATGTGTATATGGGCACACATATTTCGTGGTAACAAATCGATGCGAAGGATAGCGCGGGAGAGGATTTTGATTAACATGTTGAAGGGTATTTTCCATGGAAATAATATTTTTGTGGGAATGGGTGACCTGAAAAAACGAGTGTTTCAGGCTTAAATGACTTTTTCAGAATCCACTGTGATAAAAACAAGGATATTCTTGAAAAAATTAATTAATTAATAACTGCAAAAAAAACGATTAATTTCAAAAAAGTTCCGTCGTTTACGAAGGCGATGTATTCTATGGCAGAAAGGAAAACGCAGGAGTTTAATTCTTTGTGACAATTATCTTGAACGTTATTCAATCATCCATGAAAAGTAATTAATTATAGCAGTTAGTTGTAGCAGTAAATTGTAAGATATGAGTGATGGGAAAATATAACGTACATTGATTCTCATTGAAGGCAGTCACATGAGTTTAAAAAAATTACTAGAGCTCATTGGGGAAAAATAGTTATTTTATGAACTAAAATCTTACATACATCTTACATACATACCCATCGCGCCGTTCCCTTCCGGGGTAGGCACAGTCAAAATGTTTCACTCATTAATACATAATTGTACACCTAACTCTGCTTCAATAATTTCCTCCATACTGACATATCCTTGCAAACCTCTTTTGCCTCATTTAAGGCATTTTTTTACTAAAATCTTTAAATAAAAAATAACATTTATTCCAATCACTAGGTCTGAAGCATCATCATAGATATTTATGATGAATTGGATAATCGAAGTGTTTGGTAACTTATAATTTTAAACGAAATGTGATTTTTTTCTAGGAATAAATGACACCCTTGACTGAAAAATCTCTGTTCTCGCATTAGAGAGCAAAATGGCAGAATATCTTACAAAATATACAGTACGAGGACTTCTGAGGAATCGGTTAAGTGTAACCACACAGCGCGCCAAGTTATAGTTTTCGCAGGATTTCCCTCCACGAGTTTATTCAGGGTCGCATTTTTTAATTCTCTCCTATTCCTGTGTACTTTTTTGGCGTAATAATTCCTCCAAATGTCCTCCACTGATGTCCAAAAGCGTAGAGAGTGTGTGATGCGTTATTTACAAATGTATATGAAGTATTTTTTTGGCCTCCTCGATGTATATTCGTCCCACTTATTTTGGATGGCAAAGCCCTCTGAGTCGAGCGTCCTTTTCCTGTCGTTTTGATTGTTTCCAGGACTGATACAAAAAACAGAAAGAATAAAAAACAATATTTTGGGTTATATTATTTTATATTTTTAAAATACCGCTGTCATCGAAACAAAACTATTTTTCCTTTTGAACGTTGTTCAGATGTTTCACACTTCATAGAAATTTTACGGTAAATTATACGCTGATGCCCAAATAGGGTAAATCATTTCCGCACGCGTCATCCATTGATATTTGCTGATTCACGTGTATTAGTATTTTATTTGTATTTAATTAACCGTTTATCTTATGGTTGACTATTGTACCGTCGCCATGATGGATCATTGGTGGTTATGGTGCTTTTTTGTTCTCCTAATATCTATCCATGGCGGTAATCAGGCGTATGGGCTCGAAATATCATTAAAATTGGTAGTATATACGGGAATTTGACAGTAATCATTCACAAAACATTTTGTAAAATAACAGTTTACGCTGATTAATTGCGGGTATAATATATTTATCGAGCCACTGGGACTTCAGAAAACTTCAGAATCTCGACTGAATTATTTCATTCCTCCTTAGCGCTTTCATGGTCGGTAAACCTAAACAAAGCGAGGCTTGCGGGAGACATAAGATGTCGATTATCAGCGGGAGTGCATTTGTTTGACTCATTAGCCATACACGTACGGCATACACTCAGAGGCAAACGAGGTAAACGTTATCCAAGTGGGATATTCATTATCTGTTATAAGTCGGTTTGACGTCCCGGTGACGTCAGAGGCGCGCTGGTGGGGATTGTTGGGCGGTGCACGGAGGTGGGGTCGGGAGACACTGTGGGGGAGTGGCGCGTGGGTGGTGCTCGCTCACCAGGCCAAAGGAGGAGGGTTGGCGCGCCGTCGACGTGACGCGGCATGCGGCGGTGATTGAAGGCATTCCCGACTGTGGAGAAGGGACGGGCCCCTCCCCTTTTCCTTACCACAGCTATATCCAACTGGCGACCGCTGATCATTACAAATTGAAAGCCGTGGAAGCGGCAAAAGACTGCGGGACATCTGAAACTCGTCTCTGCGCTGCTGAAAACCGTCAAAAGTTCTTGGCGGATGCGTAGGGGGCCATCTCTTGGCCAGGGTCTATTAACTACTCATAGGGAGCTCGAGCTAGATTTATCCCTAGTCATTATAAAGGCCATTGAAGTGGATGGAGAGGGAGCTTACTTTACTGGCCAATGTTTGAAGCTGATGCCAGTCCGCCATCATCGTTGACCCTTATTTTTCAATAACGCTTTTGGGCTAACGCGCTAATTCTGCAATGTCACCATGTTTTCCATTAATAACTAGCTAGAAAACAGCATGCACTTAGGATGTTTCAAGAGTCAGATGCCTAAAATTTCTAACAGATGTTTGATATTCTTGCTTTACATCCGCTAATTCGTCCATTTTGTCGTGCTATGCCAAAGATAGTAATTAAAGAGCAGAAATAACCAAAATAGTTGTTATTTCGGTGTCAGGCTACAGTTTGATGACGTAATGTCCTCTCCTTCTACCTTTATGATGAACAGTTTTTATATCCATAGACACCAAATGCAGCTTTATTTCTATAGAACTACCACATTGTGACTTCAGTTTTCGCAGTATTTAGCTGATAACTCAATTAATAAGACGGAAAGATGAATACATTATATTTTCAATCAATTTTCGGGAACTTTGTGCCCTAAAAATTTTTTTGATGAAAATGGTATTTATAGTAGAAAAATTTTATTTTTCTTCATTTTTCTCAATTTCCCCATTGAATACGATGTACTTTCATGGTCAATGTATGAGAAAGATAGCATGGTAAGATCAAATTTTGTTTTTCATATTTAACGAAGCACACATTATAAGTTTCCCCGTATGTGGAAAAATGTCATTCACGACCTTTCTCGGTGAAACTGCCTTAAAAAAGCATCTTGCCTCTAACACTTTCAACGTGGTGACAATATTTTTAATTTTACCTGCGACTGAAATATCTTATTACCTCCAGAAAGTAATACAAAGTCGGACAAATAACGTCCTCACCAGTCACCGGACAGCGTTGAGCGTATTGCGACCGCAAACACTCGTGCTTGCCGCGAGAATTTGGGACCCTGTACAGGAAGATGTAATTCGCGGTGTAAACAGAACGCAGAGTAAAGCTGAACACTTTTATGTTTACTGCCGTGTAAGGAGCAAACATTGCAGATGGGCGATTTAGGCTGGGAGTCGGTAGGTTCTCGGCAGCTGGACGCAAGTCCGAGATTACTCAAAGAATTTAGATGACACGTGTTTCTGGGTATTAAATTGACCCTTCACCTTCTCCATGGAAAATAGAAGCGTTGAAATGGGATAGATACAATGGCGATCTGATTGTGACAAAAATACTCTCCTCCCACGCACCATCAGTGACAACGGCGCAAAAAAAGTGCTACCTTTGAACAGTCCATTAGCATACAATTCTCGTCCTTTTCTTTTTACAATTTCCTCTTTAAATCCCCTTTCTTTTTTACAACTGGAAAACTAATACACACCAGCCATAAGCCGCAGTAGCAGCTTCGAAGGAATGCGCCACAAATTCTTAATGGACCGCAATATTTCCAAAGCATAACGGTCATTTTGGACAAGTTTGAAGTTGTTTGTTTAATTTTAACCAATCAAGCAAGTATTTAGCAAGATGACGTACCTTCTACGTTGACTTGATGTTACTAGCATAAAATATTTTCGTTCCACTTTCGTCCCGGATCCACTCTTGTTCCGGGACTTTCGTACCTACTTTCGGTTCGGTTCCGTGAACCGAAACTTTATTTGATTCCACTTTGAACCGCTTCGGAACCATGGATTTAGTTTTGTTCAACATCCCTGAATGTTAGCTAAGCAATCTGATTTGAGATGTTCTGCTAGATTTTTGGATAACTCAGGTAAGAGTCATTGATGGGAGAACGTATTATGAACGGTTTCCATGCCGGCAAAATATTTCACCACGTATTTTAAAACCAGCCATCGGATGAGTTCAATTCACGTTTATCAGAGGGGAAATCTTTGGAACTGTTTGCCAGAAATGAATGAAAATACCCGCAGAGTATATGTGAATCTGTTGCGGCTAGTTTGGAAGGCAAATTTGAGATAGGCAAGTTTGAGTTTGTGTGTTTTGTGAGCCCTTAAGGTAGTCCGAGCGAGATGGTTTCCTAGTTATAACAGAATCCATATTCAAATTAGACGTTTTAATTTCACCAGCTGTAGGTCACATTGATTAAATATTGCATTATTAATGGTGCAATAATATAGTTTTATATGACAAAAATTGTAAGTAATTAAATGAAAATATCTAAATAAGGGTTTAACTTGATTTATTTTTTTCGCGCGGTGCGTTTGAAACTCCTTCAAAACGGAGGGTTTTTTGTAATACCCAAGAACCTACTGCGGTGACAATATGATTAATTTTCAAATATAGTTGACAAAACGTACAAACTACACGATGTTTGTTCTTTTACGCCATATAAGTGTGTGAAGTTCCTCATTTTGTAAATATTGTCTCACTGGAGTGCATACCCGTACCATTTCCGATGTATAAGGGATGGTATTTTTTGGAAAATATCTCCGAAAGCAACGTGGTAAGGGGTTAAAGTTTTGGTGTCATTAGAAAGGTGAGATATTTTTCTTTAAAATGAGATTAAATTCATTGATTTCTAAGAAAAATGATATTTTGCTCAAACTGCCTTAAACGTTGCAATTCAACAGAGAAAGGTCTTTCAATCTGTCATCAAAATGAATGTACGCGTAAATTATGTGCGATACCCCGTGACGCACGCCTCTGCAGCGGCGGCTCGCGGGTTAGCGTGCAGATTTATAGAAAACTGTTACTGCTTTCATTTTTGTGATCATGTGACTTCAGGAAACAGATTGGAGACATGTATTGTAGGGTGGTTCTAAAAAAGACTTTTCTCGCAAATCGTTTCCCGAAGGGTGCCAAACCTGATCTTTTGCTTTGACTAGGAGGTACGCACAAGATTGTTGCGCAGGGTTTTACCCAGTCTATGGATTTTAATGGTCCTAATTTATTATGAAAGCTGATTTTAAAGAAAACGATCGAGAGGTAGTAGACATTTTTATGATAAAAAACAAAATTTTGGCAGAGTTTCGAAAACTCGTGAAAAATGCTTAAAAATGAGTGAAAAATACACCTTAAATACTCTGAAATCAAAATTTTACGTCATATATTCCCTAAATATCAACTAAAATGTGTTCAATGAACTATTTTCTATTACTCCTAGTGAGAGAAAAAATAAAAAAAAATTATTTCAAGAAATATGGAGGAAAAACCCTTAAAAATTCGATAATTCCTGAAAATGTGCGTAAAAACTCATTTTTTTGTCAGGTTTGATTGAAAATCCTCAACCCTGCTCAATAATATTGTGTGTACTTCCTAGTCAAAGCAAAAGATTAGGTTTGGCACCCCTCGGGAAACGATTTGCGAGAAAAGCCTTTTTTCGAACCACCCTAAGGTATAGGTGTTGGAGCGTGTAAGTGTTAGAGTTCCGGTCGCGGTGGAATCATGCAGCAAGAGGGTTGGGAAGTATCCTGGCTCGTCGAAGGGTAGATGGTGGAAAAATTGGAATGGGGTGGCATTGAAGGGATAAAAAGGAAGGGGAAGGAGGGTGGAGAGCTCAGCCGCCGGCGCTTTTGTGGGCTCCGCGTCCTTGAGGAATAGTTTACTGTCGCAAGCGGTGGGTGGGATGGGGGGAGGGTGGATATTCTGCTCCCCCACCCCACGGCTGCGTGCACCGGGTGGGCAGAGAGCGAGAGACAAGCACGCGCGCCGCGGGGCTCCTCTCTCTCTCTCTCCCAGAGGTCACGCGTGCGCCGTCTGTGCTCTCCTCACGGGTGACGCCTGATCCACCGCGGCACCCGGAACGGACGGCCGCGTGTGGAGATTGCCCTCGTATGCCAAGTCATGGGAACGGTGACGCGCGGTTGTGTCGTTTTTCCTCTTTAGAGCGGCGCGATTCAAGGATTGATCAACCAGCGGTATTGAGAATTTATTTTTGTCCAATCACAAAATTAAAGTACCTGCCATAGTAATTCAGTGTCAACCACCGCGGCATTTTAGCGGTTGTTGGTTTAAAATACCAAAAGTAATGCTGGCTACAAATTTTATGTGCTCTGCCGGTTACATTAAATACGTTAATCAACATTAAGTGCGGTAAAATTACAATTTAAGTACATTAATTAAGTTGAAAAATAATAATAAACTTGTTCTGGAAAAAACCTTTTTCTGGACGTGTGCCAATTTGTTCTTGGCGGAGTAAAATAAATATATGCTGATGAGCCTCTGGCTTTGCGAGACCGTCGAGTACCTATTATACTACTTTTATAATACTGGTTTATCTAAATATATGTCACCTCTTATATTCATGTAAAAAAGGAATAAAATTTCAAAAATGAAAAGATAAAATTAAATATTATGCAAAAGGAGGCATTAACACATAACTGCTACATACAACTGATTATACTGCTGTACACGATATTGAAAAGTTAAATTTACCATTATCAATTGATAGCATTACATACATTACATCTCTTGTCCGTTTTGGAGGGAGCCTTTAAATAAGTAGCTGTGCATAAAATTTTGATTTCCTCTCTTAATATTCCAAGTATTGTGCAAGTTCCGGAACTTCTACATTTTTCTTTTCATTTTTACATGGTTGCATTGATAAAAGTGGCCATATGAAGAAAAATTGGTGCATCTCTTATACTTATATTAGATTAATATCTCCCAATACGCATTAGTAGAGTGTATTTTATCCTGTAAGAATAATTCAGTGGAACGTTAAATAATAGACATCATGTATAAACGGTGCAAACTGAGTGCTTTCATTAACTTCCTTATAGGTGTAAAATTCAATAACTTTTAGATTTCATGCGCGGTTTATGAAATTCACAGCGGTTTTTTGTATTCCAAGATAGCCGTGTTACTAGTGTCAAGGCCAATCTTAATGAAAACTCAAACTAAATCAGTCTAGTAAAGAAAAAATCAATCAAGATGGGCTCAAGCTGTAATTACAAATGGATCTGTTTTCTTTAAACTTAGTGATAACTTAAAGGAGGCCTTTGAATTATCGAAATGTATAGCTTCTAGGGGCTGAACCAGATAGCTTTGAGGGAGAAATTCTAATCGTTCAATCAGGTTTTTGTATACTGAGAGAGTAACCGCTCTGTGAATTAGATAGCGTGACTTCTTGTCTTAACCCCAAAGGTTGATCACTAAAGCTTTAACCCGCAATTATAATAGCGGGAGGGTAAGTGGATTCGTAGAATTTGGAGAAATCAAATCCTGGCTTTGGCATCATGGGTATCGGTCTCATTACTTTTCCAACTGATCGTTACGAATGAAACGGCTTCTCATCTCAACAAGCCCAAAGGTAAATATGTAAGAAATTGACTTCCATTTATTTTGATGCCAGTACACCAAAGTGATGGAACTAAGACCTTCCCCCACCAACTGGTCGGTAACAAGTCTTCTTTTTTCAACACATATTGTTGTCCGAGAGCATCAAAATACACGTAACAAAGCATGCAAATGAGCGCAAATGGAGAAGGCTGCCCCACTGCATAGTGGAATTTATGCACCAAAAGAGTCGCAAAAGGTCAATGGCATATGCCCGGTTATAATGAGAAAATAGTGAAACGTAAACGCGTTTTCAGCGTAAACAATAGCATTCAAATAATTCATGACTGTGTAAGGGAGTGTTCAATCAGAGTAGTGAATCATGTGCACAGCAACTTAAAGGGAGAGTACAAAGAATGAGTAGCTTGGTGTCAACATACAATTTGATTACTGATATGGTATCGGAACTGGTTGGGAGAAACCGGTACATGATGATATAATTGTATACAGTATTTTTCTGTCTAAAAATTTCTTTGGCCGAAATAATATCAATGATTAACTTTTTCTCACCCCTCGAATTAAATTAAGTCGTCAATAACTTGAAAACTTGAAGAATTGTAGATTATGTGAAGAATCCATTATGACTATATCAAATTCATTGAGCGATATGTCACGTATGCTAAAATTCTACGAATGAAGCCACACTAAAATGAAGTAGATCTTATTCTCGGTACCGAAAAACCAGTTAACTACTTTTAGAGCTACTTACCAAAAAAATACAGGTCATTCTGTATGGACTATATTAGGACTATGTGCTCGAGAGAGACTGTATTAAATCAATTGTGATTACAGATTGCGACAAATAAGTGGCAAAGAATAGTTTGAATTCTTCCTTCTACTTTAAAGATTGGTATATTACTCGCCGTAAACTTTCCCCAAAGTTGCGTGAAAACTTTTGGTTTTGAAGAAGTTATCAGCATACGACGTGCAAGGAATAATTGAAGTGAAATCGTTTTATAGATGTAATAAATAATTGACTGCAAAGATCAGTTATTTACACTAATTATTGACGTCCTCAATATTACAGCATTTGCCTCTGCGTCTTGTAACGGTTGAATTTATGATAAAATAATTATATTTGAAAAAATTTAGTCTCTGATATGACTACGAAAATATTTAGCTCAATCTAACATAGTGGAAAACCAATATGTATTTTCACCTCTATAAATCTAGTAGAAATTGCCATGTCGATCGCCAAATGTAAAAAAATGGTGAACGGCTGACAGCAGTGTAATAGAGGCCGTTACTAGGTGTCTGGCGATAGTGACGCGCTCCGCGGTGGTATGCTTACAGACGGCTCTCTTTGCATTCCTATTCCCCTGTTGATTCTTCCATATGCTCGGAAAAAAATAACGCAACGAGTTCAAAAGTCCAGCGACCTCTCGGGAAACGAGAGGCGGAGATAACCACATGGAGAGGTGGTTGAACCATTAGAAATTTCGTTCACGACCCGTATAATGGAGCCAGATGAATGATGACTGGCAAAGGCAGAAGAGTGACGAGGGAAGAAAAGAAGAGCGGATTTTTTGAAGGGTTTTGTGATGACGCAGATACGAACGCTTCGAGTCTCACAGTCTGAGGAAAGTTCAACTCCCGAACGTTTTGTCTCGTTTCACTCGCGCCTCATCCTTGGCGCTGTCGTCGTCGAAGGATAGAGAAGCGTTCGGTGGTAGGTACGCATCATAATGGCCGAACTTTTCCTTCTTTTTCGCAATGTATGTTCATATACATATACCACCATCCTCCTCTTCCGCTCCGCTCCCGTTATCTGATTTATTTTTAATTTTAATTTTACCCGCGAACCACCACCAGGCGCCTCAAGTGTGACCCAGATCTTCCATTGTTTTCCCTCGATGCGATGTTGCCGCTCCCTGAGCGTTGGTTCCACTCCCTCCCATCCGCACATCTCGAGTTTTCCCTCATCCCCACCACGTGGTCGTCTCTCTCCGTGGTTCCCGCCATTCCGCGGGCTGCGGCCGTCTTTTGTTCGTCACGCCGTGATCCGCCGAACGGGGGCGCTCCTGCTCATTCATCCGTTCCCGCGCGCGCGCCGCCACGCGCCGTGGACTATATCTCGCCGCGGAAGACAGAAAAAAAAACAAAACGCAAAGCGAAGCTGAGCCCAAAGCAGCACCACCGCAAGCGGCGACGCGACGGCTCAAAGCAACCGAGGCACCATCGAGGAACTTCGGCAGCGGTTTGGTTGGAATATTTGTCGAGCGTTTACCTCCTTGAATGAATTCCTGGGGAGTATTAGTTTGACTCTAAGGTAGAGGATATGCATGGTGTAAGTGTTCTCTTTTAAGCATTGCACCGAGGAGTATCGCCAGGTTAATTTGAAGAATCCTTAACAAAACATAATTAACCCCTTAACGGATCTTGAATACGGCTTTTGAAATAATAAATCTCAGCAATAAATACTCCTGTAGCCAATCTTTTTCAACATTTCATAACTCATCCCTTTGGTGTTCCGAACTTTGTGGAGAGTAAGAAGGATTTTTCGTCCAAGAACAACTACATAGGGAGGGCGTCTAATAGCTGCGTCCACTGGCACATAAATTATTAAAATTGAGGATATCATGGTATAAAATTTTCCCTCATTTCAATTTGGGCAATTTATAAAAGTTATATGAATATCTATTGTCATTACTGATTCTTGTGCATAATGTATCTGTAACATAAGAGTTAAATCTATCGCTTAATTTAAGCATCGTGTCTTCGTTCTGAGACAAATGCGCGAAAAAAGTTTTTCCGTTGTCCATGCATGCGATCCAAAGGAAATTTTTACCTGCTGGATCGTAATTACATGGAATTTGGTTTATTTTTACATCAGATATAAATGGATTACAATAAATTCTCACTGTATCGGATAGAGAGAAATTCTTAAAAAGTCTGCCACAAACTTTCTAAGTTGTCAGGTTCTCGTTAAAGGAGTGCTCCCTTTTGTTAGTGTGTTGCCCTTAACTCCCTTAAAGTTAAGCGGGATAGAGCATTCATTGGCGTGAACGAGAGGCAAATGCTTATCATGAGGCAAAATATTGGCTGATTTTTGGAGGAATTTTTTTTTTTGCGAGTCCAATCCAAATCCCTTGTTTCACAGAAAAATAATTGCCTGTATGATCATTACTTCACTAATTTGGGGTAGATGAGTAAGTTATTTTCAAACATGCCATTTCTGGACCATGGTTTGTAACACCTGGCGTATCCTTACCGTTTTATTTCCAAATCTCTGTGGTTCTAGAGTGAATATAATTCGAACATTCGATCATTCGTGATTTTTGTACCAAGCTACCGGCAACCTACAGCATCAATTCTCAGACTTTGGTACGTGGTTCCTAAGAGGGTATGGATTCGGCGATACAGGGGTAAGCAAAAAAGGTTGGATACTGGTGAGGTTGTATTGAAAACTCCAGTTATGATATGAATAATGAACATTTTTCTTGTACAAGTGATTCAATTTTTAGTAAAAGGTGACTATTGGGTGCGCTGAAAAATTTAAAGTGGTTGGCACGCGCTGATGTAGATATTGCTGATTCGAGTATTTGAAACAGAGAAGATTTATTTTAAGCACTTAGCAAGTTCATCCCCTCTTTGGCATGACTCAAGTGACATAACTTTCGAATGTTCAAGGGGAAATGAGACATCATTTCTAGGGCAAGGGATTCGTAGGAATTCGTGTTGCATTTTCTTTTTTTTTCAGTAGATGGCACTAAAAGCTCCCCGATGTGGAGATTTTGGGCAGGCTCATAGAGCGTGGCACTTCAAAGACTTTGATATTAAAAATTCGTGTCACCAGATCCCGTTGTAGCTGGCAGTTGAAGTAAGAAATTTTCCCGCATTGTTATAGAGGACCCTGAAGATAAAAAAGAAGAATCGCGGAAACATCTGAGAATTTTGGCAGGGAGGATATTTACCAGCGGAAAAATATTTTCATTTCCCAAACATCTTCCCTCTCGCTTCGAGAGCTCAAAGCTCGGATCTTAGCTTGAATAACATCCTTGGCCATATATTTCTTCCGCGTTCAGGCTTGTAAAAGAGTCGGGACTCCATGTGTGTCCCACTTATGGAACCCGATCTAGCCGGGCATGTACTCTGCGCCCTAGGGATATATTTCCAATTTTAATGCTGCGAGCGTGTGCACTTGATTTCATGCATGATGCCGTGTATGATGCTTTCTCTTGTTAACGTCGAGCGATTTTCATATCCTTTGCCTTCTATCCGTAAACTGCCGAAGTTAATGCCCAAATTAAGCTGTTTTCAAAATTCAATGTTTCCAACGGAGATATACTCATTATAGTCCACCATTTAGGATTAAAATTTGGTGAATGCCACGCAGTTTAGAGGAAAAAATTAGTATAAATATCGTTCTGGTTTTTTCGAGAAAAATTTCTCAATTTGAAAAACTGATTTTATTTTTGTATCTCCTTCCATATTTTATAGTTTGACAATTTTGTAAGAGGAAGGGGAAACATTGCTTAGGCTTTGCCTCAGCAATCTCTTTTTATTCAATTTTAATTATCACAATTGTGTATTAAAAGTTACATTGAATATTACTTGCTTTCCAGTTTCTGAAACAATTAGAGTATCACTTTATGCAATATCCTAGACTGACACACTTATTTCACGCTCTCTTTTATGAAGAACATGAAAAAAATTGCGCTGTTACTCCAGCGAGAATGTACCTATTTGGTTGGCACAACGAGGACATTACAGACTCGGCCAAATATCTTTTTTTTTAGGACTGCATATGGTTGCTTTCATCGCTCATAATAATTTCCAGATGGCGCAGCCAATTCATTGCGCGACCGAGGAAGACTCGAATGAGAGCCTCTCAACCATCGCGCCCTTCTTCTGGAGCAAGGTTATTCTGTTCAATAAGTTCTAAATTGCTTCCGGTTCGTAGCAGACTGCAAGCCGAATCCTTCGATAGAATGAATGTTGAGACTTTACTTGCCCTCTGGCGGATTCGCAAAGAGGAGAAGGAGATGGTTTCCTCCCAGCGGAAATATTTCATTTTACTTCCATCCTTTCTATTCCGAAAAATAAGATGACACAATGAAACTTGGGATGTGGAGAAAAAAGATTGAACAGACGAAAAAAACATACAATTTCCTAGGTTCTCCCACCCTTACACTGCCCATTTTCTCATCTCTGTGATAAAACTTCCGAACGCTTATACAGCTGATGGTTCTCTCACTTAGCCCCGCGGGAAGATTCTCTATTTTGGCTTTAAAATATCTCCGGAGGGGAGTTGAATGTTATCCGAAAGAAGTCTTGAATTTAAGGAGGGATATATGTTTCAAAACTTACCTCACAACTTTCCTGGTGTTATATTAATATTACATCACCCTCATAAAATCATGCTGTCGCTTTTAACTAACGGATTCCTACATCACGGGAGTGCTAATTGGAAAGAAAATCTCCAAGATGTCCCTTTGAAAGCTTTATGCAATTCATTTAAGTTGAAGATGCTTGTATTATGCTAAAGACGGTATATCTGGGAGTTTCAGTTTACATAGCCAGATATGAGGAGCTTGCTGCTAGAATTTTCCAATCGCTACTATTCAATCAGACAATTAATTCAAAGGGCCAAAATAGCCTTCAGATGCCAACATTTATGTTGGCATTATTGTTACAGCAATATGAACATACACGAAAGAAACCCCAGATGATGGCATCCCTTGTTTTTAATGATAATTCGCGTTCTGGAATTTCAAGTTGTACTTTGAATGGTGTCGAATGTTTTTTGTTGTCCCCCTAGAAATAAACTTATGGACTAAATAACATAATTCTACCAGTGGACATGCCTTTCGTAGTTAGAAATTGGATAATATTAACGAATGTTAAAATAGAAAAGTAATTTCAAAGAAGACAGTGGACCCTCTAGGAATATAGTAATTGAAACAGTGTTGAGTGAACCGCAAAATTTCATATCAAAATTATAATTAAAAATTACCGACCTCTACATGCATATAGTCGTACTCTTGTTTAATAATGCGTAATTTAGGCTTTCAGTCTTATTTGGGTGGAACGGTACGTAATGGAGGATTGAAAAAAATTTTCAATCCTCCAGCAAATTTTTGTAACGTTGTTCTTTTAGCTGAGAAAAACAATATTTACCGCAATTGCTCAAAATGTGTAAAATAGAACATGAGTGCATAAACTTAAGCGATGCGCATCGTCATGGAAATTAATTTTTATCTGTTTCATTAAGTCCCCTGTGGGAAAAATGTTCACGTTCCTGGATTCTCGTTCTCTTTAAAGAAATTACTTCATTCCAAATGGCGAAGAGTCTCATTAGTTTCATGGAGAAAGGATAGGGAGAAAAATTTTCATTCTTTCGCGAATATAGTAGGCTCATTTGGCCTTAAACACAAAGGCAAATAATACTCGCTGGTATTAGTGCAGGCCCGTTGGAAGGAGCTGGCTATATGGACCAACGACGGTATACATAATGGGAGGGAGAATTGGAAGGATACCAAGAGATGGGGTTTTAATCCTTCGCGAAGACTGTTGGTTTCGTGGACGTCCGGGATGAGGGAAATGCTCAAGGATGGAAGAGGAATGGGACACTGAGGCGGGATTGTTAGAGAGAGAGAGAGGCGGGGAGTGGATGTAAGTAGGATAAGTATAGACCAAGAGGAGGCTGAGCCTGATCTTCTGCAGCAAAATTAATTGAATAGTCCCTCCCACTATCCTACAGAAGAACTTTTCATTCATTCATAAGGGTTATCTAACAGTTAACCAGTGATGTATCCATCGGGGGTTCCACAAGGCCCCAACCCGCCCCCCTTTGCCCTTTCGCACTCCCCCCCGGAAATTTTTCTATTTAAAGAATGGAACTGTAGCAAATGTTAAATGTTTTTTTAATAAAAAATATGTAATTAAGTTTTTCCTTCTTCTAGTTCTTCTTCTGAGATTCAACTGTGTCTTTGTTTCTGACAACGTTTCTCCTTTTATCCTGGAGAGGTCTACAGGTCGAAGATATACATTCCTCCTGGATTTTGTTTCCGGAATTTTTTCAAAGTACCTTCTTTCTTAATTCTAATACTGAACTTGGACAATGTTGTGAATGTAACGCCTCAGTCGCTACGAATATCCTTACTGAAAATGGTGGTTTTTAAATATTTCGGCTGATGTTGACGTGAAAATAACACCATTTTGGAAGCTCAAAAAATGCCGAGGTCATCCTAAATTAAGACTCTTGCTATTGGAAAGTGTATGTGCGAAGGCGTGGTAAAAGCAAAAATAGCCCTCCGTGCCGGTCAGCTAAGAATCATTCCCCTCTTACGTCCGTGGAGAGGAACGAATGCTGTATCCCCCTTCAGTCGGGCACCTCGAGATCCAGAATCGAGAAAGAGAGCCGGAAAAAGTAATGGACGGGCCGGAGAAAAGGGTTTTGATACGTTGGTCCGAGCGAGGGAATAAGGAACTTGAGGAAATCCCTGAAGAGGGCGAAGGGAAGGTGGCGTATCGAAAAGGATTTATTTCCGTCTATTTATATCCCAATGTGTATGTGTGTGTCTTTCGGAATGGTTTTGGACCTAAAAGCGAGCGGTACGTGGACTGCCGTGGGTGGCTTGCCCGTAGTTGCGGGGTTATATTGAATCGAAGTGCTCTAAGGTTGGTCGTAAAAGCGGCGGAGGTTTTGCCGGCTGGGCCCGCAGTCCGGAGCTCGCCCCATGTACGTGGGAGTGTGTTAAATGTGCGAGAGGGTGTGTGTGTGTGGTAATAACAGGAGGGTTGGAGCGTTCTTGGTGGGCGGGGAAGAGGTGGGGAGGAACGGGGATGGGGAAGGGATTAAGGCGGTGAGGTATTAAGGATTATCACGGACCATTAAGGCACCGCACTCGAGTGTGAGGTCAGTCCTCGCCTCCTTCCCGAGTGGTGCCGAGACTTTGAGGTGTGGCGCGGGATGACGGGGCGGCAAACCCTTTCTTGTGCCCTCCCCGCTCATGACCCTTACCGTACACCCTACGAGGAGTGCACAGTCATCATCTCAAGAATGTCACTCTTCTTGGGCCGTAATCTTTCATAACCCTCAATGGACGGAATTATGAAACAGCATGAAAAAAATACTGCAACTATATTAGTATTTTAAAAGTGCTATTTAAGCAGTTAGAAAAATTGCAATTTATTTGATGATGACATTTATTTTGAAACATGACGTATTTGTGTTGCATATATTTGATATGAAATAATCCTTTACTTAATAATATTAACCAAGGTATACTTCAATTTTATCTTTTTGAAACTTTCCCAATTTTTTCTCCATATGACAGCTGGAAATATTTATTTCAGAGCTCCACCAGGCACGCCAACGTCAGTGAATAGCGTCACATATTCATCTATTCAAATTGTTTGAAAAAACCACCGAAAGAGACGCAACTTTCCACGCACTTAATCCAAAGCGTTAGAATTATGTCTAGATGAACAACTAAATGGAAAAGACTCTTTGAAAGAAGATATTTCAATGATTTTGAATCGTAACAAATTTGACTCGCTCGCCCATAGACGGTTAAGGTAGAGAGAGCGTGATAGTTCCTTAGTCATAATGGAGACCATATTCGAATTATGTCTTAATTTCAGCAGCTGTAGGAAGCTGGAATTAAATATTGCATTATTAATGGTGCAATTATATACTTTTATATGACTCATCTTGTAAATAACGAAAAAAATTATTGCGGTGACAATGTGATTTATTTTCACAAATAGTTGAGAAAACATTCAAACTACAAAGTTTTAATTTTTTGACACGATCTTGTTGTTATAAATGCCTCATTATTTAAATGATCTCTCTGGAGTATATTGCCAACCATTTTCCCCCAGCTGGCTGGAATTGTTCGTCAAAAATTTCGGAAAGTAGTGCGGTAAGGGCCAGATATTTTAGTATCGTTGGAAGTGTGAGACATTTTTCTTTAAAATGAGACCAAATTATTTGATTTTTAGGTGAAATGATATTGACCCTAAGGAGGCTCCTCAGCAAATATGAGAGTCAAAACAAACACAGTGTACCAACGTTATTACGTTAACTGTTAAACAAATAATACTTTCATTGGAGACAGGTCTAATCCATGAAAAATTAAGTTAAGGTGCAAAATATTCAGGTTATTCGACGAACATATTTTTACTTGACCTTTCTAGCCATAATAGCTGATTGTCGCGCCTTCTAAATCAACGCATAAACTTTTGAATTGAATTGATATGCTAATAAATGCTGAGAAATAAAATGGGCAGGTGTCTACGTTTTATTATCACCAAATTTTCAGGGATAATTCAATCCTTATACATGTTTATGAGCGGAAATGGCTTTTGTATTTTTAAATAAATTATATTAACCCCATGTTTTCCGTAATCTAGCATTACAAACGAGGGTAGAAATATCTTTGATGCTGCATTACAGGTCTGAGAAGAAAACGTTCGTAGGATTGAAGTTTCTGAAATGAAGAAAAAAAATAAGAAGTTATATTTTCGTTAATATTATGGAAATGAATGTTCAATAATGGTCAGTAATGTGTTATGGTGTATTTCTTGATTGAATAACCGTTAGAATAATGCTGTGGTCATGATTAGAAGGGGCAAACGACAGTTTTGAAGGCCTGAGAGCCGGTTGCGAGATACCCGGGGTCAACATTAGTTCTTTCTTCACGAAAGCGACAATATATCAATCTGTTCACTTGAAATTCAGGTAAAATAAGGCAATTGCAACTCAAGGTATTTGCCTAAAGACATTAAAACTGTTATGAATAACAGCAAATATATACACGCCACTGCCGGAAATCGAACTGTAACCCTCGAGATGAGATGCCATGGTACCCCTTCTCCTCTTAAAAATAAGAAATGCTAGGGAAATTCTCAGGAGAAACTTTTCTCGCCGCGGGATGTATTTTCTGAGACTCTCCGCCCATCCTTCCCATCTGTCTCATTCGAGGAAGCGAATGAAGTCGCCGGTAGGAGACAAGGCAGTCGTGAAAAAGTTAAAAATGTTTTTTATTTATGTTTTCCGCTCCTCCAAGATTCTTTCAAAGTTGAGTTTATCATGAATCAGTTTAAGTCTCGACCTGCATGGCAAGGAGTTCCCTACCGCCCGCGATGCATTGAAATGATATACATCCGGTCCAAAGCTTAAGTTGTTACAGTGCAATCAATGCTTTTCAATGGAAAGAGCTTACGTTTTTTTTATCGTTCGAGAAGTTTGAATTGGGGCTCTTAGGGAAATGGGCTAGAAACTTCACCAGTTCACCTCAAGGACTAAATGAAGGCGTTTAACCCAAAAGATTTTTTGTGCCTCTTGGAAGTGGAACAAAAAGGATAGAATTCATGTTTCAGCACTCTCGAAGTGCATCACGTCCGTTGACGTGATTTAAATTTACAAAAGATTGCGGATCACGTCAATTGACGTAGTTCAAGTTTGTAGTCTACAACAGCCAGGGCCATTTATCATAAAAATCAGTTTTCAAATGCGTTATTTTTTATTTTTTGATGCCTATGGTGATTTTGAAAAATCATTCGCCGATGCAGAAGGAGAGGACTTAGTCTTTCCTGCCAATAAGGAAAATTTGGTGCTGACATTTTTATTTTTAATCATGAGGCGTATTGGAAATATCAAAATTCTGTAAAAGTAATTTAGTTTAAGGCTCATTTCATTTTTTTGATTATTTTTTCTACGTTTAGATTTCTGTGATGAGCGCTTCGTCAATAATGATATGGAAATATCCCTTCAAACGCGATTGGTAAAACCCTTTGAGAGCCTTAAGTGTAAATTGAAGAGAAAATATTTGAAAAGGGTTTCGCAACCACATTTTATTTGCGCCTTTCAGATGAACAAGCTTTTCATTTAGGTCATCCCACTGCGATACAGTCAGTGTTATATAGGCTGTCTGTAAACGGATATGCATAAAATTACTTCATCTCTTTCGAAAAAGAAAATCTATCCCATTTTAAATGTTACAGCTTCATGATCGGAGAACTCTCATTTTTTTCTATTTAGCTCTGACTTTTATATAATTCTGGTGATTAATTAGATCCCTCGGTCTAAAAACTAATTCATTAGTCTCTCTGGTAAAAAAATTTGATGATTGGACAAGACATGCATGCCCGAGGTGGACTCCCAGCCTGCGGCTTTTGAGTTTTCAGACTAGTACATTATCGACCGTGAAACTTCGAGCGGCAAGACCTACCATCTCTTGCTTAACAATAAGTTTTTTTAATTCTCTAATTATAATAACACTACATTATTGAGAATATATTCGGAAAACTATTGTTTTCAGTACTCTGTAAACTGCTTGTTTCCCGCAGAAGATTCTTTTTCTCCTCCACCATAGCAAGAATTTCCTTTTTCCACCAAACCTCTACTCTCCTGCGCACTCATATTTAAATATTACCTGCGGCCCACCCTTATTACCTGCGGCCTATTCTCGATTTCTTTTTCAGGATTTTTTTCTATAATTAGATGCGTTTAAAGTGTTAGTTGATAAATTCACTTCGTGCGCTTGAGGCTTTGGGTAATAATCTTTGCTCCTCCATCAATCACAAGCCCCATTTACTTACGTAAGGGAAAGTAAGAGTATAAAATATTTTGATGGAAAATATCTCAGTACCTCTTAGCAATGACTCAGGTGCGGCGTGGAAATTGATCGATTTACTCAACAAAGCGTAGAACACACGAAGTATTATTTCTTTGATTGTATTCGATGCTTCTTTTACAATAGTATCCCCTGCCTCACTCATTAGGTGTATTACAACAGAAAACGAGACATACGTGCCGTTTTTTTCCTTCCAGCCTGTTGATAATTCGCTTGTACTGGCGTTCGGGGGGGCTTTTTGCATTGTTCTCCAAAGCGCTTTGCTCGAAATCGATCTGTGTGAGGAATCGAGTGGCACTCGTCATATTCCCCACCAGCCGAGAATGGAAAGAGGAAAAAAAAGAATCGCGGGACGAGAATGAGAAATTTCAAATCGGATACCGTGGAAGACCTTTCACGGCCTCTCATTGATTTTGACGGAAGAATAAAAATTGGAAGGAACTTTTCCACATTGGGAACTCACCGCCCTGAACCCACTCCCTCCCTCCCCCTTTTCCTCCACGTCCGTCGTCGGATTAAAAGCGTTCGGACGAACTCTTTGTTAATTGATCCGTTCATTTGCATGTTTCTGCTCAACTGGCTTCATTCTTACCCTTCCCTCACCCCCTGCACTTCCCCGCCCGCCAATGCCTTCTAGCCCTTTAAAACTCTCCGCCGGGCCACTTCATATCCCTCCACATCCTCTCTGCCCCCCTCTTTTTGTGTGCTTCCTCCTTCATTAACCCTCACGTCGTACCCTTTTTTCTCCATCACCCGCTTCCCAACCTTCCTGCTCCCCTTTTACTCCCTTATACACCCTCCCCCACACGTTCCTCCTCCCAACGTTAGTAATCCAATATCTCTCTCATCCCTCCCCACCCCGCACGCCCCCCGCCATGGTTTGTGCCCCTTTCTCCCCTCCCCCCGCCCGTGCATTCGTCGGGCGGTATGTTGACCGAGTCGCGTTCTACTTTGGGTCTTTGCGCCCGGTTCGATTCGCCGCCGCCGCCGACACCACTTACCCGCCCGTGCATGCATGCGTTCGCATGAAGGGACTCATACATTTCCTCGACTCTTCACGGTGAGAATTTACATCTGTTTTGGGGTCTCCGGCGAATTATCATCGGGAATGACGTCCCCGTTAGTAGTCCGAGACTATTTTCTCTCCAGTTCTGCTGGACGTTTCACGACGTAGGTGATAGTGTAGGGAACCTTATCCTTCTGTCAGGTCTTTGAATAAAAAATTTGACGTTGTTCGCCCTGGTCGGGAAAAGTTCGCGCCTGCTTACGCTGGGATCGCGGGTGCTTGTCCTTCTCTCTTCCTCGGCAGTCCTCGACTTTTCTCGGCGACAATTTACAAATTTTTTGGATGAATATTTATTAGGAATGATGTCTATATTAGTAGCTCGGACGTACTTTCTCCTTCAGCTCCGCTCTACGTCTGGTGACGTAGGTGTCAGGTTCTTCAGCTTCGGCTTTTTCATAGTTCAGGTATCTTTGATTGAGAAATACTGAGCCTTTGGCCCTTGCTGACGTGATATAAAGTTTTTGCAAAGTTATCTTATGGTCGAGGGCTCGATTCCCACCTGAATAAATGATTTTTCACCTTTCGGACCTGGGTCATATTGACATCACTTGTGTTGATAATTGACTGGAATATAGGCTTACTTTATTTTTTTTCTACCTTGCAATTCATCCTCGAGTTTCATATTTTTTTGTCATTGAAGATTACTTTGGCTAGGTTATTTAATTTAATTATGTACATTGAAGCCTGTATTAGGCAGCCACTACCGGACCCGTGACATAATGGCCGCTTAAAGAGGTGAACGCTGAAGGGAGGGAAATTAACATTGCATATATGTATGGGAAATTCATTCCGATTCCAAAAAATTCGTCCACATAAGGAAGTGATCGCTTAAGCAGCTGGCTGGTGGGTGTGGGGGCAGGTTTCCCTGTAATTTTGTTTTGAATCAATAATTTTATCCCAGAGACCTATTTTATGCTAATCTGGCCGAGAGAAATATAAAAAAACAGTATATTTGGCTGTAAACAATATCATTTCATAGTTTCATGAATCGATATAATTGACGCGTCAATTTGGAAAAACCCGGAAGGTGAAGCTCCGTATGGTTCAAAGTAAGCGTTCCATATGGCTTAAATTTATCCTCTTCCACAAAACTATGCGTATTATGCAGAAATGAAAAACTTGTAATTATCCACAGAAGTATTCGCATTATTTTTGTGGGTAATTTAAAATTTTTAATTTCCGCTGTGTTAATTAGTTCCACTCAATGACGCAGGAATCTTCGGATTTTTATACACTGTATACGTAAGGTAAACTGTTTTGACTCCACCAATTTCAGTGAAATGTGAGCACCAACAGCTCCATTATTTGTTTCTCGAGTGCGTGCTTTATTTTGTCTTTCTTGCCACTACATCAAAGAATTTCCATTTTAGTCACTGCAGCCGTGTTGATGAGCGGGACGGAGGGAGGAAGTTGAGGATACCATTCCGACTATCGTCCCATGAGTTAATTCTACCTCATGTTTTTTGTTCACGCGCGGCTTTGAGAACTGCAACCTGAAAAAGGGACATCTTCTTCATTAGTTGGAATCAACGACTGAAAAGTACGAGGCGAGGCTTAACTTCTCAGGAGTTGGTGTCGAATATTATGAGTCCACTCAAATGGAAGGAACTAATTGCCTCAGAAAAGAGATATCTCGGCTTCTAGGTGTACCCTATGATAGATTACTGCTAGGGTGAAGCTCGTCCCGTCTGCATGAAACAACAAGAAAAATGATAGATTGTACTACTTTGAGAAAAATATTTCATATAAAAAATACAATCTGAAGATGCAAGAAATTCTACCCCAATGGTTCCTATAATTACATGGCTGTAAACAGCTATGATTTGTAAAATGTTTCATGACAATCACTTGCATAGGAAGCAAATATTTTGATTTTATGAACCTTTAACGGAGATATTTCAGTAAGAAAATTATACCACTCGTTTAACGGAAGATAAAATTTCTTGCTATATTTGAAGGTCATTTAAAGTTTTAGAAATTTATATGTTTTGATTGTGGTAATGAATCAACGACTAGTATTTTCCAATTGGACCTACCGGAGGAAAGCTCTCACTCAGTTGAAGCAAGGCTTCTGCCCGGAGTGCATGTCCTTTTCGTTCCTTTGCTAGGCAGGACATTAATAGGATTGAACGCATATCGTTCACGAGGCTGTAATATTCTAAGTCTGAAGCTTTCAACCACCTACAGGTCTCTCTGTGAATACCTCTAATTTCAACGAAATACATGGAGATTTTACTTTTCGATACTCTGCTTTCTTCCAATATCCTCTGGTAATGAGGAGAAAGCATAATACTTTTTTCCCTAAGTTTAATAATCTGAACTACCATTCCAAGAATTTCAATTGTCCTGCATTCTCCTCTATACACCGTACTTTTTTCCATTTTCATCTGTTCAAGCATGAAAATCCAACAGCCTATTTTATTCCCTTGTTTTCGTAGTCCAGGTTTCTCCACCTCACGAAGCCGCTGTTTGCGTTGAATTCCATTTGAGCAAATATTTACAAGATTTCATTTTCATTTCCATCATTTAAAAACCACATCATGAAAGAAGCGGGAAACTGGTTGTGCAAATCACATTCAACTTTTCATTCTTTCTTTTTAGCATTTCCTTCTTCATCGCCTGTTCTTTTTCATGTTTTCATTTCGGCAGGAGGACGCATTCCCCCTCTGCGGATCGCAGGGCAATGTGTAGATGAACGTTTAAAAAATTAATCTCTCTAAAGGCGAGTTTGGAGCTTTTTCGAATGAGACTAGCAAACGAGAGGCGCCAGAGGAGACTTCCTCGTGCAATTCGAAATTTATGAACCCTTTCCGCCGCGTCAAATGGAAGAGCTAAAGTACTTTTCGCGCGCTGGTCGAATCCTGAGAAGCACGAGCGTTGTGTTAGAGCTGGTGTGTCCCTCGGTTCCCATTCCGCTACCCATGACCTTTGCTCTGCCCGTCCGAACTTCATGAGCGTTATTCCAATGCTGACTGCTCTTTGTGTTCGGCAACGTGAGTGGTACACTTCCCGTGAATGTTTTCACGTCGCACTGCCTTTTCATTGCTTCCTGGTCTATAACCATATCCGCGTTTCAACTTGAGTGCCGGCGAGTCGGCTCTTGCTGCTTCGTTCTGTGGCTTCGTGGTGGAGAAACATGGGGGGAGTCGCGTGCGCAAATCTGGTTTTCGAGTAGGGGAAGGGTAGTCAGGATGAGGTCAACCATAGAGCTGAGGCGAGAGGTCAGCCAACGGTTGGCAAAACTGCCTTTATAACTATATTTATCTTGAGAGGACGGGGAAGCTTCGGCAACGTGTAACACGAAATTGTTTGCGGTATAAACAAAGTAGAATTGCAATTCGTTAAAGTTTGTCTTGACCTATCGTAGAGGCTCTTTTAAATCAATTTGATTCCGTACTATTGAAAGCGTTTTATTTTACATGAATAGAAAATTGAGAATTTTGGGGATTGTATCAAAAGTTTTGTCGCATAAGGAACCCTGGCTATTAAAGCGTGGAGACTGCCTTACTCCCCATTCAGAGCTTTTGGAATGGCTGTGAGGCTTTTTCACGGAGTGAGGGAATCAGCGTAACCGCCACTATGTTACGCACGCACTGTTACGAGAGCTATTTTGAGACGGATGACCAGTTTTTTTACTCTTATTGACTAATTATGATGTGTATTAGCAATTATCCATAGGCTTAACTTCATGAATCTCGTAACTATTGATTTCATATTAATTGTTCTTGAAGCCGGCTATAAGAGAATATTGGCAGGAAGGGTAACTCAAACTTATCTCCAATCCAAACGCTCCTCTGGTGGTCTACCTAATATACAACTAACTTTCTGCTGCGCCTTTCAAATCCATCTACCTTTCTGATTCCTTTCGTCCCCGCCCAAATTTCTTCCATCACCCCGTACAATGACCATCATTTTCCCTCCCTCCGTTTGGCGCCCTTCCACTTCCCTCCCTCACCCTCTACCCTCATAGCTCAAACTATCTCCTATCCAAACGCTCCTCTGGTGGTCTACCTAATATCCAACTAACTTTCTGCTGCGCCTTTCAAATCCATCTACCTTTCTGATTCCTTTCGTCCCCGCCCAAATGTCTTCCATCACTCCATACAATGACCATCATTTTCCCTCCCTCCGTTTGGCGCCCTTCCACTTCCCTCCCTCACCCACCACCCTCATCGAATCTGATTGCTGTGCATTGCGAGAGGGTATCAACCCGGGCACCGATTAAGGACAGTGAAGGGCAGATCCGTTCGTTAAGGGCTGGATGATACAAGGTCTGGATGGGATCGACCGAAGGACTCGTGGGCTATCTCATGTGTGTACCTCGCCCCGTCTATCTCCCTCATCTCTCGTCAAAGCGAGCACGGAGGAATGGTCCAACGAATGTTCCTATGGTCGGTTTGCGTTAACTGGACCCGTGGCTTTGTTGCGTGCGGGGAAAGTATTTGAGGAAAGTTTGAGGGGAACGATTACGCCAGCCATCGAGTAGCATCAGCGATTCAGGGATGGTCTTCCTCAGAGCAAGAGTTGCCCTATTTTATAACGTTGAGCTAGAATGTTCCCCTTTGTACGCTAAGGACTTTTGGCCGGTGAATCACCTCATCATTTACCGGTGGATGATGGTACAGATGAAACCCTCTCGGGTGTGGCATCGGGATAGGCTTTCTCGAGTATCTTCATCAGGTTATAAACTGACGGACCTAAGCTTCTGACCTGAAGAGAATGAGCAAGTCGCTCATTTAAACGTCGGTCTTCTCGGTTCGAAACGTCGGACATCAGTTTATAAACTGACGGACCTTAGATTTTGACCGGAAGTGAATGAGCAAGTCACTCATCGAAACGTCGGCTATTAAAAGCCTATCCCAGTGCCATAGCCGAGAAGACTTCAACCGTTGCTTAAGGTGGCTCTAGCCTCAGAGTAACTAATTCCAGATTTTGTGGAAACATGAGTGTAATATCTTGGAAGCGCGTTTTATAAATTGGGATGAAAATAAAATTGGATATCCTCAGTAGTTTTTCTGGATTTCAGCCTTATAAGTGGAGATTTTAACATGGGCCTTTACTGAGATTTGTTCAAATTACAGTAGAAAATTGAGAACGAGAGTAAAACGGCCTATTCAAGCATTTAAAACTGTTTGTAAGATGCGAAAATTCTTGGGAAATCGAATGCAATTAAAGAAAAGGAAATTTAACCGACTATTTCTTAAAGTTATTGCCAAATAACAGCCTTTATTGAAGTCAAAATCCGGTAGTTATATTCAAATGGCGCTGCAGTCGGCTCCTACGGCTGGACAGAGTGGCCATTTAAAATATATTCGTGGAATAATCTGTATATTTTGTACTTAAATTTTGGTATTCAATAAGTAACTCATGTCATCAGCGAAAGCAGAATCATATGAACTGATTGAAGAATTATGTTTTTTTAGGATTTTTCTTGACTCAAGTAGTCAAGTCAGAACCATCTTAACAGATTTTGAGGCAAGCAACTCGACGACGAATAATGCTGGTATACATTTGGGCTTGAGGTAGTTTGAGCGAGATAGCTCCCTAGTCATAAGAGAGACCATATTCGAATTGTAAGTTTTCCTTTCACCAGCTATGGGACACATGAATTAAATATTGAAGTATTAATAGTGCAATAATTTAGTTTTATATGACAGCGTAAGTAATAAAATGGAAAAATTTAAATATATCTTAATGGTACGTTGGAAACTCCTTCAAAACGGAAGGTTTTCTGTGTGGGGTGACTACGTAATTTATTTTTAAAAATAGTTGAGGAAACACAAACTACACGCAGTTACTTTTTTGTGTGATTTAGGTGTTAGAAATTCCTCATTAAAAAAAAATAAGATCTCTCTGGAGTGCGTACACGTACTAACTCCCATGTATAAGGGCTGTTATTTTTTGGCAAATATCTCGGAAAGTAATGTGGTTTGGGGTTAAAAATTTGGTGCTGCTGGAATGGTGAGATATTTTTCTATAAAATAAGATCATATGCATTGATTTCTAGGTGAAAATAATATTTCGCCCAAACTTCCTTCATACACGTCCGCCAAAATTCATTAGCAAGCTTAATTTTAATCTAGAGGCAATCGGCACCAAAATGGTGAGATTCTAACAAACAAAATTTTCCCCAAAAATAGAGAACGAGAGATTAAACGAATAATCTGGTTGATAGTGACGTTTCAGGTGTAAATTTTTGTCCTTTCAGAATCATGCTTCATCGTGCATTGTTTTCTTTCCGAGAGAATTGTGAATCCATTCGGTATGGTTTTCCTTTTTCGTTAAAGAGCGGGGAGTTAGGTCTCAGGCATGCTCTGGATCGCGTGCCTAACCGGCTGTTGTGTCCATTGCTCAAGAGTAATAAATTTTTGCTCAGGCCATGAATAAAAATCAGCCATTGATAAACTTGCTTTTTATAATGATTGCGATGCAATCGATGAAGTAATAGGGCTGCGTACCATATAATTTCTCATTGAGTCCTACAAGTATTTGACAATACTTATTCAATTAGGTTCGAGGATCTTCAATAAAATGTGAAACTTCGGAGATTTATATTCTATTCTTAATGGCATGCAATGAACATTGTATGCATGCATGTGACGCGAAATTAAGTTGTGGGATTATATATTAGGGATGCCACATCGACTAAAAAAAATCGATGAGTCAATTTTTCGATGTTTATAAAAGTACTCACTACTCACTCAATTTTCATCGGATTAGTTTACTGGTCGATATTTTCGAGATATCGACCAAAAACATCGAGTATTTTGATACATCGATGTCGATATGGCATCCCAGTCGATATTCCGATGTGTATGAAAGTACTCACCACTTACTCAATTTTCATTGGATAAATTTTACCACACGATGTTTTCGATACCTCGGCCAAAAACATCGAGTAGTCCGATACATCATTGTCGATGTGGCATTCCTAATATGTGTGCAATACTTACTTTTATCGACTATTTTCTCTATTCAGGTCGCAATTACATCATTCTGTTAAAAATTAAATTATACTGCGGACTAAATGTCGTCCCTGACGTTTATGATGATATTGCTCGTTTTTGATGATCAACAGGAAACATCGTGAATTGTTTGTGCCATTGAGGTAGATGGAGAGGGCGCTTGCTAAGATTGTCAATGCTAGAAGCTGTAACGTGGGCGTGACTTGTCGGTCATCTTCGTTAACCCCGATTTTCCGTTACCGCTTTCGTGATGGCGCTTTTTTGCAATTTTACTTCGTTTTACATCGAGAAACTACTAGAAATGGGCGTGCATTTACGTTTTCCATATGAATTTTCCTAAGATACATAATTTATTTAACAAAAATAATAATAATTATTTTTCTTAGTGAAAACTAGGTTAAAATGAAGTAGAGTCCATAGGACTGAGCAACCAATGTATGTTTTAACATTTACTTGCATCTAGAGATGGCAGCAATTAATCGTTCGTTGGAAATAATTGATTTTTCTCTTTCAACTTATCGATTAATTATATGACAATAAGTAACCAATAAGTAATTGAATTATTAATCGATTTTTTATAATTTATCGGAAGAATTTAGTACTTGCAAGCTGGAAGAAATAATAAATTCGGAAAATTTCTTTCTTTGTTTAAATTAGTGCTTTATTTTAAGTCCTTCATTTGTTTGGAGTCAATCACAACCAATCACGGCGATCACAACTTAATTGATGCGAGCCTCAACAGGAATCATAACTTAGAATAAAGATTGCAACATTGTGAAGCACGTTATTGTGTATTTGTATGTGATAATAATCGATCAAATAATCGACTATATTGCACCAATTAATTGAATGACTGGAGGCATCTCTTCGATTAATCAAATGATTGAGTAATCAATTTATATAATTTTTGCCATCCCTACTTGCATCCGATTTTGAACAGATGGTGGATATTTTATCGTTGCATTCGCTAATTTGCCCATTCCGTCGTGCTATCCAAATAAAAATAAGGTAAGAGAAGGGTTAACTAATTTGGTTGTTACGTCGTTTGTCAGGCTACATTTTGATTACATAATGCCCTCTCCTTATAATTTAAAGGTTCGTGTCGATGTCACTCGAGTTTGAGTAATGATTATATGTCTAAAAGGGACATGTGTTAACTTCTTGCTTATGTGGACATCTTTATCCTTCTATACTAATCTAGAGCATTATTCATCTACATCTACATAATACCCTGCGAGCCGCCGCATGGGCGTGTGGCAGGGGGTGTTAAGTCACCAGCTGTGTAAAGGTTTAAGTTTATGAAGATGGAATGGTGACATATATTATAGGAGTGTATTTAGTGGAGCTCAATTTTTATTGTGGTCGCTCATTGTTCGTGAAATGAACGAGTTCTTGTACCTATCTGTTCGGCAGTGTATCTCTCTTATTTTATCGCATCTGTCAGACCTAGAGATGTAGTGAAGAGTCATGATAATATTCTCTATATTGCTCTGAAAAATATTAGTACTGAATTTCTCAAGCAAACTAAGCCTAACGTGTAGCCTTCGAGTCTCTGGGGGCTCCCACCTTAATTCCTCTAAAAGTTTTGTAACACTGTATGTTTGTTCGTAGCAGTTTTTGACGAAAGGCGCCGCTTTCCTTTGTATTTTAAAAAAATGTTTTTGGTTAAATCTATTTGACCAGGTTCCCAAATGCTCGCGGCGTATTCGAGATGTGGCATAACAAGAGCAAAGTAGCATCTCTCTTTGACTTTTTCAGCCGAGGACCATCCTAACATACGTTGAACAAAACCTAGTTTCTTTAATGGTGTGCCACATATGTTCTGTATGTGTAATCTCCACGATATTTCAGAAGTTAAGGTAATTCTAAGGTATTTTACTGTATCTGAAGATTTTATGTTTACTCCACCCACAGTATAGGTATGGCATATTTGTGATGACTTTCGTAGGAAGTGAACTGTGGTGCATTTGCTGATATTCAATTCTAACCCCCACTCCTGGCACCAAGAATGAACGTTGTTAAGGTGCGATTAGTATTCCATTAAGAAAAATAATTCCACTGGTTCGTGAGCTACCGCAGTCGCAACTTCGTCTCGAACCATGGTTATGACATTTATTTATGCCCCATTGCCCCTCATGCGTGAGAGAAACAGGGATATATAATCATGTTCAGCATCCTCTGCGAAATAATAATGGCAGCCACCCGAGGGAAAATTCTGATTCTTACGGCGCTTATCGATTTGACGTTATATATTTCCACCTCTCCCTCCCCTCTCCCCCCCCCCCACACCCTCAAGCTCCATTCCCACCGTGCCACGTTTTGAAAATTGAAATGGGGCCGTTTTCGGGCTCGGGCAATAAATACGCTTGTCAGTCGGGCCGGGGGATTGGTTGTGTGGAGTGGCCCCGGGTTCCCGGACGCCAGCTGGAGAATCACCGCCAGCCCCCCCTTACGTTTTCCATGAGCTGCAAAAGTGTTATAAATATATTATCGCTATATTGCTTATTTTATTTCCTTCCGAGGATCCACGAGGATGAATAATTCCGCGGTCGCCGCTCAAATAATGATTTTGTGTGTGCTTCCCCGTTCTCCTTTACATATATGTATGTATAAATATATATATTTATTATTTTCCCTTCCCCCCAGAGAACAGATGCGGCTTCGCCATTACTCGTTCCGATGCCCACAATACCTCATTTAATTACTGCCGTTTTGTTTCCCGTATATATAAAAGTGTATCCAAAGGTCGGGGGAGAATAATCGATTAGATCCTGGAAAGTTCGATAAACCATCACATCCGCTCTTAAAGTACGGGGTTGGACCGATGTTTTGTTTTCATCGTTTTTTTAATTCTCGGCCTGCATGCTCCTGACCCAGTATCAGAGGTGGTTTATTCACTAGAAAGAAGTCATTAATCCATGTTTACCTGTGCTGCAGTATCTCTTGGCCGTTGCTTTTACTGCTGGTTGGGCTGCTTGAAAGGCGGGAAAACAGAAAATTACTCCCATACTCAGCTCGCAGTATTGATTATTTTTCAAAATGTCAATACCCGCACGGAGACAATTGTTGCTTGGTAATTACCCTCATGCAGTTTGTCCAATGCAGGTTGAGTGATGGGGGCCGAAGTTTGATTTGCTCAATTTTTACATCTTGTGTGTCTTTATTTGTTTCTTCTGAAAAATATTTCCGGTATTTCGGGTTCCCGGAATGCTGTCCTCGTTTATTTAACGTACGTTTCATTTTCAGACATAGAGAAACGGAATTTTCTGGCTTTGATCATTGAAAAATTTCGTATTTTATTAGTTTAATCTTTCATGGTGCTAGTGATGTTGATAACTTGTAAGTCCTTAATGCCGCTGCTAATTCAATTATACGTTTTACATCCCTGTTATGCTCAAAGCAAATTAAAGTTGCACATTTGGTAACTAACAAAATATAGTCAAATAAATTTCAAAAAATATTCATAATTTTACATTTTAACTTATTTATATCCGATTAAACATTTCTAAAATTGCATGAAGACCCAGGTTAGTTTTCATGTTTTCGAAAAAACTAATCAGCTTTTCAAAATATCACCACATGTTTTTTATAAAACTTGTGAAATTGAATAAATTTTTGTTACTAGTATCCTATTATTTATGGAACATTCTCTCATTGAGGTGTTTTTATCTGTAAACCGTTGACTATGTTTAAACGCCGTATCAAGCCTATATAACTACGAGTCAATGGTTTTAATGCCGTGATATCCATCTCTTAGCACATTTTCGTGAATGTGTGTTGCAAGATAAGCCTTTCAGGACAAATTATGTTATAAAATAATCCATTCATAAAATCAAGCACCCGCCTCCCGTACAATCATGATATTAGTGGAGATAAAACACGAAATTCCCCGAAAGATCGATATTAGAACCAATTCGAAAAAGGTTGCCCGCGTAGATATACGATATTCACAGTCGCTGAATTATGCAAATGGTCGGGGAAGCGTGTGTGGGTATATTTGTTGACCTTTTGATTCTCTCTAACTCCGGTGGAAATATGAATCAAGCGACACACTCGTGTTTTTCGCGAGATTTTTAAATTTTCATCTTTCGATCTTACGTCCGCGGACTGTTGTTGCGAACCGTTCCCAGTCGTGGCTTTGTTTCCCGTTGCAAAATAATAGAGAGGAGTGCAATGAATTACTTAACTCGATCTATTTTGAAACTCATTTACATTTTCGCGGGGTGGGGGACTGGATTTATTACGCTCCTTCCGCGTTCGAAGGCAATTGAATTCACCTCCATTCCGGCGGGGGAGTGGTCGGGAGAGGTGGGTGGGGGGCGGGGGGTAGAGAGCAGAGAGCACACGATGTGCAACGTGAAACTAGAGCACTAAGCATTTCGGAGGCTTGGACGGGTGGGGATGGGAGTTGGAGGCGGGGCGAGTGAGGAGTAGTTGGGGGGCTTGAGAGTCGGGCGACAATTTCGAAACGTGGCGTCTCATCTCGGGACGGGGAACGCAAATAAAGCCGACGGGTGAATTTGCATTATGAGTGCAACAAGGGTCGTTGGGCCGGAGCACAGGAGACGGAACTTTAAAACGGGACGAGGAGTTAAATTTTTGGAGAGCAAGAAGAATGGAGGAAGATGAGCACCGCTGGAGAGGGCACAGTCTGTGTGCGTCGCGTGGAGCTATTTTTTTTGCGTTGAAATGTAGACGCGTAGCACTGTAGGAGAAGACTGGAATCCAACCGTTTTCCACGTAAAGTCCGTTCTATTGTGAAATCTTTCCATTTTTCGATACTTATTTAATGAAAATAAATTTTGGCGATCTTTATCAAAGGGCTGGTTATTGATAATTTTCCACTATAACTTTATTAAGTTATTTAATACCATTTATTGGAAAATTGTACAAGTAGAGCAGTTGTTTGTTTGGTATGCGCTAAAAGTTTCATTTCCTACTTCCGATTAAAATAGAACGGTGACAAAGTCTTGAGCAAAATATGAGGAAGACGTAGATACGGCGCAGCAAAAATGCAGAAGAATAAATTGTATGAATTCTCATCGTAAAGGCTATTTTGCTATGAAATATTGAAAGTTTCCGCTTGCCCAAAGAATAAAATAAATTAATGTAGATCTTTCTTTTAAAGTGAATATGCTATCAATTTTATTTCATGAATTGATTCGGAAAAAATTTAAATAAATTAAAATTATAATGATGAGAAATTATTCGTTTGGTACGTTCGATTTGGTTTTTATCTCCTAATATCTGTGAAATAGAACAACAGAAGACCTCGGAGCGTTTAAGGAGGAAACGTAAAAGCGTAGCACTACTATAAGATGGTAATAAAGCCGTTTTCTTCGTAAATATGTACCGCGCTTTACTGAAATTTGCACTTTTTTTTACTTCCAAGAGGAGAAAATAAGAATTGGTTGAACTTTATCATAGCACGTATGGTGAACAATTCCAACATAAATTGCTCCAAGATACAAAATAGGAAAATTCCTGGGGAAGAATAATTTTTACTTGGTATGATCCAATAGGCCATTTGCTAACGTCATTTAAATTGAGCTATAGCATTCAAAACTATGGTGGCTGGATAAGTTGATTCAAAAGCGCTAATCACGGAGCCATTCAGAGTGTAGCCGGGCTACTGTTTGTGATCATACAATCACATTTTTCAATTACTTGATTGGGATCTTTCCAAACGGGTAAGATCCTAACATAGGAGATGCATGATATTTTTGCTTCCATTATACAATATATACATGAAAATTATTTTGATAAATCTGAATCGATTGTTAATATTTTAGTTTCCAATTCCACATCATGCAGTTGAAGAGATATCAAATTGCCAATCCACAGAAAATACTCAATCTTAGCTGACGGATTTTGCCCCTCATTATTTTTGTAACTTTATAAACGACTTTTCAAAAAAATATGTTATATCTTTGCTGGCAAGAAGCTATTTTTAGGACATATAATTCTTTGTGATAAACGTAATCACATTTTCAATTGACTTGCCACCATCCACGCTGTTCAATTCATTTGTTTAAGCTGTTAATCTATTTTGAGAAACTATATTGGAGAAAGTATTTATCTGAGATGTAATTCACACCATTTTCTGATACTGTAGATGACCTGTACACTCAGCCTTCAATATGCGATTGGAAAATTCATACATTTTGAAAGGAATCCAATATTTGGTTCATTCACCGTTATATGCAACTAAGTTTCAGTTTTCAAAAGAATATCCCTATTCAATGTGCTGAGCATATCTTAGAGGAGACCATCAATTTTTGTTTGAATTTCAGGCAAGATATTTCACAACCAATGTTTTTCAATTGGTCTCTGAAGTGAATATTGGGGCTATGACACTTGAGGTGTGTTGAGAGTTCCAAACTTTTGGTTAAGGAAAAGACATTCTTTATCATCACCTTACGGATTTTTCATTGATCCAAAGTGACTGCTAAAAATTTTCACGCTCAAGATATCCGATAAAGGTTGTATCAAAACTAGAATCTCCTTGACCCTAATGAGGAATTTTAGAGCCCAAAAGATGTCTCATTTCGTTGTTTGAGAGCGATTTTATGAACCGAGGGTTAAAAATTCATATTGTATTCGATATACACTGAACATTGTATAGTCTGTCAGCCAAAGTCAACGAACGCGGATGGAGAACCCGAAGATCCGGACACTATTGTTCTACTCTCATTGTATGAGAGCACTGAAACTAGGTGGTACTCCCTTGTAACAAGTAAAGCTAATAGCGTCAACTATTTCAATCAGTTCTGAACGGGAAAGGAGGAAGTAATTGAACCAGAGAGACTAGGAAAGAAGGAATTATTTTCATAGTAAACGATACGATGTGGTCACCCTTTGCCGGGACTCTCAGGGAGACGGTGGTATCCAACATGGGTGGGACTGATGGCTTGAGGGTCCCTTTAGAGATCCTTGCAAGAGTCCTGTAACTCTGCTCGCTCATCAGCGTTTGATTCACCCACACTGACCTCAAACTCGCCGATAACGAGTGCCACCAAGTTTCGCTACGCCCCAGTACACATCCTTCTTCCCTTTTCTCCCCATTCGTTGGTTCCCTCTCCCCCCACCCCGTCACTCCCTCTTCCCCACTCCATCTCTCCTCCCAGTCAACGGTGGGCGAATGACATTATGCCATTGATTTTTCACGCTTCCTTTAATCCTGTGAAATGGACTTGTGTGTCTCGGCTCCACCCTGGCTCTCGGCTCGACCCGACTGTACTTCCAAAGCCCCGCGCTGCCGATGCCTGCGCTATGGCTCCGACTACAGCTTCGCCTCCTACCTTGAGCATTCTGCCATCTTTTCAGCGCGCCTTTTCACCTAATTTGTTTTTTGTTGATGTTTTATATTTTTGGTTAAAAATGTATACACACATATCTTAGCAGGTCTACGTCCCCCTTCTTATGCGGGTTTCCTTCTCCAGTTGCTTTTTCTTTTACATACCTATCGTCATTTTCCTTATAATTCTATTATTTTTGTAAATAATTTATTTCTCACCTTAATTTTGAATGTTTTTAAGTTAAAGCTTATACCCTTCACGGTGAGTAAATCTGGAGAAATCAAGTTTTTCCCTGCTAATTATTACTTCCTCCGACGATGTTTCAACTGCTGAACTCAAATTCCTAATGTATAAACTTGCTAATATCCTATGAAATGGCAGGCTCCAAGGTTAAGTTACGTCAACCATCAACCCTTAAGTTAGCCCTCTCTCTTCGTATAAAATTATTTGAGTAATTTAAAAAAGGCTTATCTGATGGAAAGACTTAGTTGTAGGGCCCTGGAAACTCCAGGGCGCCTTACTCAAGTACATACGCCTGGGCAAGGTGTCTTGATTTAACTCTGATTACGCGTGTTTTGAGGTAATACGAGGGGGATTATTCCTATCATACCCTGTGTCGCTTGAACTAAAGTGAGAGATCAAATAAGATAGGAAAATATCGCTTTAAAGAAGGATCTGGTGCTTTTTAGGCGTACCATATAGATGAAGTCTTCTCAGATTTCCAGCAGGGTCAGAGACTCCTTAGTTTCCAATATTTAGGCGCGACTCAATCCTCTTCATAAAACATGTTGATGCTGGTTCCTTGGTCCTATTGCGTTAGAAAAGCAGGTGAATATAGGTGGAGTGAAATTACGATGTTTATCTTCCAGCTATTTGGATAGGCAGTTTAAGAAAGCCATTGAGTATTGGCCGTAGGAGAACAATTTAAACTGAGGCATCTGACCATTGACTATCAGTAGGCATAGAGCTTGAAAATCTGAGGAGAATCAATCCAGACAAAATTCCACTCTTCTTACTCACCATTTATGACTGCATCACAGAAAAGAGCGGTTTATACTGAGACAGTCCTGCCTGCGCATTTCACTTATCCGACCTTTCACTCTCTGAACCCTTTTCCCCATTCCCTTCCTTTTCCGTTACTGTTGTCCTTACACCTCCTCTTCCACACGCCCATGCGGAGGCTCGATGAGGGTAGAATGTGGAAACAGGGAAAGGGTAAGAGAGGGTCTCTTGAGGTCCAGGATTGCTCTCTTGTCTGCACCGAGCTTCCCGTTATCAGGCTCGCTGGAGTGGCGTTCATTATACGGCACGCAGCATATTCGGGCTTTAAAGGTCGCGACCCACACGAATTGTTGTCCATGTTGCGTTTTGCGTTCGTGTTTGTGTGTGTGTATAATAGCTCCCGACGGTCATGTGGGCCGGATGAATTGTTGTGCATGGTTTGGGGATCGGGTTTACCTTCGGGAATTGCACGTACATTCTGAAGGGGTATGAAGTATACAGGAGTGGGGGTCAGAGATGGAAGTTTGGTTTTTTCTTTTTGAAGGGTTGAAAGCGGTCAGAGTGGCCTCCCTGCTCCCCTTTCTCACCCGTTTCCACCCACTCCTATGATCCTAGAGAACATTGTTTTAGTCGCGTGTGAACGTGGGAGGGGGTACGTCAGGGGTTTATTTTTGAGCCGAGTGTTTACCAGCGTGCTAGAGTGCCTTCGTCAATGGACGGGTACATGTCAGGGTATCCTATTCATTCGCGTACATACCGGATATCGGTCATTATCTATATTTAAAAATTCATTGAGCTTCAGACCAGTGGCCGTCCTTCGTTGAATTGAATTGGCAACTATAGGTTTCATTTTTGGTGTCCCTCATGCCCCAAATAAACACCTCTCCGGGAAGCAGGGTACACTCATGTTCGCCTCCACTACCATTTGTTTAGTTCACTACCTCGGTACTTTTGAGTGAAAAACTTGCATGAAATATTTACCCCAATTGTGTGTGAAGCATATTTTTTTATTCATTTTAAAACGTTTAAATACAGCATTATATTTTATATTCAATCAATTTAAGATTCTTTCCGAAAATCACGAATTTTATACCAACATACAGTTGGTATAAAATTCGTTATTGGTTTTTAGGTATAGCGTTTACCAACATTTGACGGTCATCAGGATATATATTCCAAATCTCTGCTTTTGTTGTAGATATATTTTCGTGTACTTCATGCCTGTTACGTTCAACTCATATCTAATTGGACTGGATATTTGGGGAGGCGACCTACAACTAACGCCATTTGCACCACATGGGCAGGTAAGGGAGGAAGGGTATAGAGAAACCCGGCGTTGCCTAGGCCTCTGAACGAAAGAGGCACCAAGGGGACCACAGTTTAACATATCATCCGACAGATGAAGTACTACCCTTGAAGTTCCCTCCACAAGACACTCAAGTAGGGATCAGGTTTCCTCTGAAAAGTATCATCCTCTAGGGATTGGAACCCCGGCCGTCCGCATGGTTAGCCAGTGCTCTAGCCACCACACCGACCTGATCCCCTCTCAGTTTTAATTTATTATCAAAAATGCATTTCATTGTAATTTTCCTGATATTTTAATTTTGTTTCCACCCACACCATTCTTTTGTTCTGTGTGGTATATAATCTTTTTCGCTAAATTTGAGTATAAAGCTTGTAATAGTATTTTAATAAGTTAAAAATATCATGGAATTTATTTGTTCGTCTTTAACGGTTGAATCACTAAATTATGCTAATCATTAGAGTTTACTGAAATAATGCGTTTAAATTGATACAAATTTCTACATCTCATTCAACATTTCATTAGACATTTCATTGAACATTTCATTCAACATCTCATTCAACATTCCTTCCACATACCCTCCAAAATTTTACATAATACTGTTTTAAAAAATTAGCAATTTAAATGGAAGTAGTATCAAATTACATTTAAATTTAACTTTCAAAATGACAGTTTTTATAAGGATACATCTCTCAATAGCTTACGAACACCGGACCCAACTACCATGAACCAGCTTGATCGGCCAAACTGAACCTTTTCGCAAGGCACATCTAGATTTCCCCAAAATCCGATGATCACTTCTCTGTGAGCTCGAATCTCATCTCGCATGAGCTGACCTCCACTTTGGTTTGGCCAGCCTCTGCGCCCTGTCCTATTAAAAAAAAATTGTTTTATTTTTCAAGACGGCGGAATACATCTGAATGTCGCCCCGACGGAGTTTTTCACAGACTTGACCCGGTAGAGATCGAGGTAAGGGTCCTTTGGCTAGGAGGGCAGCTCTGCGACTCAGCCACCGCTGCCAGGGAGACTGAAGTGTTTTGTGTACTGACTAGTGAAAGAGAGGGAAGAGATTTTTGCTGGGGAACCTGTTTTATCTTTCTCCTCTCCGTTCGTTTTTATGGGGTGGCGGAGGGAACGTATCTTTCGCCCGGCTAAACCGAGTGATAATGGCGCTTTTGAAGCCCTCCCAAATACATACATATATTTCTTATTATTATCCGGACCGGTTCCAAAACCGAATGCGCAGCCTCAAGTGTCTATCCCTTCCGAATCGGCTCACCTCTTGTCCTGAATTGACTCCTTGGCGTGGGCTCACATTCTTCCTCATTGTCCCACTAAATATCATATCTTTTTTTTCGGGCTCCGAAGTTCGATTGATTCGAGTTAAAGTGAATTCTCCGCATTGCATGACCAGTGTTACCAACGCATAATCGGATTCTGTCGCTTAATTTAATTAAAAAGTCACTATTTTTGTCGCAAAGCGGAGTACACTCAATAAATATATATTTCATATTAATAATCATTAAATTCAACTCATTAGCAGCGAGAAATAGAAAGACTTGTTGCTATTGAGTTTTCTTCAAATTTCAAAATTTATAAAAATAGTATTTATTCACGCTGGATGCAAATTGTAAAAAAATGATAATACATTGTAAAATAGAGGAGAAAACAATGTTGTATATAAAAGTAATCACAATTTCGTTGTGAAGAAAAATGCACAACTTGTTGTGAAGGAAAAATGAACAATAAGCTAAAATTTTTGACGCGATGTATGTCTTAGAAATTCCTCAGTTCTTAAAAAGTGTCATATAAAATGTTGGAAGCAATGTTGAATGAGATGTTGAATGGTATGTTGAATGACGTGCTGATTGGAATGTTGAATGAAATGTTAAAAATAAATTTCACACAAGTGTGTGAATGCTATGGGATGGCTCCACAAAAGTTACAGAGTGGACAGTTCCGCATTTATTTTATAAATTATATAGTTTTCTTACTTATCGACTTGCGAAAACCCCACGTCAAGCATGACAAAACGAGATTTAATTTGAACCCTTGGCTGATAATAATTGAACATATTTGTTGTTTATTCTTTATTGTTTTTATTTAATTATTTTTCCTACATCAGGATACTTTATGACAACAAATAATACAGTTCAATGGCTTTAGTCGGTGTATCTCATATTTTCCAAAAGTCATTTCGGTTACAATATAAGCCTGTGATACTCGAACGACTCTCAAGTCTCGCTGAGTCCAGCCGATAGCAATCTTCATGCTCCTTCTGATATTGGTAGGGGGTCGTCTCTCCGTGAAATTTGCTGTTTTACCTTCCTAAGCTGTCAATTTCATAGTTTTTATCGCGTTCACTCCATTTACTATTGCTTTTTGGCCACATTTCTCCTCTTGCTCCGTTTCTTATTCGCTTCTTTCCACCCGATACAATCCTCAAGGCTGCTTCTGCGTGCTAGTATATACTCGCCTCCAAAGGCGAGCTCTCCAAGAATACTGTCTCGCTCAATCTGGCTCATCACCTCATATTGAGGAGTGTCCCACCAAATTCTCATACTCATCTGTGACGGCCAAGGAAAGCCAACGTATTTCGAGCTTCGACAGCCGACCTATACAAATTGCTCGTGTGTTGCAACGCGATACATTATGAAGTGACTGTATGCTTGGTATCTTTTCCTATGTACTGTCTTCTTTATTTGGCCCATGAGTTAATTATTTAGTCTGGGGACTTTTATCTCTATTTTGCTTGTATTTATGTTCTTCAAAGTTTATAAAAATTATAATGTTAGAGGTAGTAAATAATATTTAAATGGCAACTGCACCTCAATTATTGATGATGTGTGCGATTATGGGGATAACTAACCAACGTTCTGTGAATTGGTGAAAGATAGCAATGGGAATGGGACTTAAGACTACAGTAAGGGGCCATTCAAAAACCACGTGGTCGTTTTGGGGGGGGAGGGGAAGGAAGGGGGTTAGAGTCTTGGCCACGGTTAGTCACGAGGGGGGGTGGTGGTCTGGCGGCGTACCACGTGGCCGATTTGGATGAACAAAAACCCCATGATACTGATTTTCACTCTGTGTTCACCCGCCCACTGTGCCTTGACAACTATGTTTAGCTTTGTCTACGAATTCGGGCAGGGCGGCTCGGGGTCGAACAAAGTCGGCGAAGGCAGTCTTATCCCTGCCCACAACGCAACAAAGTAGACGAACGTAAGCTTCGTATCCTTGCCCGCTCGATCCTTGACGATAATATCGCTGCCCATGATGCATTGGAGTGTAGCCCTCCTACTCGTATGGAAACGTCGTTTTGATTTACGCCTGATTCGATATTGCGTCCATGTCATGCCATGAAGGGGCGTCGGGAAATTTTTTTCTGGTTTAATGCTAATAAAATGGAGAATATATGCACATGTTTGTGTTATTTGATAATATCGATGTATTTTTTATCTAATCTTCTCGATCTTATCTAATTTAATTTTAATAAAAATATAATTTAATAATAAAAAACAAATAAATTTAAATAATTTAAATTTATTTGTTTTAAAATGGAGGCACAAAACGAACTTAGAAATGAACACCTTTGTAAATAAATGAACCAAAGTGGTCACGTGTATCTAATTCAGGTTTACGTCGTTTCGATTTACTTCGCACTTCTTCAACGCGCATCTTGGATGTTAATCGAGGACTTACTGTATCTAAAAACGGTTGGAAAAACGCAGTTGATTTTACGGGTGAATCGGGATTTTCGGGAAGCTACAAAGCAAGCAAATGAATTCACCGCAGCCGTCACAAAAACTCGCAAAGAGCGAAGCGGAGATCTTAAAGAGAATCCTCGCCGTCTGTTTCACCCTTACAGTATCGTTGCATCTTCCAAAGGTAGGGAGCGAGACACCACCCCGGGCATTCCTCGGGCGTGCACCGCCGTGAGCCCAATTCGAGTTCCGTGGCATTTGACCCGTGATATTGCGGTGGACGGGTCGCACCCTACTACCACCAATATCCCACCCCGAAAGCGGCGGCTGAGGGAATGTGAAACGATATGATGAGAACGGCACACGGGAGGATCCCTGGAGCCCTGTGGAGAGGTGGTGGGAGAGAGAAGGGGGAGTCGATGGAAGTCGGGTTTCGCGCTGGTGTGTTGGTGCCCCTGTGTTTTTTGTGTGAGGACAAGACGTGTTCGTCGTCGGCCTCGTTTGTGACCGTGTGTACGTGTGTTTGTCGGGGAAATAAGGGGAATCAGGAGCAGCAATCCTTAGGTATGTGTGTGTGTGTGTGTATGTGTTAGGGGAGTCGGCGGTTGTGTTTCCCTTTCCCAGTTGAGCCGCTGAGCTTTAACGCGAGAGCCGTCGGCGTGGTGGCACCGTCGAAACTTTAACCCCAAAAACTCTCCACCACTCCTCCCCCATCAACCTTTCTCCATTTCGTCGTCTACGGCGTCGAGGGTTTGTACTTTTCCTGGATTCCGCGACAATGCCATCACGCGGCCCATCGATGTTTTATCACTCTCGCGCCGAAAGAGAAAATGATTGAATGTATATTTTTTGTTTCAATGCTCCTTATATTAACCTCAGTTATTAATTAATAATTATTAGCTTATTTTGAGGGTTTAGGTCATATTAAAAACGTTAGTTTTCCTTTGCGAACGTTTCGTAGTATAATTTATTTTATACTCAGGGCTAGAATGTTAACATACTGGATACGAAGGTCATTATCAATTATACTTATTAGTATACCAATAATCTAATGAATATATTCTCTCAGGAATTACTTCGAAAACAGAAATTTACAAAAGGAAACCCAAATTTGCATGAATACTACGAATTTTTTTTCTTTACAACAAAAAAATAGATGATTTCTTTTCGATTGTAAATGGATAAATATAGTGTGTAAAACTATTTGGAAGTACGCAGAAATATAGTTGAATTAGTCTTCTTAAGGGGATTTAAAAGCGCTGCTGATTCAAACAAATATATATAGACTCCATTCTTCCCGACATTTTTAACCTGCGTCTCCTGCCTTATTTGACGTTTACATGTTGCTTTTTCTTGAGTGTTTTAGAGTGGTGACGTTGAGAATAGCTTTTTTGCCGATGTGGATGTTTGGATGTAAAGCTAAAGTATGCATTTTCCTTCTTCACGGCTAATCTTTCTCGTACATAAGTGCAATTTGATGCATAAATAACTTTAAATTTTTGAAATGTCATGAATTTCAAATTTAGTGTTGATTAAATTAGCAAACTTTTGTGTACTGGTTGAAGCTCTTTGTGTATTGGACACTTCCGATATCGGGAAAAGATTTCACTGGAAAAACAGCTTGAATGATACTCGTACATCTACGTTACAAATCCTATACAACGTCTCTTCGTTGAAAAAATTATCAAAACTTTTGGCCCCTTTGGTGGTGGGTTAATGTACTTGACTTTTTACTCAGAGTCGAGGGTTCTAGTCCAACCAACATGTCTCACCACACAGGACGAGGTTATCTACATCTGACCCTATTTACAACTTATAATGCTCGATATGTGAAGTCCCTTATACAGTGAAACCCCTCTTAACGACGACTCCTATCGCGCGACCACCCATCTCAACGACCATTGTCCAACGGAACTGTCGGTGATTGCTTAACTCAGGTTTCACTGTAAGTACACTACAAATTGAAATTCCCATGAGTAACCAAATTATGAGGAAAGTGACGCCATCTGTATAGGTTTTAACAAAACCGTCGCTTTAAGAGTTTTTTTTTCATTTTTTTCAAATCAACCGCCGATTTATCTTTTACCAAACTATTTCCATATTCTCCTGGAAACCGGTCCACTAATGAATGATCTCCCCTCTTAAAGACCACTTTTCAGCAGAGCCGTTGGTGATCAATTATTACTGGCTGTACTGTTGTTATTTTCTAGGAATTTGAATAGAAATACAATAATTAGCACCATTTAAAAAATAAGACAGTGCCATTTTTTATAAATTTGAAACTCGAACGGTGGTGAAAAAATAAATTTTAATTCAGATTGATGGACTATGCTATAATAATATAAAATAAATTTCCTGGCTCAACTGACTTTCCTATCGCTTCGACCCAGCTCGGAACAGTTCCTCGTCACCGTAATTATAATCGCCGGCAGAAATGGATAAATCACTGGAGTTTGTCGGGCCGAACTTATTTTAAAAAACTGAATCATAACGGAGTGCTGAAGGACGTGAAAGCCGTGCAACACATAATCCAGTCCCGAGGCCGATAGCGTGAAAATAACATTCCGGATCTCCGCAATTAAAATTTTCCTTATCAAAAATCCACCGCGTCGCTTTCCCCCCGTTCTCCGCTCAACTCTTTTACCCTCCCCCACTCACCTCCCTGCTCCCCTGCACCCTTCCCACAATCCCTCCGGCTGAAACCCGAGGGTGACAGTCAGGGGTTTGGCTGGAATTGCCACCGCAAGAGAGCCGGAAGGGAGAAGGGGGAGGATAAGTGCGGCGTTGAGGGTCGGGGTTAGGGCGGTTGATGCTTGCCGTGACACAGTCGGGAAATGGACTGAGCTGGATATGGCGATGCGAAGGGATAGGAAGGAGTCAGCAGAAGAGGTGAATTGTTTGAATACGTGAAAGGAATGAGGGTTTCCCCGGGAACGGCAATGACGTTGGGTTTTGGATCCGTGTTAAGGTAGCTTGAGTGAGATAGAACCCTAGTCAAGTTGGAGATCATATTCGAGTCATACGTTTTCATTTTAGCAACTGTAGGAAGCATTAATTAAATACAACATCATCAATATTACAATAATGTACTTGTATTTGACTGAAATTCTAAGTTAATAAATGTAAATACCCACATAAGGCTTTGATTTGACTAATTTTTTCACGCGGTACGTTCAAAAGTCCGTCGCAACGGAAGGTCTTTTTACGATTCTGAAAAAAATAGTGCGGTGACGATATGGTTTATGTTTTAAAATAGTCGAGAAAACATGTATACTACGACCTGTTAATTTTTTTGACGAGCTCTAGGTGTTATAAATGCCTCAAGTTTCAAGTAAGGTATTTCTGGAGAGCGTATATTACCATTTTCCTTGTAAAAGGGCTGGTATTTTTCTTCAAAAATTTCGGGAAGTAGTAGGCTAACATTTTGGCATCTTTGGAATAGTAACATCTTTTGCTTTCAAATCGGACCAAATTCATTGATTTCTAAGTGAAATGATATTTCGGTCAATGAACGTTAAGCAAGCGACTACAAATATTATACATTCGGTTCTCTACAAGCTTATTCGTAGGTTTTTTCCTCGTATTTGTTTTAATTTACTACATTTAGAGTGGTATTTAAGTTATTTTAAATGAGACGTCAGTCCTCTAACAAACGAATAGATTTGGTTTCATTTGTGAAGCAAAAATCTCACTTTTCTCATGACAACTAAATATCAACCTTAGTTTTCTCCACTCATCGATGTATTTGACTATAAAAACATGCCGTTTTACATTGGGTTTGGGTCAGATAAGGCACAACGAGGGATACTTAAAGAGGGCACGGTATATCAACTTTATTATGAATCGAAAGAGGCTATGAAAGGTACGCGATTTAAGTTTTAAGTCCTACTTGTGCATCAAAATATATTATTTGATTTCATAATAACCTGCTAAAATCTTACACTGCTTGCCATTGCTTGCTTTTTGCTTCCTTAGTGAAAGTATTTATAGTAAAGTGGAGTTCATTTAGGTGACTGTATTATTTTAAAGTAATTTAGATTTTTTTGTAATTTTTCCTGGTCTAATTAGGACACCATCTAGTCGTTTCTTCCTTCAACTCAGGGTAATATAACACTTATGGTCAGAAATCCATCAATATAAAAATATTTTAACTGGATAAACGAACAAATTATCTCTCTGATAAGGCAGCAACAGTCAGTGGTTGACAGGCAAGAAATGTACATGAAGCTAGGTAATTATACTCACATCAATTAGTAGATGTAATACAGGTAGGATAAGGTACAGTTGTCTGAATAAATAAGTATTGAAGTACAGCCATAAAGTATTTGCCTGATGATTAATTTAATTATATATTTAGAAACCCAGAAAATCATGAGGTAGGACTGAAGGAAGGGACTCTAAAATTAAGAAAAATTAGAAGTTTTACGAACAGAAGAGCATCGGTATTATTTATCCTCTGGGAGATGGCATATTTAAATCATTCCTTGTTTTTAACTGAAGCAAAGGAGATATACTAGGATATGGAAATATGAAATAAATTCAGCGAGAATCTAAACGCCCTCTTGTTCGCCATTTGCAACCGTTTCACAACTTCTCACGTTTCGAGTTTTTAACCCTATTCTCCTTAACAATCTTCTCATTAACACTTTCTTAACATATTTGAATACATTCTGGCATTTAAATCCGATTACTGAATGTCTATTTTATTAAAGGAAATACACTTGAAATATTCTCACGGTTCGCTATGGGCTATGTTTCCATATTTTGTCCAAAATGCCGCCCAAGTTGCTGAATTGCTCCATCTCCCCAATTTTATGACTCGTACATACATACATGCCAATCACATCGTTCCTTCCGGGGTAGGCACAGTTTAACTCATAAATACATAACTGTACACCTAACTCTGCTTCAATAATTTCCTCCCTACTAACCTATCCTTGCAAACCTCTTTTGCCTCATTTACCCCCATACACTCCTTCATATACACCCTCCTGTTTTTAAGACTCCTAATATTCCTCCTTCTAAGAATTTCCTCAACCACATTAAACCACAAATTTCTCGGCCTACCTCTACCTCTTGCACCATTCCGTTCGTTCACTCTTATACATCTGTTTCGTTATTCGACTCTTATCCATTCTCTCAACATGGCCAAACCAGCGAAGCACACTCCTTTCATATATGTCCATTACTTTATTATGATGTCTTTTTTATGTGGGCTATTTTTTCATGCCAAATAACATTTCTTTACAGGATCGATCAGTGTACCAATAGATTAAACAGTCGCTTTTCGCATTTCAGCAATTTTTATAGGTCTTGTGACAAAATCGGGGACATCTTCAAACGTCTCCACGCGGAAAGTATGACGCAATACCCAGATAATGAGGCGACATCCCGTAATGGCAATCGATAGAATCGGGAGTTGGTGAGCACTCCTCATGTACGTGCCGTGGTTGCGAGTTTTCATTCTCGGCGATGATTGGAGTAGCTAGACCTTTCTGCAATTTTTTTAAATGCGAGTTGGATGGTGAAATGAGGTTAGTCCAGGTAATGGGGTGGAATGTATACTTTTTTGAATGAATTTCAAATATGCAACCTAAAATCTGAGTTGGGTATTCCTCAAGGATGTATTTTTATCGGGACATCTGTTGATTCCGCTGTTGCAGTTCAAGTTAATGGTTGACATCCAGAACACCCTCTGGTCAAATTTAGTCATCATTATCAGCAATAAACCTAAAGAAACATAATTATCTCTTACTAGCGGAAGTCACCCATTGAAATTTAACGGGTGTGAAGAACATTGCACTTGTTTAATGAGAAAATCACAAATCCTGAAGAATAATGTCAGCGTGGTCATTTGAGGATCAAACCTCTGGTTGTCAAGGAAATATGCTACTGTTGATTTCAACGAAAAATGTGAGATTTTCAGTTAAAAAGACGATTTTCGTCCAATACGGAGCGTAAACAAAAGTAAATTGAAAGAATTACGAACTTCATTTATTCAGTCATCCGATAAGAAATACCAGCCCTCTATCTTGAGATAGAGTACTTTTAAAAAGGAAAAATGAATCCACTGCACCCAACTCAATGTTTAGCATGGACCACCAGAGAAGCCTTCGGGGGCCGAATATGGCTTTTTAACCCTTCGTCTACCAAGGGGGGTAACTCAGTTACCCCAGCGCCACATTTTGACTGTTTTTATTTACAATTATTTTCTGATATTTTTATGCTTCCATGAGTTTGTTTTTAAAAATCTTACAATACGATTCCATGTGAAATCTTCATTGTTTGTTTTTTTTCTTTTAATTTCTGAAAAACTCGTTGGGGTCACTGTGTTACCCCTTTTGGGATAGTTCGTCTCAGATTCACCAGCCCGCTTTCTGAGGATCTGTGCACCATTCCCAGCACAGTACCGAGATTTCAAATAACAATGGGATTCTATGTGTGCCTTCAGATGTATCAAACCGCGCCGTGGACGGCAATCGTGGTCATCACGGCGCCTTCAATCCGACTGAGCGCGGCGCTGCGCCGTCTGCGCCGTGAAATGTACATGACACCTGATTTACTTGTTCGAGTTCCTTGACTTCTGTGCATGTATGGAAAGAGCAGCAAATGAAAAGCCAAATGTTGTGAAATATCAGGACATCCGATTAGACCAAGACAGGACATCCGATTAGATGATTGTATGCTCCAATCGGAGCATACAATTATATTTATGTGTTATTTGATTAAATATAAATCATATATATTATAATTTTGTATAATTGTTTTTATTTAAGATTTATGTCACACATAATCCATTTTTTGTATAAATTAAGCGAATAAACAAAATAATGCTGTGGGGTAACCAAGGTACCCCCTTGGGAGAGGTAAGGTGAAAAAATACCTTGGTAGCCGAAGGGTTAATGTAACCTAAGTTACTATTAAATATATTTTCTATCTACATGCAAAATTTCAGCTCAATTGCTCCAGTAGTTTTTGTGAGATGGAGTAACAGATAGACAGATACCATTACAATTTTATATATTAGTAAGGATTAAACACATTTATTCCTCGAAATTATGAATATTCAAGTTCATACTCTGTCAAGTACTGTTTTTAAGAGCTCTTTGTCCATCGTTACATCTTTCAACCATCTTCTTTGTCTTCTCTTAATCTCCTCCAGAAGTCTTCTATCCTCACCAACAGTACAAATCTCTACCTCGTTTTTTTCTCATTCATATGTACTTTAGCCATTATTCTCCACACCAACATCTTAAAAGACTGAATCTTATTTTTTACTTTCTTTATTGAATTCAGGCGTAACTTTGCCGGATTTATTTAACATAATAATGATGACTTGTAACATTGTTATTCCAAATAATTTTATTTAGAACAAATTTGAAGTTTCAAATAAAGATATATGGGATCAAAAAATTTGCAGTAATTATTATTTTATTACTCGAAATCCGAGCCCACATTTCTTCCTTATAAAACAATATATCTATTTTCCAACATCTTAGTATTCATAGCCAAGATCCTTTTCATGGAACTTCTCTCATTAGTGAGCGCTTCTTTTACTATTACAATCCTCCTCGTAATGACTCTTCTACTTGACAACCGCCCCGTTATTTTCCAAAGTACTATCCAAAAAATGAAATTGCTCCAATTTGTGTGTTGAAATTCTTTAGGCAACTGAAAATGTGGAAAAAATTGTTTATTTCATTTTACGGTTAACAATCCTAAACCAATATCTTTGGAATGTTTCACGCCCATATAATTGAGGCACCCCTGAGCGATTTCCACCCATTGTTGAACGCTTCTTTCGACGTCGCTATTATCTTTCTAATCTCTTGTCTACTCTCTCCATTTTCCTCCCACATACTACACAAGTCATATTATTGCAAAATATTTTTTATTTTTTTAAAGTAATCTACCAGTTTAGGTAGGTTTTATTGAAAGTCAGAGAATCTCCTCCCATTTTCTACTTTTTCAGGGGCCTATCTCGCTCTAGTATATCCTTTTTTGCTTCAGTAGACGATCTGCCCTTCATCATCCTGTCCATGGAACCCATCCTCCTTCTTCTTCTTCTTCTTCACTTGCCCAACATCCTTCCCTCTATCACATTCTTGAGCAACCCATCGCCCCTTATTACATCTTCCACCCACCTACTCTGCCGATCTCGAATTTCATTAAGAAGTTGCCTTTCCTCGCCCACCATTTCAAGAACTTCCTCGTTAGTGTTCCTCTCCGTCCTCCCCACCTTCTCCATCCTTCACCCTTCTCCAAACCTACATCTCAAGAGCCTGCAGCTTCTTCTCGTCCTCCTTTCTGAGGCTCCACGTTTCTGTTCCATACAACGTTACGTCCCACATCAAGGTCTTCACCAACCTCTTCTTCACATCCTTACCCAGAGTCCCCGTCATCTGCTCCTTTCCATTACTAAACGCCTTCTTAGCAGGCGCTATTCTCTTCTGTATGTCTTTGCTATTTGCCAAATATAGGGAAGGGAAAAAAGAATAGAAGGGATAGCTGACAAAGGGACGTCAAAAGAAAGAGGATCAAAGTGACAAGAGGATGAGTGTGTTGCACGCGGAGAGATGAGTCCATGGAAAGAGATGCTCCAGGGATTCTGTCGCTAAGTGCTGCTTCGACTCGGAGGGGAGAACGGGGGATTACGAGCGGGGTCAGCCAAGGATGCGAGAAAGATACGACTAGCGGATGCAGGAAGTCAAAAGTGGAAACAACTGAGGGGATCCACTCAGAGCGAGAGATTCTCGGAGCGCCTTAAGCCCTCCTCTTCCCGTTCTCAAAGCGTCGTGATGTCTTTTGCGTTTGTTCCATTCCTTTTAGTTCGGGATTAACCCGCCCGCGGGGTATGCATATGACCTTTGACGCGGGAACGAGTGACACACAATGGTTTCATGCATTGTATTACTTAAGGAAGCTCCGTCCACAATGTGCAAGTAAAAGAATACTAAATTTCATTTTTTGTTTTTTTTTGGTGGAATTAACTCTGCTTTCACCAAATTAATCATTAATAATAAAAATGAGGTACAAATAGGTAGGCCAGTTGAAGATTTTGAAATGAACGTTTTACTAACTGCCATAGGAGCTGACTTCAGAAAAACTTCTTTTAAATTACCGCATATTGAGTTCAACAAGTTACTGGTGTATTTTTTTAAGTTAAAATACTAAGTCAGCGAGGGGCGTACATGGTATTTTAATTGAATTTCTTGGCAGATTTTACTTCTCCTATACTTATTATTATAAGAAAGATATTTATATAAAACAGGGAAATACAGGTTTTTTTCTACTGTTTCACCCATTTCTGCACTCAGCGCAAATAATTTCAGATTCAATTTCCATATTTAGTTTGCAGTTTGGGCTCTTATGGAGATTTTCTTCGCGAGTCTCTCATAAGGCCCAATTGCCAACAGCAGCAGTAACGTAACTTAGTTCTATTGTCGTATATTCTAGGAGTCTTCCAGAATTCAAATATTCCCTTATGACACGTGATAAAAAAATCGGAATTTTCTCGACCAGTACCTCTTCAGAGCTATGAATTCAGCAAAGATCAAACAAAACAGGAGCAAAGTTCGATATGAGCATTGGTTCAATTTGACAACAATGAAGTATTTCATTAATTCAAGCAGTTCAGTTTCTATATTTTGCTGGAAAAATTGGTGAAACGTTGACACAGCCATAAAAGAAGTTGGCCAAAACTCAAGTAATTTATTAAATCTAGTATGGTCTAGGAAACAGTCACCTACTGAGCCGTAAGGTGAGCACACGGAGCATAAGTTTGACAAAAGTATCCTCGTCAGGCCCACACTGTCCACTAAATGTGGCACTCTCAATACAGCGTTAAGTCTGGCAACAGTGTTCTCCATGAGGCCCAAACTGTCAACTAAATTTGGCAACTCAATACCTGATTTGCTGAGCATCGTCAGGTACACGTTGAACGTTGGGAACCAAAGATTATATACACGTTGGGAACTGCATTGTGAGCAACGAATGGACCGATTCGTTACAATCCGAATGCCTTATCAGAGCCAAATGTGAGATATTCATTGCGTCTTTCATGTGTGTCCAACTGAGAGATATTCCTCGAGAGGAATGCGAGTAAAGGTCGTGTAACGTGAGCGCCTCTGTCCCCTAAGGCGAATGATATGGGGAACGTACTAGAGATGGATTAGCCAAGGGAATGGTTTGGTAGGTGGCTTAAGAGTGGTTGAAAGCGAGCCGGGATTAATCCTCATCAAAGTTTGTAACGGTCTGAGCGGGGGTCTTCTTAGGAGAAAGAAAGTCGGGTTTGGGGGAGCAGAAGTAAAAGAAGGAGTGTTCTCGGGCTGGAAGGAAAGATTACAGCGCAGAGGGAGAGTGGGGGGGGGGGAGAACCTGGGCGAGGGAAAAGACAAGAGAATGGCAGAGAGAGAGAGGAAGACATGGTGTTTGGAATAGAAAGGGGAACAAGGAGAATATCTTCTCCCTTTTCATTTCTTCTAAAGGGGCGGTTGAAAGTTTCCACCTCCTCGGAGATGTCGAGGTTGAATGCTTGAGCAAATTCCATCGAATTATGTGGCTTCCGCGGTCGGGTGAAAAAATAACTCTAAGGAATCTCTGATGGACGGGAGATTTTTTAGAGGAGGTGCAAGAGAACAAAATCTGCATCGTTGCGAGCCGAAAAAAACGGTCAATGGTGCGGAAATTAATGACTATTCGAATGAAAAGAAAATTTCTCGGGGATTAAAATAATATATAAATACTTCCCAGACACCTCACTGTGCTTGGGAGGTGAATTCAAGAATGGGAAGAAAGCCATTCTTTGTAGGATCAATACAGTAATCCGAGGTTTGCGGAAATACTTGCGTTGGTTTTTCAAATTATAAAGATTTCACCAGAACATATTTACATATCTCATCCCATAGCATCAAATTGTTGCACTCAGTTGACTCGTATTCATCTGAGTTTTAAATGAAACTACAAGAGCGTGAATGAAACTTGTGCCTCAGACAGAGCATATGTAGGTTTTTATATTTCTTGAAAACAGAACTCTTTATTTTTCGCGCATTTTATTTCAAGTTTTAAAGTTGTGACTGAGTTACGCGCTCGTTGAATGTACTTCAGTGCTGAAAAGTTCCTCGTAATCGTCGAGTGTTTTCCATTTTGTGACACACGTATTCTGTGGTTGAAGTGCACTTATAACGTGAAGGTCCTGTCTGAATAAAAATTAATTAAAACATTTAAACACTCTCAGAAAGAGCATTTAAATAAGTGAGGAACACACGGAGAGAAAGAGTTATTCTCCTACATCTCATAAATGAGTTCTTTAGAAAGTATGACTGATATTTTATTTTCCCAAGGTTGTCTTCCTACTTGTAGAGGTATTTTTTTAAAACCCACTAGAGATATGAGAGACGCATTGGTATATACAAAGAAATACTAGTGGAAGTCACAGTTTACTAGAATGAGGTCTCTCAAAAAAATAACTTGGTTTTTGAGGATTAATTTTAACTGTTGAACGGTATTCAGAGGGCTTCTTCTTCTTTTCATGCGATTATCAAAATCGTTTGTCTTAAACTAAAACTCTCTGAAGGATGAAAACTTTGAGTTTTGGTGGGGATTTAATTGCAATAAACATATTTTTACATATAACTAAGCATAAAAAGGAATTAAATGGTGCGAAAATAAAGAAGAATGATAACCTAAAGCATACATAATATAACCCAGCCTTCCGTTGAGAGAAAGAGACAGTCCAGACTTTCTTGTCAACTGATAAAATTCATACATCACTTTTTCTAGGATTTAGTGACACGTTTATCCTGAAAAGAGAGCACAAAAACACATTTTTACCATGATTATTATTTTAAAAAAAGAGCACTGGTAATTGAAAGGTCACAATAAGGCCTCTAGAATAAAACAACGCATAACCCAAGGATCTTTGTGAATATTCCTCATTTCGCGCATGTTCGTTGCGTATGTGTGAAATGCACTTTGTGCAAGAATACCGAGAGACGCGGCAGAAGGAAATAATGAATGCGGAACCGTGGGCGATCAATTTAAGGCGGGTATTGGAACGAGACTTTCGCCTCTGAATATTTATGGAAAACGGAAACGGGATTATTGATTTGCTTTTGTTCACTCATCCATGGAATATTTTTACATGATAAGGCCGAAATCACGCTGGCAGGCGTGTTATTTTTTTCTCTAAGGAAGCGTCTTCACAAGGAAAAGTTGAAAAATGAAAAAAATTGTGATATCCGAATCCATCTTCTTACAAAAGTCATGAATGCCCTAGATAGATTGTTCGCGAAGACTTCCATTCATGAGGCCTTCATGCGATGAAATTAAGCGGCAAAGAAATCTACCATCCATTTCATAACAATCCACAAATGGTTTTTGTTCGGTAAGAGGAACGGTTTAATTTACCTCGCCCGCATTATTGTCTCTGAATTCTTCTTTGTGCCTTAAGTGGATTTTGACCCATAGGAATACAATGGGAAATGGAAGCAATTTACTAAAAATCTTAAAAATAATATACACCTAAGTTAACATTGCATTTAAATGGGCTGTTTCCTCTGGCCTTTGATCCACAAAATTTTTCTCGCGTGTTTAATATTCCTATTGCCTCCTCATTTCTCGTTACTCTTATATTCTCGGCTGACTTCTGAAGATTTTTATAGCGGCTTATTAGGCAGTTCTGGTATTTAATTTTTAAAACAGAGACTATAGAATGTTTTTCTGTACTTTTTTCCCTTTTTTCGGAGAACGAGGTCTTCCCATGGGAATGGACCTCAACACCACCATCGTGACTTTTCCATTTTATTGTCTGCCGTTGCTCTGCTTTATACCACAACATCAGACTTCTGTTTCGTCTTACTTTGGTTTAGCGCTGACATAGGTCCGTTTGTTGCTTTATTAAATGATAATTCTTAAACTGACAGAATTTTACGTGTATTTTCAGAAACTTCAACTGTTTGGTATCTTGTTTCTGGGGTAACTATCCAATTCCTATTCTGACAATTCTCGCCGAAGGCTATCACGTTCTTTTCATGATTTGTGACCGCTAGTAAATTAAAGCTTGACAACTGGCGAAAAAATTATTTGCGAGTGTGAGACATTTTTGGGAGTTTCAGATGAAATAATTTCTTCAAAGTTAATGTTCTCTCCGGCTTTCAAATGAGGAGAAGAAATGGTGAATTTGCTAAATTGGACCGGAGCCTTTGATGGTCTATGAAGTTGGTCATATTGTTTCACAATCTGCTATGTATGATACATTAAAACCTTTCAAATGCAGATATTTTATCATAATTTTTGAGGGCATTGCTGGAAGTCTTGGCAAAGTTGCTCTACTAGAACGGGACATGGCTTACGGAATAATAATGGGATAAAAGTGGTGGTGGAATTGTTTAGAATATAGCGTTGTTTTTAAAGCCATAATGAATTGGCACACTGTATGGATAATTGCTCTGATATGCTTTTACATCTAACAGATTGAAGCTAGTCAACAGCAAAATGGTATATTCATGATCGTGAGACACCGGCCAGGTCTCCGGATTGTAGTGCTGTCGGTACAATCTCTGCGAGAAGGATAAAATTACAGGAGGAAAGAGGTGGTACAAATGGTTACATTATTTAGACACTTTCATGACCGTAAATATTTTGGAACTATTTTGAGTGCTGATAAATATTTGATCCTCATGAAGAGCCTCGTGCATGGGGGATTGGTAATGGCATGTAAGACGGGTGGATCTTTTGTGACTGCATTCAGGGGCGATGGGTTTGCTGAGCCCCTTCCTTCAATGAGGAGAAGAAGTCAGAGAATAGCGCGGAGGGACGCGATAATTCTTCAAGAGTGTGGAATAGAAGGTCTTGAGACGTCCCCACTGCTCCGAATTCGGTCGGAAGGAAGTATAAAAGGCGTCTTTGAGTCTTGATGCTGGGCGATTATGACGCCATCGCAATACCAAGAAGGGAGTGAGGAGGTGGATCTTGCATTGCACATACCACTTATGCATATTCATCCCTCCACCAAAAAATCTTGAGGAAGGTTTTTAATGCTCGTATTTTCCAAGATCTCATGTTTAAACCACTTACATACCGATTGTCTTCGTTATTTTTCCCCCAGTTTTTGCTATCCGTTTTTACCTTTAAAGGCTGGCGAAAACTCTGATATGTAGCGTGACGCTGTATGGGACGGAGATCTGGTCATTACGAAGGGAGGATGTACGTAGATTAGAGACATTTGAGGTATGGGTTAAAGAAGGATGGAAAGAGCGAACTGGGTAGCTAGAGGGACAAACGAGGAGGTTTTGGATATTTTTGGAGGTTTTTGGAGGTTGGAGAAGAGAGGAAACCAGTGGTGGAGGTAGGTAGGAGGCAGAAGAGATGGATGGAGGACGTTAAGTTATGAGAGGGGATGTTAAAAATAATAATAGAGGATAGAAAAATTGATTAGAGGGGTTGAGAAAGGAAGAGGATAGGAATTCTGGATGAAATAAGAAGAGGAAGACGATATGAGAAATTTAAGAAGGATCTAATGACCGGTCATTCATAGGCGCCGTAACAAAACGATCTGCCCAGAGGATAAAGACTGACCAAAAACCCGCTAATCAGATGGTAAAAAACTCAAATGAATGAAAAAACCCTGTATCACTCGTTTCCTTTCATTAATATCTCTCAGGGAAAATTAATCTTGACCTTGAATATTACCTATACCTTTCGGGTAGTGATAATGGCATTCTTCGATCAGTGGGCATCGAGTGAGATAGTATCCAAATTTGGCCATTTTTTCAAGGAACAATAACTTACTTAACGAGATATGACGAATGACAAGCGAAATGTGACAGATTAATCCCGGAATTGCGTCTTAGCCATTTCTATATAAACAGCGATTATAGCGCTCTTCGACTGGTAGGTAACGAGGAGGGTGGCGTGAAATGTTGCCATGTTTTATCATGCTCAGTAGTTGGCCCCTCGAGACAAAACCTGTGAGGCACCAAATTTGACAGAAATGGGACTTTCAACGAGCTTTGCTGAACGTTAACGAATTTTCATTGTATATCCACCGTACTAATTTTCCACTTCGTAAACGGATACGCTTCCATTAGGGAGGTTTTCAACTCCCGTGCGACATTGCATGAATATTCTTTTATAAGGGGGTATCGATTGATTAATTTAGTTTTACGTGTGCTCTTTCATGAGCAGGTTCATGTCTTTTTGTAGGCTAAACGCCCTCGTGGATGTCTCCACTCAAAGATATAAGCAGGAATTGACATTGAGTCTAATGTATGGGGTTCGAAGTTATCATGCAGTAATTTCATTTATTTCGCCCTTCCTCGATAAATGTCTTTAAACCTCACCCTTTATTAATTATACATCTTTTTCTGCCCATTTTTTCTGCCTGAAATCTGAGTTTTTATCAGGAGGTGTAGTAATTTGTCGCAGTAAACTTTTGAAAACCTCGAATTTCTATACTTTTAATACCTTTGAAATGAAAGATGTACCTAAATATAGACTATCGATCAGTCCATGAAATACTTAAGATAATTAAAACACTGCAGAATATTTGCTATTTGTACAGTAGTGAGGATAATGGAATAGCAACGATCAGGAAATTGATATTATGCCGTTACCTGTCTTCATTGCCACTGCACTATTCTGCTGTCTATTATTACTTGGAAGTTGTATATAAGGAGATTCAACTTTTAATTATAAAAGATGTATATAATAAACTAGCAAATTAACGTATGTTGAAATCCATCCTCTTATCGATGATTCGAGTAAATCCGATCAATTGATGTCCTTCGGTAATCGCAGAATCAGTGTCGGTTACTACTTTATAATTGCTATCCCCCTACTTTTAACTGGTTATTTAGGCATCATCAATGCTTTTATTTCCCATGAGAGTACTAGAGAGAGAATTTTAAAACAAGAGACTCGATTCATTCAGAAAAAAGTCATTAGTGAGTTTAACGAGGGTGATTTAAATTTGACACTCCGGCGTGAAAAGATTTACGGGACATATATGGTGTTTTTCATGGGATTTTTGGTGTTGCATATCATTCGTATGTGTGTTTGTAACCAACTAATACTGTTTTTCAAGCAATTAATACGAAAACCATTACTAAAGGTCCAAATCACAGATTCATCTATCGTACGATGTGATTCAAACTCTATTTTGCATTCAAAAGTACCCTTCAAAAATTCATTCCCGAAATATTCTGCGGTGAATTGAATTCAGCGTTCTTGCGGACGATGTAAGACAAACGACACATCGCGCTAATGATGCAGTGATATTATCTTGGTCTTGCACTGCCATATTTTATTCTCCTCATTGTCCCGTCCTTGACCCGACGCCCTCCAGGGCGAACAATGTGTCTTCATTCCTCGACTGGAACCGCGAGTCTTCCCTCTCTCATCATGCTGAATCCTTTAGCAAGCCGCAGTAACAGGGGATCACTCCTTTCTTCTGCGTCTCCCTCCTGTCCACCCTCCCAATTTGTATCACTCCCCGCCTTTGCCGCCGCATAATCCAAAATATCTCCTGTTTTCTTTCTCTTCTCTCCTTCCCTTTCTCTTCCTCCCACCTCTTTCTATCTCTCTCACTCATCCATTTTCTGCTGGCCTGCTGTGCAAAGTGAAAAGAGTTGGCAGTCCCGCGCCCTTGCCCGCGCTCGGCTTGACGGCCGGACCGGGTGGACCTAGGGGGAGTGGGGTGGAAAAAGCCAGCGGAGATGAGAGAGGACACCATCGGACGAAAAGTTCCATTGCGTCGCGTCGCCTTATGTGTTTCTCATCCTTATTATGCGTCTGCCCCGATGCTTTCCGTCTTAATCCCCACCCATTAGCCCCGCCCATTCCTTTACGTCCATTTCACTGCACCACAAGAAAGCGTCATTCATTCAGTCGTCTAGGCACGGCCGCGAATGTTGTGTTCGTTTTATAGTTGAAGCGAAACACGGTGGCAGTCGCGTCGAAATAATTTTTCAATGAAATATGCCACTCATTACGAACTGACATCGAACAGTGGTGTATAGTAAGTCCTCAATTTTCGTAGGAGATGCGTGCTGAAGAAGTGCGACGTAAATCGAAACGATGTAAAACTGAATCGGATACTCGTGGCCTCTTTGATTCCATTATTTACCAAGGAGTTAATTTCTAATTTTTTGTTTTTTTACCTCCATTCAGACAAATTTAAACGACTTAAATATGATAAGACAAATACATCGATATTATCAAGAAACACTAAAATATGTATATATTTTCCATTTTACTACCGTTAAATTGGAAAAAAATTTCTGATGTCCCTTGCTGGCATGGACGAAATATCGAATCAGACGTGAATCGAAAGGACTTAAGTCGAGGACTTACTTTAGTCTTCGCGTTTGACTTCCTTGGTTCCTTACCTTTCGTCTTCATCCTCCTCCTGCCTCATTCCTTTTTATATTTTTCCGAACCGAATGAAACGCTATTTATTCAGCAGTTTGAGAGACGGCAGTCCAGTTGAGTGTGTTGAGATCGCTTTATAGTAGTAGAGAAACATGGTGGCGGTTTTGGCGAAGGCCCCATTTTAGTGGAATTATCCATTCTCTGGACTGGATACACACGTGACACAGTAGTCTTTGCATTTGGCTTATTGGTGTTCCTAGGATTCCAAACCTTCATAGCCAACTTCAAAACGCTTAATTTTATTCACATCCACTGTAAAGCTGTCAACTGCTTTCGGTTCTATTTATTACGTGGCATCTCCAATGGGTTACGAACAACAACATGTTTTGATCCAGTTTTGTTTGGATCGTAAAAATTGCCATAAAACATAATGCAGACACTTTTCCACTCTCTCAAGTCAAATGCAGTTGTACTGGAAGCGTTTGCTACCAGGTTCTATACTTTCTCCTCCAGTGCTTAGCCGATACATGCTGTTTTTCCCTCCATGAAGTCTCACTTCCGTGGCGAAAAGGTGACAGGCTTCCCATCCCGACGGTTTGGGTTCGATAACCGGAATGGGAGGAGGCTTAATAAACAAATCCCTTCTTCCTCTTTGGTATTACGTGGTAGACCACTTCATAGATAAGAACTTTGTGCTTTGGAATTGGCGTTATACTGTGGACCTTGGCACCTCTTGTAAAGAGCAGGTGAATGCCGACGCAGGTTTTATCTCCACCTCTTCTCTCCTTTCCATAGAGCGCTTTAAGGGTGTAATGATTTGTAAGACGTATATTTCAATTGTGAGACTTGATGTCAGTGGAATTGGTCAATGGAAGACGTGACGTAGCCCAAAATTTTACATCGTCTCTCCATCGGAGAGTGAAACAGGCACAGATGAATGCCAAACACATCGTTAAAAAAACTGCACTGAGCGAGCAACACGATGTAACACGGCCTAGGTTGAAAGGACTAGTTTGGTAGCTGCTAGAGACTTAGAGGCATAGATTACTTAAAATTTTTCAGATCACTCTATTAGAAATTTTCAGATCCTAGTTATTGGAACCAGATTGAGATGGAGGCTGTGGAAATCAACAGCCAAATAGACAATACCAATAGAGACAGAGGTTTTCAGATAAGCAATGCGTGGAAACCAATCAGAGGGACTCACAAGAAAAAGAGCGGGAAAAGAGAACCAATCAGAAATAAGAGGAGCCCATCCACAGAGTACATAGTAAGTGACACCCACTTGGCCAAAACATTCACCCTGAGGACGATGCCAAACTACACCGTAGAAACGTCGGTACCAGAAACTACCATCACCCAGTTGAAAATCCGAGAGCTTTATATTCAGATCATTGTAGTTTCAATATGGCTCGGAGGATACTCTTTAGCCTCCATAATGTGTCCCTAGAACAGAAGTATTTGACTAAGAGAGATAGGTAGACGATTGAACTCATAAGTACTAAAATTCCTAATTTACGCGCAACATTAATAACTGATAACAGAGCAAGACACCTTATCTAGCGGACACATTACTCACCCTTCACACATCCCCCCTCCCTTTCTACATGTCCTCACACCCGCTGCCACACATTTCTGTAGGGTTCGAAGGGTAGCATGTAGATCTGTTTTTTCCATATCCGCCAACCCTAACGCCCTCTGTCTTGGTCCCTCTTGGTTATTTTACTTTCTCTACCTCCCTCTATGACTCTTCCTGTGCAACTCGGCCCTCCTTTCCGCGTCGCGGAGGAACAAAACACTCTCACCACGCCCCGCGACCCTCACGGTCACGTGACCACGCCCATAAGACGTCCAACCGAGCCAAATTGAACTCATAAGTACTAAAATTCCTAATTTACGCGCAACATTAATAACTGATAACAGAGCAAGACACCTTATCTGGCGGACACATTACTCACCCTTCACACATCCCCCCTCCCTTTCTACATGTCCTCACACCCGCTGCCACACGTTTCTGTAGGGTTCGAAGGGTAGCATGTAGATCTGTTTTTTCCATATCCGCCAACCCTAACGCCCTCTGTCTTGGTCCCTCTTGGTTATTTTACTTTCTCTACCTCCCTCTATAACTCTTCCTGTGCAACTCGGCCCTCCTTTCCACGTCGCGGAGGAACAAAACACTCTCACCACGCCCCGCGACCCTCACGGTCACGTGACAACGCCCATAAGACGTCCAACCAAGCTTCCTTAGTGGGCGAAAAATAATAATGACGAGACGTCTGAGCGTCCACGTGTGCAGAGAAGTGGAGAGTGAGGGAGAAAAAAATGAATGGAATGGGAATGTAGGATTAGAAGTAAAGGGAGGCAGTCGACTGGAGGTCTACTAGAGTGAGAATCTAGATTCTATCTCAGAGGCGAAATGTCACGGAGGAAAAATTAATAGCCTCTGGGATTTTGGTGGGGTAGGCGGGGAGGGATTTCATAGCAGCACGACCCTTTTCCCGGTAAATATTTGCTCACGCCGTTAAAGAAAACGGACACAAGGTTGTTTGAGGTCAGCAACTCACCTCTTTCCCTTTCCTCACGTTTTTTAACGGAAATCTCCGGGATGGAGTTCGTCTCTTCCACACCACGCAGCCAAGCATGGAATGCGCCGCGCAGAATTTTGCGTAGGGACGGGTCGCGAATTCAGATGCAGTCGTCTTTTTAGCCGCCCTTCAACGCGGGGGAAACGTCAAGAGCGACGCTGACGTAAATGAGTTAGGTGGCTTGAATTTTCCATACGTCTATAAATATATATGCATACCAAACTCCGTATATATTTATGCGTGCGTTTGTCATTTCGTGGCGGTTTCCGCGGGCGAGAACGTGACCAGCATGTAAGGTCTCCTTGATGAATGAAGAGCGCGGCCATTATTAAGGAGAAAAATGGGAGTGTGCGTGGAAATCAGTCATTTTCAACCTGGCGAATTTCCACCACTGTTCCTGACTACAGATTGCCGCTTCATTTTGATTGAAAATGTGGTTTGACAGGTCCGTTCATTCCGTAATGCTTCTCAATAATCTGATAATTAAGGTGTTTCTCATCTTTAAGCTAAAAATTGCCAAATGTCAAATTAAATGTGACGAGAAAGGTATGCTAAAATTTTCTGTCACCATTCAAATCTGCGTCAACTGGTCAATGAGTAGAGTTCCGGCTACAGTATACTCTGCAACTCAAGAGTTTACGGCGTTGGGTGAATTTGACTAACGTGTAATAAATAAACAATAGGTGAGCGTTTCAACATGTACCATACTACATTCTACAAAGATGGTAAACCTATGATTATTAATACAAAGTCATAAAGCCCGACCATTATAGGGTTTAAGTAAGGGATAAAATTTCGCCAACCCTTACGAAATTATAAATATCCTACCAGTGTTGTAAAAACTAAAAGTATAAGAGTATTTTGCATCTCATTATTGGTTTATAATCTTTTATTTGCGTAAGCAAGTAGAGAATGGTAAAACTTAGTTCACAGCTATTAAGGCATAAAAATATTTATATATTATAGAGCAGAAACTAGAGCTTTTAGCGAGTATCTAGAAATATAGATAAATCTGACATCTTCTTAATACTTTGCCTTAAAAAAGAATACCTTAAAAATAAAAATTTCAGTTTTTTATAAATATCAAAATAACATCAGACCTATGATGTTGTAAAGGTGTATTAGGAGGTGATTATTATAAATATTTTCCACTAATTATGCCGTGCTGGAGCCTCATGTATATTTTAACACGAATAGTAGAAAAAAACTTTTCGGGGTGTTCACGACGAATGAACTCACTTTTCTTCCACTGAAGAATTTTGCTATTCTTTCAGTATTAGCAATATTATTTCAGAAACTAAATAAACAATTGATGAGCATTTAAACATAATCACATTTGGGTTGGACAAAATATATTTTTTGCGTCAAATTTCGGATTTTTATTCTGGTTAATTGATAAACTACATAAGGTAGTAAAATGAGCAATTTTGACTATGTACATTCCATAAAATATTACGCCATGGTATCATTTGTGAGAAACTCGAAAATTAATAGGGAAATACATACTTAGGAAGTTTACAGAATGCCGTTCTTTCCGTTGTTACATTGGTTGCTCAGCTGACTCGCCTGGCGCTCTTGGATGAAATTTTAACGATCAGGTGGATTCAGACGCAAAATACTTTCCTTTACTCACCATCAACGCCTGCTTTCGTGGAGTTTAGACCTAGGAGGAATTCATCATGGAATCTCTGAGCTGAGAATTCCTCGGCAAGAGAGCACGTCCCATCACAGAAATGCAGCATTTTTTATACCCCCTCTTCCTCAGCCACTCGTGTCCTTTGTATTCGCAACTTAAACCGCACTCAAAAGAAATTTCGAGACCATTGCCAACACACAACGAGATTGCTCCGTCGTTTATTGGGACTAGTTCCTAGGCGTAGACATGGTTTTGCTTCCTCGTCACTCCAATAATTTCCTCTCGGATCAAATATCCGGCCTGAAACTGCAATTACTATGCCGGGATTAGGTCGGAATGCGGGTCAAGGAGCTAGCGCTGGGTGTTTATTCAAATATTTGCGAGCTCCCTATTGTTTAGCGAGGGTCGAGGAACACAGTAGCGTATCCAGGGGTGGGCAAAGAGGTGGGTCCGCCCCAGGTGGCCCTGTTTCTGAGCGAAATTTTCGGGATTTTATTATTATTGGCCTATATGCCAGTTAAGGTAGATTTTAAATGGAAGCGAGTGAAAAACACACCTGATTTGTACGTGTACAGGGGCCAGTCGTCGAATTCGAACCGTATGTCGTTCAGGACTCCTTTCCGATAAAAACCTGAGTCTTTAAAAAAAATGTTCCTTGCCGTAAATTTTCATCTTTTTATACCGAAAAATACGGAAAATATCATTACTCATAGGTTACTTTTTTCCAATTGTTTCTGAATTATTTTTAACGTAAGTTTTTAGTGTTTCGCATTTTTATATGCATTTCTTGTTTTTGGTAAACTTTGATAGCATTTATTTTTTATCGGTTGGAAAACGTAAAAATTGACTGACTTAAACATCAGTGAAATCAATGAATAACATTGACTTTAGCGTAAAAAATATAATATATTAGGATCTAATTGACTGCCAAGTATCAGTTCTTCAGTATAAATATCAACTGAGATAATCGCCTATAAGTCTTCTGCTCATTTTCTGTAAGGCCAAATTATAGAAACTATGAATTAGGATGAATCATTTTCAAACCGCGAATATAACTGCACGAATATCTATGCGAATGATTTTATTGACCCGTAGTTTAAAATAAATGCTCTCAGTCTTTCCCACAAACAAGATATTTGTGTATCTCAATAGTTTTGATGTATAAGGGCATTTCCTAAAGGAGGTGCCAAATTACCTTGAATTAGGATGAATAATTTTCTAACCGTGAATGCAACTCTATGAATATATCTATGTGAATAATTTTATTTATCTGGAGTTTTAAATAAATGCTCTCAGTTTTTCCCGTTAAACAAAAGTTTGATGAATCCCAATAGGTTTGATGTATAGGGTACGTTTTCCAAAGGAGGTGCCAAATTACAGAAAACATGAATGAAGGTGAATAATTTTCAAAGCGTGAATAAAACTGAACAAATGTCTATGCGAATAAATTTATTGAGCTGTAGTTTTAAATAAATGCTCTCCGTCTTTACTGTTAACAAAAGTTTTATGTATCTGAATAGTTCATATGTCTAGGGTGCGTTTTCCGAAGGAGGGGCGAGAGTTGACAGACAGCCCAGGGTGGCTCCAACAATGGCTCCGCCCCTGGAGGAGCAGTCGGTGAGACAGCGAGACAGAAAGCTCTATCGGAGCGAGTGTGACTCAACTCAATGCCTCAACGTACCCCAAGTTCCCCTAAATCGGATCACCTGACTCCGCGGCATTAATGACTTCGAAACTGCCGGCTCGCGCTCATAAAAGCCGCAAAACAACGGCTCTTCACGAACGGAATGAGAAGTAAAAAAAGAGGAGACAAAGGCTCACAGAAGCAGTTCCCAGACATTGCTCTCGGAGAGAGAGAGAGAAATGGAGAGAGCGAGAGAGGGAGAGAGAGAGAGTTGTGCAGTAGGCACCCGCTTCTTTTTTTTAACCAAAAGATTCTCGGATATTCTCGTTCCGTTTTTATGGAATTTCGGGAATTTCAAACGGACGTTTTTACGGCCTTCTTTAAAAAATATATGTATAAGAGAGCTGAACGCCTGAAGGGTAGGAGGTGGTTAGTGAGAGAGTAAGGGAACGAATTTATGAGGATGGGGTTAAAAAGGGTTTGCAAAGGAGGGGAAGGCACCCCAAACCCTAAGAAAGTAGAGGCGGGGTAAAGAGGGAGGGAAAGAGTCACGCGGAGGCCTTTAAAGGAGCCTACATCCATATTTTATTGATGCAACGAGTCGGCCCGAGCATTGATGATACTTGGCCCGCGCGTATGGAGCGGGAGTCTTGTTAAGGTGGCTTTGGCTTTACTATGTGAGTCAAGACATGTACTTAGATGCACATTTTAATTTATTTTATTAAAAAAAACCCTTTCAATAATGAAATGGACAACCTTTTCACAACCATAATTATGGTAAAATATATGCAGACTATTCCACAAGTATATTTTAATGGCCCTTTTTGTCTATCCATGGGGTATTTTAACTGATTTGAATATTCGGTACTTTGATCTAGGGGTACATGGTCGAGTATTAGTACAGGCGAATGATTTTATTTTTCATTTTATCTTTCGCTTATTGGTGTCCTCATTAGTCGGTGACGGAATAAATAGCTATTGTCAGCAAATTATATTTCAGTACCTTCGACGAAACTGTCATATTTAATAGCTATTCTATGTATAGCTAGACTAAATCAGCGGGTGTAACTTTCGCAGACATTAATCTGCCGAGGACGTGCCCGCAAGCATGCGAAATTCTCATTTGAATAATATCTAATATTCGCATCGGCTGCCGGGTGCGAGGCTATTTGTCTCCTATTCTGCCCCATGGGATTTAATCCAGGCCTCCATGTTCACCGTGAATTCCAGACAAGGCTAATGATTTTTTCGCTCGGTGTATTTTCCTCATTTGTGGAAGTCTGGAATATTTTTGACACGGGACATCCAAACTTTCCAACATTAAGATGAACTGCCCAGACCTCTTCTTCCCGCCAAGGATAGCAATTTTTTCCATGTAGTGAATTTTATCTCCATTATGACGATCGGGAACATGTGTATAGCACGCAGACATTCATAATTTCTCGCCTAACCTTAATGGGAGCCTCTTGAGGTAAAGCGAGACTTAAGGTGACATCCTCAGCATAATGTGAGAACCATATGAGAGGCGGTGGGAGTCAGATGCGAGGAGGATTTAGAGAACCAGATGATGATGGGAGAGTGGAGCAAAAAGATGCAGAGATCGAAATATACAGACGCATATAGACTCTCACTTCTTGTAGGTGTGGTAGGGGTGGCACCCCTCTCATTGAAGTAGAGTGGGAGCGAGCGAGAGTCGAGAGATGCAGAAGGGTTTGGGGGTGGGTCTGGAGGAGTGCCTTTGGGAGGAGGAGTGTGAGATATAGAGAGACTCTTCATTAAACGTGCAAGAAAAAATGGGTCACGAGGGGAGGCGTGTTGAGGACGAGTGGGGGGGCGGCGCGGTTGCAGGCGGCGGCCTGGGTGGGCGAGGCGGTTGGTGGAGTAGGAGACGGCTCAGGCGCACCCAGAGGATAATTTGGGACGACTAGTGAGATGAGGGTTGGTTGGAGGGCGTTCGAGGTTGGGGTACAGGGGGAGTTATTTTATTTAAGATGCTCATGAGAGAGGAGCAAGGGGCGGAGAGTCGAGGACTCTGATACTGAGACAAATTCACGTGGTCTATGAGCGCAATTCGAATATCAACATGGTATTTGCGTACGAAAATCGTTGCGAGATAGCCTATTAGATCGAAAGGAAGATTGTCAACTGTCAAAAAAAATTGTATGCTGAACTATATCGCATATTACTTATGAATCGCATATTTCCTCGAGTATATATTGACAAAATGCATCGTACGAATGACGTTAGCAAACACCTGAGCTGCTAATTATCGGCTGTCGGGGCAGATATACCGGCGGGTATATAGGCAGCGCTTGGGAGCCGCAGCCAGCTACACTAAAACCCGGCACATGTATGGTATGGACTAGCCAAAACATTGGCCGTTATATATTAATAATAGACAGACGAGTAATAAGATCTGCACTCAATATACTCAAATGGATAATAATAAAAAACTATATAAAATAGCTAACCTATCATCTATAGAGAATACTATAAAAGAACACACGATTAAATACTTTTGACAAAATTAGAGAAACGGAAAACCGGACACTTAAATATACAGAAATAAATAAAGGAAGTATATGACAAATATAAAAGACCACATGCAATTCTAAAGGAAAGCATCACCTTAAAGGACAAGACCTCAAACTCGGCAAAAAAAGACGAGTCAGCATTGAGCCAATGTCCTACACATGAGACATACTCTGAAATACAGCTGCTAAATTAACAACGCATACACGCAGTCAACTATACGCAGCGATTTAATGTATCGTTTTGGGGTGTACATCCAGATGTATCGCTTGTTACACCAATATACAAAAGAGCCACAACGTCGATCGGGTAAAGCTTATATCGCTTGGAGTGACCCAAGCTATTTTAGGTTCGGAGTTTGTCTTAATATTTCCTAACTGAGCGGATATAGTGCATGATCACAAGGCAGACCTCGGAGATTAATAATAACAGGGAATTTCTTTGCCATTTCTCATCGGTCATGACGCCACCGATGCTCTCTCATCTTTTCCACGCTCTTCACCGCTCGTAGGATTGTATCGCTCGCTATCCGGTTCCCAATATGCTGAAGCTAAACCGGTACGAACCCGATATCCGCTTTAAAGAACCCTGAAAACAAAACAAGAAAAGTTGTAAAGTACGCCCCAGGTTACGACGAATGGTCGTCACCATCAACTGATGCGGAATTGTAGTATCAGCAGTGGATTGTCGCGAGACTAGTTATTTATATTTTGAATGTGAAATGGAAATAGTTTCCAAAAAAAGTATGAATTGGTTTTAAATTTAAGTTTTCATGCCAATTTGTTTTCTCTAACTTCTTGTTGCCCAGTTTTGAGTATTTTCTCATTAGATCTTCGTCATTTTTGGATAGCTTAAAATTTTCATCGCCTCCAATTTCTTCAACATTGCAGTTGTTATTGTCCTAACTTCACCATTGTAAAGGAACATTATTGTTGCAACAACAGGTTCTAATAAAGTGGCTACTCACTTTCGCGCTTGTATTACTTATTATAAGACTCTTCTTCTGACTGAATCTCGTCTTTGCTTGGGCTACAGGACTTACAATGTCTTATTCGCTTCTTCTAACGCCTGTATTCGCGCAAGTTTCTGCCGAGTTAGTTTGACAGTATTCCGTCCTCTTAAAATCTTAATCAAAATGAAATATTGGTAATTTATCTTCATATTACCATGCTTGTGTAGACCATATTTGATGACAGAACAGCCTAATGAAAACCGTCGTGGAAGGAGGTAAATAAATGGGAAGAATTACAGAGAAAAACCGAGAATTTAACATACCAAGCAAATTATATTGCACGTCAAGGTAAATAGTTAAGTAAGAATGAAGTGATTTGCAGAGAAGAGAGCTGCTGTCAACCAATCTTTTGATTGATGACAACTGATGATTAGCAATTCTATTCGGAAGTCCACTGGATGAGAGATTCCATGGTTGCCGACGTTTCGATGTCCGAGTCGTCCATCGTCTTCAGGGCAGAACATCGTGATTTGAGGGTTCTGGAATATATAGGCCAAGTGAGCGGATCATGAGGCCCTTGATTGGCGAGACTCTTCCCGTCTGACCAATGAGGTTTCTCTTGACCCGCTCACTTGGCCTATATATTCCAGCACTCTCAAGACACGGCATTCTCCCCTGTACACGACAGACGACTCGGATACCGAAACTTCGACAACCTTGGAATCTCTTACACGGTGGACTTCCCGAATTGAATTGCTAAACATAACACACCGGGAAAGCCTCAGATCTTACTTCACAACTGATGATGATTGTATTTCTTGTTTAGAACAATCGAGGTAAATCTCTCGAGAAGTAAATAATGTGATATAAAAATCGCAATGTAGATAATGTTTCAAATGGGGGTTGAAGAAGGTTTACCACGACTTGTATACGTCTCCACACCTCCCATCCCGTTTTGACGAAAGAGGGATCGAGGAGCGAGGAAGGAGGTAAAACTTGCGGGAGAAGGATGGTAGTAGGAAGGAGAGTGATCGTTAGTGAGGGTCTGGGTGGTGTATATATACATAAATTTATATATACATACATTTATATACATCCAACCCGATGAAAAACACGTGTAGTGCACACTAATATAAACATATGTCACAGGCGTGACTGGCAGACACTCAGAAAAGACAAAAAAGAAAAACTTACAGATTTGTTATAATATATTTCGGCGGACACAACCGCCCTCGTCTGAATGTTAGTAGGTAGTGACGGGTAAAGGATAACACTTCCCCTGTCCCTCCCCTCCCTCCCTTCCTTCCACCTCAGTCCTCCCCTCCTTCTCAGTCCTCTACGTTCTTGCGACCAAGGTGCTAGTATCACCGAAATATCAAGAAACTCTCTGTGTGTTCATTTTTTGTGTGTTTCTTTGTGTTTATCGTCTGCCTTCCTGTGGCAAACTGTTTATATAAATATACAAATGTTTCCTCCAACCCCCCACCTCTCCCTCCCTTATATCCTTTACCAGTCACTACCTACTAATATTCTGACGAGGGCGGTTGTGTCCGCCGAAATATATTATAACAAATCTGTGACTTTTTCTTTTTTGTATTTTCTGTGTCTGCCAGTCACGCCTGTGACATATGTTTATATTATTGTGCACTACTCGTGTTTTTCGTCGGTTGGATGTATATAAATGTATGTATATATAAATGTATGTATATATATACATATATAAATGTATGTATGTGGGGGTGGTGGAAAGGAAAGGAAGTGGTGGGCTCTCGGGCGAATGAGTAAGGAGTCAGTCGTCGGCTCTCTACCCGGGTTAAAACCTCCTCCCACCCAAGACAGCGAGAGTCATGAGATAAAAGCGACGAGCCAGAATTAAAGGATGTGGCAAAGTCTCTCCCTTCCCTCTCGAGGGTATTACAAGAGAGGAGACGGGTGTGGGAGGGGAAGGGGGGAGAGAGGGCGAGAGTGGTGATGTTGTGGGAGGGAGAAAGGGTTGGTTTGGTTGGTATGGGTTGGTGGATTCGGAAGTAAGGGTGTAGGGGGGAGCGGGGGAAGAAAAGGAGTGGAGAGTGAGGGGGCGAAACGAAATGGTGGGGGTTTGAAGATGTTGGAATCCGCAAGGAAATGTGTCAGTGGGAAAGAGAGAGAGGATAGGATGCAGAGAGCGGAAGGTTTTTCCTTCTGCTGGAGCGGAACGAGTGAGCTCCCTTCCTCCCGCCCGGTAATGGTCTCGTCGTACCAACCAACTCCACCCCCCTCTTACTCTTCCCGCCCACCCGCCTCATGCATAACACATTAAATTTTGATGAAATAGGAAAGAGGTAAGGATCCGGCGATATCCGAAAAAGATAGAGCGCAGCCTCACTTTCGTGACTCGCTGGTTAAGACCCGCGCAAACCGCGATGAAACCTTTGCAAAAATAAGTGAATGGTGGGACCGTGTGTTTATAGCCTTTCTTTTTTTCTTTGCAACCCGCTGAAGTGTTTGCGGCAAAGGGTTCTTCATCTCTCTGTGCCTTCGTCTAACCTGTTCGTTGCACAATTCGAAAGCTAAAAGAAAAAGCTATAAATGTATTTTGGATAAAGCCATCTCAATCGGTATAATTCTTTGAAATATGCCAATTAATTTTCCCTCCAGAGCTAGTCAACTGAAAATATCTTCCCTGCAAGCAAATTAAAGTGTCATAATTACTCTTTTACATTAAAAAACGCCATACTTTTCTACTGCGGCATAGTCTATGTATAAGAAAAATTTTAGTCAAAAGACTAATAGTTTCGTCAAGTGTGGTCGAGTCTCTAAAATAAGTAAGCTGTCGTCCAGATAGGATGACAGTCAAACTACTAACAAGGCAGTTGAGTCAACTTTGGTCTTGTGTGGAAGAATTCCTAAAGTTAGTCATCAATCGTCCCGACAGCATGGCGTATGATATTCTTTTGCAGTGTTTCAATACTTTTTTCTGTAAATTAGTTTTTATAAATAAAAAATTTAATTGGCGATGCTCCCATGAGTTTGTGGCGGCTCTAGCCAGCGCTTAGTAGGACGTTCTTTAGGTAAAGGCTCTTATGCAAGGGGCCGGCTTAGAAGCGGAGGGGAGAGGACGGCACATGGTGGGCAACGCTGCCTACATAACTGCATTTAACTTAAGAGAGTGTCAGAAGCGCGTATCACGACAATGTTTGTCAATGTGAAAGCTTGTTCAGAAGATGCAGATGTTATTCGAACCCATCGGAGAAGCTCATGTCAAACAATTAGATTACGAACAATATAGTTATGTATTTGATGTGGAAAATAGAAAAAGCATTTTAAGTAAACTATGAAGGTTTGCAAACTTGATCCTTGGTAGTCAAGCGTGTAGACCACCTCAATTCCCCAGTGATAAGTCAGTTTGTAGGGAATGAACTCTCACCAGTCATTGGAGCAGCCTGCACAAATGTCACCATGTCTCACTACCACTGTAAGCATTCTCAGGAATCCTCGAGAGGTAATGAGCTCGAAAAATAAAATAATAAATCCGACAAACTTTTAAACAATTAGATTAAGAAAAATAAAGAGAGATGCGTTTGATGTGAACAATAGAAAAACATTTTGAAGTTGGCTATGAAGGTTTGCAAAGTTGAGAGCCTCGATAGTCAAACTTGGAGACCACCAACTCTCCTATGAGAAGTCAGTTCGTAAGGAATTAACTCTGACTACTCGCTAGAGCAGCCTGCGCAACTGTTACCATGTCTCACTACCACTATAAGCCTTCTCGGGAATCCAGGAGAGGTAATGAGCTCGAAAAGTAAAATAATAAAACCTGCAAACTTTCCGTACGAGGGGATCGAAAACCTTGGGTCATTTTAATGGCGATGTCGTGGTCTTTTGCGGCGGGACGTCTGGCAATGCAATTTCGGCAGCAAAACGGGACCTCGACGCGATTTAGAGCGGTGGCGGGATGCCTCGACCAGGGAGCACGACAATCTCCTGACGATCGCCTTTCCCCGCCGTCCGGGCAATTTGAGTGGGCCCCTTTAGTCTCGCAGCCGCGAATGCCGACGCTCCCTGGCTCTCCCGACCATGCATGTTTCACTCGTATCCTCCTCCTGTTCGGTACGCTTATTATCGTTTCTCTTTGAAAACTTTTGCTTGCTCGGGTTTAGCGGAGGTGCGCGAGACCGAAACTTGCGGCGACCCACGGAACTTCAAACGGTTGAGGGTTGGAAACGATTGAGGTGGTTGGTGGCCTAGGATTACGGGCGAAGGATAAAAGGTAAAAGATGTTACGAAAGACAAGAAAATATGGAGATTTTTTTCCTCCAAATATCTCACATGAATTTGTTTCTAATTTTCCTCCGATATCTTGAGGCTCGGATTTACCATTTTATACTAACATTAAAAGACACCAATTATGCTACCTGGGTAAGTTTCCGTGGAAAAACTCTTATTTTTTTCTCGGCATCACCTATGAAATATCGGACGATGTATTTGTGTTAGCAAAATGAACCCAAATCGCAAATAACTGAGCTGAATTACTCCTACAAGCTATGAAAATAACTTGATTGAAGTCTATATCTAGGCCACGTTTTATAATGCCTGGTTAAACATTTTCTTATGCAACGGCCGATTTGGTTGCGCTCACCGAACGACGATGCTTACGATCGCTTATCGGTTGTTATACGTCATTTGCTAACCGCGAATTCTCACTTAACGCCTCGCCAGTGTAAAGGCTACCATATGGACCGGTAGGCGTTTGCCGTACATCATAAAACCAGACCTTAGTTGGGTGATGTGCTATTGAAATTCTCGCTTAATTAATTTTACTGCTATTTTCTTTATACTATTTTTCTGTACCAATTTCCTGCATCAGAGGAACTTAATTTTTCGGGTATAATTTGTACTGCTTTGATTTGGTGTAATATAAGGCTCCATGTTTTTTATATTATTTATATTTATAATGGAACATGTCATAAATTGTTATTTGGCGAGAATTAGCATTTTTCTACAATGATCATTATTAATTGTTAATGTTAATGATTGTATTTTATGCTGAAATGGATCAAATTCTTGCTTGAGACCTTCAAAAGACTCTCCAGCGTCTTCTTACTCCACAGTGTCAAGTGCGAAGGGGGTGGTATAGCGGGTAGCTGGATGAAGGATGGAATTGCGGGGAGACATAGTGGTTGAAATTTTGACGGTGCTATGGTTGTTAAAGCTACCCTGACTGAGCATGCAAACTTTAATCAAATTAAATGACATTACAATTAATAAATGGGAAAATATAAAATACTTTTATCGTATAATAATATGGGATAAACATAAAGTGTAAACCCCCATTTAATATCAGCTAAAGTAAATGTGCGTTCCGCAGACTCCGTTGGGAGTTAGCAGGGCGTTAGAAAAGGACAACAAAAAAAAACAAAAAAGTGCCAAGTGGTTGTTAGGTACGCACCTTCCAGTTTAGTACGCATGTGAACCTCCCGGGTTCCAAATGCGTACTTAAGCGGGAGGCACGTGTACAAGCTGCTAACTCCCGGGCCGTCCCGATGCAACTTACTTGCTAACTGGTGCTCACGGTCCCTTTGTTAAGGTACACCTCCGTTCACCGTTTGCATGTGCCCCGCTCAACCCCCATACACTGCGCCACCAAAAAAAAGACCCCTGAGCCTGCACCCACACTTGGACCTAGGCGTTTCAGTTTGCCCGTGCACGGTTGTGTGTGAGGCGGAGCTAGGAATTGTGAGGCGAGGAACGGCCGCCCGTGAAGGAAGGGGGGAAGGGTGTCGACTTGGTCCGATGCCAATGTGTTAATCACCGAAGGGAAAGGGAAGACAGAGAGTGTGAGGGGACCGGTAAGAGTTTTACGGGGGCACGAAGGGTAAAGAGTGTGAAGACAGGAGTGTGGTGAGGGTTGGTAGGGTGACCCCTGGAAAGGAGTCGACGAAATTCGGAGAGGCGGAGAGATTCCGCGAGGTTGGTGTGGGTAGGAAAACAGCACGGTATTTATTGGAGAAAAAGAATTGCTACGAGACTAGAGAAAGTTAAAAAAAAATCTCAGAGCGGAGCCGTTGGAGATCGAAGAGGTAAATCAGGTTAGTGAGGATGTAGTAATGCTTACTGGCATCGCACATGCGTGGACCTTGTTCGAATCCAAGCGGTGATATTTATGCAGCGGTGGAATCTTGATATCTGCGTAGTAGCTTCGACACTTTCAACGGGGAAAATGACGGGCCGCCATAGTCCTTTAGATTTAGGCAATAGTCGATAAATTCACTCTGTGGAATTGAGACCCAATAAAAAATACTATGATTAGTACTATTTTGCAATTTTTTAAACAAATACAACCGTATATTGCTTGATTTTTACGTCATTTTTAGGATTTTGACCTACCACTTAGCATAAAGTGTAGAAATTGTTAAGCAACTAGTTTCTTAAAATAATAACTGTTAAAATTAATAGTTCACTTTCTCTATGGAAACGCTGTGATTTTAGCATTGAGCGTGGAGGTGTGAAATAATTGTGTTTGACTGATCACTACAAGTTGCGTGCCATTACATTGGGTTGGTCAAATGTAACTGCGAATATTGCGATTTTATTCAGGACAATGCCTGCCCCATGAGTGTAGATATATATAATCTTCAGAATCATCGCATGGAAAACTCACAGAAACCTTTGCGGAGCTGCATTAAAGAATCTAGGGTATATTAAGCAAGTAGTAGGAATTCTCACTAATGATAAGTGGAAAGAGAAATTCTACTTATCTCTGGTTAACCCTCATCTCGGATGCGCCGCGAGTATCTGGGATCAAACTGTGACATATTTCATCCGCGACGTAAATGAAATACAAAGGAAAACGGGCACTCTTCGACAAAAACTGCTTTGAGCGAGAAGAGTGTGTCAAACAGCAGATGAATATTATACTCTTGTTAAATCTTAATTTCTTAAATGCTGTGCTGCATATGTTAAGCATGTGTGTTCCCCACGATATACATAAAGCTATGGCAATTCCAAGATATTTCACTTTACCTGGAGACTTAATGTTTACTCCACCGACTGTGTAGGTGCATGAAAGAATTTCAGGCGTAACTTTGTGGAAGTATTCAATATCCATACTGGTAAAAATAGGAATTCGATAGTAAATTTCCACACTGTTTTAATGAGCACCAACGATGGTTTCGACAATTTACTTTAATAGTGACACAAAGTGTCGAAACTATGGTCGGTGTTCATTAAAATAGTGTGGAAATTTACTATCGAGTTTTCAATTTTACCAGTAAGTATAGGTGTGTTACTTGCGGGGGTATATTTGAAAGAAAACGGTATATATTTTTGCAGGGAATCCAGAAAATGATATATATTTGACCCTGTTTCCTATCTACTCCATGCTCTGTCGTCGACATGCTGCGTAGTTTGTTCCTTGGAATTGGCCACCTCTCATTTGGATTCTGTCTTGTTTCCTCCCGACTGCGCCATTAATTGCGGCCGTGTCTCAAAGTCCCGGTCGGCTGCAACCGCACTTTCTGTTGAAGAATACGTATCGCGAATTTCGAATTGACGTACACATCATGAATCATAAACGGTGCATATATCATTCCTTTGTGCTTCGGAGCAGATGTCATGTGCTGAGTTTTCCGACTGTGTTTGTCCCTATTTTTGGTAACCGATCATATTTTTTCATGTAGACTGCAAAATGAAGGAATGAAACTTAGGAGAGTCGATAAAATGGCTTGCAGACACACATTTTTGAACAACGACCGTAAAATGGCTGCTGAGTATAGGTGCAACTACCAATACATGTAGTCAATTTGGACTAGAAAGCAAAAAAATTGCCTGTCGCTACTCGGCTGAATCCTACGGTGGTGGATACGAACGGTGTTCAACATTTTTTGGAACAATGGTGCTATTCTATCATGCTTTACCTTTTTTTCACAAAAGATAAGTTCATAAGGACTGTGATAAACTGGTCATTATGAAATACCTATTACTGACGTTAAACGGCCCTATAGTTCAATTTTTTTTAAAGAACCCAAGAATTTGTTTGAGGATGATTCAAGTATTTTTACAATATTTTGTTTCAAAACTAATTTTAGTTTGGCATATATCCAGATTATCGGTGCTTTGCCAGTAACTGTCCCCTCTGTCTTTCATTTCAACCTGAATATTTTGGCAATACCATGGGGATAAAATATTTTAATAAAGAATGAGTCATTTGGGTCGAGTCTCAGCTACTCTCATACTTCGTGTGCCCAGCTAGGCAGACAGAGAAACATACTGGGAAAATTTTTGTGCAAATGCGCTACTTTGTTTACAAAAATGAAGAAAAAGAATGATAAAATAGCACTTCTGCCTAGGAAACCTATAAAAAATAAATCATAGCAAATGTTGTCATGTAAAGTAGAGAAAATCCTTGGAAAAATATTGCTGAGGATATTGATGATGAAAAAGTACCCTACGAAGCATCTGATGTGAGAGAAAGGTAGTGGTAACACGATGTAAATTAGGGAAGCTTAGTTGTGATGTTGAATATTCAGTAAAGTTGGCTTTCGCAGATTCTTATGTTATTGAAATAGCGCATGCGACGCGAGGGACAGGTGAAATTATTTGACCGAAGAGAAAAATCTTCAAAAAAGTTGTCGGAACAAAAAAAAATATAAAGCAATCAAAATTACAGCTTCTGAATGAGTGTCTGGGAGGTAAATAATTATTTACGGAAGGTTTTTCATTGCCACAACATGCGTTTAATCATGTTTTTATTTTGCAGAAGATTTTTCTGTGAAATAATTTTCGAGAGGTGGCTGGTTAGCGACATTTGAGATATTAGATAATTCCGTCAATGTCCACTGCCGAACTAACTCAATGAAAGCAAATTACCTTAATTACCGGGCCAACAGAATCGTCCAAAATGCAAAAAAGTTATAATTTGTATCTTAAAGCTGTCATAAAACATGTTCCAGTACTTCAACGCGTAATACGTCGTTTGATGTATTTTATTCGCATAACATGCCATTGAGAACGTATAAAAAACTAATTTATAGCAAAGAAACATGCATCATAATCATTTTTAGCAAGATACCTGCAATAATAACAGCTTTACTGAGACTAGACGTTTAATTTGAATTAACAAAAACCTGGTCAGGATATTCAATTCAGAGCTTCAAGTTGACAAAGGCTAATGAATCTTTAAGTATTTGTAAAATGTAAGTAATGATATATTCATAGTAATATTTTCTTGAAGAACAGAATTAGCAATTTTCCACTGGAATAATAAACTTAATTCGACCATGTTGCCGATGTGCCACGTAACCAGCAGGTAATGATATACTATATTGAAACCTAATGAATATGTCGAAAGTGAAAGAAGCATAGAAATCATGGTAAAATTAAATTTATTAATCTGGTGAAAAATTGCTTTGCCTGTTCTTCAATATGAATGAAATTCCACCTCATCACGCCTGATACGTCTCTTTCTGATTTTTTCTTAAATGTGGCCTAACTCCCTTTGAAATCGATTTTTAAACCAGCTGGTATGGTATCTTCGGATTGTGAACATTTTCCGCGTGAGTTTTCAGAGGTTCATTGCGATTGTTTGAACTTTCTCTGCAACTTCCAAGGTCCCAACTTTGCATTGTTCGAATACTTTCCATATACTGCGTAAATTATTTCTATAACGATTCACATCAAGGTCCTCCGGCATTCTCTACGGGCAAACGACTGAGATTTCTGTTGAAGTTAAGTTTTAATTACTAATTTACAAATGTTTTCATACCCTGCTAGAGTTTTACCTTCGTCAATCGGTTGTTTTCATCTGCAATTTTGGAAATATATGTGCATTACAATAGATTTATTGAAATAGAAAAGTAATGTGAAAAATTAAGGGCAATAATTTGTTACATATTAGAGATCAAAATTTACACGACGCATTAATAGATGTAGACGGTATTAAGTAATATTATTTCATTTAATGAGTAACGTTAGTTAAATTCACGGAAGAATAATAGAATGAGGTCACACAGTGTTCATTTTTTAAGTGCATCCTCAAATTTTGTGCGCAAAGAAAATGTTACCAGCTTGGTCCAGTAATTATATTGTAGGTCGGTGAAATTCTGGAAAATATAAAAATCCGTGCTCCCAGAAAGAGTCAATAATTGGAAAAATGTTGCCAAAATGTGGAAAGGAGTGCATTTAAAAGAAATGCAGCGATATGCGAGGAAAATGTAAATTAAGGGGATGGTGCACCAGCACAGAAAGTGCAAAGCAGTGTAAAATTGAAAAATACGGGCAATGCATTAAAGGTCTCAGATAGAAGAGTATCTCCAAGCAGATATTTAAAGATGATGGCGAGAGATTCGAGATACCAAAACTCCGTGACAGACTTCGTACTCAGAAATCCTCTCAAGGTTCAATCGTTAGCCTTAGGCTACTGTTGTACACTTATGGTGACCCTATTTCTCCCTTTGATGTTCCACATTTGTGAGGAGTACAAAATTAAACATGAATAATATCTGTTGAAATTCTCAGCCGCGTGGACATTTTCAAGCTTGAGACATCATTTATAAAAAAAATTCAAATGTAACTCCTTTGGGGTCTATATAAATATTCCCTTTGGTGATTTCGTTGTATCAAGTTCATTCAGTCCTGAGGCTAGGGAAAACCTTTTTTCTGAATGTACCTTTACATGAAGTTTGGGTGCCAGTACTCATTTTTGCCACGTAAATTCTGAAGGGAAGTCACCCTGAAAGTTAAATCTCATCTTAGAATTGGCGTATGCTTATTTGAGGAAATAATCTGAATAGTAAGGGAATTTTTTTAGCGAGTTACTAGAGCTAAGAGGTATAATGGTTCGTGGCACAGATTAATACTACCGAAGTAGAAGCTTATCTTTATTTCCGCGATAGTCTCCCATAAATACTCCGTGAATTGAATGGAATCAGGCTCAACTTAATTAAATCTCATCTGTACTCACGATAAAAACATCTCTTATTCTCATAGAATGTACTAACGATGACCGGTTTCAAACAAAAATGGACATCAAAAGGTACTCCTCGATTCGATGATACCCATGGTAGAAGGAAAAGGATCGTTTTACAGCCATTCTCTAAAATTTTAATGTCATTTAGCTTAATAATAATAGCTGCTATATCTTTCAGTTTGTTATTCTGGGATTGTGACCTCGAAATTTTGCCTTTGGTTGTATTCCGAATGTGTTTAGGACCGATTTATATGTATTACTGAAACGTAACCCAGGATCTCGGCAAACCATTCATTTGGGAATTTAAAAATTCGCAAGTCCATCCCGATTTGATTATCATGTGAGTTGACCATGAAGCTATATTATCCTATCCCTGTATATTCGGCGTCCCACAGCCAGGGAACTGGCTGATGGCGCATATTTACGGCTTAGTCAGGAAGGACGTTAAAGCTTTCAGGTATTGTAGGAGCGTCTGAAGAAATTACAACTTGGCTGTTTCCACATGAGGTTTTATTGTTACCGACCATGGTTTCGTTACAGAGTAACATTATCAAGGTAAAACTTTTAAAAAGTTTTTTAAAAGTTTTACCTTGATAATGTTACTCTGTAACGAAACCATGGTCGGAAACAATGAAACCTCATGTGGAAACAGCCAAGTTGTAATTTCTTCGGACGCTCCTACTATGAAGGATTTCCACGAAGTCACGCCAGCTACCATTACTTATACTTTCAGGTATTCATTTTGAGGTGGATTTCGTCAAATTTCTTTAGCTAACCGATGTCAATAGCCGTGCGTATGGCAAAGTAGCGTCAATTTAATCTAGTTTCAATAAATTCCTTCGAAACAGGTTAGCGTCGAGGACGATTGACTATAATTTTGCTGTGGCGGTGTCCTAAGCGGTTGGGTAATCTGTGCATTGGTGAACCCCGACCGCAGCAGCCGCCTGAAATGCGCCTGCAACTCAAAAGGGGGTCATTCTGATTAATGGGCATTCCGTCTCGCGGAAGGGACGAGATGGAGGGAAGTGCGAAGAGGAAAGAGACGGTCGAATGGGCGAATCGGAGGACGGCGAAAGGGCCCTATGGCCCTTTTCGGCCGGTTGGAGACGAAGTTGTGGGGGACACTGTGTGTGGAGGCGGCCAGAGGGTAATTTAAGCGGGATGGAGGGAGTTTGAAGTGAGTTTTTAGGTGGCCGGGCGAACGGGAACGAGCAGTTTGGAGATCTGTTTGGGGCAATCGGAAGGGGGCGAGTCCGTTCGATGTGACGCGATCAATCGAATTCACGCTGACCGGACGTTGTGTTCGATACTGCGGACGACATTCGTCGTCGGAGATCATATTCTTACAAGAACACTCAAAATTATTCTTAAATCGTAATCTTTCGTAATGGTTATCTTTTGTAATCATAATCTTTTGTAATCGCAAACTTTCGTAATCTCAATAACAATCTTTATCTTTTTGTATCGAAGAAAAATAAATATATTGTTACCATGTTAAGAGTGATAAAGTCAATAGACGGCAATTGTCGTTATCCGGACGATATCCTTTGACTGCAGATGACGATCGTCGTCAGAGTTATAAAGTTTTCGGTCATTCGCAAAAATTATTAATATAATTACCACGTTGAAAGAGTAAACGCTGAAAGACCCCGATTGACGTCCTCCGGGTGCTATTCAGTGACTGCGGGCGACTATCGTCGGAGGAGTTCGTATTCCTTGAAAAACATGGCGAAGTTTCCATCAGTAACGGAAAAATAAAATGCTACCTATAGTATTTGTTTATAGTGTATATAATTAAAAAAATATTGTAGGAAAAGGCTTTATGAGGAATACCTAAGGGGTAAACACATATACCAAATAAATGAGGAAGATGAGAAGAGCTACGAGAGAGTAAGGGAAATGCCACTATGTAGGACGGAGGGGTCTAGTCAACCAATTTTTGGATTGAAGTACTAATGCTGATAGATTCCATTCATTTCCATTATACTATGTTTACGATATACATGCTCATCGGTGTTTACACCATGATGGTTCAACATTTTTGATTAATAGATATCTCTGCTCATCATGTCATTTCGTTGATTAATTGTTAACATGAAGGCGGTGGTAGTTGAATCATTTTCATTGAGTAATGGTCCGCTCAGATCAATGGAGACTTAATTTTTATTATTCGATAGTGTTTAATTCGGTAATTTCAATTTACAGATATTCACCTATGTCCATGAGTTGATCAACAATATTTTAATTAAATCTTCCTTCGCTCATTCAGTCATCTCGATAGTTTGACTGATTTGGTCCAGGCGGTAGTATTATAATCAATATCAATGAGTAATGTTCCATTTAGCTCGATGAAAACTTACGATTTTCATAATTCAGTCGTTTCAAGTTTACTAATTGAGTTGAAAAATGTTAGTAACTGTCTATCGGTTTGATCACTCTTATTTTTTCAACATTTGGTGGAAATTTACTTCGATAATCCTCTTACCTAAATAGTTGAACAGTTTCGATGGGTGCGATCATAAAATGACCGTGTTCGATGTATTACAATCCGTTAAAGTCGATGAATAACGCATTCCGAACAATTCACAACTCGGCTCCGTTCCACTGGGCTGGCTGAGTGGAAAAGGGCAGGAAAGATTTTTTGAACGCCGAGAGCGAGTGGGCGGATGGCGGCAGACGACTGGGATTTGTGTACGCGTTCTGGGTCGTGAGGGAAATCGCCCTCTCACTCTTTCTCTCTCACTCTCTCTCTCTCTCTCTGGAGACACGGGTGGGAGAGAATGGGGGAGGGTGGAAATGGGCAGGAGGAAGGGAGTGGTAGACGGGCAGGAAAAGGGTTATGGCAGTGGGTGTGTGTGCTTTCGCTCGGCTTCGGGGTCCGATGTAAACGGGAGTAATTGCTTGAGACTCCTGTGGAATGGTCGGTGGGAGAGAGTGTGCGGATGGCTTTTCGGGATCGGGGCCATGCGGGTCGTAGTCTTGTGTAGGACTCTTCTTTCCTCCCACCGTTCCACCCGAAGAGGGGAGCCGGGCTGGGTTGGGACGCCGGGATGCCGGTATATGTTGCCAGATAGGGGAGGAGGACCGAGTCGGATTCGGAGTCGGAGCTGCGAAGAGGGAGTAGACAAAGAGAGAGAGAAAAAGGAAAAGGATAAAGGTAGCAATGGTTGCGTAACTCTGAGAGGACAGTATTAAGCATTGGGGGGTCCAGAGAAAACAAATATGGGCAGAACATTAGGGATAGTAGAGGATAGTTACATACACATTGGGGGACATTACTTTTATAACATTCTATCCGAAGAAATTAAATGTGTGAATCACTGTGAAAAATGTATACTGTTGGCCAAATCATTGATGTTGGCTTGGAAGAGCCTAATTTATTTCATTCATCGGTCATTCAATCCTAAGACAGGTTGACTGCAGCCCTCAACCATTCCCTATCTAATGCTAGTTCCCTAATCTCCAGGTATATCTTCCTATGTACTTTCCTCTTTATTTGGTCCATGAACTTATTCCTGGGTCTACCTCTGGGGACTTTTCCCTCTATTTTGCCTCAATTATTTTCTTCACAAACCCATTGTCTCTCAGGGTGTGTCCAATCTATCTTGTTTTTCTTTTCTGTATGGTGTTCCACATGGCCCTTCCTTCTTCTACTTTTCTGTTTACTTCATCATTTCTTATTTTGTTCATCCATTAATTTATATTTAAAAGATATTTGGCATAAGTTGAGAAAGGGGACCAGAAAAGATCTGAAGCTTTCGAAATCTGGTATTGGAGGTGGATACTGAAGACCAATTGGACGGATAAAATAAAAAAAATGTTGTAGAATTTATAAGATTCAAAGAAGAAAGAACCGTACGTAATATTACATAAGAAAATATATAAATTGGGGACACCATTTTGCATAGTGGGTTTGTTAAGAATATAATTGGGAGAAAAATGGTGGGTTAAATTCCAAGAGGATGTCTCAGGGAAAAATGTATGGACAAAAATAGAACTACTAATAGAAGAGCAAACTGGGAGAAACTAAAATAGCGTTAGGTAGGAAAGTTCGCAGGGCTGCAATCACATATTTTTAGGATTAAACAACCAATGATGATGATTTACTACTTGACGGAATATTGAATATCGGCTTTAAGTATATATTTATACTCATACATGTCCTCGTACTAAGGTTACAATACTGCAATCGTTTGTTCTGGCACCCTTTCCTATCAGTTTTACCAGTAGTTATGCAATACGAAATCAAGCACGTGACGTAAACGGACACCAATTATGGCAAAAAAATTCCAGAAATAATACACGGCCTCAACTTGTGAGATTCCTCCGTCATATCCAAACCAGTTGATAAAGCACTAGAAGAAACCCAATGCGAACATAAGGACTTTGACTACAGAAATATTGATTTAACACTAGTTTTTTTTATATACTGACTTTAAGATTTTGGCAAAAAACCGAGGGCAGTGGTGGGAAGGTGGGCTTTAACGAAGGGATTTATAAGTCGGCAGAACGGCTTAAAGGATTTCAGTGGAGTAGAAGGGAGTGGAATAGCCAATGATCCCTCTTTTTTCACTTTGAACTTGCTCTATTTTTTGTTGCATGGATATCATGAAAGACACAAGACTCGTTCTTTAACTCTGCCCCCTTTTGTCAGCGAAGTTACCGCAGAGATATTGAAGATAATGATTTGTAAAGTGTTTCATTCCCAGTCCTTTATTCAGTAATTGAAAACGAAAGCAATGTTGGGCGTCTCAGTGTTTGAGGGTTCGGAAATGCGAGAAAAATTAGCATGACATCATTATTGTTGTAGTTACCATTTCCAGTGAATGATGGAAAATAGATTAAGCCTGAGGGTCAAAATTCTAGTCACTGCATTGGAGTGGAAGGGGAGTTCATATTCTGGAAATCTCGCAAAGATTTGGCGTAAGTACAAGTTGAACCCTTAATAGGGTGTGTAGAGTTACATAGCTCAGAAACTTGGTTGCTATGGAAGGAGAGTGAGAACATACGGGAGGCTTATGCGGCGTGGAAAAGGAAGGAAAGATTGAGCTGAACGGAGAAGAAAACAAATAAGTGATTGATGCAAGGTGAGTGAGGCTGCAAGAAACAATGCTTTCGGGATAAAACTCAAAGAAGAGCTTTACATTTTTCGAAAAACAAACGAAACCTAGAGACGCGTTTATGTTAAATAGGGTCGTAGAGGGGATAGTATTCGGAGGTCGCAAACGATATTGGAGAGGGATGGATATTTCATAATAGCATTAGAATTATAGTGTAGAATAGAAAAGATTAGAAGTATTCGCAACTTTATGCTGGAGTTGGGGAAAGAATTCCAAATGAATGGATAAAATGAGAAATGAAGTAGTATACAGATGAGTAGAAGAGGAAAGGACCCTATGGAACACACTACAGAAAAGAGGAAGTGGATGGATTGGACACGATCTGAGGAAGTATGGGTTTTTGAAGCATATAATTGAAAAAAATTTGATGAAAATGTACCCAGAGGAAGATCAAAGAATAAATACACACATCAAATAAAGAGGAAAGTATATTTAAAGAGCTGCCAGACAGTAAGGGAACCAGCTAGGAAAGGATGGAGGGCTGCAGTCAACTAATCTTAAGATTGAATGACCAATAATGATGATGGCTATTCATTCTTCCCTATCTTACACTGCCTGTTTTATTTAACAATAGTTCTTTTCCCACTTACTTCTATGTTTTTTCACTGGTGTACCTTTATAACTCTTGAAGTGTTACAATCCTCACATTCAATTTCACAAAAAATATCGTAACAAATAAGACATAATTTTATATTTGTTTCAGAGCCACCCCGAAAATTTCACTCTTGGATTAAGGTGTTCTAAAATTTATAATTTTACAGCTATGAACATTATATTTGGAGGCAAAAAAAGAAACGTCTTCGTTCCCAAAATTTATCTAGATCGGACTCATTAATACAGGGACATTAAAATAGAGGAAAATTTAAGGCTCTCGCGATAAATATTTCTGAGAGCGATGGTGCCCGCAGAGCGTATGTCCTAGTAAAAACAGGGTCCGAAAAAAAATGTAGCCGCGGTTTTGTCGGTGGGCACGATGCATTCACATTCACTCAAGCCATTAACACACGCTTTCCGGTGAGTTATGGCTTGGAACTAGCTTGTATCCTTGCCACATTTATCAAGATCAAACGTAAAGTTATGCGGAATAGTAAGGTAATAGATACTTCAGAATATCACTTATCTACGAGGAAACAGTCAGCTGAAAACGGTAGAAGTATCGCAAAAAATGTAAATTTGAGAACACGGGGACGTTTCTTCGTGCCAAATCTCGGAGGGTAATCAGAACTGTGAAATGACTATTAACTGATAAACCTAGAGACAACTTCTACTTTATGGGTCAACACGAAAATAGCCTGATGAAACGAGGCAAGATTCCCATTCCTAGTCATTCTCCTAGAACTATCTTTCTTTCTATTCTGCCTAGTAAAAAATAGGTTCTTGAGCATTCCTGCTTACAGTTTCCTTCAGGGTGCGGACGAGAGTTCATTTCTAACATTTCCTTCTCTAAATCATATACTTTTTCATTCCTCTTTCTTCTTCATGTACCTTTAGTATCCCTCCCTTATCTTCAAATTTTCCGGAATTTCCATTCTTTTACATTATCACTGGCACCTACGTAATACTCTCTTCTCTACGACCCTGTTCTACATATTTTTACCTCTCATTACGTTGTTGGAGCATATTTAATTAAATCTCTCTCTTCTTAGGATTTCATCACAAATGCTTCCTTTCTTGCAGTCCGCGCAACACTTCTTTATTTGGAATAACTGCGTTTATTTTTTCAATCAGCCACCGAGAGATTGAAGAGTTAGCGTAATACAGAGTGATGAGATAAAGGCTGCAGCTGACCAATCTTAGAATCAAATGATGAAGCATCTGAAGATGGAGGTGATAAAGTGAATTAAATTTGCGGAAAGTCATAACATAGTCTATTTTTTTGCTTTTAAAACAGAAACTGCCTGGTAACTAAACAAACCGAATGATACTCCTCCCATATGCCTCCATCTGGCATCGCTCCTATCGCCAAGGTGGTAGAAACGAGGGTAAAAACGAACTTTAAGATGGTGAAAAAGATATTTCCGTCGTAAAACAAAGTTTTCGGTCGGATTTACGCGCTCAAATTAAAATCGCTAATGTCGGCCCACCAATCAACTCCGAGCTAGGTGACGTGGCACCAAAAGTCTGAAGAGAATGTGTTAGTGTATGGGTTCGGTTGAGGTTTTTTTTCGCTACAGCTTCCCCGCGAAAGACATTCTGAGAATGGGAGAGGGTCATAAGAAATCAATGTCCCGAAGAAAGCGCCGATATGGGTTTCTGAAAGTGCCCTTCGTGTTTCACCCGACGCGGGTCGGGTAGGAACCGGGTACCGGGTGCCGGGTAGGAACGGAGTACGCGGATCTCGAAAAAGCCGAAAGAAGTAAGGAAAGATCGGATGTGGCCGGTCGAGGAAACAAGACAAAAACCCTTCCATACTTTTAGTACGTGGCGTGATTAACGTGTCCCCTTTCTCCTCATTCTCAACTCTCCACCTATCGCAATGATTTAGCGTCATTGCGGATGATTCAAGTAATATTTATTCTGCATTTTAAGTTCATAATCATCATCTTTTTGAAAATTTATATTCCCATTGGTTATGTTTTTATCAGTAGTTAAACATTTTGCTTAACTTTCGGTAGGTTTTTCAGACTTTTTCATCCCTCTTCATGTGATGGTATATTTTTGGACTGATGTTTATATACTAGGATCCAAGTCAAATTCCCAAAATCGTTTCCTTACAGGAATACGTTTTTCTTAGACTTTTAATTTTGTATTTGCTCTGATGTGTGATTATTTTATGCCTAATCATAGTCGCAAAAATGGGATCATGGCATTTTTTTCCTTGCTGGTAATTCTTTTAATTCTCTTGAGATCGTTTCTATTTTAATGATAAGTTTTTAATACTATTGTGATAAATATCGTATGCAAATATAAGTGAGGTCAAAATCTAGATATAATTTTTTTATCTGTCAACTACTGCCATTTTTGTACCAATTGTTTAAATCCCGGAGAAACCTACATCTTTACTTTTGTCTTACTCTAAGATCAAGTTTAAAAATCTAAAGCTAGCTATATTATTTGTGCAAAAACAAAATAAATACTTTGCTTCATCAATAACGCGATACGTCCACTAATTTACTCTACAATGTAATACAAAATTCCCTCGACCAGTCATCGTAAGGGCCGCGTCATCTTGCAGTCAACGTTGACTGGCAATAATAAAACCGGGGATAAGTCTCACCCGATAACATAAAAACGTTCATTCATCACCCCATCCTCCGATTCGCCACATTTCCTTGCCTCTCGATCCCCGGAGGAAAGCGGATATTTCCCCACACACGAGCGGCGGGCGACCTCAACCGTTTCACAACCCTTTGGGCTGCGAGGTAGACAGTCTTGCGGCGGGAACGAGGGGTCACACGGGGGAGTGACAGGGAAGAAGTGGGGCTCGCGAAGACCCCCAAAGGACAAACAAACACCTCCCCTCCCCACATAAACACATACAAAGGTCGCCCGCTTTCATGTGGTCGTCTAGCATTCCCGCGGAGCGGGTCCTGCGACGTGGCCGCGGAAAGGCCTTGGGGCGCCGGCGCCAGCCCGTTTGGGTCCCTGCATACATACATGCCCGCGTTCTTTCGGAGTATGGGCAGTAAAAAAGAGCTTGATTCACGGAGATTCGAGAAATTGGCTGTTTTCATAATATTTCCGAAATGTGCTACAATGGCATACTTGTTTCCCTTTCTACAAATGTCTTCTTTACGTCTTGCTTCATACGCCTTCTCTTATTTTTTGAGACTCTAATTAGTTTACCTTTAAAAAACTAAAAAAAACAATAAAAACTGTAATGGAAAAACCTTTCACCATTTTCACCCATGACATCGTTGGTCTGCCACTTCCTCTCCATCCATTAATCCTCGATCATAAATCTATTTTCTTACTTCTCTCCCATCCATTATTTCGACATTACCAAAGCAGCGATGAAATATCTTCACATGGATTTCAATTTCCAGGAAAACCATAAATCATTTTTACATAAATCACTCATTCCTAATCTTTTCTCTTCTACCTGTATTTCAAACTCTACTCAAATTCATAATACCAACTCTATTCATGTTTATTTTGGTGAGCCTACGTCTCACTAACACACAAAAAAGTGGGAAGTAGTTCTCAATCATCCACTGCGGTGAGAGGTGGAAAAAATTGTGCAAGGGATACGGGAACAGGAAGAGTAGGAGGGGATCCGATAACGGTCATGGTGTCACCCAGGACTGTTTATTAGCATCCGTAATATGGGTTACCAGGGGACCGGCTCCACTCCGTTCCTACACGACCAAGTCGAGGCTTGATATATGACTTCACAGCTTTCGGGGCACGAAAAGGTTGGGTATGAGAGGTGGGGTTTTGGGGACCGCTGGCAGAAGCTTATGTGGTGCTGCCGTGAAGTGTCGGGGTAAGGAAAATAACCAATGGTGATTTGCCTCTTTAGGAAGGCAACCAACGACTAAGGTCATTTGTGCCATTAAATGCGGGTTGGTATTTTTGGCAATGAAAGGGTTAGTTGGGCAATAAAGGCAGGTAAAATGGAAACCTGGTGTTGGAGCTAGCTTGCTCTCAGTGTTAAGGAGTATATGGGCCCGCATTTTCACGTCGTATCCGACTTGCGATAAGGAGAAACAATTCAAGAAAGTTGTGATTTTTCTTCGATTAAATTGATACAATATCTAACAATTGTATGGGGAATAGTATGAAAATAATGAAAATGGCATATTATTTCTCACACGAAGATTGATTGATTGGCGTTTTGAGTATGCTGCTGAAATGAACGAGAAAAGGACAATTTAGAGAATGGAGGATGGGTGGAGAGAAAGCTGGTGATTTTATTAGCAAACTCGTAAAGGCAGGTGACAAGAAGACTACGGTTTAACGCTCTGCGCGACTGAAAATAGTTCGAGGAAATAGAGGGGCATTAAAACATAAGTGGACTTAACTGATCTGTCACGGAACTTAAGACTGTGCCTAACAAGAGGAACAAACAAGAAAACGAATGAAATCACAATCAATCCATTCCAAAGAGGTATATTTAAATTACGGGTAGGGAAACTTTGATGAAGGCTCCAAGCTACTTCAATCCAGATTGATGTAATTAATTGCCCATGGAAATTTATGAGGTGTTTTCTTCAAGATGCTATCTGAACCTATTCTTATACTGACGTTAACTGTCTTTATTGTTAAAAAAAAAAAACAAGAAAAATGTAACTGGAATGAGCTCACTCTTACTAAGAGGACCAATTTTTAATGTTTTATCTGTCAGACAGACATTTATATCTAATGTGGAAAAAACTTGAGTGATTTCCTCTTGAAATTCAAATAGAGATCACCTCAATTATTCGTACCCGGAGTATCAGGATAAGAAGCTAACTCTTCTTCTCGTACTAACCCTTTCCTAGGGAACTGCAAAACTCTCGCAATACAACCCTTAGTTTTTCCAGTACATGGTTCCCTTATGGGGTCGTCACAAAGCCCTTTCTATATAGATCACAAAATTTTGCGTCCTTCCTTAACTCTTCCCCAACACTAAAAAAAACTTCCCCTTCGCCAAACCGTCCGTGAAAGGCTTTGTCTAAGGGATTTGTTTAGCGTATCGTAAATTCTCCTCTGCACGGGCGTAAAATAGGGACGAGCGTAAATGAGAGGGTAGGTGGGGAGGGGGTGGAGGAGGGTTGTGAATGGCAGGGGTTGGGGAGGGAAGGAAGATAGGAAGTTGGCGAAGCGTTGAGTGTGTATAGGTGGTGGGAGGGATGTTCGCCACCATGGCCAGCTTTTGCGAGAGGGCGCAGTGCAATGAAAGTCAACTAGATGAGAGGGGATTACGGCACGTATCAGGGATCAACCGGTGGCGGATACCCTGGGAGTTCGTTGGTTTGCCTGCGGGGGTCTTTGAATGAACTAAGAAAGGGTCGCTCACTTTTTTAAATACCGAATTATGTGGCTCCTGACTGTGACGGAATATGTTGACAATAAATACTAATAAGGGACTCGTTTTGGTATTTTACCATTTAATTTATGAGTAGAAACCTTACTTACCAGAAGTAAAAGAAAAACACCCGATTGGGTAGCAGTGAAGACGTAATTAATAGGATGATTGTTTGTTTGAAAAGCAGTTGACTATCTGGTTATACAGTGTTAGTGAAGACAATCTAGGTGCGTTGATGAATAATTATCAACTTCGAAAGCTCGATTTAAATGGCGAAATACTTTCCCTCACCTAAATAAAAAAGGCTTAACTTAGAACGGGCCCGAATATCTGTGCTGATGATTCGGTTCAAATGTACACTACACCATGCGTTTTGACTGAGTCCCTTCGGAGAAGGCATCTCTCAATACTTCACTCAGATCTAGTTCTACACATCCTGTTCTCGGCCTGATCAACATCTTTCACTTGTCGCCATACTCTGATTAATGAGGGCAGTACTCCACGTATCGGGTAATAAGGCAAAGACAGCGATGTACCACTCGCGGGGTGATCCATTCCAACTTTACAACTTCGTGGTCAATGATAGAATTAGAATAAACGTCACTTAATTTGAGTGGGTGGTCGAGAATGATGCCAGAGTGACCTTGAGTTTGTGCCGCGCATATGTAAGGCGGGAATCAGCCAGTTTTGGTTGTGGCCAAATAGGGTGTGATGTGTATTATTCGATTCGGATGTGCTAGCGCGCTGAATTTGATTTCTAGCGTCTTCTATTGCATTATTCCACAAAAAGGGACTTCATGCATATCAGCCGTTGAAAAACCGAAAACAAATCGCAAGCGAAATCAGAATTTTCTCATTGTTATAAGCCAGTTCAGAATTAATATATTACGATCTTCGGTCTGTACTCAACGATAAGACAAGAGGAAATGTGAGCGGCGTATCTCTTTGGGCAGTTATTTACACAAAGCCGACGGCCGTGTCCCCAATACCGACACACCCGAATTTTCATGGTGCCTATAAATAGTGTCCGTATCCTCAAGAGGTCGTAAAGCTTAAGGCAGTCAAATCAGACAAATGGCCCAAATGGCTACTTTCAACAATGCTAGAGATGCAGTACAATGATACAGACGCTACTGAAAACAATTCAATATTATTTCTTCCACCCTTCACCAGCGCTATCATTAAATATTTTTACCTCAGTCTGAATGCATTTAGCTATGTGTGCAGCCCATGCAATTAAGATAAAGTTTGATATATAAATAATTAGAAATTGCTTATTTGCACCTAAGATTTTATTCATTGAGGAGATATTAGTTTGCAAAAACTTAGCTGTCGATGCATGCACGCTTTTTATGTATAATATATAATCTATAAACTTTTAGGTGTAAAGCATTGGTGGAAAAAAACGTCTATGGTAATTTCATGAGACTCTTCGTATTTGCCTAATTCTCTTTTTAACTGCCGTGCTCGAAAGATGCATACATTTGTTTTATATGTTAAACTTGAATTCATTTTAGCCAATGTTTTTAATACGTATCTATGGGAAATATTAAGTATCAGTTTCTCAATAGCATAATAGCTCCTAATGACTTTGTGATGAACTTAATGAACATGCCACGGATAAATTTCTGCCGAAACTTGCGGCTAACAGCTTAATTCAGCTCAAAGGTAGTCCATTTTCCTCACCAAATCCTCAATTTAAAGAGAGAATACAGTTAGCAAAGCTTATTTGTCTCTTAAAGTGTATCAAATATCCATTTTATGACGTCAGCCGCGAAAGGTTCTCGAGGAAAAGAATCAAACCTTCAACACTCTTCATATTTGTACTCAGATGCGAGTAGTTGATCACTTGAAGGGCTGATAGGATGGAGAAATTTTTTTTAATGTGAGACGCATGAAGAAAGGAAAAGGAAGTGATATGTGGGATCGATGAAAATGTACGCATCCGATCCAAACCTTCTGAACTCTCTCTCTCCCTTTTGGGTATAAGGTGTATCTGGAAAAAGTTTCGTGGACAACACTGCTCCTGACAGTCCGTATAAAAATGGCTGGAAGGAATTGGTCGGACAGACGTACACAATCAAAACTGCTCGGTGAAGCCTCCAGGAGAGAAAAGAGGAGGAGGAATGGAGAGAAAAATAAAATAAAATAAAAAATACAAACTCGAGTCCGAAAGCATTCTGGGACTCACACAGATGCGATACGTGTAAGCGCGAGGGTAACACTGTTCCCTTGCTTTCCAGTCTGCCAGGGTTTCTCACACACACTCTCTCTCTCTCTCTTTTTTTTGGAGAAAGGCTTCTTGAGAGAAGAGCAACGTGTGGAGGGTGTGGGTATGGATACAAGTGGGATGGGGGATGAAGGCAGAAGGAATCTGGGAGGGAAAGTGGGGGGGAGGAAGAGACTCCGAACCGTTCGTGGAATAGATATTGAAGGAGATGGCGATTGAATAAGGGCGGGCTCGTGGGAGAGACTCAAAAGAGTCGTGAGAGCCGATGCAAAGGGAAATGCGAGAAACGGATCGAGGAATGCCGTCTCGGGGAAAAGGAAAAGAAGGAATGTTTATTTTTATTCTTCAAAGGAATGATGTGACGGAAGGGAATACGCAAATTGCAGGTTATTACTCGCGTCGACACGGAACGCGACTCTGAGGCATGATTGGATCAACTTGAAAAAATAAAATAAGAGACTCAAAGTCGATATCTATTCGCGCAAAAAACTTAGGATATTTCTTCACTGCTGAATACAAACTTGGATTATAAGACTAGAGATTGGAAATCTACTCGCAGAAAATCCTTTAGCATAGATTTTATGGTGTAGCTATAATATTATATTCAATTCAGAATTGAGACTATTACATGTAAACGCTAAAATATAAATGAAAATTATAAACACACCCTTCTATTCGTTACCGTTATATTATCATTTTACCTTTTAAATAGGGGCGAAAATCTTTTTAGGCTTTTAATGAATAAGGCTAGGAAGTGAGGAACAGCACGTACGTAGAATGAGGCGATAAATAAGTGTTACATTTATTGCATTTCGATTTTGATACCGTGAGGAGAGATTCTGTAGACAATGGGAAATGCACATTCCTGTCGATTGCACAATGAGAACAACACATATTGCAATGGGTTACGATAAGAATGAAGTCATTTCTGGGTAAAAAACTCTGGCCTCAGGAAAGAGTAATCACGGGTGCTGCGTTTAACGTAATTTACCACCTGGTGGAAATTCATGATAGCGGCTTCCTCCGAGAGCCCACGCAATCACCTGAAAATTCAAAGTCCAAACCCTTTGATGTCGATTCAACAATGACAGTGAAACTTGATGGGAAAATTTCCCCGGTCTATAAATGTTAGAGAATAAATCAATTCCTTTTGTCTCGGACAGATAGTACTATCTCCATCTTTAATCCATTATTATGCGGTTTCAGAGTGTTGATGCATTATAGGCTATCAGAGGCCTTTAAACGCTCGTAGGAGTGGATGTTGTCTAACGAGGGATTCGAGCATTAAAAGCTCGTATCTCCAACGCAAACTTAAAGACTACACTATCCACTCGAAAATTGGATCGGGAAATGAACCCATTCGAAATGAAACCTTTAGGAATAAAAACAATTCGAAACCTTTCGCGGATCACAGTCGTCTTCCCCGATTTCATTTGGTCTTTTAACGCCCACGGAAAGTCGCTGAGAGAGAAAAAAAAGGTTTTTTTCCTACAATTCCCTCTTTACGCCATGTGAACTCAAAACAACCGCGGTGGAGGACATTAAAATGGATGTTAAGTGAGAGGAGGGGTTGAACAAGCCGCTCGCGTTTTTGTGTTACGGTGTGTGTGCGTTTGTGTGTCAGCATGGAATAAGGGAATGAGAGGAGGTGGGAGAAAAGAGGTCATAAAACGACTGGCTTGTGCGTTGGAGGAAGGACTGGGACGGTAGAAGAAGAAGTCGGGGAAAGAGATGGGAAATCGGAGCGGTTGGAGCTATCTTCGAGATGGTTTTTCGGTGCGACTGGATGCGAAACGAGGAGAGTGAGCGAGAGAGTTTGTTGAAGAACCGATCCGTGCCGGAGATAAGGATGAACGCAGGACTGCCAGTGGGGGGTTGAGTTGGATCGGGCTGGTGAGCGGATTTCAAACGGAATTGAGGATGCAAATGGTTCCTAAGGGTTTGTGTATGTGCGCGGGGGTGGGAGGGTAAAGGGTCGCCGAGCGAGAGACTGGGGGGGGGTGACTCTTACTACGCTACCCCTCCCCAAACGCCCATAATATCCCCCCGTAGTACCCTTTTGCCTTGATGAGGGAGCCCTCTCCCTCTAGGCTTTTGCTGTTCGGCCATGGAAAACAAATTGAGGTGGGAGTTTTTGAAAACTTTTCTCGGAGGAGAGGAAGAAGAAGAGATGGCTCAGCGATAAGGTATGCCGTTCCCCTGCCCACCCATGCGCTCCTTCCCTGTGTTTTCCCGCGGTCGTGTGCATGAGCATGGTCTGTCTCGGGCGACGCTGTCCGCAAGAGTTTCGTGGTAAGAATATGCTTGGTGGAGGGAGGGCATGGATGTAAACGGATCTCTCGGAATGTGGACTACGAGGGAGAACCGAGGATGTTTTTCGGGAAAGTAGGAGGAACGTGGGCGTCTAGATGCACATATGTATTTGAGCGTGTGTGCACATATTTGATGGGCGGGGAATGTGATTGGAAGCGATGGTATGATGACGGGGGAAGATACGTTGTGGTGGGGGAGGGGCGATGTGGTGCCCTCTTCCCTCCGTCTTGGGGTACCTATCGTGAGGGCGAGTTGTCGTCAGTGAATATCCTCGAGGTCTTCTTGTCTCCTGAGCTCTTGTTTTCCTTTCACAGTCCGCAATTCTTCGATTTTCTATCTCGAACGCCCCTCCCACATAGTCCGGCAGTTGGGTTGTGGAGATAAAGGCGATGGTAGGCAAAGTCACTTTGTGGAGTTGTGGCTTGCTTGGTTTAATAGTAAAAAGTTTGTAATCCCCCTGTTTTTATACAACTTACAAGTTTCAATGTTAGCCTTATTAAAAGATGAGTTGACAATCGCTGAGTTGTTCCTCTAAAAAAAATGGGTAGTGGAGGGTCCTTGTTTCTCGCACATATTTCGGAAATTTTGCGGCTAAATCCGATCATTGATTGGCCTAAGGATTGAAACGCTAAAAACTCTCGAATATTGAAGCAATTTTTATTTGTGCGTTAGGCATAGTATGAAGATAGATATAGTATATCAGCTTAATTACTGAGGAATTCAAAATGAAGTCTTACTTATGTAAGAATGAATCAGTTATCTTAGAGAAGTAGAGAGCTGCAGGCATCATACAATCATCGAATCGGGTGTTGGGGTCTATATAGCAAGCGTTATTTCAATAGGTTCATTCCCATTTGAAGGCTATTACTACACTCTGGAGACATAAAGATGAATTGTGCGGCAGGGAAAATTGCAATAAATTGCAAACTTGATCGATTAAATGCTTTATAATATTTGAAGTACCAATTATTTTTTTTAGAATTGAGTAACTTCGGTCAAGCACTCTATAAACGTTGTGTGGGTCTCGTTCGTGTTTCTGTTTTGATTTCAAAAGTTTTCAGTTTTGAAATTAAATAAAAAATACGATTCCAGCGAAAGATTTTCTTAGGAATATGATATTTTTATTATTTTTGTAGTTTCTTTTCATAAATACTTGCCCTTGCGGAGTTTGGACGAACAAGAATAAAATAAATACTTTTGAGGATTAAAATACATTAGCTGCTCCATTTGTTTTCTAATACTTTGAAATTTTTCGATTAAGAGATACGTAGAAATTTAATTTAAGCATACAAATTTTTCTTTTTCTAAAGTGTTTCACTCATGCATGCAAATAACTTCAAATAAAAAACAAGCAGAACTATTCATAACTTAACTTAATTATATCCTCTACCATCCATTATCGGTACCTGGAGATCATTCAACATCTAGATCTCATTTTCGAAGTTACTTCCACTATTAGGGTAATTGTTCCTTTCTCAATTTCCAAATGATGTCTTAAGATATTTTATGACGATCTAGACCACCCGCTTGTGCTCCCTTCATCATGCTGGTTGCCGAAAACTTTCAGCGTCAAAACTTCGTGTCCTGTCTTATAAATGACACACGATCGTGTTTTTCACTGTCTTCGGCTAAGTTACAGGATGTGTGCGAAGAAGGAGATAACAAGGCAGTGTCGTAATTAAGAATAACATCTGAGCCCTCGGATCCCTCAATCACTTTACGTGAATAGCGGGGAATGAGATAATGGCCAGAACATTGGCGCCGAGAATACGGGAAGCCGATTCCTCCATCGCTGGTCGCGCAGATATTTTACCTCACATTCTGTCTTTTAATGTTTTTTTATTATTTCCTGCCAAATCTTACCACAACAGCTGTTTCCAGTTTCTAATCCATAACCGACTTAATCTCCTTGATGCGAAAAATGAGGCTTTCTCTCGCCCTTATGCTCTTAAATCTGCATCTATTTTTTTATCAGAAAGGCAAATACTACCATTTAGGAGCTCTAATATGTATCGGAGAGTTTAAGGCATGGATGTACGCTATACATAAAATCTAAGCTTCATGTATTCATAGAATAAAAAAATGTGAGCCCATGAGTGTTACCTACCAATAATAAGCTCTATAGTCCGCTAATAGGAGCTGCACGCTTCAGGCATGTATATATATATAGTTGAAAAAGTGACTTATTTATTATATCCGTGCACTCAAACAATTATTTTTGAACATTTTTAAACAATTGTTGGAAAATTCGTGGTTCATTATTTCTATTCTTACATTCGTTTCATTCCTTCGAAATGTTTTCATTCCATGCCCACGTCTGTTCGCTAACAGTTTCTCGGTCCTATATGAAAGCGCAAAGAAAGATTTATCAAGGAAGTTAATGAAATCCGCTGGTTAACGGACCTTTAAATGAGTGAACCGGAGGAGGGTCGCCGGATCCTGGTTTGGAGGAAAAGTGCCAAGATATTCGAGCGTAATGGGAGAAGCTAGACTTTTTCATTTTATTTTTTTAATAATTCTATAGTAATGTGTTGAAAGTGCTCGTGGAGATGGGGGGTGACGATAAAAATGGAATGCAAACGCTCATTAGTTTTTTGGGGGACTGTGGGATTCCAATTTATGAAGAGATCTCGGGAAACAGATAGCCTCGCCCTTTGTTTGCTAAGCTTTAAGAAGTTTCTTGGGAAGGAAGTCGGGAGGAGGATTTGCGCCACGATAGTAATCACCGACTCCTTTCTCGTAGAATAAAGTTTAGGGATTCATTTTACTATTGCGTTCTCCCCCACTCTGCGGAATTTCTATTCTCGTCTCGAAGTGTCCGGATATATAGGAAAGTAATATACAAGGCAACTACGTTTCGCATAGGCTTAGATTCGCTTGGATTAGATTTTATCCTGACAATCGTTTCAAGGGCATAAACGGTGTAAAACTTTGTTTATTAGAACGTTAAATTTTAGTCACCGGGAGACTACATGAAGCGGATATACTATACAAGTAAAATGCATGTTTTACCATAGTTTTAGCCATAAGGATAAGAAAAGTCACGCATACCATCTCGCCTTCAGCTTGTCTTCTGCTCGCCATCAAAGAACGTAGTCATGGCTTTTAGATCTAAGAAACTAGCTATTATTTATGAATTACCTCCATAATCCTTGTACAACTCTTCCGCTTCTGTTACACGTACGTTCTGCTTCATACTACTTGCCCTTTAATTCTTAATTCTCCAAATATTGTTAATTTTGGAGTCTGTTCTTTCACTTGATCTAACCTTACCCGTAATTTTTTCGGTCTACCTCACCTTCAAAATTCATTCACTCTCCTATCATAAATATATTTATCATAGGTCAATAGTGAAACAGATGACTGAATCTATTAATAAGTTAAGCGTAACTATTTTGGTGCCGCATGAATTCCATTTTGAATAGAGAATCTCTCAGTGGACTTGAGTGTTGCAAAAATTTGTGTCGTATGCGTGCTTGAAAAATTGAAGCATTTTACTCATTTCTTGTCTGTACTTTATCGTGACTACTGTGATCAGCTTGCGTTGCTAAACCTTGAGCCATAAACTGAATTCTTCAAAATATAATTCCTTTGAGTGAAGTTATCATCATCCGAACTCAAAATATTTAACAAGCCTTCCATTACCCTTCACTAGCCTTTACTTTTACATTAAATTTCATTGAAATTTGATTATATTTTATGTGATAATTTGATACTGATGTGATAACTAGCTACCAGGATTAGAATTAAACTAAGACATAATCTAATTGATATATAGATGGATCCTAAGTGTACGCTAGTGTTTCAATTTAGTCGGCGATCTCAGGAACGGTTCATCGTGGCAACGTTATCGTATTGTAACGTTGGACGGGACGCATCGCGCCTAAATAAACGATGTGCTGGAAAAATTAAAGCTGCCCCATTGGCGCATTTAGAGCGGGTGAGAAACGAAAAAAAATGAGGAGAAGAGAGATGAGGCGAGGTCACGGGAACTGTTTGAAGGAAAGAGGGCGGGCGCAGGGCGGGTGGGAGAGAGGAGGACCTGAAGTGGCTGTGAGCATTCGGGAGACGTGTGTAGGAGTTTTTTAAGGGGAGCTCTGGAAGTCCTTTGGTCGGGGGAAGAGGAAGGATGTAAAGGAGAGACGTGAGAAGAGACGGGTGGTAGCGAGAAAAGGGGACGAATCAAAAGCGCAAAGCGAGAGGAGAGAAAGGTGAGAAAACGGCCGATGTGCGTTAAATACAAGAACCTTATATGAACGGTGGTTACACCGTTAATTAGCTTGTGCGATGAGTCGATTCATCGAATTCATCGACGATGATTTTAGTCATCGCGGTGCGATGAACAGAGTCGATGACAATGAGTGTCATCGATCATCGACGTAGATGAATTCACCGACTCCGATGAGTCGATGAATTCACCGATGTAGATGAGTTAATGAATCCATCCCCATTAGATAATAATTATTTGTGTTGCGTTGCCCGCCCGTGCCTATCCATACCTTTCCGTCGGCGATGAATGAATTCATTGACTTATCTACATCTACATACTTCCCCGTGTGCCGCCGTTTGGGCGTGTGGCAGGGGATGGTAGATCACCAGCCGTGTACAGATGTTTTGGAGGTTAAATGGTGTCTATGGTGGTTAAATGTCCTATGAGAGTGTGTTCGGAGGAGCTCAGTTTCTATTGTGGTCGCTTATTGTGCGTGGAAAGAATGAGTTTTTGTACCTATCTGTACGGCAGAGTATCTCTCTTATTTTATCGCATCTGTCAGACCTATAAATGTACTGAGGCTTCATGATAATGTTCTCTATGTCGCTCTGAAAAATATCAGTTATGAATTTCTCAAGCAACCTAAGCCTAGCGTGCATCCTCCGAGTCTCTAGGGGTTCCCACCTTAATCCCTCTAACAGTTTTGAAACTCTATATGTTCGTTCGTGGCAGTTTTTATCGAAGCGTGCTGCTTTTCTTTGTACTTCGTTAATTTTTTTGGTTAAATCTTTATGACCAGGGTCCCAAATGCTCGCGGCGTATTCCAGGTGTGGCATAACCAGAGCGAAGTAGCATCTCTCTTTTATCTTTTCATCCAAAGACTTTCATATTATACGCTTAACAAAACCTAGTTTCTTTAATGCTGTGCCGCATATGTTTTGTATGTGTGTTTCTCACGATATATCTGAAGTTGAGGTAATTCCAAGATAGTTTACTGTATTTGAAGATTTTATGTTTACTCCACCCACGGTGTATGTATGGTTTTCGTGTGATGACTTTTGCAGGAAGTAAACTGTGGTGCATTTACTAATATTTAGTTCTAAACCCTACTCCTGGAACCACAAATGAACGTTGTTAAGGTTAGATGACAGAACTTCAAAGTCCGCGTATTCGCTTATTTCACGGTAGATTACTGTATCGTCTGCAAATAATCTTAATTTACTACTAAATCGAGAACTTAGGTCATTAATATAAATAATGAATAAAAGAGGGCCAATCACGCTTCCTTGAGGAACACCGGATGTGACTTCGACCATATCAGAGCTAAAACCATCAATAACTACTTTTTGTTTTCAATCACTAAGAAAGTCCATTATCAAGTTCCCTATTTTTTTATTAACTCCGCATGAGTACAACTTATAAATGAGTTTTTTGTGAGGAACCTTGTCAAATGCCTTCTTGAAATCGAGGAGTATTGCGTCGATTTGCTCATTCGATTCCTTCTTGTGCAGCACTAGGAAAGCGAGAACTGGTTTGGCCACCAGTTCTAGGAGATGTTGAGAAAAAGAGAAAATGGGAAGGAATGAAGAGGAAAGACCGCGGTACTTGCAGAGAGAAAGCGTTGTAGGCAGTGCGCGAGGGGAAAACGCTTCTCCCTCCTCATGTGTATGCTTATATAAACTTACATATTTTTTGCTCGTTTGGAAAGAGGATTTCTTCAAGCACGGAAAGGAGGTGGAGGGCTTTAAGAGAGGAGACTTCGTAGAGGACCGCCTGGATTTGGGGTCGGATCATCTGAGTCCGGGTAAGTAAAGAGGCTCAGTGGAAGAAAGCAAGGGAAGGGCAACGTTGATAAATGATGGTAGCCATAAGCGAAAAGGAGAGTCGACTGAACTTGTAATCTTCAAGGAAGCATCGAAGCCCTTCAACTATTCTCAAAGATCCTGAGATTTTTATGGAACCATTTTCTTTGCAAAACTATTTTTATGAAATCTAATTAATCATATTTGAACATTGCGTATGAGTACAAAAAATATACTTAACATTACCTATCCCTTCCCTTTTGGTATTAAAAAAATGTATTGTAAAATGTTTGGAGCTACACTATCAAGAGAATCGTCACGTGTACAATGTTTAATAAAATTAAATGAGTCTTCAACAATCCGCACATTACAGGAAAACTACTGATAGTAAGTATTTTCAAATCCATATTGAAAATAAGCCTTGTATTTTTCCACAGTTATTTATTGTAAACGTGCAACGCGTTTCGCAGCTTGCTGCATCTTAAAGTACAATTGTTTATCTTTTATTATTGAATGTTACGATAGTAACCTTAAGCCAAGAAACGGGGGTTGGAGAACAAACAAATTTTTGGGTGGAAAGGCAGGGGAACATAGGTTAGGGACTTGTAAGAAGGGAACTTTTTCCGCAAGGAGAGGGGAGGAGTGCGGATAGCTCATTGCAAAGGTTGCTTGACAGTCGGATAATTTCCATCTCCTCCAAAGCATCCATCTTTAAACCTTTTGGTAGAGCATGCAAACCTTCGGGGATAAAATCACTTACGTAATTATTATCCAGTAGGCACTTGGCAAATTGTGAGTTAATATCCATATTAAAGTAATTTCGTCATTGTTCTTTGATGCGTGTCTTAAAATTACGCCCAGTTTGACCTATTAAAACTATTGCATTTAATTTTGTAAATACCCGACCTGAATAACTTATCCACTTTGTTTTTACCGTTCATTAAAAATTTTGAAAGCGTTAGGCGAGTGTAGAAATCTGCCTTAAGGGAAATTGGAAGGCGATTTGAAATCCTATAAGAATCCCTGAACGATAATAAGTATTATTGTTCAGGGATTAAGTAAACTTGATTTAGAATTTCAGCAGGGCTATGAGTTAGCGCGATTGTTGTTTGACCTCCCTCCATTCCAGAATGGAAGGAGAAACATTTGTGTTTGCATTAACAAACAGAAACTCAGCTTCCTCATCAACTTCTCGATCGATATTAAAAGCCTCCTCAGGAGATCTGGTGAGTCCGAAAAACTTTATGAACGGAGAGACAACACTGGAATTTCCCGGGGCAAAATCATGGGGACAGCAAACTCGATGAAAATGCATGGGTTTTGAGCCACAGATTCATTCTGGAGTTATTCATAATGCTTTTTCGAATGCGAAAAAGACCCGAATGTACTAGTCATGACCATCCTGTGTCTGAATGGAAAAATATAGGAAAACGGAAGGACGTCCAGTTGAATAATGCATTCGACAAAATCCGCTGGGGTGAGGGCTAAAGAATTCATTTTTGCCGATCACGAAATTAGGAATTCATCGATGAATAATTCTAGTTTTTGGCAGGTTAATCCCAGGAATATAAAATTTATGGTGCATAATGAACAAAGATTATACCTTTAGCCGTGGATGAGAATAGAAAGGTAGGTCGGTCCACACAATGAACCTCGATAAAATATCTTACAAATCACGGGAATCAAAGAAAGGGAAAATATCGCTTTGGTATTGATAGAAGTTGGTTTACTTCCAAAAACGTCAAATGAAGGGAAATTTTGGGGAAAATCAAGGTTTTTTTGTAAGATTTGGAGCTTTTAAGAATAATTTTTGAGATTAAGTTCTTTTTACGACATCTGGCTCAAAATGAAGTTTAAGCGGAAAACTCAACTCAGATTGTTTACGCCAGCAATAATACTAGTGAGCATCTTGGGCGCACTTAAAAATTTCGAAATCTAAAAATATAAATGTCTAATTTTGCTATAGTTCCTTAGCTATATATTAATAAAGATGTTATCCATTCTTCTAGCGTGAAATAAGACTTCCGATTTTTTATTTTCAAAGTTGCGTCCGTGAGCCTAGGGAAATTCCAATCACTTATTCCTGCTTCGTCAAAGAGATATTTAACAGACTTATCTCCTCTAGATCTCATCATCCACTGACAAAAGTAATCTTATTGCTTCTATTAACGTGAAAGCTTCTTTTATGGTAGCTTGAGCAAGATATTTCTCTAGTCATGATAGAGAGCGCATTCTAATTATACGTTCTAATTTCAGCAAATGTAGGAAGAATGAAATAAATATTACTTTATTTATAGTGCAATATTATACTTCTACATGGCTGAAATTCTTAAAAATCAAATAAAAATACCTATATAAGCCTTTAGCTTGACTCTTGTTTTCGTGCGGTACGTTTAAAACTCCTTCACAACGGAAGGTTTTCTGTGATTCTGAAAAAATTACTACGGTGACGGTATGATTAATTTCAGAAAGAGGTTGAGAAAACTTACAAACGACGCGCAATTAGTTTTTGACGATATCTATGTGTTATAAATTCCTCAATTTTTAAATAAGGCCTCTCTATTGCGCATACACGTACTATTTACCATGTAAAATAGCTGGTAATTTTTGGCAAATATCTTGTAAAGTAGTAGTCCGGTAAGGCGCTGATATTTTGATGTATTTGGAAGGGTGAGGAATTGTTCATTAAAATTAGATTAAATTCATTGGTTTTTAGGTGAAATGATATTTCACTCAGACTACCTTAATTACAGTTTTTATCTATTCTAGAGATGTTTTTACACATATTTAGACTCAATGTGAGTCTATAAACACCATAAAATTATCCCTTCGCTCATTTCTTAACAAGACTAATTTGGATAGGCAATTTGTCTCATAAAATTAATTTATATGCATTTGCTGCTTAATCATATGAATGTTATGCCCATAGGTTAGGCTGATTGATACGTTTAAAGTTGGTAATTACTAAATAAATTGAAGCGCCATCACATGTGCTCAAATAGGAACGGCACATGAATAAATTTGCCTATCTACCCCTTGCCATTACAGTCAGGATCCATTCTAATTAAGTACCTCCATGCACGTTCGCACATGTATTAAATGCGTCGCATCGTTCGTTTGGTGGTTCGACGTCTGAAATGGTCCAGACACTAGTTCATCAAATCTCTGAGTGGCGAGAGAAAACCCTTTCGGCACTATCCCTTTCAAAGCGACGCTTATTAAAATGGTACAGCTTTTAGCGTAGGAGTGAGAGGCGGAGAAAAAGCGATTTGACTCGGCGATCCCGTCCCGTAAGCATGAAATTATTCGAATTCACGCCGTAGCGCCGGCACGATTACCGTTAATATCTCTCAGCACGTAGAATACGGAGTTGATAGAGGGAATGGGATATGTTATAAAATGTGGAATAAAACGCAGCGAAAGGGAATTATTATTCAAGTCCCTCCACCTTTATGCAAGAATCTTGATCTTTCCTGCCGAGTATCGTATATGAACTCTTCTCAGGGCATTCATTCAGCAGTCACATCAGTTCCCAGAATGAGCACTTTAGTCAATCATGGTCATACAATTAGGTTGGTGTTTAAATGGAAAATTATTGTTGCCCTGATCATCATGAGTGAGATTCACACAAAACTTTGAATAAAATAGAAGAATTGACCTGAAATGAGTTCACATTCTCTCGAACTTTATGACATGAAGATTATTTTTTTAACATTAGGATTGCACAAATGATGCGTTACGCAGTAATGCGCAAGGGTGCAGGTGTATATATGAGGGCAATGGAATCCGTAAGAAGAACATTAGTCTTGACCAGAAATCGGTCCCGGGTGTGAAGTTTGCATAAAACAAACCGAAATTCGCCTCTAATTAAGATGGTTTGCTGGTGTAACGGGCGGATATACATGATCCGTGATTTAGATATCTCGGTTTGAATCCCGGTCAAGCCAATGGATGATATTTTCATAGTGATTTCATATTCTGTGGTGTATTCTCCTGTGAGTTGCCAGCGTAAAAACTCTCCGCCTAGACTAGGGAATTCGTTCTCAGACCCCTCGTTTTCGCATGGAAGAAGACGGAATAGTAACTTTACTGTTTAGAGCAATTGGGGCAGAATTTAAGGATCTAAGTTCGATTTAAAATTTGACTTGTAGTCCAGACAAAGAATTTTTTCACTTTGAATGACGAAAAATTATGTGAAACCTAATCAGTTGACTCCGTTAAAGTTAATGCTTGACCTGTTCCGCAGTTCTTCGAACCTGTAAGGTTATCCTTTCTGCTCCGCCTCTTATGGCCGCTTACCGGTTACTTGGCGAAACAACCAGCAACTGACGCACTTTGTGCCTTTAAGGCCCGGATTTTTCTCTAATAGTTAACATTTTCTCGCTAGGTAAACCGATTTTAGTACGTTCTCCCATCAATAACGTTCTTGCCCATTGCCGACTATTTGATTTACACCTACATAAAACCCAGCGAGCCACTTCACGGCTGTGTTGGTGATATGTGCAAAACCTTAACTCCTCAGTACATGTCAAGCTGAGGAAGGTGGTGTGTCATCTTCGGCCAAAGCAAGCGAACATTTTAGAGTCCCGGATTAGACAAGGCGGGTAGGTTTGGCATGGAAAAGATGCATAGGTAGGAGAGGAACGATAGAATTAAACCCAGTGCCGGCTTTGGCAAACTTCTAACGAGTTAACCCGAAGATTCCCGCTTAAAGCCGTACACGAATAAATGATATAATAAATAAAGGGTCTAATTACAAGTGTATACTGCACTTCATGTGTGTGGCATTCAAGTGAACATAAAGGTTTACATCAAATATCACTACCAAGGTTTGAACTTGTGCCCTTCGGAATTGGAAATCATTGGATTAGTACTCTAGCTGTAACAGCAACTATATTCTCCCCGAAGCACTTGGTATTATTATTTGGTCTCCGAAAATAAGGAAAGGGTGGAGAAAACCCTGGTGTAGGCTATTGCGATCCTTAACGAAATACAGCAAGGGGTCTCGAGTAACAACGTCTCACTCTACGTAATGGATAAAGTAATGCCCAAGTGTGAGTCGGGATTCCTCTGGAAAATATCCAGTTCTACCGGGGTACAAACGCGTGATTTTTGTCATGGAAAACCAGTGCTCTACTCCCCACCATCAATCTTCCCCCGTTCTCACGTAGGACAAGGGAGAGAGGGAGATGGCGAAATATTAAAATATTAAATAAAATGAAGTCGGGAGGAAGAAGTTCTTTTTTTTTAGTCTCACCGACTTTGGTAGGATGGCTCCTCCTCTCTGTCGCTCACTTGCATTCGCTCTCATGGCTGCCAACCCTCAGGAATCAAGGGATGAACTCCAGTTGAACAAAGCCGGATGTCGTGGACCGAGGATGGGAAGAGCTCGCGGGAGGCAAGAGGGGTGTCTCTGGTGAACAGACACCCCGGCGCACATAAAAAGAAAGTGTTGATGGGCGGTGGTTGTCGGGGCAGGTCGCAGTAGGGGGAGTGGGCGAGGAACCTTTTTTGGGAGAAGGGAATATAAGTGAGTTCCATCTGTCATGGGAAAAACGTGAAAGGCGTATCTAGAGAGATATACGGCCGAAAATCACTTACGTTTGGATCGCAATAGTTGGTGGGTGGTGCGGTTTCGGTTGGGCGGTCGGAGGACCGCAAGGGTTTTCTTATCGGTTTAAATGAGACCACCGCGACAGCAATACCACCTTCCTCCTCTTTCTTGCTAAAGGTATGCTCTCATAGTTAATATACCTTAACTAACTTAAGCTTTCCTCGCAGGAACGAGCGTAATCCTTCGAAAAATAAGTCATCGATTTCTTTCCCGGGCATGTTAAATTCGAGTATATTTAAAATTGGAATAATGGTAGAAAGCGCTAGTAGTTATTTTTAACTGAAATTTAGAAAAAAAGAAAGGACAATGTGGTTTTCTCTTTGCCATTTGATTCATTTTCAATACCTCTTCAAGGCACTTATCCAGTGTTTAAATGAACGTCTTTTTGAATTTTGAGCAGGTACTAGAAAATAATGCGGGTGTGACTCTCAAACGTATTAATCGAGAAGAATATTGCACATTCGAGCTAATACGGCTATTTAATTTTTAATCAATATGTGGTACTTTGACCAGTGATAATAATTTAAAAATAAGAAATATTAAATTCTTTTTAAAAAGTAGTTATCTATCCCGTTATTGGACTATTGGTTTGTTATTTGGACTGTTAATTGACATATGCGACAAAGAGTGTAGGAGGGTAGCCCGGAGTTAGTAGGACTTTTTGGGGAATAGAGGCACAGTTGATATGTACCTAGTTTCAGAATGAGTCTACCTTTAAACGAAGGCCTAATATTAGCTCAATAGTTCCTCTATAAGGCCCATCCGACGTAAAAGAGATTTCATGAGTTAGTAGGGTGCTGGGGATTTTATATATATCAGGAGAGTTGATGATATTCCCATATAAGTCTAGAATATTTCATTTTTTTTAAGTATTCTACTGGCTAAGTTAGGTTTTGTTAAATGATAGAGAATTTCATCCCAGTTTTCTATACTTTTAGGGACCTATCTATTTTAGGGGCCCTCTACTATATCCTTTTTCGCATCATCATACGATCTACCCTTCTTCATCCTGTCCATGAAACTTATTCTCTTTCTTCCCTTCCCCGCTTGCCCAACAACCTTCCCTCTATCACATTCATGAGTAACCCACCGCCCCTTATTACATCCTCCAGCCACCTACTCTGCCGATCTCATATTTCATTATGCAGTTTCCTTTTCTCGCCCACCATCTCAACCACTTCCTCGTTAGTCTTCCTTTCCGTTCACCTCACCTTCTCCATCCTTCTCCGCACCCACATCTCAAATGCCTGCAGGCTATTCTCGTCCTCCTTTCTCAGGGTCCACGTTTCTGCCCCATGCAACGCGACGCTCCAAATCAAGCTCTTCACCTGACTCTTCCTCACACCCTTACCCATGTTAACCGTCATCAACTCTCTTCTATTACAAAACGCCTTCTTAGGTAGCGCTATAATCTTCCGTGTCTTTGCTACTGTGTCCATTTTCTTCTAGCGTGCTATCTCACCTTATCCATCCTTTTCCACATCCACATCTCAAATGACTGCAATCTATTCTCGTCCTCCTATCTGAGGGTCTACGTTCCTGCTATTATCTCCCGTGTCTTTGCTACTGTGTTTTCGTCTAGCGTTCTATCTCACCTAATCCATCCTTCTCCACCCCCACATCTCAAATGCCTGCAGCATATTCTCGTCCTCCTATCTGAGGGTCTACGTTTCTGCTCCATGTCAAACTCTTCATCAGCCTCCTCTTCACATCCTTACCCAAGGTCCTCGTCATCAGCTCCCTTCTATTACTAAACACCTCCTTAGCTAGCGCTCTTCTTTTCCGTATGTCTTAGCTACTATGTCCATAAGTAATGATAAACCAAACTGCAAATCAAATGAAATTTAATTCATTCTTCTGCACTGGATCGTACGGTAAGGGCAGCATGATGTAGGGAAGCGTGCGTGAGGCATTTGGCAATGGGTGGGCGGCGGCTGAGTCGGAGTGGCACTGCGACTTGGCAGAGCGGGCATTGGCTTCAGAGTGTGCGGGTGGAATGACATTTCAAAGCCTGGGGAGCAGCACTCCCAAGCCAGGGGCGGGAACGAAATGGGAGTGGCGCTGCGGGGGCGGTGAATCACACAGAAAGAGAGAGAGAGAGACATCTTTCCCAAAAAATAAATAAAAAAGAGATGGCCGGGTCGCCTCCATGAACGAGATGTTTTTCGCCTCCGTGAATCGCGTCAGTCAGACGAGAATGGAAGACGAAGCCGAACGAATACAAATTATCGCGGAATTGATATCCACTTTTTTTATTTTTACCCCCTCTTCTCCCTCCTTTGCCTTCGGATGCGGAAACGATGAGGCGGGCTATGTGGGAGGGGAACCGATACGGAATCCTGGGCGTAAAAATATAATTTGAAACACAAATCCGGATGTATCTTTAGTTTTACCAGTCGCTCCCAAAATAAAAGGACCTCTCGCGGAGGAAGAGTAGTACGGGAAAAACTGCGCAACAGCTCTCGGTGATCGCAAGGCGGGCTCGAGGAGGGGAAAAAGTTCATCCCGACAAACTGCCAGAAACTGAAGTATGAGTTCATTATGGAAGTTTTCGCTAAAACCAACGTTTAGCTTCATTGCTCTCAGAGAGAGAGAGAGAGAGAGAGGGAAGCTTTATTTTTTAAAGGTGAATTTCATTATTTCTGGTTATTTTCCTCGCGTAATAATTTAACTGAGCTGCAAGCAAAGTGTGTATTTGGGATGAACTTTTGTGCATACATCTCCTACATGTATGCGTTCGATCTCAAGACGATAACCCAAAAAAAAGGCGACGGTGAAAAAGTTCATGAAATCACTTGCATCAGATAAAAATGAATACACCCGCTTAAATCATTAATCCACGTGAGAAAATCACGTACGAGGAGAGATATAAATGAAAATGAATAAAAAAATTTCTTCCCTCATGAAAATTAATGACCATAGCCGTGGCTACAATAGAGAAGAGTATGCGAGGGAGAGGGAGAATTTTGAGTCTAGATTTATAACTGTGCCCTCCGATAATCAAACTTTGTAATCCCGGTCAGGGAGATTAATTGGGATCGATAACCAAATTTCCCCGAAACCATAAAAAACGGGATGAATTGAAGATTATTTAAAAAAAGGATTTTATATTCACCAGTGGGGAATAATCAAGAATGAAAGCGAAGTTCGAAATGAAATCCAATAGATGGGTGTAAGTGATCATTAGGAAAAAGTGGTGGCATTATGCAAGTCGATTTGTTTCTTCGGGTGAGGTTATCTTTTACTCTTGCAAAAGCATTTATTTAGTTTGAGCAAAATATCATTTTACCTAGAAATCAATCAATTTAGTCATATTTTTAAGAAAAATATATCACCCTACTAGAGACACCAAAATATCAGCCCCTTATCGAATTACTTTCCGAGATGTTCGCTGAAAAAATGCCGGCTATATTACTTAGGTACTTGTATGTGATGGCACTCCAGAGAGACGTTTATATAAAAAAGAGAAATTTTTACTGTTAGATCTCATTCAAAAATTAACAGTGCCTATTCTTTACGTTTCTTCAACTATTTTTGAGCCTAAACTGTATAGTCTGCCCAGTAATTCTTTTCAGAATCACAAAACACCTTCCGTAGTGGAGAAATTTTGAACGTCCAGCGTGAAAGAAATGAGTCAAGTTAATGACTTACATAGATGTTCTTATTATATTACTGAGGATTTCAGTAATTTAAAAGTATATTTATTTATTTTATTTTATGGCCTTCACATTACCACTTCAGTCATCTTCTGGAATTATTCTGTTTTCTGTTAGCCGAGTATTTCTTCATTCGCTCGGATCGGTTGTGATTTTCGATCTTCATCTAGGATCACCCTTCCATTTCTCTGTTTGTTAACCTTGGTTAGTAGTCTGGTTTTTTGTCCTTTAGTTTACTGATTGTGCATGTCTTTTCTTTCATATCTTCTATTGTAATGTGTAATTGAATCATCTTCCTCCTCCTAGTGTTATTCCCGCGCGATAGCAGGGTTCACAAAGCATCATTCTTATCTTCCTTAATTTCTGCAATACATCTTATGCTGGTCTTACCGTTCCATAGTTTTTATATATTATGTTGCTTATTCTGTTTTCCGGTTTTCTGACCAGGTGTCCAAAGAGATTTGTTTCCTTCTGATCGTGGTCGTTACAGGTTCTTTTTAAAAGTATATAATTGCACTATTAATAGTACATTAATTACCTCGTGCTTCCAACAGCAGCTGAGATCAATACGCACGATTTGAGCATGGCTTCCATTGTGAATATGAAACTATCTCGCTAAAAGTATCTTAATTGATTGCCTGTATGGGTATAAAAATTATCAAAAAACAGTTCTTATTAGGGTGATAGGACAATATTTTTCAATTCTTTGCGTACGAGAAACTTATACATGTACTCTTTTTGTACGACAGTTAATTGCAAGAATTTATCTTTGTTAAAACTCTCTAATAAACGAATCTAGCAAATAATATGATACACCATATGAGGAGGGTTTTTGGTGCGAGTAATTTATGAGGCTGAGTCTAATCTTCAGGAAACTTTGCTAAGTGACCGAGTTAGAAACAAAAACTATCTCCAGGATATATCATGAAACGCATATGAATTAGTACGGATTTCAGAGCAGGTTTTTCTTAAATTTAAGAACTTTAAAGATGATGAAAATTATAAACGGCCATTTGAGTATAAATAAAGTGTGTGAAAAAAATAAAGTTTCATTTTTAAAGAGTTTGGTTTTGACTTTATGTTCAGCCAATTGGTGGGAGAAAATTGAAATCACTCACACTTTGATAAACTCATGTGTATTTCGTTCTAAGAGATGTCTAAGAAATATGACCCAGAGATTCCCACAATTGTATTTTCCACAGATATGAACTAGTTAGTATGCTACATCATCAGGTTGAGAGTTAAACAATATCGAGACTGTTTCACAACGTCTAGTTACTAGGGCTTTATTCATCAAACAATTCGGCATGGTCAAACTTAGAAAAAAGCGAGATTGTGTGATATCAGAGTCTCCAAAAGTCCCGAGTTTTTTTAAAGGTGAATCAGAAATTATCATGGATGTGACACCAATATTTCATCATTGTTATGCCTAGACAATTTTGAGTACATCCTCAATAAGAACCATGGTGTTGCAAAGACAATACGTTGCTTTAGTATGGCTCAGTTTCCGTGGGAAATAGTGAATCGCCATATTACGCTTTGTTATATTCCCTTTTTTGGGATTTTTGCGAATTCTGATTCCTGTGCGATTATTTGTCAGTCTCCTTGGAGTAATAAAAACATAATTACAGATTGTAGTCCTGTTTAAGAGTCAGAGCAATCTCAGCGTGCCAATTTAAAACAAGTTTAGGTCCATAAATGTGCGTTGTTTATAAACAGGTATGCATATGCGCGTGAATCCACCGTGGAGGTGGAGATATGATTTTTTGGTCGGAAAAGTTTCGTGGGCGGAGAGTGGAAGAAAGAGGGTACAAGCGGAGATTGGAGCAGGGGAAAATATTGTTTCACGCAAAGGGAAAGGAGGATGGTGGGGGGAGAGAAAGAGAGAAAGAGAGAGAGGAAGGGAGGGAACGGTTGCCGGTCGAGGTTGGTTTGAAAAAATAATTAGAGTAGGGGAAACAAGAGAGGGGGGAGAGAAGTTGGGACTATAAGACAATGTGGCTCGGGTGAACAGATTTTTTAATACCGTCATCTGCCGTACGAAGGAGGAGGGAAAGGGGGATTATGCAGTGGAGGAGAACGGACGACGAACAATAGAGCGGAAAAAGAACGTTAAGGGCAAGGAAAACCGATATTTATAGAACTGAAAAATAGGGGGGGAAGGAAAATTCCAGTCATTGAGGCTGGTCTTAAAGCGAAAGGGTTGAAAAACGGAACCGTGGGATGTAAGATTGAAAGATTGCATGCATAGAACATGATTGGCTGGCTACAAGGAAGATTTTTGTGCACATAATATTACACTTATCCCAACAAAATACGTTGCGAGCTACCGATATGGTGCGTGGCGCAGGAAGATTTCAACTCAGGTGGACAAAATCTCTTCTCAGTTCAAAATCATACCCATCTGGCTTTTCAGGCCTCTAGACGTAAACCAATTAGTCGGGAGGATAATGAATGTGCCGCCAAACTAGGAAACTACCACATTTTCGAACATGCCAGCATGCTTTACCTGGGTCACAAGATACGACCACTGATTAGCACCAACAATACTAGTAATTAATGATACTACGAGATAATAATTCTTCCAGAATAGACAAAAATGTGGGTAAAATGAGTGTTTTAACGTCCCCAAATATAAATTTGAGTGGAATAAATGCGAAAAATATGTTTTTAGAGATAATACGAATTTTATATAGATATCAAATCTTATATCTTAAATAGATCTTATATATATAAATAGATCTTATATAAGATAATACGAATGCATGTTGATGAGCATAACGCCGTAATGTCACTCTAAGTCTTTGCTTTAAGGAAATACCAAATTTTCAGATATGTCTTGTATGGAAGAGCTATTCCGAGACAAGAATTGAGTTCCTTAAAATGCTCCAAAGAATCCTTGGGAGACTTAGCTAAGTATTACTGAGCTCGAGAATAATAAATATTTGTCAGCTTTCCAAATTTTCAAGTTTTCTGGCAGTACCAGCTTCCATGGTTTCATGTCATCATCAAATGAAGAAACAAAAAATAGGATAAGTGTTTTCAATAAAGTTACATCACCGAACATTACTTGGTTACCAATACTTTCCAAACATTTAATGGCTCAGGTATTACATGCACAGGAACACCAATTTCTCAGGGGAAAAGTAAATCCGGTTTGTCAATCGTATGTACTTAAAGTCAATTTATTGCATCAATCACACTGTTAAAAAGATTATAAACACGTCAAATCTTCTCAAAGCCCATGCAGTAACTAAGGATAATCATCAGAAATTTACCTTTTATACCACCAGCAAGCTTATGAGCTTATTCAAAATTCCAATTCTGGAACCTTGGAATGTTTTGCTATTTACGTACAGGCATATGGCGGCAATTTTCCACTCTATATTACTCCGATTATGAGATTTTTTAGAGGAGCTACCTCACGTTTATCGATTTGCGTTCTACGTGCGTCGATTTCATACGGCGTATGGTTGTGAGTTTTTTTTTACGGGGAAACGGAAATCAGAGGCGATAATGCAACGCCTGGAAAATTTTAGCTGCAGTCGTTACAGGCCAAAGCCTGGGCGCTCTTGTATAGTTTATTCAGTGGGTAAATATTAAGGGTCGAGGTGAAATAAATCGCAAAAATCCTTATACGAATGATTTCAATTATTTTCGCGAGTGTATGATCGCGATCCTTAAATTTTTATTCAATGTCGAAAATTATTCATGGTCTTCCATTTTGGATTCGAACAGCGAGCAGAAGAAATGGCATATTTCAGCGTCACTAAAAGCTTCTTCATCGGTATTCGGAAGGTGAGATTGGACAGTTCTGTAATATGAAAGAACTGGAAGTTGTGCAAGTTTCTCGGCAATGGAAAAAAAAAAATTCGTTTATTTGTCACAAATCTTTTATTGAGGTACCCTCGACGTATGTTATATTGTGTCATAGCATGATCTTGTCCGTGATGACCCGAGTCGGACTTGTTTAGGAATTTGAGATGAGACTGAGATCGAGAAATTTCACTGTGCTAAGCCGGATTCCACCCTCTGAAACGCGTTCTTCAATATTGAGCTCTTGTACAACGTACCGAAAAGTACCGCACGTAAGCAAACATATAACTCTTGAGCAGAGTGAATAAACAAGGGTTTTACTTCGCAAAATATCGCGATAAATATTTCGTTAATGTGCCAAATTTAGCTAAAGGCATTGGCTTAGTAGGCTTTAACAGGCCCGTCCTCTTCTTTACCATTTTTTCAAGCTGACCTACCTCTCAGGTCTTATACACTTTACTGAACCGTTCTGCATATTTTCTATATATATATCTGCTTACTTTCCTCTCCAGCTGTTCAAAATTCTTCGTTTTGATTATCAAACGGTCTAGAAGACCTATTCAGGAAAGCTTTTGAATTTTCGAGCCACGATATTTAGATAATTTTGACTTCACCACATCAAAATTTTCAAAAAATTCCGTTAAAATTTGATATTTGTGTTGATAATCCACGATGTTGTCAAGGTCGAATTCTTGCCTAATGAGGAGGATTTTTTTCTCTTGGCAATTACCACTGATTCATCAAAAAATCAATGCACTTGCAAAGTTCCACAGGTATTTATTTGGTTCGACCGGTTTTGATGTAAGTTATCGTCATCAGGTTTTAATTTCTGCTGAGTTTCTCCTGATTTCCATCGCCAATCAAAATTACCATATCACATTTGAAACTATTTATTCGCGCGTGAGTGGAGTGCGAATTTTTCTCCACCCACATGGACGGAGGTCACGCTGCCGCGCAGTGAAGACCCTCAGGGTGTTGGCACCCCTTGTTTGAGAAACTCCGCTGAAGTAGTAGCACTCGTAGTTTTTTGTCGTCCCACAAATGTGCTCGGAGCGGGATACGCCTCACGGGGGAAAAATCATTCTAATGTCTCGTCCCATGGGTCTGACTCCTCTTGCCATTCTTACTCCTTGCATCCCGTTATCACAGAGACCGAAGGGGACGGAAAAAAGAGAAAACGGAGAGGAGGCAAGCAGGACTCGTTTCCCGGCGAGTGACTCGCCAAGAGCCGCCAGAGAGAGAGAGAGGCCGAAGTTGATGCGGCCGGAAAGATTATGAGAAAGAGATAGGAGTGAGAGAGAGAGAGGAAGAGAGTTTTAGACGCGCAAGTGAAGCCGTGTAAGTGAGAATAATAAAATGCGAGCTTCACTCGGGTTCACTAGTGACTTAGGTTCGTGATACCCGCCCGGCGCACGTTAAAGCTAAGAGCAGAGACGGCACACTAGACAATGACTAGGCTTAAGATTAAAAAAAGAGGTGGCTTAAAAAGTAATGTCTTTGCGTTATTTATACGCGGAGGGTTGTAACAATAAAATTTTAGCCCCCTACTATTTTTTCCTCTGTTCCCAGGCCGTACTATCCAATCTTAAGATCATGACCAGCCCCTGTCGGATGGTCTCCTCCCTCTCCCCTCGCAACGAGACCAGATATGAGTGTATCCAGACAGTCATGATTTTAAGTCCTCTTACTGTCTGCATGCCAGCATCATATACAACCAATGATGGGAACGCATTATATACGCATGTGCATATACTGAGTGTTTTAGATGGAATCTGCGTGACATCAAGTTGATCCTACATGTGAATTCAAGCATTTTTGTCTTCATCTGCATCTGCGATATACCTCGCAGGCCAAGCCAGGGTGATCTCACATCAGACATGCAACAGTGCAAGGCCAAACCTGGTATGCTATCCTGGTCGGTAGACGCGGATCTAAAAGAAGTCTGGAGAACATGGTATGGCACAACCAAAATCTTAGATAGTAACGCTGGTAAACATGCTGTCCATGAGTTAAAATACAACTACTCATTATTATTGGTAGTGTTATCTGCCGGATAAGGTAGGTAAATGCAAGGGAGCCCAACTTCTCTGGATTTTTTCGGGTGCTGGGCCCCATCCATACACACAGTATATTTATTCATCTCCTCATACGTCCTGCTACATTTTTAACTAGGCGACCATTCTCGGCTTCTTTTCTCAAAGTCAACAATTCTGCTCGCTACATAAAAAGCTACCTTATCTCAGTATTAAACGATTCTCCGGCCTCTTCTTTATATCCTTACCCAAGAACCCCGTGATCAGCCCTCTCCTATGGCTAAATGCTTCTTTTGCTAACTGAAGTTCTTCTCCTTAAGTCTTGGATATCACGCCCATCATCCAACGTGCTCCTCAAGTAATAAAATTTCTCTTATCGCTCCCAGTACACACTAGAATTACAAATTATACTTATGGTGCGCATGCGAAAAATAAAATCATGTGAGACATTTTAAGCGACGGAAGGGGTTTTAATAATGATATTTCAAAGCGCGAGTCCTGTATATGAGTTCACCGAGTGAGTGCGGATCTCTTGAAGATGGTGTTTGTAATATTCCACTGAAATCATAAATAACAGGTTCTCCTCTCTTTCCTCCGTTTTCTTCCCAGTGCCTATTTTATCACAACGCGTTCCATTAAGGGCACCAAAAGTACCATTTCATCAAGCCGTTCATTCGTCGCGGAGGTCGGGGAAGCGCGGACGAAAAGTGTCGGACGCAAATAACGGGGGAAGCCATAAACTGAATAGGTTAAGTCTGGATGAGGAGAGGGTGGAATGATGACGCAAACAGATGCATGGGAGTGGGAATGAGAAAGGAGTGACTGAGAACAGTGGGAAAAAGAGGAGAGCTGGAAAATTGTCCATCAACATCCAAGGCGTACCGTGAAAAAAAACCACCTCCAGAGTGTGTGGCACGGGGTGATGGCACACCACGCACGTATCACTCGTCTCAGTTCAAGGTTGAACCTCGCGCGGTCTCTTTTGCCTCTAAGCGCGAATCAAAATGCAAAGGCTAGACAAGAAACTAGAAGAATCTACGTCAGAAAACATGCTAACATGCAGTATATGGGGTAGGATACTACTTCTGGCTGTGTTCTTATTCTGCACTTGTCCTTACTGAATGATGTACCTCTCCTAGTAGTCTCCACCCAGAGATCCAACTTTGAGACTATTTACCTCCGGAATATTTTACCTGGAGGAGTGCCATCACGTCTTATATAAAGTTAAAATGCTGGGCCACATCTTCCAGGGAGACTAATATGGTGGTTTCCCCGTTGCCATCCACACACTTCTGGCTGGTACCACTAATATATGCTTTTGATTTGAAAGTACTATGAGATGCTATTTCGTGAAGGGAACAAAATCATTTAAGGCATATCAAGCGTGGTAAGGTGTTAGTAATACTGATAAGTTATGAGCAACACTTGCAGAGTCTAGTCAATCTTACAACATTCATTTTCGTAATTGTGTTAAATTTACAGTGTAAAAATCATTCATCTGGACAGGGATTTGAACCCAGGCCACTTGACTGCACAAAATTGAAGGGTCAGAGTGCGAATCCCAGTCTGGGCGAATGATTTTTCTGCGGTGAATTTTACACATTTGTGCGACCACCAGCGGGTGACTCCGCTACAGTAAATGCGCGACCAGTTCCAAAGTTCTTTGAATTTAGTTTTATATTCATACCCCTATAGTCACGCTGGCATGAAAAAATTACATTTCACATTCAAATGAAACACATCATTAATTAACATCTCATACGGACCTTGAAAAAGGGGAAACAGCATGAATGAGTTTAAAAACACCGCAAAACTACCGCTGAAATATTTCGCTGGTATTTGCTAAGCATAATATTGCTGAGCCTTCAGACGCATTTTTTTGCGATATGGAGCTGCCCTTTAAAGCGAAAGAAAACGACCCAGATACATTTTAATCCTGAAGAGTTAGTTTCTCGAAAGAAAAGTTTTCCCCCAGTGAAAATTGCAATCCCGGGCTCCTCTTTTATCTCTTACAGTCCATAAGGACTCCCTCGGGATTTTGAGAAACCCGCTGGGAGCCGAAAACAAACAGGAATTAAAGGAAAATAAATTACGGAGAAACAAATTTAAAGTGAATTTTTCATCGTGATGAGATAATGACAATGACGGCGGGACTAATCCCATCTGCGGAGAGATGAACGCCTGGTAGAGAGGTAGATCTTTTTGGAGTTGGAAAGCGTACTTTTTGGAGGTAGAAACAAAAAAAATATCACCAGTGGGAATTTCAAAACAAAAACAGATGAAAATATTAGTGCGTACGTGTTTTCTTGGCTGGAGAGTGCGTGATAATGTAATTTCGTTTTCAATTATTTTCACGAAATCCTCCGGGGAGGATTTTCGTACGCACTGTAGTGGTTTGTCACAGAGGCGCTCCAATGCTCAAAAACGTACCGCAAGAAGTCCCACCGAAAGCATAGGGGACTACTGAAGGTTTCCCGTACGCTTTTGCCAAAGGGGGTGGGAATGGAGGGTAGGTGGGGAGAGGGTTTGACCCGAGGGAACGTCGCACCATAAGATTCCCGAGGACGACGTTTGGGTAAGCGACATTCGGGGGACCGTAAACAGGTGTGGGTGGGTTTTCCCTCCTACCCCCCGATCCTCCCGTCTTTTTGAGCGGGGAAGGATTCAAAGAGAAGCAAACTCCGGCGTGTGTAAAGAGTACATTCGTGTGTGGGTGGGTGTGAGTTTTGTGAGCGCGTGCAGTGAACGGTAGGGACGGCGGGGAGGCGGGGTGGGGTGGCGGATGATGTGAAAGTGTGGAGAAGGCAGGGATGGAAGAGAGACAATGGATGGAACAGTGGAGGAGAGTTGGAGAGAAAGAGGGAGGAACGGAGGCGCCTGTGGAAATGGGAACGCTCTCACAGTACGCGCGCGACTCTGGAAGGGCAACTACATATACTATCTCTTCTCTCTCTCTCTCGATGCTACATCCCTGCGCGGAAAGTTCGCAATTTTTTTCCACTTTATTTTTTCCCGTTTCTCTTCTCTACTATACGCTTACGCCCTCATCCCCCATCCCTCCTCCTAGTACGCCCACAGTCGAGCTTTTGCAAATTGCAACACTAGGTGGGGGAGGGGGGAGAGATGTGTGGCCGGGTTTGCAAACACCGCATTCCTAGGCACGGCCGACGAAGTGTGAATAGAAAGCGGTGCAATGAAAACAAAAACAAGAAAAAGAAACAATGAGACGAACTAAGATAGAAGGGAATGTATTTACTTCAATTAAAGACGACTCCGTAAAAGGATAGTTAGCTGCGCCGTGCTGGGTCTCATCACTGGGTAATTTTGCTGACGCCATCATTTGAACGAGCCTCTCCGCGTTTCGTCATATTCCTCTCAATCACCCGTTCAGTTTCGCTCTCGTGTTTTACTATTTCCGGTGCCCACTATAGTGAAAAACTCACATTTCGCGTGTCTCCTTCAAAACGATCGGCCATAAAGGCGTGCTTTTTGCGTCGAAAATATTTGATGAGTTTTTTCGTATCTTCAAGCATTCATTGGTGGACTGAAGGAACGACTCCTAACCAGTACGTTAATGACTATGTTTTCCTAGGCAGCAATTAGCTGCGGGTCGATTTCCATCCACAAAAACGTTCTTTACCTTTATAAACGGATACGAAGACTAAATGTGTTTTAACGCTTGGCGACGTCGTAAAACTCCGTTGTAAACAGTCTAAAACCGTTACAGGCCGACAGGCTCATTCGAATACGTGCGCGAGTAATGAAAGGTGGTGTCCTGGATTCTCATTTAGGTGCTGCTTAAGGAGTATAGAGATCACCCGTTAGATTGCTGGTGGTCCAAGATGGAATCTTCATCAAGAAATGTATGCTCAGTTCTCCATACTCCTTGATGCTACCTAAACTGCGGTATATGCAACACCACATAGCCCTTCTCTAGGCAACGTCTAAGACAAAAATTCGTTCAATAATGTGAAAGCCGGCGTTCAGCCCTTGCTCAACTTAGAAAATGCTTGAAAACCATTCTTAAAGTCCCCCTATATTTTTCAGATGTAGTTTTTCCCAACGATACCGATTAAAGTCCGCTATTAGTGAGTTTTACAGTCCTGTTATGATGGTAATATTCCTTTATGTCGCAATCGGCGGTGGTGGCATTAACTTCTCGCCAACTAATATTGGCGTTGCGGAATCTAGTCTCGCCTGGAAGGGCTATTAAATATATACGGCATTTGTGTTTATGAAAATCTGCAGAGAGTTTATTGTAAGAATCGATTCTCTAGCCTTAAAGTTTGCTCAAACTAAGGCGTTATTATCATTATAAATGTCTCTAACAGTTCGAGAAGATGGCATGTCAAAATTAATTTTTTTATTTTTTAGCATAATCGGAATAAAGTGAACGTGTACAATACTCAATCCTCTTTTCTGTCCACATGGAATGCTATATATACTCTAAAACTCCCTGAATTTGAATACATATATTATTTTTGCATTAGAAATTTAAATTTAAAATTTGTAAATGTTCTAAACATGGCATGTGCAAATGATATGTTGAGACGCAAACACCGTCCATCGAAATTCGACTCGTAAGAAGATGGCTTGGTGTAATTGACTTACACACCTGAGCGGCTATAAGAAGATCCAGTCAGATAATTTTCTCAGGTCCAATTGCATCCCTCATTATTAGCTCACAGCAAAGGTGCCGTTCTTTGAGATCTTAGTTCCTGTGTTTTTACGATGTTTTTTTTGTTTTTATGCCTAAGCAAGTTCTAGGTCACAGTGAGCTCCACATTCTCTTCTTTAACATTCTCAGGGTACTCTCATTCCTATGACTCCCCCACGTCTACTCTACACCAAAACTGTGAACATATTGATTTGACTGGAGGAAATTGCTCTTGTAGATCGCTGTGCGGGGTTGTTGACATACTCCAAAATGAGTACCCGATCGCCGAGTTGACTGACGGCGCTCGTGCAGCCGCTTTAAAGTATTTTGAGCAAAATACCTTTTCACCCAGAAATCAATGAATTTGGTTTCATTTTTATGAAATATGGCTCATCCTTCCAAAGATATCAATATATTAGCCACTTACCGATCGACTTCCGAGATATTTTCCAAAAACACTAGCCTCTTTACATGGGAAATGGTACATGTATGCAATCCAGAGAGTCATTATTTTAAAAAATGAGGAATTTCTAACACCTAGATCTCGTCATAAAACTAAAAGTGTGTACCTTTTATATTTTCTCAACCATTTTTTAAAATAAATCATATTGCCAACACAGTATTTTTTTCAAAATCACAAATAACCTTCCATTGTGAAGGAGTTTTAAATGAGCCGTGCGAAGAAAATGAGTCGTTAAAGACTTAATAGGACATATTCATTTAATTTATTAGAACTTCAGTCATGTAAAAGTATAACTGTACCATTTATAATGCGATATGTATTTCATGCTACCTACAGCTGCTAAAATTAAAACGTTTAATTCGGATATGGTTTCCAATATATCTAGGGAATTATCTCGCTCAAACTGCCTTAAACTGAAGGATTTCTACACCGATGTTCCAGCCACGCTTTGTTCGTGTATAAATTGCCACGCCGTGAAGAGACTGGTTCACACCGCCATACACCTACACCCTTTTCCGCCAAGCGAATGAAAATAACCTGAATTATCAGGCGCCCCAGATTTTCGCTCGATTCCATCGACACCTCGCGCCCGCAATAACCCACGCCTTCCGTGGCTCTGGGAAATGAAGAGGGTCAAAAGAGAGGCGATTGGGAGAGATCTGTCTCCGACTTGCGGGCGGAGCAGTCTCGCCTCTCTCTACCCCGGAGCCGATGAAAATATTCGACCGTGGAGGAGGCGCGGGCGGTAGGGGATGCTTCTGGTTTGAGGCTGGAGTGGAAATTGGGAGATAGCGATGAGAATCCAGTGGGAGAAGCGGTGAAATAAAGAGACGAGGGAAGAGAGCTTTTGAGTGTAACGGAAAGGTGGTCTTGGCAGAGGAGAGGAAGAAGGGGTGAAAGAGAAGGTAGATGGAGATTTGAAAGGACTCGGAAAGTTTTGATTTCAATGCATTTATAGGGAATTTTTTCCATGTACAGCGTTTCATGAAACTATGCATGCGTATTCCTAATAGTGATAAATGTACATAGAAGTACAAAAATTGAATTTCGCCGATTTCGTTTTTTAGGCAAATCAACGGTATTTGCACGCGTGGTCTGAAGGTGCATGAGACGTATTTCCTGGTTTAAGATTTTCGTCAAAAAGCACAATTAGTATTTAATGTTAATACATATAGTGGCTGATAATAAACAATCAAGGTGTCACTTCAAGTCTAGATTTCGGAAAAAATATATTTGAGTATGATTTTCGCTTTCATTTCAACTCATTGGCTGGTCAAATCTAAGATTGGTTGACTGCAGCCCTCTACACCTCCCTGTCTAATGCTAGCTTCCATACCTACTAGTATCTCTTCCTATGCACTTTCCTCTTTATTTGGTCCAATAACTTATTCCTGATTCTTCCTCTGTGAACGTTTTCCTCTATTTTACCTTCAATTATGTTCTTCACAAACCAATTATGTCTCAGAGTGTGTTCAATTCATCTTGTTCTTATTTTCTCTATGGTGTTCCATATGGTCCTTTCCTCTTCTACTCTTCTGTGCACTTCATTATCTCTTATTTTCCGTCCTTCATTCATTCATTTCAAATTATTACTGTGGCTGATAATAAATATCAAGGAGTCACTTCAAGTCCAAGATTCTGAAATGCGTACTTTAACAGACTTTTAGCTTTTATTTCGACCACAGAAATGAAAAATCAATAGGTCAAGTCAAAACATGCTTTAGTGAGGTAAAAATGTAAAATACAATTCTTGTACCATATCTAGTATTGTTGGTGTATATCACTCCACATACACATAGTTATGTAGGCTGTAGAGAGAGAAACCTTTCACAAAAACGTAATATATTTATGTAGGCAAATGAACATATTTTTGGCAATCTTTCTCAGAAAGTAATATTGCCGCAGCATCTTAAAATATCCGAGCGGATATTTAAATGCTGTTATAAGTTTATAAAGTTATTCCTGCTAAGGTTTTCTTTTTATATTTCATTTTTCATCATTTCTCTTTTTTTAGTCACTGAGAGTCTCCATATTAGACTTTATTTCTAAACAAGTTCGCCGTTAATTATACGATTACGGGTTCCGTACCGGGTTAGATTATTAAAAACCTTTCCGAAGATTACTTCCTTTCCGACTTTTACTCAATTACTTCCTTACTTACTTAACCTTTTCTCAGTCATCTTCATTGGTGATTAATGATTATTTAACGGTTGGAGTCTACTTAATGATCAAAAATTTTCGTGTTGGACTCCCAGAACTCCATATATAAAGAGATTTCAACCGAAACGGAGTCTTTTTCAGAGTTTGTCAGGGCGGAGACATTTTTCGCTTGCTTCGCAGAGGGGAAGAGAATGTCATATCCGGCTCGGGAAGAGGGGAATAAGTGGTCGGGAGGCAAACAAAGAGGAGGTGGGAATTATTGAGGCAAATGGGGGCGCTTAGTCGCACTCGGCGGGGGAGGTTTTAAGCGTCGGATTGGAGGCTGGCTGGGGAGCGGAGGCGCTGCCACGAGAAGGATCCATAGAAGTCGCCCACTTCTGTGGGATCGGGTAGGTTAAACACTTCGAAGGTGGAAAGTTAAACATGCCGCGGATGGCTGGAGGTAGCAAACGGAGGACGAGCAACGGGAGAAGGTAGGCGACAGCAAGTTTGGGTAGAAAGAGGGTTTTCCCCCCCTGATGCACATCGGGTATGAGATGAATTGATACCTGGTGGCACTCGCCATGGGAATGAGTCCGAAGTCATACGTTCATGAACGGTGGGATGTACGGAATAACTTCCGCAGGAACCTGAGGAGGGACTCTCAACCACTTTGTCCCGCTTTTCTCGTTCAGTTCAGCCTCCCCGGCATCATAAGGCGAGTTCTACCAAGTTTTGTCACCTCTATACTATCCACTGGAATTTTTACGAGTTGGATGCCGTGACAAAACGGAGTTATTCTTAGTTCGGAATCTAATTTTCAAATACGTTATTTGGACCATTCTCTGCCAGTAATGAATAAGTCATTTCATGGGAGGTTCCCGGTTACTATGCCCATTTCCTCGGGAATCATTTTAATATATTCTCAGAAACTTCGGTTCGTTAAGAAAGGAACGTCAGTCAAAAAAGAGAAAATAACTCTCAGAATGTCTGTAAAATGGTTATCACCCTGTGGGAAGCCCCAGTAGATGTCATCAGTTGGTTTCTTTACATTGGACTTTGGTAAAAAGATGTAACATACAATGAAACTTTTCATCCAAAGACTTTATGTTGCTCTCGCTTATTTTGAAACCTTATAATCGTAAGTTATTCAAGAATAAATTATATCGTATTACGAAAACTTATATCTTCGAGGCACGGCCACGTGTAAGCTCTGTAAAAATGCTAAAATTCAGTAACCGAACTTGAGTACATCTGATTTTATGGCATTTTCAACGTAACTGTATTCGGTAACGCACAAATGTATTACACGCATTACGCATACGCGTATTATACGCATTGAGTACCTCTGATTTTATAGCTTTTTCAATTTGGTAACGCACATGTGTATTATACGAATTAGAATAGATGTTAATAGATGGCTGCAATACTCTATATTTACTAGTTTTGAAGAAAAAGAATGATACATTATTTCCACTCTGGTGTAAATTTGAAGAAATATGATGAAATATTGTTGCAAATAAAGTAGTTGGGGTTAAAGACCTTTATCAGAAATGATTTTTACAACGTTGCTTTGGAAATATTTCTTTATATTGCATATTTAAAGTTACTTTTTCGAGAGTTAAGCTTGAGGGTATCTCTGAGCAAGCTCCGTAGAGTGATAAGTTCTGTTATATACTGGGTTTCCAAGCTACGCTACGAGTCATCAAGCCCGGGGTTCATTTGTAGATCACAGCGCATAGGAGGGTTTCTCCATGGAACTTAGCAAGAGTAAAATCTCGAAGAGAATTCAAATGGCAAACACCAACTTGAGACGAAGATAAATTTCGGAGGAGCTGATAAATATTTAAATGAGAAGTGTCTCCCTTGAATACTAAATTGACGACCGGGAAGGGAGGGAAAAGAATGCTTCTTGGACAGCGGAGGCGTTTTGGTGTGGCAGGAATGGTGATTCAAAAATTAAAAAAAGAAACAAAATTTGGAGATTGTTTTTTAAGTTAAAGGAAAACAGCCATTCCGAATTCAAACGAAGGCACATCCTTCTGTATTACCTTTCGCTTCATCAATGGGTGAAGGAGAAGAAATATTGTCACTATTCACGCACAAGCTGTCGATTTTTAGTGATCACTACTCAGCAAGAAAAACGTAGTCACCTTCGAAAGTAAGGATACAGCATGTGTGGCCGTTGCAACGTTGTAAGTTCACAGGAAGTATTTACTCGCTGAAATAGCTTGATTAATACGAAAGCAGGGTGCGATAGCAAGGAGTAAGAGACTAGACCTTATTTATGAGATGAAGAGGAGTTGGACCTGCTCAATAGGTAGTTTTAAAGAAAGGCAGTTGTGCGTATCATATGGAAGTAGGGTCCTTTAATTATTTTAGATTGGTAAATGTAATTCTACCACCATCTAAACCAGTTTCCAATCGTCCCGGCCAAGTCAAATGATTTTTTCATGGCGAATTTCAACCCTGATCTAAACCAGCTTAAATCGATCGAATACCTCTAACAAAGAACACACTAGGAATTAAGCTCGATCTTTTCTGCGATTGTTTTCAAACAAAAATTGGTTATTGCGTACATCTGAAAGTCCGTGAAAGGTGACAAGAGCCCTAGGTTGATATATACCTTCATTAATTTTTAGCATCATCGATAATTTTCTTTCTTCCTCCTATAACAGTAGAGGAAAATTAAAACTTCTTTTTCAAGCCTCACCTAGCGCCGAATCTGATGTAAGGAAGACTTCATGATGATAAGGAATCACTCCATCGCTACAACTTTCCTCATAAGTTTTTTCTGTTCATATAGCTGCTGCCAGACATCGTGACTACAAACGTGAAAAGTTGAGCTACAGTGTAAGTGTGCAGTATGAACTTGGTATGTAAATAAGCCGCTAATACTCGCGAGATATCGAAAAGTGAAGCCGTAGTAAACGAGGCCGGGACGCCAGGCAAGGATCGTGGCAGTCTGAACTTTTCCAATCGAAAAATCTGAGCAGTTACGAGGGAAAATGGAGGTGATGAATGCTTTTTGGTTTCCAAGCCAATGGAAATGTATATATTAATGACTGAAATTTGGCTTTGACGAATTAATTTGACTCAATAGGGATGCCGTACTTCCCTCTAGCTGTACGGATTTTGGCTAGTCACGCAATTTTTCCAACTTTAGTAAAATTTTCATTACGTTATGTGGATAAAACATGATCTCTTTGCCTCCATTAACTTATCGCGTGCTATTATCACGAACTATACCTCGCTCTTGAGATTGATGTAATCATTCCTTTCCTACTCTTTTGTCAGGTCCACTCCCAAAAATTTTGTACTTTGTCACTTATCCTTATTGTCTTCGTTCCATTCTTTCTCTAGTAAAGGTCAGGTGCCTAATTGTCTTATGGCCAGTTGCAAGAGCATTTAGTTGTGGAGTCAGTAGGGATGAGATCAATTAATTTTTGGACCTATTAAAAGATTCAGGTTGCAGGACCATATGCACCAGTTTCATAATCTGTCAAACAATTGCTGAGTGCTTCGAAAGTTTGATCTAATCTTCTACTACTGAATAAACTTTATGAAATTTAATCTTAGATGTAATTGCATTAGAGAGCACCACATTATTAGTCGGTAAAAGTAAATAAACTCGTCATTCGTCGCGTTATAACTCTTTTATTAAGCGATTGATTCTCCGAGCTATTCATCGCGCGTCCGCCATCTTGGCTGCTTTAGGAAATCATAACGCCATTTCTTTAGTTATGAAGCCGTATATGAAACCAATAAATTAATCGAATGCTTCTGCAACACTTATTGAATGGTTGCCATGGCTTATGGGTCTCACAACTCCATTAAATACGTATGTGTCGTTACTACAGCTGGCCATTATTGCATCCTACGGGAAGGCATGGTGTAGAAAATAAAATTATTTTACCTGTATTATGCGTTTTATCCATATGAGGTCGCTACTGTTAACGTAAAAGTGGCGAGCGTTATGTATCAAAACTGTTGTGGCTTCGCCTCTTTCCTTGGCGATCATAATGGTGTCTCCGGTGAGCCTGATCCCCAGCGAGACGCCCTCTGCCTGGGCGGCGCGGCGGTGACTTTCACGTTTCATTGTTGGGGAGCAAATTAATGTCTGTGTGTAGCTGCAGGTGTGAGCCGGTGTGGGAATTGTTAATGGTTTCAGGGAATAGGGGTCGGCGGCGGCGGTGAGGGTGTGAGAACAAGAGCGTAGGGGGTACGTGGGTAGCGGGGGTGGCGAAAAGCGGGAGGTGAAGATGGAAGGTGGAGCGATAACTTGGTGTGTACATGTATGAGGAGGCGTATCGTACGAATGACCGAGCATGTTTGTCCATAATGGTCGTGAACTCGTGAACAGTTTAAGCGGGTGGTCCTTTTTGGCAGACATACTAGGTACCTATTTTGATTTAAGGGTAAATCGAGATCTTTGGTAATTCATTTAGGATGATGATGGTAATTATGGTTGGATATCATCGACAAATATGGTTGGATATGGTTGGTATTAATGAAAATAATGGAGACTAGCTTAAGCCGCCGCATTCGGGGGCAGTTGAGCCAACCTTTGTATTGTACTCTCAAATAAAGGTTCGCTTTCTTTTTCCTTTGAATTGCTTCTTCGCTTTTGAATAACCTGATTGCAATTTGCGTAATGGAAACAATTGCCCGACTCATCCTAATTCAGTATCTCCTCTTCCCTCATCATAATTCAGCAAGCATTTTTCATCTATACCACAAACATCCTTTTCCTAATAGCTTTTATGCCACATCTTTATTTAAACGCCAGAACGCAAATTCATGCGTTCGCTCTTCATTTTTACAAACTTATTACCCCTCGTAACAACAATAATGAGCTGTTCAATGGAGTTTATACAACAACTTACACTACAAAATAACGGGTTAACTTTCCGTTTACATAACAATTGCTTAGAACGGGTGTCAAAATACCGTTTATACGCGGTTTGAACAATAAGTGCCCTCTCCAACCACGCTCTGGCCATCTCACTCTTGCTCGACTTCAAATTCTCAATGCATACATCAGGTGTTGCTAGATCTCGGTGATCTGCAACTTTGTATGTAAGACTCCACAAATTGTCCGCCCTACGACTCAAAACTAACACATCTATAAAAAAAAGCATAGACATTGACTCATTCGCTACCTACATCTCAAGTCTGCGCACAGCCAACGTTCAAATACTATAATGTGGATTGATGGATGCAGGATAAATTGTGGTATAAAAGAAGGATGGAAAGGAAGTAGAGAGTCGGTGATAGCCTCCTACCTCGGCTCGCTCGTTAGCCTCCTATAAACGATAGAAGTCAAGTTGCCCGAAAGTTTACACCTCATTCTTCTATTAACATTTTTTGGCCCCACGAATGGCATTATAGATGAAATCGGCATTCTTCAACTGTGAAATATCCACAAAATCCGGGCTATGAACACAAGACTTTCGAGATGGAAGTTCAGCAGTTTAGTCAGCAGACACCACTGTCGCTCTATGCTCAGCACCTTGCGTTGCAGGATCAAACAATGAGAACTTTCGAGAGATAAATTTAGTGCGATACCTGCATTGACAATGGAGAAAATATCAAGAGAATCTTCAGGCTAGGAACAAGGCCCTCTGTAAAGGGTTAGGGTACGGTGTACCATCCCACGAGGGCGTGGGTGCAGGTGGGTGTCTGATTGTGGGTGAGGTTAAGGGATTTAAAGAGGTTGGGGCGTGGGAGGCCTTCGATTGAGGAGGGGGTATGCGGAGAGGAGAGGGAGGCTCTAGGTGGTGGGGGTACGTTAAGGGGTTAAATGGGACAGTGGATGGGGGAGACCCTTTTGAAGACTCTCGCCCCCTTATACATCCTCCTCCTTCCCCCCACTTTTATTCTCATTTCCTCGAGACGTGGAGACTGCGTGTGTGGATAACAGTGTGGGTATGTGCTATGAACCTGCATGCGATCGATTCAGGAGAGAGGCCAAATGTTTTCTGTTAGGGATTGGCGATTAAACCAAAATGCCGATATAACTATACTATTGTAGTTTATTATGCACTTTGCTATGCTACAGAAAAATGTTGATACGCAGTATTAAAAACTTATACATGTAAGTTCTCAGGCTTTGATGGCGAATGGTTGGAATGTAAAGCTCTCGGGTTCCAACCGGGTGTAGGTATCGGGTTTCCGGCCAAAACCCGGTTGGAAACCCGAGATCTTTACATTCCTGTACATATATACGTAAGCATTATGCTAATTTTTCCAAGGAAAATACATGAATACGTAAACGAACCATGTTTTGCGAGTGTATCATTTTTAAGTAAGTTCTCGGGCTTTGATGGCGAATGGTTGGAATGTAAAGCTCTCGGGTTTCCAACCGGGTGTAGGTATCGGGTTTCCAGCCAAAACCCGGTTGGAAACCCGAGATCTTTACATTCTTGTACATATATACGTAAGCATTATGCTAATTTTTCCAAGGAAAATACATGAATACGTAAACGAACCATGTTTTGCTAGTGTATCATTATAATGTGTGAGCATCTTTATCGCCGCCGATAGCTTTGTTCTCCAAGAGATCTAAAAGTTTGATTCCTTCACATGCCATTATATCAACGTCCGTAGTGACTTGTATGATACATTTCATTAAAGTCTCCCTCCATCATTCCTCCCATTAATTGAGCCTTCATCTATTGTTTTCAAGGAGATTCTATGTCATAAAATGTGCCAGTGATGCCCGTCTCTTCCTCTTCTCCTCTGAGTTTTGACAGAAAATCTCTATAATTCTTCGCCAGAATTTCTCACTCCATCCATCAACCTGATCTTCATTGTTTTAAAACACAGCATATCCTTTGCCTCTAATCTTCTCTCCTCTGTTGCTTCGTCGCTTGAAACGTCGTAGAGCATACGAAGGACTCCATAAAGACAATACTATCCTGCGGATGGTCCCGATACCCTCAAAATTTATCGCAGAATATATCAAAGAAGTTTCTCTCCAACTTTGCAGACCCTCAGCGAGTATATCGAATGAGAAATATCGATACAGGCTCATATCGAGTACATAAATCCCATCCTTAGGTTGGGCGTGAGAGAGAGAGAGAGAGAAGGGGTGAGGAACAGTGGTGGGGAGACGGAGGGAAGAGAGGAGAGGGGAGCGTAGGGAGAACGGGCCGGGGGAAGGGGGAGAGAGGTAAAGCCTTTGGAGGATTGGAATGGTGGAGTAGGGGAAATGGAACCGAGGTAGGGGAGGTCCCTCTCTCTCTCTGCCGGCTGAACCGGAGCGACAGATATCGAGGCGGAGGCAGTACGTAAGTGTTAGCCGAGCCGGCAAGTTGTGCGGTGCCGGCGAACACCGGGATACAGTAACCAAAAGCGCGATCGTCTCAGTGTGTTGTGTCATTCCGGCTTTTTTCTCCGCGTGTTTAAAAAAACCCACCGTGCACGTCCCGGGGGGTGGGGCGAGTAAAGAAAATAAGTGAAGCGAATATTTTTCGAAAAAAAAAGGAAGTTGGTACGGGAAAATACAAGAAAGACCGGCGCTTTCTTCGACTTTTTTCGTTAAAACGGTCGTGCCTCCGTGAAGTGCACGGGACGGCTTGGGAGTGATCGGGATAAAAGGGTCCCTAAAGAACGGAAAAAAATAGGGACGGGGAGAGAAAATAATATAATTAGAGGACATGTAATCAAGTCCACGCCGTGGTTTTTGGGGGGGGAAAGAAAACGACGTTTAGCCCGGTCTCTCGTGCATACTTTTTCCAGGCTCAACAGGAAAAATATATATCCCGCGCCCTAGTACGCAAGGAAAAGTTCTGGGACTGTTGAATTTTTTTCCCGGTTCTCTACGCGCCTTCTCTCTGTCTCTGCTCTCACCAACTGTCCCACATTTTCACGCTCCGATGGAAGTGTCTGTGAGTCGGGAGTACTCTCAGATGCGGTGCGGCCTGCTCCAAGGTGGTTATTACGATCGTGACGCATCCTGCATCGTCCTGAGCAAAGTGGCAGAATAGCGACACCCCAGTACTCCAGCGTGTTAAAATTTTCCCCCGCTTAGACCCCTCCGAGAGCAAAGAAAAAGGTTATGTTGTCGGAGAGAGAGTCCCGGTGTGAGAGCAACCAGTCCTACTGCTACGTGCTCGGCTGTTTACCCTTATTCGAATCCATATCGCAAAGGTTTAGATATATTTTTCCAGTCTGAGGAAGGAAGGAAAACCGTGTTTGTGTGGTGATTTACAAGAGCATATATATATATTTAAAGATATACATATATTTTTCTCTTCTTTTTTCCACACGATTCTTCAAACATATATATTTAATATATGTATACATATATCTTTATCTACACGACCGTGTGGTGTTGTTTTTAGTGAGTGCCGTCGAAGAAATATATCAAGTGCCGAAGAGATACCGTGTGTTTTTTCTCATCGTATGAATGTAGTGGTATCCATTGAAGAAAAGTGGCGAGTGACTCATTGTAACTTGGTTACCCGCGTGTATACAACTGAGGATACTAGTCATATTTATACAACGACCTTCTCGCAAGTAACAGTGAGCAGGTGCAAAAAGAGCAACTTGAGTTATTTGGGGGAATTTGCCTAGAAAACCACCTCCATGGAAATTGCAATCAAGTATTCGGGGAGATAGATGTTGAAATTTTTACTCTAGCTACGCCTGGACAAAGTAAACTTATTTTGGAGTTATCAGAGTATGTTTTCTATCAGACAGTGTTTGTTCAGAGTTGTTAAAAGTCGAGGGGTAAGAACTATGTGAAAGGTTTTACACCCGAGGAAAATCTCTGAAGGAAAAGAGGAGAACACGGACTTCGGGCCCAAGGAATAATCCTTTTCAGAGCATTAAAAATGGAATGATAAGTAGATTCTGGGAAAAAAGAGGAAATATTATAACAATCGGGATCTGTGGTTTTTTGGCAGAGAAAGTGGATTAGAGTATTCAACAATTTTTACAGTTTAACAGAGGCCCGGAGAGAAGAGATAAACTCTGAGATATTCAAAGTAATAGTCAGGGAAAGTAGAAGGCTTTCCGTTGGAATAATAAGGTACATTAAGAAGGGGAGAAAGGTTGTGTGTGGTCTTGTATAAGTGAGGAGGAAATCTGGAATCCTTTTTTGGATTTTTTATCCAACTAAAGTGAGGGAAAAAAGCAATGCTTGGAATAAGAGTTTCTGTTGCCTCACTCTTTCTTTTGTAGACGAAGAATTGAGCAAAACCTTTTTCTTTCTTATTTCCCCGACTGCATTTACCCAGGAGGGGAGGGGGCAGGAGAGAAATTGAGTGGAAAAGTTGTACTCTAGTCCGCTGAAAAAAACCTTTTATCTAATCTTTTTCCTTCCCCCAACAATTCATCTTCCCAATTCTCCTTCCTTACCGTCTCTCTGTCCCTCTCTCTCACTGCACCCCTTCCCTCCAGATTTTTCCATTCCCAAACCTCACGACTTTATTTTACAAAGAAATTTACCGCCGACACCCCTAACCAATTTTTAAAAGAAAAATATTACGTTATTACCATTTCCCAGGGTACCACAACGACTCGCCCTTTCCTGTCTCAGACTGTCTAAATATTATTTCTTCTTATTTTCTCCCCCTCAACTCCCTGTCTTCTTCCTTAAGGAAAGCCGTCTTTTTAAGTATTTATACCTGTCTCTCCTCCCTGAACCCCCTCAGAGCTCACTATATCATCTTTATCCTGGAGAGAAAATATTTGTTTCGCATAATACCTCGCGAGAGTGACTGGTAACTTTAACACAAGGGCCCAGATACACAATAGGCGACAGATAGTTCCCGCATATGTTTATGTCCCCCAGCGAAGGAATTGCATATTTCTCCCGTGACAAGTCTGGACCTCACAGCTCAAATCGTTCGTTCCGCCAATCACTTGGCCACGGAGTTCGTGAATGTGCAGTGCTCCTGCAGAGTGAAGTCCTCAGTGCAAGGTAGAAGGAAGTCGTCCCAAGAGGAACAGACACTGGTGCAAGACTGGTATCCTTTGGTGCCAATCGCTTAGAGGGAAGAAAAATATCTCCACAGAGATCAAGAGGTGAACGGGCTTCTTTGTGGAAGGAGCCGGTGAGATTTATCTCCCCGATGTCCGCGGGGTTGAGAAGGAATGCGAGAAAGAACTTAATCCCACTCCTTGATTCCTGATCCTACCCGAACCTCCTTGAAGCCGCGGCACCCTCACACACAGTTTCATCCGAACCCGAGAAATTAATTCTAGAGAGAATGATTTTTTTTCGAAGTTAGCCCGAATCATCAAAAACTGAATCGTTCCTTGCCTTAACTTTAAAATTATTAGTGGATAAATATAAAAAAAGAAAAACCAAGCTCATTCGGAGGAGATTTTTTCCTATTCCTTCATGACATAAAATAAAAAATTCTATTTTCAAACTCGTAAGCAACCTCTTTTGATAAAAGTGAATATCCAATATTTTTTAGATTTCTTACCCTCCCTCGTAGATGTAAATCTTTTACGCTGTCATGTTGATTGAAAAGTAAAATAAAATACTAGAGTAAACTCACACCTGTCTGCCTTAAGAGAAGAATAAACAACCCGAGTGATTTCACTGAATATTTAGATCGGCACCGTACCTACCCAAAAGGAATGTCGCACTTTGTTGCACGTTAATTCTTCACTGAGCCCTGTACAACCCCTCACGCGCCAGACGCACCACCGAAATATTCTCCTCAACTTCCCGCGAACCTTTCCCAGACCCACTTATCCATTTGCTGCTCAAAACACTCCCGCGTCATAACTCAGATCCCTGAGAACCTCCTTCAAGCTCCCCTATATAACCCTGGTGATTGTTATATCCTGTCACCTCCCCGAGAGTAATCCTCGTAATCCATTCAGCCACAGCCTCTGACCCTCCACGCTAGCCTGCATCACCCAGCAACTCATCCGCACTCCAAGTCAAGCAAAGAACCACCTTCTTCCCCGCGTGCGGCCAACGCAAAACTCCTCACACGCCGGACCGCCCGCACTCACCACATTACACAAAACAAGATACCCACGTCCCGTTCTAATTCAAATCACCGTCTTCCTCCGGCACAAAACCCTTACATTGCTCTCTCGCACACCATTTCTCTCTCTCATTTTTCGCGAGATCCTTATCGGGCTATCTTCATCCCCTCGAGCTCCTCTCCGGGCCTGTCCTCCGCCCACACCCGCGCGTTCAGTTCCTTGCAAGCCTCTCTCTCTCCCACCTCCAACCGCACCAGACCTGCCCGCCCCAAGTTGGTCCACCGCTAGGGTTTAGACCCTCGTCCCCCACCTCAATTCTTTCCCCAATTGACCGGCGGGTTCATCCGTAAAAAAAGATATCCCGGGTGGTCGTAGGCGGCACACACCCCGCAGCCCCGTGGGAGTTTAGGCGTCCGGAGGGAAGACATCGGGAGGAGGAGGAGCAGCAGCACCGCCGACACCACCACCACCATCATCACCAAGAGCACCAACCGGCACCTACACAGCCACCCGCCGGCACCCTAGTCCTGTCCCTTCGAGAGCCCCATCCGTCCTCCTCCGATGTCTTCCTCCCCCACGGCCTTCATCCTCCTTTCCTCGCCCTCCCTCTGTCGATCCTACTCCTCCTCCACACTCCTCTCCTACTCGTCCTACTCATCTAGCCCGCCGCTATCTTCGCATTCCTACTCGCCACCCCCGCGGACCGCCCGGCTTCGGAATGGGGACTGACGGCGACAAGTGTAAGTACTGAGCGGACTTTTCTTCTCTGCCGTGCCGTGCCCCGTATTACCTCCCCAAAACGATCCAAAAAAAGAGTTGGGAATCTTTGAATGCTGGGGTGAAAAGTGTTGGGTAGTAGGGGTTTCCCTCCCTGGGAACTTGTGGAGGAGAAGGCTTTACATCATTCCCTCGAGAAACGTATCTTGTTATTTATTTCCCCCCCAGACTCCCAAAAATTCTCCCTGGGACGTATCTCTCCGGATCGTGCTCCCAAATGTGAAATAAACGGCGACCCAAAACACCTCCCTGTGGTATACATGCAGGATGTTGAGTCACCGTGCCATGATGCTCTGCAGTGTTTGTGTGTACATTGAAGTGTGAGTGTGAGCTAAACTGAGTCCACGTTGATAGTCTAGTCCCGTTCATCACGGGATCAAATTGCCCTGGCATTGTTGTATCAGAAGGCGTCACAGTGATCGCGTCGAACGTCGCGTTAACTTGACAGATGACCATGGCTCGAGCGATTAATCAAAACTTTGACACTAGCAAGGGATAGGGGGTGGGGGGTTTATACCTGCTCGCTGTGACTTTGATTAGCTCGAAAGCGGCTCATCAAAAGTGGACGAGACATACAGGGTTCAAAGTCGCAATGTCCGCTTTTGATCTTGTGCCCGAGGGTGTAAACGTCTCGCCGTTGGCAACACAGGCCGGATGTCCGTAAAAGTAGACATGAGCATCCAGGTAATGAGGTTGTAACATTGATATGACTAACTCGTCAAAATGAGGGAGGGCGGAATTGATGTTAGCGGTTTGTTTAATACTTCCATGTAATTTTTTAAAGCGGTCTCAGTGATAGCGGGGATATTTTGAAAACCCTTTCATTAACCTGATAAATGTTTTTAATTAAATCGTTAGAAATCTTGTTGCTCTTTTTTTCTTTCAAACAATGATAGGTTTATTGTTAGCATTGCTGGAGGAACCTTTAAACCTAAACTGTTTTACAGAGTGGGATATCATTTTAATGCTTTCTCCCTGCCCTGGGGTAACTGTTTCCGCGTTGGCGGTTCCTTACTAGACGGTGTTCGATTCAGGCGTGACGTCTTATTCTTTTCTACCACAAAATGCTTCTCATCCAGTTTGATTCTCTTAATACAAAAATTTATGACTAAATAAATTATATCCATTGTAATGTTTCCTTTCGAGCACAACTTTGTAAAGAATTAAATAAGAAAATCTTCGGGTGGACACTTCTCTACGGGTCTATGGCGTGGCTCTCATTCCTAATTATTATATAAAATAATTATATTTTGACTAAAATTCACATACGAGAGTTTTTTCGCACTCTAAGCACGTTACTCTTTGGGTTACTCGAACTCCATACTTAAACATGCTCATTTCTTACTAGAATGACAATAGATATAGATATATATAGCTTTCTTATGAGGTCATTGCTTCATGAGATTTGACTTCTCACACACATCCATCTGGAAGATCATGGCACGGTGATGGAGTGTAAAACATAATTGATACCCCAGCAGTCCGTTGGTGGATTAAAAAAATAACTTCGCTCTCCGAACGAGTCTGAGGACTCGTTCTGCGAGGCGTCTTCTCGGGGGAGGTAGGTGCGAAGCGTCCCGAAGTCAGAAAAATTTCCGTCTCGCCAACCCCGGGGACGGCGGTCATTCCGGGACGGCGGAGGAGGAAGCGCCGTTACGTTAGCCGTCGTGGGTCCCCCCGTTGGGGGGACCCACAATGGCTCCCGCTTTCCTTCTTCTCGCCTTTGCTCTCCTTTCTCCTCCACAAGTCCCCGCTCTCCCAACAACGAACGAATCACCCCCCCCCCCCCCGGCCACCATTTGAAAAAGCTCTCTCCCTCATGGTGGCACGGCACACAAACCACTAACTAATCCCATTACTACACAGCGAAGGCGGGGATGTACGTGCATGCTTTCCATCCCTTCTGTCTCTCCCTCCGTCCGCCCACGAGAAACGCGACCACCTCCCACCCGCCACGGTGTGGGTAGGTGGGACGCTCAGAGGCTCAAAAGACTTTTTTCCTCGGACTGTGCGTTTGCACGTCTTCAATTTGGATTCCCTTAGCCGGTGTGGGGGCGATGCACTGACCCTCTTAGCGTAAGGAAGGAGGCACCACCCCACTACCCTCCCCGGGGGACACCTACTTTACAATTGTGTGGGAACCGCGGGGAGTTCCTGATGGTAGTGGTGGAATAACATGTCAACCCCTTCAAAATGATAACCCTTTCTCGTGGGACTGGGACACTCCGGGTTCAATTAACTCATCACACGTAGTTTCCGCGTGTCCTTGTGCCACTCCGAAGATTTAAATATAATTGTCTACATACCCGCCTTCACGATGTGTACCCGTATTTTGACTTGTCTTGCGTTTGACAACATTATTTTCATATTTTGTTTGTAAAATAAACCTCTTTTTTGCATCCTCTGAGTTGGATGGTTGTGCAACGTGACGACAATGCCGGTGACGAGAACTATCCCGAGGATTCCAGCTTTCCTCTGCCCGGCCGTTGGAATGCTTGCGTCGGGCATTCCTTCGATCGAAAACGAGGAGTCACTGGAATCCGGTCGCTTTTATGGTAAAGGATAAATAGCTTTGACCGATAGGCATGGTTCGAGGTATCGCGTGGTGGACATGGTAACGTGCAGTGCAGTGATAGCGGTCTCTTTTTCAAACCTCTTGTGATTTAAGTGCAGTGATCCCTTATCTCGCGCAAAGGCAGTCGAAACGTGTAGGCACGCGCTTGTTTATCGGTGCCCGTGGAAACATAAATCGGGCGCCATGCTCCGGCGATGGGAATGCATCCGCTCAACATTATTTCCTTCTTTTCTTCGCTTCTTATAGGACTTAACCTAGCGACTTCATGTCTCTCCGTGGAGGGAAAGCTATGCGAAGGGCTTCCCTTAGTTTGGGTCGTGAAAAAAGGAAAGAAGCACATAAAAGAAAAGAGGAAGCTTGAATGTGTTTTTACTGCTTGCTTGGGAGAGCATTCCTTCTAGTTTCCGACCATAATTCGGGCAGACGAAAGCAAAAACATCTTTCTGCTCAGAGGAAACTGTACTTCTCTGTGTACGTCGACGGAGCGAAAACAGTGGTCTTGGGAAGAAAAAAATACTTCTAAGCTCCCCCATGAGGTCGTAATCTGTGGCGTGTTGTGAGCATTTAAGAAAGAGCAATTTCAAAGAGAAAAATCGTAAAGGTGAACTGAGTTTTTTTTACTTCGCGTCAGTTTTTCTCTTTTAATCATAAAAACGAGTTTGTACTCCAGTCATAACTCCCGCCGAGGGAATTAAAAGTAGCCATTCAGGCGGGCTACGCCTTTCTTAACGACTGTCCTTGTAAAATGGTAATGTCTCTGCGGAGCTAAACTAGTTGTAACGTCGGATTACGTCTCACGGATGTGTGGGTGCTAATGCACAGAAGGCCATTAAATTTGAAGGCATTACCTGAACGCGGAAGCGTCACGTCAAAGTTCAAAAGCTTTAGCTAATGTTTTGGTCGCGAGGTTAAGGGCTGTCGCGTTTCGTTGAGTTTGTTTCCCTTGTCTCAGACAAGCATACATTCGCGTCTGTGAATCGAGGTGCGCTCTTGCACGACGAAGCCTGAAATAGTATGGGGGAGGGAAGACCGCGAGAGAAATTGCGACCAGCACGAAATTACCGTTAAAGATAACGAGGGAAGTTGGGTGGGTGTGACGCGAGGCCTCGATTTAACCGTCTCAATGATAAATGCATCGATCAACCCACAGACGTGCAACACCGGCTGCGTGAGGTAAACTCTCAAGTTAAGGAGGAGGGGAAAGCGATGAGGTTGAGATTTTACCATACACCGGGCGGTGAGGTAGGCGGCATACGCCGAGGAGCGGTGAAGAGGATTAATCTTACTTCTCAAGGCGCCAGGAACGTCTGTTGCTGTAAACGTAATAAAGCAGGACAAAAGGTATGGGGTTGGGGAAGGGAGAGAAATCTTTGCGATGTTAGGGGTTTTCACGCTTCCCTCCCACTCTTTCTGTGCTCCGTCACAGCCTGACGTCTGACGGTGCTCGTGCTGGTTTTGTGTGGTTACTCACGTCTCTTTAATTAGGCTAATTGAAAAATTGGGGACATTTGGGGGGCGGAGACAATGGCTTATGCGGAGTCTGCAGTTCAAAATTTTCGTGGAGGGAAATGTCTCGCGTAGACCACTTGGCTAAGTCATCACCGTGAAGACGTCAGGAAATCCTTGCGTGGTTTTCTCTCTCCGTGAGAGAGAATAAGTCTTGAATGCGTGCTAAGGCAGATGGCTCCTTTTCTTAAGAGCGAATTAATGGGGGGGAGGGAGGGTTGGCTGGAAAAAGCCACCGTTGTTTCTCGGGGAGAGGGGTTTCCAAAATTACCGACTTCGGTAGAGCCATGTGCCGAGCGGAAAATAAACGAAATAAAAAAGGACGAAATTACACCCGGCTAATACGAGAGTGTTCAACGGTTCACTACAAAATGCTGTCGCTTTAATTCACAAGCGACCGGAGCCCTTTCATGTCTGTGGGTGAGTGTGTATGCGCTGCTTAAAGACTAGAGGGATAAAAAAAGAGACACGGCACGGGAGTAATTTTTGGAATATTCGTTCGCCGGGGCGCGCTCGTGTTTTTTTAGTCTCGCCCTTTGATGTACGGACGCTTTAATTCGAAGAGGTCCGGGAGCAATTTATTTAACCCTTCAGGATCGACGGTTTCCGTGCTGATGGAAGAGAGCGGCAAATGGGAAGTTTTCATTGAGCACCTTGTTTCGGAGGATGGGATTAAAAGTAGTGGTCGATGCATTTGGTTCGGCAAAAGGGGAAAGGAGGAATTGGTGGCGAAACGAGGGTTTTCAGCCTAGCGGGATGTTGTGTGTTTCGCTTCTTTTTTCCTTGTCTGCACTCCCGCGAACCGCTACCGTTTGAAATGTTGCCAAGCGGCAGATAACACGACTTTTGACGTCGTCGACATCGGTTTTTGTCGGAGTAGGGAGATGTGTTTTTTTTCAATTCGTGCTACCTCCGGTGAGAAATGTCGAGTTTGCATCGGGCTCTCCGCAGCTCTCGCAGATGACTCGGGTCCCTCCCGCGGTTGGATGGGTCGGCCCGTTGGCGGAAATGGCGCGGGTTGTTGCCGGCATCAATATCCACCCGGGGATGCCACCCGATGTTTCCCGTCGGCGCTTCGGAGTCCGGTCCCCCGGCTTCGCTTTTCCCGACCCATGGGCAGTCAGTCCAGGGGACTCCTCTACCCACGGCGTGGACAAAATCACGCCAATTAACCCCTCGAGTAGGTCATCGTGTTTGTTGTAGGGGAAGGCGATCGTTAATTCCCGTGCTTTTTTGAAATGGTTTCGCTCCGTCGACGGTAATCGAGAATGCATCCAATCCAATAAATGATGATTTTGTGTCCTTCAGCAGCGCCTTCTGCGCGTAAATTAAAATTTAAGACTTTGAATTGCGATCGCGTTCAGTTCAATAATGGTCATCATTTTATATTGGTTCAATTGTGACGTTTTTATTGCCGCAGTCAAAAGTTAAGCCGCGCTGATTCACATTTCATACAAATTTATGAATCTGAATAATCTCGAAAACTGCTTAGTTTTTGATAGACCCGCTTTTAAGAGGGACGCGAAGAAAAAAAAGTCTGACGGATGAAACCCCGGAGGACAATAAGAAAAAGCTTAGGTTCACTTTAAGTTTGCCTAATATTAGTGACGGGATGGTTTATTTGTCAATGTGTCACGATGAAACGGGTCATTTTGATCCCTGAAAACCTTTTGACTCTGAAATTTTAGTTGATTAGACAATGCAAATAACGCGCTGATTGGTCAAAGTAGAGTGAGTATACAAGGGTTTTGTCATGCGAGGTACTTACCACTATATAGTCAAATTTATGAGGTTTGGAAGTATATATCTCATTTTTATTAGAGATCTGTCCAGAGTACGGAGAAAAGATCATACCGAGAGTATGAAAGGGGATTAGCGTTTGCTATAAAGTGATTCTTAAGAGCGCAAAGTTGTTTGGCCAACAATGCTGAAAGTTTCTCATTAATACTGGAAACATCTACGCCGTTTTCTCTGAGAGCTTTAAGATAGGAATCAGAGATATAGTTATTGTATAACTATTCAATCAACCTATTTCAGATAAATGTTGGTCAGCACGCTACGTTCATGCCCTACCACGCGCCTTGCCTCGCATGCCAGAAAATTCCCATCGTCCTAAGAGATCACTGATAAATATATGACTAAGGGCACAAAGTAATATGAAGTGATTTGCCTTAGAAGTTTTAAGCACCCATATTTTATATTGTCCTCAGAAATTTCCCACAAGTCTGCTATACGTAAACTGTAGTGGTAGAGAGTAGTATAAAATGTGTAGTGGGTATATTTTTCTGCGTTCGATCCGAGACTAATGTATTGCAAACTGAGCGGGAAATGTTGGAAGTCCACAATATTCTGAATTATAGTTCTGACCTTAGCTTAAAATTCTTTAGGAAATGATAAGATGAACCTCGGCATTGTCGTTGCACGCAACCAAATAAGTGTGTTTTAATTTATGTATTTTATGATTACCATTATTATTATATTTATCTTTTTCTTGGCATGAATTTATAACTGAATCCTGCAGTAGGGAAGGGTGTATGAAACAGTATGGATGTGTGTTTGTGAGTGAATGAAAATGGTTTTTTTCTTCCTTCGTCTTCTTGAATCTTGAGTGTTAAACTCATTCGCAGTGTGCGATAAATCGGTCGTAAACTCTTGTTGTGGTTCCTCAGAGGATTGGGAGGAAGAAACTTTCCTCAAGGTATTCACGGTTCCGTTGAAATGGAAGAGAGAGGACCCTGAGCCCTTCTCTCGGAAATCGCATTCGTCTTCCTCACTGGAAAATTTGATTTCGCCAAAAATCTGGGCTGTGGGGAGTGATTTGTCTTCTGAATGGAAATTCCAACCTTTTTTTTTGTTTTTTTTTCTTTTCCTCCCTCTATGCACCCTGGCAAAGTCGGAAGTCTTCAGTTTTGGCCCAAGACATTTCGTTGTTAGGGTTTCTTTCCCATGTCTTTTTTTGGGCACATATATACCTATGTGTTGTCCTTAAGTGCCTCGTTGAGCTCAAATGTGTGGAGACATTCATCTCCGAGAGAGAATTCATGATTGGCTTATCTTGCTTGCTGATCGTAGCATAGGTAATGGAACTGTAGGAAGAGCATATTCATGTGATAAAAGTACCATTACCGCACCGAACATTACCGCAAAGTACCATTCATTGTGGGGTATACTTCTTTTTTTTAGATTTAACTATCTTTGAAATGTATATGTTCTCACCGAGTGAAAGCCAGCCCTTTTTGACGTGAAGTACATAATGGAGAAAAATTCTGTGAAAGACAATTATTTTGTCAATCCCAACAGTGCCAAGGAAGTAGTTTGATTTATCCATCTGGTGGCGAAAACTTCGGCAGTTGTATAATTTGAAATATTGAGTATCAATTATTTAATAGATTCTTAAGATATAAATTCTACTTACTTGGCACCTACATGTGTTCATTTATTCTTTAAGATGAAAACCGGCATTTTTTAAATCAAGGCTGTCGCAAATTTTTTGTTGGCATCTTTAAAATATAATTTTTAAATTTTATTTTAGCCACGTTGGGGCACAGACAGTTAAATACGATGGAATGTGCTGTTATTATTGGATAATACTGAAATTTAATTTCGATATACATGGCGCACTGCATGATAAACATTTTTTTTCTGAAGCTGGGAACGTATACATCAATATTCAGAGATGAAAATGCATACGTAGCATGTTTAACTTGATGCATCACATTAAAGTAATGAGTGTTGGCCCCTTGAAAACTTAAGAAGTAAATCTTCACATCGAATAGGATAGAATAGAAAACAAATTTATTGTTCTAGGACAGGACCTATGGAACATGCAATCGATACAGAAAAAAACAAGCTCTGTGGTATTAAGAAAAAAAATCTACAAGTCACCTTGCTTTAACAACACGAACAATACAAACATTATATGAAATCAAATACAAGGACAGATTTTACAAAGAAAATTATCAAGTCAAGTCAGTATAACATATACAAATATGCAAGAACCTTTTAATGAATTTCACTTACATTCTTTGAAAGAACAAAAATCAATCAATGTGAGAAAGATTGAGGTACACACTCAATCACCATAACATTCATCAATCAGGTATGCAAAAATTTTTAATTTGAATTGGTTTAAAGTTTTAACATTCAATATATAGTCAGGAATATCATTCCATACCTTATACATGAATTAATAGTGGATAATTGGTACACAGTTGTTCTACAGTGTGGTATAGTCTTAATAATGAGAAATTATGAGAATAATATGATAATTTTTGGGTGAAAATTGTGCTGAATAGTTTCAGTTCTGAAACGACGACTCACTCCAATACCACACTCCTGGATTTAAATCTTTTTCAAGTTAGAACACTTTTATGACTTACTGAACTTGTTACGTTGGTTGTGTCATTCTCCATTATATCATCTCTACCTTGCAAGTCGGCTGGTCACGAATACGGTAGAGAGATGGTGCCACATTTAATTCAAACAGTCGTTAATGTTCCTCTCTACTGTTTTGATTGATTCAATTTTTCGTTGGATGTTTTCATTTTCTGAAGAAATACGATTCTGTTTGTTGGGTTTGGTCGTTTGACGAGATGACAAGGTTCGGCCGACGTCGAGGAAGTTATGGAACGCGATCCATAATGCCCGTCGTGAATCGCAAAATATTTCAGTCATTCGTCATTGCACGTAGCTGTGCTAACTGTACATGTCGACAGCGCAGCGCAGCATCTCCCGGCGGAAATGATTGATGAATCTAGAAAGAGAACCCAAAAATTCGCTATAGAACACTATCCTATTTTCTCAAAATCCACTCCAACTGAAAAGCTCAGCAAACATTTTTTATTCGGCCATTCTCACGGACATGCGGGGAATGGTGAAATCATAATTTAGTCGCCGGATGGGAGTGTTTGGATAGTTCATCTCTTATGCCCGGAAACAGCTGATTAATTGAAGTGAAAAACAAATGTAAAAGACTCGAAATATTACGTGTGAATTTTTCAACTTTAAAATTACGCGAAGCAAAATAGTTTTCCACAGATAAATACAAATTTATATGCTACTTTTATTTAAATGTTGTTACATCATTTTCAGGCTTAACCTGGGGATGATGTGTTAGCATCGAAACTTAGACTACTTTAAAAGTTTTATTTGGAAACTTATTCATAAATCCTTTTGATTTACATTAACTTTTTCATACTAACGGTGCATGTTTCGAGACCCGTAACAGCCCTTTTGCAATCGCTTAAAGTTATCATAAACTGGGTAAATTGGTTTTCAGGAGATAATTTCGCCAAAATTCAGCTCAGACCAAATCAGTTTAAATAACTTGAAATAAGGAAATATCCTAATGGCTGTCGAGGCTACTCCGAAGAAACCTGCGTTACTCCTTATCAACTCAGCTGTTCTTTACGTTCCTTTTACGTCAATAGCAAATTTTCTTACGTTCACGCTTTTGCACTTGCTTTATAGGAAAAATTTTGATATTGGATTATATGGGTTAGTTATATTATAATGATTATTTGAGGTGATTTAATGATTTAAAAATATCTTAAATAATGTTTCATTGCCGCACGCACCTTTCCTCTCCAGAGATCTCTCTTCAATGGAGCCGACATCTTACCTTTCTTCATTCCATATGTGAAGGTGTGAAGTCTAAAGTATTTACATGAATAATTGATTCCATATGTGACGTCTAGAGCATTTATGTGATTAATTTAAGCAAGGTCTCTTAGTTTGCCACAAGAGAACAATTTACCTTAATATTTCCGGGCATCACCATTTCGCAGGGAGTTCTGAGGCTTTCTACGCGTTCAACATTGCACAAAAAAACCCGGAAAGTCATCGTCATGCCCCAAAACGTGCGTTAATAACTCAAGAGCTCGTAGAGCTCAGGTTCAGAATGGCTTCCACATTTACATGGCCGCCAGCGGATGGGAAGGACGCCCCGACCTCGCTGAGGAATAGATTAACAACAACAACAAGGGCAACGCGTCGTTCGGAATTCATATCCCCGACGTCACTCATGGACAACCGCAGTTAAGAGGCAGGCGACTCGTCTGCGTGCTCTATTATTCACGGCAAAATCTCAAAGGGGGCGTTGTTCATGGCCGAGGAATTTTTGCATCATCTCGAGGGGCCCCGAAAATATCACGGTTCGCGTCCTTCCCAGGCCTCCCATCCGGTTATGCAAGTCTCATGTACTTTCTTACGTGGAGCGTGGTACTGTGCTTGAACCATGGGCAATGCATCAGTGCACCGAGCGATGCTTCCGAGGGCGGGCGCGTTGCGTCCTCACCTCCTCATTTGCTGGGTGTGTGCGTGGAAAAATCTCAGAGCCTTCCTCAACCTTGGAATACCACGTTCGACTCCATTATCTTTCCGGCGCATGACTTTAATGCAGAGGGTGGTGCGTCCCATCCCCTCCGTTGCCGTCAAAGACGTACCTCCTCGTTGCCCCCATCCGTCTCGTACGAAATTCCGCCGGGTGGTATAAGGGGACCTCCCTTTATTCCCGAGACAAGCGAGGAAGGGCCTGCGGTGGAGAAAATCGTGCTCGTTTATGCATTCCGTCTAGCGAGGCCATCTTCCGTCGAACGAAGTAGATTTAGTCAGCTGCCGGAGCCCTCGTATGAGTGTGCCGGCCGGCATACATGAATCATCAACTCAAGGTCTTGAGATATGGGGTGGAGAATGAGGGGAGATGGGCGGTCCCCCCATCCCCAACGATAGTTATGAAGTATGAAAGCGGTCCGCGGAAACGTTTTCAATTCTCAAGTGATAATTTTCTCCCTCCCCGGCCAACTTTAAAGGGGTCCCCTGGCGGAATATCTTATCTCTACTGCATGACAATATTTCTTGAATGTCCTCCAACGTTGCGAGGTTGGTTTGCAACAAGCTATCTCGTTTTATTCCTCACCTATTTGTCATTTTGACTATGTTAACAGTTGTTAAACAAGTGTAATTTATCGCTCTAAAAGCATTGCTTCATACAAGATAAATTTATGTATATTGCCGATTTTTAATGGAGCTATTTTAGTTTCCAAAGAAGGATACCTATACGTTCATAACGTTCACATATCAAACGCTTATGTACTCGATCGACACATTTTGTCTTTTAAGCACCAATGAATTTGTTAACGACTAGCTGTGTAGTATTAGTATAGTTGTGTGTTAGCATACGATTTTAGCATTCAGATGATGATATCTGTTATTAAAAGCTCTCTGAGCCATACTTGGCACCAGTAATGATTCATAGTTTCCAATCATTAAGATGGAGTGGTATTCCACGATAAGCTTTGGGGGCAACAAAATCAATATAGCAAATTTTTTTATTTGGTACATTTTTTTTGTTTGATTTCGGTTTGGATTGGCCACAAGGCATTTATGTCATATGAAAGCCTAAAAAAAAATCTCACCCCAAGAAAGAGGAAGAGGAGAGGATAAAATCAAATGCATGCCCGTATCTCATGTATATCTTTTTTACTCTATCGAAATGAGGATTTCTTCAAATACTGCATACGCTCCATACCTTGAGGTTCCACTATGTGGAAGTTGATTTTCACAAATAAAATAATTACTTGGTTTTCTTCCACTGATTTATTTTCTTGGTACGACATGTAGCAACACAACGGTGTCATCATCAGGTACCTTCTCACATCAATTACATATCACAATCAAAATCAATTACAGGAATTATGTACTTCATTCTTTTGCCACAAATGAAAAAATAACTTGATTTTCTTCCTCTGATTTATTTTCTTGGTACGACATGTTTCGACGTAACGGTATCATCATCAGGTACCTTATCACATCAGGTACCTGATGATGACACCGTTGTGTCGAAACATGTACCAAGAAAATAAATCAGTGGAAGAAAACCAAGTTATTTTATCATTGATTGCACACGCTTTATTTCTTGCCACCAGCTTGCAATTGGATTGAATGTCCCCAGGCAGCATACGGTTTTAGAGCGCTGACGGCCTTATATGTTGCCGGCTGCTTTTCGGTCCATTCCCTCGCCAGGAATGTCTCATTGCCAACAGGCCTTAACGCCTGGCACTACTAGAATGCCTTCCGACGTGGTTCGGATGGGCGGAGGATTGCATATGTTTAAGGATGTTATCTTCTGTCTCCCTACTTCCTCCTCCGTGACCGTCCCTATTTTTCTCTTTCCGAGACACATTATTGGGGCTTACAAGATATGTGCAATCATCGGTTCACCTAATGGATAGTGGGGCTGGTGTACAGTGGTACCATCAGAGAGGATGGAACGTGTCGTTTTACGAGCCATGTTTTAAATTTGCTTGTGTATAACTAAATCCTTTTCTAAAAGGAATTAAACTTGTTATCCTTGGCTGCAAAAGATACTTTACAAAAGATACTGAGAAAGATACTTTCATTATTTCATTATAAACGCTGGTATCATTATTAGAGTTGTTTACATAACAGCCCGTTGCCATAATAGTCTCGTTGTGTTGTATTATGGAAATCGGAGAAAAGTTACAATTTTTTCACTGAAGTGTAATTTTTAACCGAAAACGTATTGTACAAAAATTCAATTACAGGGATTAAATGCTTCCTTCTTTTTCCCATCCGATAGTGAAAATTTAGCCCCTTTATCTTGATTGCAATTAATTTAAAAGGGAAAAAAATAAACATTTACATGGATTACGAGTAAAATAGATTCCCATTTTGGGGACCTTGGGGCCTTTGGATCCTTAAGGCGTTTAGTCCAATGGATCTCTCGTACCCGAAAACTCTTACATACCGACTTTCAGGAGGATGGATTTGGTAGTTTTCAGGGAAATATTTACATATCTATATAAATATATACAAGGATTACTAGTTTAATGGTATAAGATAAGGAAATTCTACAAATTTAGAGACTATTCTATGAAAAAATTGGGTGAAAGAGGGGGGAGGCAACCCTTTTGTAGTTCCAGGAAACGGTTGGAAACACTGAGAGCACTGGCGCGGTGAGTGAGCGAGAAGTGTCCCAATTTCAGACAAATCAGAGGTTTTGCCGAGGAAAGGAACGTATGGAATCGCGGGAGAAGGAGAAGCACCGACAGAACGTCTCTCGGGACCGAGGAATGTGTGTGGCGACTACTCTGTTTTCCCCGACACGAGTGCGGTATCCAAGATAGAACCGCGCCGATCGCTTCTCTTTTGTCCAGCAGTCCCGTGTGCACGTGATCCTACAGTCTGCCCCGATGTACCAAGAAAAGAGATTGTTCAATTTTTGGAGGAAAAGAATAATGTGTATAGGTAAAAGAAAGTTCAAGCGACGTTTAATGAGTCGTTGGTAGTTTTTTTTATGGGATCGCGTGAACTTTTCATTTCGACTCCATGAAATTTCGTTTGCTTAAATATGTGTACGTGTGTATTTTTTTTCTCTCGATGGCATTGATTTCGTCTTGCCTTACCCTCAGCTCCCGATGAGGTGGTAGAATTCGATCAAAAATTGTTCGGCTGGTTTAAAAATTTATGAAAAAGCAAATTCGTTCTATTTTGAGTGGAGGAGGTTGTTCTTTCCCTACTTTTTATTCCCAGATATTATTTCTGGCTGTCCATTGTCCATTCTCACTGGTTCTATCTCACCCCTTCTTGCTGATGGCGTGTCAAAAGGCCGTATGCACGTCGGAATATTTATGCGATGCATTTTTCTTCTCATGCCAAATGCTAGTGGAAGCGCTCAACCATCTTCCCTTCATGTTCTTTTCAAATTTATCCCTGGGCACACCGATCAATCCCTCAGAAGGTCTCGTGCATGAACCAATTTTGTTGGGCGTTAGAAATTTGAAATTCTCACGTCAACCGGACATTTTTCAGTTTGACGTCACATTTGGGTTTTCATATCGACATTCAGCACACACCAAACTGCTGCTGATGATAAATATTTATGCAAATATTTGTTTAAATTGGATAAATAAGAGCTGCAAAGGGATAAATTTGTGGTAATAGTATTCGGGAGGTGTAAGAACAATTATGTTTGAGTTCACACGGTGTTTTTAGGGTCCTAATAATCCAACATGGAATTAAATACTTAATGGGAGGTTGCGCAATTAGAGTACTTAGAAATTAAATAAATTTTCATCATTAAAACGAAAAACGATAATTCTGAAAATTGCTTGTAAAAAAACGCGGGTTGCGTTGGCTGCAGATATATTTTTCTAAATTAGCCAATTTTTCTACCATATGGAAGCAAATGAAATGATCTGTACGCGAAAAGGCCTCAGTATTTACGAGTAATCACTATCCTAGCGTAATATACAGATGATCTTTGGGATAGTCACTACATTCAAGAAGCTTTCAGTGATATTGGGGCAAATTTATCGTTATCGTATGGTCCATTTCTGTACTGACTTCTTCTAGCTGATATACTATTTAAGTTCTCTAAAAGAGGCGAAAAAATACTGAAAATAACTCTATACGTGGCCAAGCTTGTGCTGCTACAAGAATTTTATTTGACTCAGAATATGAAAATTATTGAAAGTAAAGAGTGTTTCATGCGTCACTCGATTGAAATGTTTAGCGTACATTTTTAGCAATGATAATATGTTTGGATAATTATAATTTTTTTAATTTTGCCCAATCGTGCTTTAGGCAAGGTGACTTAACCTGGTATCATGATACTATGCTTAAGCATCTTTATAAAGTGATTAGAGAAATAAGAAAAGAGATAGAAAAAGCAACCTTGGCGTTACTTAACCTGATAAGGTTACCTGGATAATGGTACATAGTTCAGAAACCATGACCTCTCAAAAATAAATAAAATGGAAAGAATTAGGTTTATTTTTATCAATAAAAATTTATAAATAGGAATGTAACGTCCACTCAAAAAATCAAATATCGCCCTGAGGAGGTGAATTCAGTATTGTTACCAGTCTTTTAAATATTCCCTATTTTATCACTTTTCCGTGAGACAATGTACCTATTAGAGCACACTCAAGGGCATGTAAATGTACAAATGGAGGGCCAATGTTACCGTAAAGACCAATTTTGAGTTGATGGGCGTAATGGTACAAATACGTCCCTTGAGCCGGAAAGGCGTTTAATCGTTCATCCCAACCACTGACTAACAGCCCAGAAACGTGATAAGAGTGGAGAATTGGAGCGGAGCGAGTTTTTGCGAGATTTCGAGGAATTAGGGCGGCACCCGTTCAATTAAAAAGTTTAGATCCGGAGACTGATGGGCTAAAATGAAGTACGAGAGTTGAGTCCAATGCATTTCTCTTTTAGAGGACGTGTGGAGAAATTCTGTGCCGAAAAAAACTTCCAAATACATCTAGAAGTTGCATTGTACATAATATCTTCCATTTGGAAAGGTGGGAGATCCAATTCTATGCTTTAATCCAAAGCATATAAAGCTAGAGATCTGATTAATTTTTTGAGAGGATAATTGTCCGGACATTTTTAATCACAAATTTCAGAGAAATAACATACTTCGGCCCAACGGTGGATGAAAGTTTGAGCGCTAAAGAGAATACGTTTATTAAATGTTTGCTGGCCTATATACTTTTCGTTACACCTGCGATTGTTAGTTAGTTTCTCCTCCCCTAAATTTTTGATGCAAAATACCCCAAAGGTGCAGGAAAGACGAAATTTCTTCCAATTTGTTTCTCGAGATATTCAAACAATCATGCCTTGACTCAACCAATCTTTCAGTCCTAAAGAGAGGTACTCCAAAAATACCGCGTTAATTTTTTTCGCAGAAAATATTAATTGAAGTATCAAATAGACATGTGCCGGCTTTTATTTTTCTGTGACCAGTCGTCAGTTATTACGGTTAACTTGAGTTCATCTGCTACCAAGAAGTATTTTATAGCACAAGACGCTTTTCCCAGTGATTTTGTGGAAAAAGTTAGGAGAATAAAAAAGAAATTGAATTTTGCATAAAAATTTGCCATAATGCTCTGGATAAATAACTATATATCAAATATATTTTTTGACAAATTACTAACGGAAAGAGGTTACTCTAAAACTGTTTAAGTATGTTAAGGCAATTTTGTTGATTTTTTCTAATAACTCGTTTACAATGTAGTGTAAAGATAATAATAAACCTCTGTCGTGAAAACCGATGCCTAATCCGGTGATAAAAGTCTGGCTTGAAGTCTGGGAAAGGCCATGATGCGGCATTATGTATAGAAATGAAAGGTAATTTTCTAACCAAATTAATTACTATTTTCATTACTAATTCGATTGCGGGAAAGAAATCCATCGATTTATGTGTGTTTAAAATAGTGTCCTGAATATTTTGGTCTCTTTATATCATAAAAGCGGCTGTAATTTGTGTGTTGATCATTTGATCTGTTTTGGCGCTGTGTCGAAATTAATGACGGAATCAAATATAATAGATTAACTCTTGAGTGAGTAAAATAGAAGGGGTAGCATTATAATCTCCGCTGGCTTTTTTACCATGCCGTTTTCTCTGTCTCTGATGTATGTTCGATAAATCAATATGGGCTTTTTGATAATTCCAAAGCGAAAGATTTAAATTTATCCTCCACACTCAGTCATTTTAATGTAGTGGGCTGGACTTCCTGCGGGAGGGGATATAACGCACTTAGAAATGAATCAGGCCGCGTTAATTCTCTTTTTCATTTTCGTGACACTCAATATTTCACCATACATTTAAGGTCGCAATCTCTCCTTATATTTTGGAGGACTAACTTCTATCATATTACGTTTTTATACAGACAGATCATTAAAAATTACAAAAAAGTTGATTTCCACACGTTCAGACTATGATCCAATGATAATTTTCAATTTTTTTAAGATGAATAATGGACCACGCGAGTTATTACCATCTATTCGTAAATAATCTTATGTAAGAAGGACTCAATGGTTTCATTTTTTAGTATTTAACATATTTGTTTGTCTTCTTTAAATTTGCCATTTCAGCTTCTGCTTACGAAACAGATAACAAGGTACACATGAAAAAGTTACTTGGCCAATTGGCTTAAGGTTTTTTTGATCTCCGTCTTTCATATAAAATCACATCAATGTTTGTTCGAAACTTTTAAAGTTAATTTTTGATTGGTAAATTTTATTTTCAATCATTTGGAAGTAATATTTTTTGTAATAGTACCGTTAAAAATCAGATGACACTAATGTTTTTAAAATGTTATGACACCTAACAGTTGCAACATACTCCCCGCGAAAAAGGGAAAAAGACTGTGCAAATAAAGTCAATCTCGATGTTGGTATAGTTTTGTATAACAATACGAACATAGTTATGATATCTACTGTATTAGTTTTCATCACGGACGGCTTAACCCAATAGAAATGACATGAGTTATTAGGGCATGAGTGGTGACGTGGGTTTCCCAAATCGATTAGGACTTCGGAGTTTTCTTAAAATAGGATATTCGTTTTTTCTAGCATCATCTCTTAATAGCACTTTCTGTCTTTAAACACGTGATTTTAAAAATATTTGTTCAAAATTGTGACGACAAAAACAGAAGATACATAATATTTATTGCAATCTAGTTTAACAGTAAATTTTGTAGACAAGGGCATTGTTACTTCATTATAGAAAGTAGCTGTTTTAAGTTAAACGTATAAAATAAAGGATTCATCTTCAAAATATGTCAGAAATTACTTAGTCACATGTTTTGCAGACGATATTTAATAATGCGTGAAAAATTGGCAGTATTTGAAGATGCGAGTGGTGGCAGACGGTCTATTGGACCGAAGTTAGCTACCAATAGCAGTATTCTAGCACGAAGAGATTTTCGACTCACATATCGAAGGAACAGTATGAAATAGGAAGTTATTGCAAAGGCTGATCTGCAAAATTTCTTTACTACATTTCTTTACTGTACTGTGTCTGCATTACCAAAAATATTACATAATCGGTCTGTTGGACCGGTCGTCACAAATCCAGGGTTAAGGGACACAATCGGTGTTTGAAGTATAAAATTATGTAGGGCCACCTTCCCAACTGATAATGTGCTTCCAGTTCTAATTGATAGTTAGCATAGATTCGTATTCAATTTCGTGCTGCTGATTGAGTAGTATAGGGTGTGGAATTGACCTCATGCCGGATGGGAAATTAAATTTCGTCCATTTTGGCGCCTCTCCTTAAGTTTGGCCTAGTTCTGGGTTTCCCCCGAACCATCGTCTTGTCTCCATTTCCTCATTTGACATCCCGTCCAAACTTAATCAAAGTGACTCGTGTAAATCTATGATTCTCTTGCCTCTTCTGATTACCTTTATCAATCAGGCGTGTAAAACTTTCACGAGAATGCACGTCTTTCAATACCGAAAACAAACGAGGTTCTACCTATTCGGACTTTAGAAGTCTCTGTTATGCTTAAGCAATGAGATAATTTAAATATATCAGCATTTCATCGAACACTAAGAGGATTTAGTAATAGTTTCCTTTTTTTCATGAAAAAAATGGATGTAACTTCCCTGAATATCAATAAAGTTTTAAAACCTTAAGAATGATCTCAGAGTTATAAGAAACTTCTTTAAAATGAAAATTCAGTGGATTCGAGCATATATGAATTTGGAGTAGAGAATTAAAAATATGGTCGATCGTTGTATGTCATATCAAATGGTAATGGAGCATTTAGAGTAACTTTATAATTAAGACTGGAATGGTATATTACAATTCGCAAGTAATTCGTTAGAATTCGTAAATTTGCCTGCAACGTTAAATGCAGGCAAATTTAACGTTGAATTTGATTGCAATACGTCGTTAAAGATATTTATTTAAATAATTATTTATATTCATTTACTAGAGTTTAGCCATTCATGGAATTTCTTAAACTATGAAAAACTTAAAAGTGATCTCGGTATCTCCAAATCCCACATAATGATGATGTTCGAGCCAATTTGCGTCCAAAGTCTGCGATAGTTTTGCACAAAATATTTGCCTCTTCCCAGCAAGACGTTCATTTGTGAATGAGATCACTCATCCGCGAAATTATATTAAAGAATAAAAGCGTGATATGACGATAGAAATAACCATGAGTTTTCTTTGAAAATAATATTCTCGTATCCTAATATTTGATAGAAAATATAATAAGATATTGATCGATCTCCTTCCTAATATTACCTTAGTCTTTAACAATCGTGTGCTCGTCAGTGAAGGAACCATGATTTAAAGTGATAGGAGGTTATATTTGATCATTCGTACGCATTTTAAGTTTTGTTCTATAGTTTGTAAGGTGAAAATGTTAGTTATTTGTAAGCCGATTATATAGTTTAAACTACTTTTAAAATAACTTTCTTGTTACAAGACAAAGTCTTTGATCATTCATGTCACTATTTTGGACCAAAAAATGTTTGCATGTCCTTAGATGCCAGCTTTTTATATGAGCATTCTTATCTCCTGTGTTGACTTGTATTTTTAATAATGTACGCAATCATTTTAGTTAAGCGGATTGGACTCTAGGATTCAAAACAAAGCGAAATTAAAGATGCACAGATTAGAAGATGTAAAGGGTTTACTTACATCGGCAGTTCTGTTCTCTACGCTGCATGGAGTTTAAATTTTAAGGCTATACGTGCCTTCAATTGGAAATTCCATCGTAAGAAGATAATGAGTTTACTAAAACCTTAAAGTGAAAGCAATATCGCTGCAAAAATAAAACAACCTCCCTGCCATCGGTGCGAAAGCTACTGAGAGCTCGTTATCAGCGCGTCAGTAACCTTTTACGCGTGAAATTTCTTATTTCACTCGAATATCTCAATAAACAACAGAATTTCACCTTCATTTCCGAGTCCTCATTAAAGTAACGTTTCAATAAAACAATACAGACTGGAAGACCTGTAATCGACGTTGGCGGAATATCCTTCTCAGGGTAGAGAGAGGCTATTATTAAACGAAGGAGTAATTTATATCGCATTAGAATCATCAAAAGGAAATCGGGTCGAGATATCTCGTATGATCACTGAAATATTAATTCTTCCTTTTATTTTTTTACTATCGCCGTGTAAGGGTTGGACTTTATTCCTCCCCTGGAAGGATATTATTCTTTCGGATAAATTAATATCCTCATCCTGACTTTCTTTTCCTCGTTCAGAATTCTCCCTTGATTTCACTGGGCCCAGCACCATCGCGTGTATAACGGGAAAAAAAACCAAAAGATATCCCAAAAAAAAACCATCTGCTGTGTGATTCGGGCGAACATTCATATCTTCTTTCCCCTCTCTCCCCCCCTCTTCTGTGGATTTATAAGTTGACCCAATTCCATTTGATTAATAAACCTAACCCGCCAAACCCTCTCCCCATCCCTCCCGGAAATTATTACTCCCACACCGAAAGCGGTTATGAATTTTTTATACAAGCCCTCTGGTAAAAAATCCTTCGTTCTCAATAATTTGACTGGTCCTTTCCTTCTTCCCGACCATCCGTTCGAAACTTTTTCATCCTCACAACCTCTACGTCGCAACCACTCACTCGCGCACAAATCCTCTCATTTGATTATCGGGTCGGAGAGCCGGGCACGGGCCGAGAGAGGTGGGAGAACCCGTTCGGAAATTAGAGAGGGCAATCAGCCCGCGGACGGAGCATCCAGAGTGGAACCAGTGGAAGTTGAATCGCCTCTAATGATTAATCTCGGATGGCAATCAAAGAAGAAGGCTCCCCCCTAACAGTTCTCCGTGCATTTTATTTTTTCGTATCAGTGTCTCTCAGCGCACTCTCCAATGGATTCACATCGTTGCACATGTATATCCTGCCACGTGGAATATACAACTGGACACTCCGTACCATCTGGCCGCAAGTAAATTGGTCCAACGAAGACTGCATTACGTGTTGTAGAATAAGAATACATTGCATCACTTCCTGAATTAAATTAAATGGTAGAAGAACACGAATTCCGAAATTCCACTGTCTCGGAATGAAATCTATCTGTGACACAGAAAAATAGGGGAATTGGGTTGGTGTGGCTAACTATACGGGAGGCCAGGGTTCAAATCCCTGCAGAGGGGGATGTTTTACAGAGGAAACCCGATCCCTAATTGAGTGTCTTGTGGAAGGCACTTCAAGTAAAGTACTCCGTTTGTCGGATGAAACGTTAAACCGTCGTCTCTTTGGCGCCTTTTGTTAAGAGCAGGTTAATGCCGACGGCTTCTCTCTACTCTTTCTCCCTCACCTGTTACCTATGGCGCAAATACCCTTAGCTGTCGGTCGCCTCCACAAAATCCAATCCAACCACAGAGAAATATGATACAATCGTGCGTGTTAGCTAAACTTTCTCATATATTGCAGTAAAATTCAGTATTTTATTGTAAAGTGATGCAGTTTTGCCCCTTCAGCAGATAAATTTGCATCATACTTTCGTTAGGTATGGTATTTGATGGAGAAGATGAAGAGTTGCAACTATGTAGAATGGCGGCTCCATAATTTCATTCTGAGACTCAATTTGTAGTTTAGAGGATCAAATAAGCCAATTGGTGGCTTAATTTTCATAATATAGTCATCTACCCAGTCTACTAAAATAGAGAGCGTTATCATACTTGCAACTACCTCAACCCAAATATAACTCAAAGAAGGTAATGAAATGCTCGTTTTCATTAAATAAATAGTGTACCGTAAATCACTTGGATGATTAGTAAATTTAGGCCCGGTTTTATATTGTCTGGTTAACGTAAATCTCCTCAAGAAAACGTGGTATTTAAGTTGATTTTTCCGTAATTTAGAGTTCGGACTTAAAATATGGCTTAAGACTGTCGGTCAGTTAACGTGAGCTTACGGTGATAATACGTGGGTTCCGTTTAAAGTGAGCAGTTTTCATGTTTCCGTGTACTGTTTGGGCAATGAGTAAATTTGTGTCAAATTCAGGAGGAAACAAAAAAGATAGCACGAGCTATTGAAATATATGCGACCGTAAGGCTTTAAAATTTTTTGTGTTATTGATAGTCATAGTAAGATATGTGCAAAATTTTTCTGGAAAAGTGAAAAAAATGAGAACGGCTACAAACGATATTTACCGAAGCATTGAACTTGGAAGAAAATTTGCATGAAAATCAAAAGCGTTTACCGCCCCGCTATCCATTTCGAAAAAGGGACCAATGAAGATTTTTCCATTGCCGCTGGCATTTTTCTTCAAGGTCGTAAGAGTCTCATCTCGTCAGCGAAAATTTCGTTATCTACGTGTCGACCAAAAAAACCCCTTTCGGCTCCATCGAGGACGTGGTGGCATGAGTCTTCGGTATTTTAAGCACGCATTAATATTCCCGGCGCGGGACGAAGACCAAGGAAAAATATGTTTCGTGGATGGGCGAAGACAAGAGAGCGAAGACGAGTATAAGAAAAGTATGAGGGGGAAACTTTCAGATGTTTTGAAGCAAGTGGGGATAGAAGGCGAAGAAGGTTGTAGGTGGAGTCTGCCCATAAAAACGCAAACCAATGCAAGGAATAATCCATTCTATGAGGCAGGAATGGGAAAAAAATATTTTTATTCGACGTGTGGAGTCACACACGACTCTCAGGTGGACGTGAACGGAGTGTGAAGTGTCATGTCCTCATTGCTATTCAACCTCGTCGCCCGCATAGTCAGTCGCGAAAATTTCTTAATACGATAACCCGCACGTGAAAATTGCATGCAAATGCTGCATTACGTGTTTAATTATGCACATAATCCGTTTCGACCGATAGCTCTCACTCAAGAGCGGAAGGCCTCGGTGGAAGGGAACCTGAAGGCGTCATGAAACACACCTTAAGGAAACGCTAAAAGTACTTCGTGAAAGTAGCCGTGTATTTTTTTCAAGATAATACCGTAAAGGGACTCTATGGGCAAATAAGCTTATTCATTCCGCTATCGGTCAAGTAAGCAGCTTCTCCGAATGTGTGGCAGCCCTGTGAGCACTTAAAACGTATTAGGTACAACATTAAGCTGGTGTGAGCGAAACATTATTTCACCTAGGAATCAATGAATTTAATTTCATTTTAAAGAAAAATATCTCACCCTTCCGCTGATATCAAAATATCAGCCCCTTACCGAACTGCTTTCAGAGCTATTTTCCAAAAATAACAGCCCTCTTACGTGGGAATGGTACGTGTATGCACTCCAAAGAGACATTATTTAAAACATGAGGAATTTCTAAAATATAGATGTCGTCAAAAACTAACAGCGTTTAGTTTGCATGTTTCCTGAACCATTTTTGAAGATAAATCATGTTTTAAACGCAGTAATTTTTCAGAATCACAAAAAAACCTACCGTTGTGAAGAAGTTTTAAACGTACCGCGCGAAAAGAATGAGTCAAGTTAAAGACTGAAAGAGATATTTTTATTTGATTACAAGAATTTCAGTCATGTGTAAGTATAACATTGCACTTTGAATTATGCAATATTTATTTCATGCTACATACAGCTGCTGAAATTCAAACGTATAATTGGAATACGTTCTCCATTATGACCAGGGAACTATCTCGCTCAAACTTCCTTAAGTGCGTGATATCTTTGCCGTGATTGTGGAATCTCTGAAAGACCTTAAAAGATGCGAGGATCATCATTTAGCGCGTTACATCTCTTCAGGTGTTTTCGTGAGAAAGATGAATTTTCGCTTTTTCAGTCTAATTAAATGATCTCGCTGTAAGTATGACTATATTTTCATACTCCTCTGTAATAACATCGGCATGGAAAATGACGTTTGATCTCAAATACAACGGTGTCTTTATAACTCTACAACTCTATTAAAAGATCGTTAGTTAAACGTTATTTTTCGGCAGAATTGCCTCAGTACCGCGTGACTTCATTCATCTTTTGCCTTTCAGAATGGATAATCACATTTGCGTGTCTAGAGCCGCGAGAGCTGTTGCATTTAAAGGCGCTACGGTTAAGGATCTTTTATTACCGGATATGAATTTAACGGAGGTGGGAAAAAATAATGGTTTTATGTGATTATTTCTTTAGGCCTATTTACGACTTTTCGATAGATATTGCGATACTCGACGGATATTTCGATATATATCGATAGACGTTTCTATATAATGCTATATATATTTCGATATATTTCGATGGATCAAGAACATTGATGATGAACTCAACAGACTATACTGGTGAATATAACTATTTAATTAAATTAATTTAATTAAATACATATTAAACAAATATACACTACATCTCTAATTTGACTACGGGTAGCGGAATAAAGAGCCGTAGTCGGATATTGGCAATCTAAAGTCACTAACAGAAGCATTGCTTTATATTCGCTCACAATGACGAAAATACCTAATACTGAACTATTTGTATATCCATTTTGCCATAATTTGTTATTAGATATGCACTATTTTTATTTTTGTGAACTATATTCTGAAATAATCAAACCCAGATGTTCGAGGCTTACGCAGAATTTCCAATTCAAATGAACGTATCCCCTGTTAAGTGTTGACAGAGTTAATGCCCCCCTAGAGCTATAATCATGTGGACGATATCTCACTTCAGCCAACAAATAAAAATACAAAAATGATGCTAATTTTGGGGTGTGTCTCGAAAACTGGTTTTTATATGACTAGCACAACCAAGGTTCTACCTTGATACATCAAATTATTGATCGAATTACACTGGAAGTGGTATTATTCAGTACAACTCCTCAATTACCTTAGAAGTGACCTTAAAATGAATGAAAAATTCTTGTTCTGCCTCACGCATTGGATGTTTTTTCCCCTATATTTCCGTGATTTTTTTATATGAAGAGAGTTACTTTTGGAAGGATTATTCACGTGACGAAAGGTTAGGACTCATTTCCTGGTCTATGACAAGTAAACTATTGTTGACTTACATTTTTAAAAACAACGATTATAATTCAAGAACGACTATTCAGTATCATTTTACAAGTGATTCTCGAATGATATGGTCACATTAACTTAATTCTGTTTGGCCTATATTAGAGGTGCCTTACGTTACCTTAAGGCCACCCCAGATATCCAGCAGTGCTAGAACAGTCAAGAGACAGGTGACAACATCCGTTTTAATCAGTTCGTACAATTGGTTTTGGTAATCAGAGTTTTACTAATCCCATGATGAGGATTATAGTTTAATATCAGCAGAGCTAATGATTGTTCCAGAGGAATTACACGCCGAATGGGAAGTCATTTTGGGATTACTTGCCGCCATTCTTTGAGAAAACAGTTTGATTTCCAAGCCAGTTCTACCTCGAACCACATCCCATTTCTCCATGGATCTATTTGGTTTGCATTTTTTTGCTATTCTGAGGATTGAAGGTCATCCTTATACATACCATTCATATGTATCATGCGCTGATAAACCTTTTATTTCGTAAACCATGAATCGATTACATTTTATACCATTTTCTGTGCGGGCAGACATATTTTCCACTACAAATCATTCCGTTTTAGCACCGTTTTTACTAACTGTCCTTAAATATATCCTGAGTGAATTATTAGTTTCTTACTCTTATTTAACGTTAGGTTTACGTAAAGGCAACATCACCCTGCGTTTAAAGCTTACCAGACATTATAATACTGGCCTTAATATGTCTGTTCTTTCCTTTTGTCTTTTTCATGCAAACGCGAGCGCCAGCATTCCTTTTTCACCGTCATGTCATACTGTTTTCTATCCTCTTCAAATTTTCCTCCAAATCTAATTCCATTTTCGTATGCAGGCTGGTATCTTTCCCATCTCATGTCATTCTGTTTTAGCCCAGATTTTATTAATGCCCTTAAATATTTCTTGAATTAATATATTAGTCTCTTACTCTCAGTTTACATTAAGTTTACGCAAAGGTAACGTCATCCTGTGGTTACAGTTTACCAGGCATTATAAAACTGGCCTTAATGTGTCCGTTCTTTCCTTTTGTCTTCCCCATGCAAACACGAGCGCCAGAATTCCTTTTTCACCGTCTCCTCACACTTTTTTCTGTCCTCTTCAAATTTTCCTCCCTTTCTTGTTCTGCCGCCGCGCCGGTCGGCCCTTCAGCGGGAAAAAAGGGGGGCAATGTCCTTCTGGCACGCCCTTCTCCCAAAGGACTTCCCAATACCACCCTCTATGTTTTTTTTACCTGGCTCCTTCCTTCAGCTGCGTCACAATGCCTCGGCTCCTCCGCCTCCTGCTTCAGAACCTCCTTATACCTCTCTTTCACACTCATCTTCTCATTCTCTGTCCCATTTCATCCATCTCTTCGTGCACTCCTTGTCCAAACCTCATCATCAAAAAAAAGAGAAAACTCTCCCATTCCCGCAGCCGTGATACTGGCGGGAATCTTCTCTCTCTCCCTCTCTTCGGACATTTTTTTCCGTGGGCATTCAATCATGCGCGCACACTTCGTTCACGCACCTCTCCCGACCAAACGCTCCCGACGCGTCACACTCCCATATATAGACCCGGCGGCTCTTTCTTCTCCTCCTCCCTTCTCCCAGCCATCCTTCTTCCCATTTCCGCGAAGAAAAGGGTCCTTCCACCCTTCCCCGCTTCAACGAGAGAGCTCAGATGTGGTGGCAGCCGCATGGGATTGACAGCGCTGAGGAAGGATGCCTTTGCTTCTCATTTTCCTTCTCCTCCTCCTCCTTCACGTTCGGTCGGTCGCCGTCTCCCTGCCGTCTTTATTCTCGCTTCCCGTCTCCTTATTTTTATTTTTCCCGTCCCTCCTCATTTTTTTCTCGCGCCTCCTCTTTCCGACCACATACCTACCTCTCTCGGAGACTCCCGTGGAAGAGATGGGATGGCTGCCGAAATCACGGCAGTGGCGTGGAATCGTCGTTGACGTAGTCATAGCATTCCCGGAAAAGAAATCACTCCCGATTCCTCGCCATAATGCCCGTATCACACGACACTGCTCCTACATACATATATATATATATATATATATATATATATATATATATATATATATAAAACTGCACTTAGGATCACTTAAGTGACGAATATATAAAAGTTTGCCAGAGGAAGGCAGACGACAAACACAGAAAACAAAAAAATGAACACACAAAGTTTCTTGATATTTCGGTGCCACTAGCACCTTGGTCGCAAGAGCGAAGACTGAAGCTCAGATATATATGTATATATATATCTGTATATATCTGTATATATCTATATATGTATATATATATATAATTATATATATATATATACATATGTATATAGATAGCACTCGGCAAACCTCCTCAAGGGTGTTCGGTAGGGGATGAGTTCTTACTGACATGCACCACAATTCAATAAAGTTGATAAAACGACTAAGCTGGAAAAAGGACTAGTGCATTAGTAAAACCTGCAAATGCCTGTCAAGATGGTTTGAGTTTTGACATTCACCACACTATAGGTATGCACACCACACTAGAAAAATTGAACATTAGGGTGCTTGGCAACTACATAAGTGCACATAGTTTGATAAAAGACTTGTACAGGAAACATGCGAGTCACGTTGTTAGTACAGCGCTGCAGATGCTGAAGCACGCATTACGGAGCAAATAAATTAATTAACCACATTACCAATCGGAAAACCTATTGATAACTCGGTGGTAAATATTATAGCCTCTTATAAATACTTCCTGGAAATTAAACATTTTAAACCTGTCCGTTCTGCAATGCTTGATAGAGCATAAAACCTATGATAGTGAGTACTCAATATCGAGGATCTTTTGATTTAGTTTGCTCCAGAAGGTTCTCGCTATAACGTAAGAAAAACTTAGAGTGTGAGACATATTGTTATGCTCCAAACAGTTAATCATAAGTCACTCATCACAAAGATATAGACCTTTAATATTATTAGGTTATCTAACGGTCGAGGTAGATTTTAATGGACGTGAGTTCTAACAATAGATTTTTTCAGATGCAGAGCACTTTCGACCATTAATATTTATTTCCTCATATCAGCATACGTCCAACCTTCTTCATTCTCTCCTATAAAGCATATTCTCTTCCCCTTAGGGGAGGAAAATTAAGGATGTCTATGATCGCATGTAATGAGACGGAGATTGGTGGAGCAGAGGCGGGTAAGGCACCCTCAATACACTTATTGAGCCATTCAATAGCATTTGAATTTTCAAACATTTTGCGAAATTTTGTGAAGTTTTTGCGCGTGGAATTGGAGCGATGTCCCCTTTGTTTTTCCTCAATCTCTCATTTTCTGTTTCCCAGTCCTCTTTCCATCCGCCAACCGTATAAGTCTCATTCCCACGCCTTGTCTCAAGGGAATATCGGACGCGGTGAGCCATCTCGGGCTGGAAGATTTCAGAGGAACGGCGGGTTTATTCGCGCCTCGGACCCACCTCCTCCACGGTGATGTGATTGGTTTCTTGTGGGAAATTTTAAGCTTTGAGTGCCAATGGCTCTCCGTCAAAAGAGGATAAGGTTTCTCATCGAGTTATCCGTAGTACGATATCTGTCGAGTTATGCCGTTTCTATCAACTTGGAACGATATATCCCAGTACATGATAGAGCATGAAATATCATGCCATATCTCATGATTTAATAAAGAAGCAATTTATAGTTCTCGTATTAGTCGATACCTTAGCAGTAGCATCGATGGGTTCTAGCAGAAAATCCTTCTGACGCGACGGCTTCAGTCTAGCCCCAAATCCTTATCCGGGGTACCAAAAAAGAGTATATTTCCCCATTTGAGCATTATTCCTACCAAACAACTGTTAAGGTATGTGTGCAAATTTGTCTAAAATGATTGATGTGGTTAATTCAATAGTACAGTTATGCATTTTTGTCATCGCAACCCAACTTATGGAATGTAGTTCCACGCGGAAGCTATTAAAGCTGTTGGCTGTATCCGCCATTCTAATCTTTTGCTCGGGTATGTACATCAATATTGAGATTTTCACTCAATATACCATGTCCGAACAGATTTCAGAAATAAATTATAAGTAATAATTTATCTCGCCAATTAAATGCAGTAACTTCCAATGGGTAAGACGTTTAAGAAATATTGGGTAGAACCAAACTATATAGCAATGAGATACATCCATTGGGGCACCGTCCTGTGGGCCGTTTAATTAGAGGAAATTGGACTCATTGATTTTATTGTGATTTTTAAAATCATTTTTCGCACAAGCTGCGGCAAAGTTTCCTTGTTTCCCTTATTTCATGACAAGAATTTGTGCGGCCTCCATATCACAAACCAAAGATCACTCCCAAGGAGTTGAAAAAAATATCAATGCCGAATTCAAACCTGGAATCACGTTAAAGACACGCGAACACATGACAACATCACTAGTGAGACTAAATTAAGTGGACGAAAAACTAGACTCTTGATGGTTTTATTTGAAGATTCCCCAAGGTGTACCTAGTTTTTTTCATTGGATGTAACATTCGGAAAACTGCACACTCATTATTTTTCGCATGATCTCCGCTTTTGTTGACTTAGGATTAATCCGGTCAGTCAGTCCCAAATTTAGTAGGATGAAACCAGGTCAGTCAGTCCAAAATAAAGTTGCAGGGAATGTCCTGCTTCATTTGCAGATACCACATCCAAAGACTTTGATCGCATAAGACGGGTTATCACTATTTTCTGTGTGACTGCTTCTCTTTTATCTACACGACATAGACTACAATTATAGGATCAATCGGTCGTGATACATCCAGCAAAGTCTCGAGGTTATCGGGACACACGAGCTTTTCCAAAGCTTTCGTTCAGGCATATTTCTACTCGTAATCATATCGAGTCCGAGACTTTTGTATGGCTATCTTGGCCTACGGATAGCTGTCCATTTTCCATCGTATCAACGCGAAAATCATGCTGCCGTATCCACAACACTACTTTAGTTCTCAACAAGGTTGGCTCCCTAGCTTTTCGGCCAATTTTTCAGGATGATATGTTAACTTGGAGAAGAGAACTAAAAACCAATGTGATATGATCGCTAAGAATAAGTTTGTTGGATGCTGAGGGAATAAATATTTGTGGAACGGCAGAAGGGTGGAGAGAAACCTGGTGTCGGTACCAGCCTAAAAAGTCTACCTTACTCCAGAAATGGCGCAAAAGCTACTGATCCATCCGATCCGAGTGATTGCTCCTCTGGAATATGCCTGGCACAACCTTAGCAGTAGCATCGATGGGTTTTAGCAGAAAATCCTTGCAAAATTATAGTCCTAGGCTTGATGAATTTACGTGAAAATGATGCCGCCACGTTCACAACACATTGGAGGCAAGGTCGCTTCTCTCGCTCCGGCGACGCATTTGTCGCGAAGGCTGGCTGGATATGCTGGAGGCCGAGGGCGGCGTGCCAAGAATTTGTGGCTAGGGAGGGGGAAAACGAGTTCAGGGGTCTTGCATAAGGGTCGGGGGCAGACTGAGGGCCGCTCCGTTGAGCGCGGCTGGGAAGAAGTCGGAAGAGGAAGAAGTAGAGACCGTCCCGGACGAAATAGAGTCGAATTGAGATAAGGGACGGGAGAGTTGGAGGTGGAGTGGATGGCTCGGCGTTCCTTCGGGCCGGGAGCCGGAGGAGGAAGCTCCTTAATTGAAATCACAAATTTTGCCGAGCGGTCCCGACGGATTCTTTTTAGAGAAACATTTTGCGTTTCGCCGAAAGGGTGGAAACGTTCTTGGTTGGGTTTCCCGGCCTTTGCGATGCGAGTTGTCTCTCTTGAAGTCAGTCAGTCAGTCAGTTCCGTCTCGTATGGAACCATTTCATATCGGTAAACCTTTGAATTTTGGCGGTGACGTATTTTTGTTGCATCAGTCTACTCGGATAGATCGATGGTGGAGGCAAGTTTTGAACTGAACTCGGATGACAGTTCAAAGTAAATGCGAGGGAGAGGTGCTGTGAGGTATTCCTCTAACATGAAATGTTTCCATCGTACTAGGGGAAAGCGTAAAGAATTTTCTGACGTAGTTTCTTCCTTCTGCCGTTCATGGAGCCTTTGAGCTCAACGTTTCACTCGCGTTGCAGCGAGCGTATTCAGGAGCAAAGTGAAGCGCTGAACTAAAAATTCCGCAGCTTAACTCAAAAATCAAATTAATATCTGTATACAGCTACGGAAGTCTTCACTCTAGAACTTAATTAGTATTAAGATTTATCTATTCAATCCTCTGAATAGTATTAAGTTATGTTTGCTATATTTGTTTTTTTTTTTAACTCTCGTGTTCCTTATTTTATCTGCATGTAAAAACGTACTCCGTAAACTGGTTAAAATCTATTTAATCCTCAAATTCTGATAGATCCCAAAACATTCCTCAGTATTCTTCTCTAAATCCTGCAATCGAATGTTGTTAAAGTCTGTTTTAGTGTCTTGTAGCAGGATTGGGATGTTATAATAATATTCTCCAGTTTTCATACCTATTGTTACATCGATTCTTTTGCAGTATCTATGACCATTAACTCTGGGTGATTTAAATTTATCCATTTCCATATATTTTGATGACAATTTAAACTAAAATATTTTTATCTGAATACCTTTAATACTTTAAAGTGTCGTTTTACTCTAAATACATTCATCATTTGCGAAATATATCCATATTTATTTATCTGGATTTAATGCTATGAGATTCAAGATCATTCCACTGACTTACCATTAACACGTGAATAAAAACGAACTTATCGTCCTTATCGATGCTAAATAGGGATCAGTTGCTTTTACTTCTACTTTTTAGGTAGAAAAATACGCAGAAAAATGAACAAAACTTGAAAATTTTCAACAATGTCTTCATTTCATAAGAGTTTATCTGCTCAGTTGCTGATAGTGCCTCGTGAATCATGCAGTCAAAGAACTAACAGGAATGGTCAAATCATGAATCGCAGAATTAAGTTTTTTTTGTCTTCCGCGGATATCTAACCCAAATTTCTGTGAGGTAATATTTAGAGATGTTCGTCGATGAATATTTATTGAATCTCTGCCATCCTCATAAACTAAAAAATGGACAGCCCAAGGGAAATATTTTACGAAGTATGTTTCGCTACCAACAATATTTATTTGGCCGTGATTTCGTTCACGATTTCCATCCACGGCGAAACGAAACGAGCTCGTCTCACGCGAAGAGTTTCTTAATGTCAGGAAGTCTGTCTCTCCTTCCACTATTCCACTTACCTTTGGAGGATTAGTCCATTTTCCCTCTCCCCTACTCCCGTAACTATACATCTATAGTTCACCACACGTGGGCATGGAGAAGATTTAGTTTGGAGGGAGAATGTCCCAACAACCTTTTCAAAAAATAAAGGGCTAAGCACTCCCACTCGTTCAACTCTATCCATCGTAGGGAAAACAGCGCGGCAGCACAAAAAACACATCACCATTTAACACATTAACCATTCTAACCGATCTCCTGTCTTTAATTTTTTATTCACGCCTTGGCGGCGAAGCCTTGTTATTCTTTTTTTTTATTCGTTTGTTCCCTTGATGCACCTTTCCCATTTAAAAAAAAGCCCGGCGCCATAGCTGATTCCGAGTGCATTATTTTATTTCGCTACTCGTTCATTTTTCTCCCGCCACTCTGGATATATTCGCACGTTTTCTTTTTTTATTTCTCCCACTACCCTAAAGGGGGCTGAAAAAATTGGGCTTGAGCCCGTCTGACTCTCCAGTTTCCTCTCATTCCCAATCTCCGATATCGAAGCTGGCATTTGTGAGCTTTCTCCCCCCATCCCCTCTGTCGGCAGAAAAACCAGTCGATCTTCGGGCTAACAAATAAATAAACAAATGCATACGTCTCGTTTTTTTTGCGCGTACTTCATTTCCGAGACCCACTCATCTTTTTGTCCTCCATCTACAAATACTTCCGGATTTCGTCCCTACTAATTTAGGAGCCCAAAAAATAATGAAGAAAATAAGGGTAAACTACTCTGTTTTGTTATCTCTCCACTTAAGAATTCGCTCAACTGCCTTGAGATCCACAGATTAGAATAAAAGTTATTCGAATTTGAGTTTATGAACAGTATTATCGCTATTTTTACCCACTTTTTTCCTCTTAAAAAGTCCGTGAGTATAAAGAAGACCACAACACGACCACCAATCACTCTAAAACACCAACCAATAATTGGATACCTTTCGCCATTCCTACATTTGAGTTATGGTCTACTGTATAACGACATAATAATAGTATCTGCAGGAGATGTTCCCTTTTTAGTTCTGACGCGTACACGAATTCGAGTGACTATTACTGTCGAACTTTTTTTCCATCACCAATGCAGTGACCCATCGGATGAAATGAATGAGGGTACAAAATTCGCAAGAAACAAACCGAGTGCTTTCAACAAACGGAGGCAAAGGGTTAAGAAAAGTACGTCGAAGCATTAGGTTTTTCTTAAAAAAAATTGCCTTTCTTCAGCGTATTGTCTGTAATTTTGAATCAAATGTTGACATTCTCTCACAAAGCGATGACATAGATTTAAAATCGTGGATATTTTATTTAATAAGATGGATGTAATCGTATCAGATTAGACTGAGTGGTAGTTTACAATATTCATGATAAATAAAAACACTTATTAATACTCGTAATGGACGATAACTAAAAGGTTTTATTCAAAATGCATGTAATAAATACCTAATAGAGAGTAATTTGCACCCTTTTATATTGAAAGAGTATTTGCACCATTTTACCATGATATAGTTGACTAAAGATAGTTTTTTGAAAGTTAAATGATATCACGATGCAGATTATCATTACTTTACACTTTCAAATTCTCTTTTAAATGGTCCTCGGTGAAAATCCACATTTAGTAAAATAGTTCAACTCGTGATGCAATAATGGACGATAGAGTAATTTTTTCTCTACGAATTTTATGTAAATCACTCTTAATAACTAGGTGATTTTTGGATTTTCGTAAACCGCAATAAAGAACTGAATTGAATGCGTTTTGGCCATCATCTACCTTCATTAAATTTTACCATTTTACCATTCTACCATTTTAAAGCAACCATAACTTAATTTGAATGGCGTAATAGTTGCAAGAAGCTATAAGTTTCTCTTAACGCCTAATTGTTATTTTCGTGCATCATTATATCGGAAGAGTATTTGAGTATATAAAAAAAGATAATTGGAGCGTTCATAGCTGAAACTGCAAGAAAAATTACCCACTTACTGCTAAACGATTTTTCCTCGTTAACTGTGTTAGAGCAACGTAGACGAGGAAGATAAATATTCCCTCATTGTATATGGACCCAAAAAATAAGAGAGTTTTGTATTGTATATTGTACTTTTAAATGAAATTGACCTTTTTAATAGTATCTTAAGGATATAAATTTTCATTAAGCTTTGATTTAGGGCTTACATTAATGATTTTTTTACGTTACCAAGTTCTATAAATTACATTTTCATGAATATGACGTGTAGTGGTGCAAAATGACCATACTATCGACGCACCCTATAAAAAAAATACTACTACGACAAGAGTATTGGTGACAAGTAATGCTAAGCATATATTGCAATACACAAAGATTACAGGTTATCGACGTACTTGTAAACAAACAGCTGAGATTTGGCTTTCCAAATGTCGCCATAAAGTGGAATAACTCCTATCGTTTAGCCTTCATGATTCATATTTTTTTTACTGAGGGACTTCGTTGCCGGTGACAATCATTGAGTGATGGATGTCCCTTCCTCCCTTATCTCTGTGGAGTGAAGGAGTAGTTAATGTAATTTCACTCCCGCCCTTATGATTCGTTTGTCCCCCTTATCGATGCGCACGCCCATTGTCTCAGTTGGTGATAAAAGAGCCGTATCTTGTTCCGCGCTTTTCAACCTAGCCCCATTCCCATTACAGGACGTTCGAATGTACCCGCATTTTTTAACATTTGAATTCATAGGTCTGAAAATCTCTTCCTACATGGAGGCATGAATGCCCCTGTTTGGGGTTTAAAAATCCTTATTTTTACTCTAAAGGTTAAGAGGTGGGAATTGGGTGAAAACTCAAAACTAATTCGCAAAAGTCACGTCAATTATTTTATTGGGAAATAGCCGTGCTTCATCGATTGTACAGGAAGTGATTTTGGTTTTATAATCTCTGGTGAAATATTTTCTTGGTGCGAATAACAAAGTTGATATATTCTCGCGATTTTTAGGTTAACGTCAACAAACTGATTTAATGTACGAAACATAAACTCTGAAATAACCTCCTGTCTAAGTCGTCTTTTGGTAAGCCATAACCACAAGATGACTTAGCCCAGTCATAATTAGAAATTGTTAAATTAACCAGACGTCGTTAGCCATAATCAGCCATTGTTAAATCGGGATAATGTAGTGGAATATGCTGTCAAGTTTAGGTGGAGCTCTTAACCTCGGCAAATTCTTAGTTAATAATGTATTGTCTTTGATTTAATATCTTTATATTGTCTTCCAAGCCATTAACAAAAAAACCCAGAGAACAACATCGCTTTATTTAAAAGAAAAGGATCATTCGATGGTAGAAATGACAGCTACTATTAGTTTGTTGGGTCGTATCCTCGTCAACTAAAAAATCATATTTATTTTAATTTTTCTCATAATATTTTATATTTTCTGAAATTTTTTTTTTCATTTACTATAATAATTATCGTTTATAAAAATATAATTACGCTTAATAACTCTCCCTTCAATGACGAAATAATAAAGGTCCTAATTTATTCACAATCTTATTTTAAAAAAAAACGATAGGTCGAAGAGAAAATTTCCCAAAAAAATTTTGAAACCTTTTTCTAGATAATTGTTTAAACAAACTCTATGGTACGTCCTAAGGGAGTGTTTCCACAAAGTGAATTCTTCATCAGATAGCGTTTCGCCCACATTCATGCGTATGTAAATAGCCTTTCTTTTATATATTTTTTCCTTGACTGTTTTGCCTTTATCTCCTGTAGAAGTGCTGTAGGATTTTAATCCCTTCCGATTCACAGCTGTTCTACTTTTGTATTGCGATTTCTCTTTCGACCATCAACACTTTTACATTTCCTGCAGGACGAATGGAGGTTTCCGAAAGCACTCATTACTTTCGTCCGACCCACGGAATCAGGGAATACGCTGAGCTTAGCTTGAATTTGTTTCCGCGGAAACATGTGTGGAAAAAAAAACAAGGCCGGTAGGCGTAAGTAATGGGGATGTCGACCTAGATCACCGGCGCGCGCGCTGCCATGTTGGAGAGGGATTCTGGGAAACAGCCCCAGGGACGCGAACGGCCAGTTTGTCGGTCGGACCGCTCGCACGGCGGAGTGCGATTCCCAAGCGAGTTGCCGTGTGATCACGCGACGATGCATCACGCTAATAATCTCACCGCCGCTGTTGGCCAAGCGACCGCAGAGCCAGAGGGACGGTCGGTTGCTCTGATGTACTGCTGCGACCTAGTGTCCGGTACCAGAGTTTTTCGTTTGTTTGGTACCAAGGGTAGGGCGTGGGCCGGAATTTTTTGGTACGCTGAAATCGTATCGAACCAACTTTGACCCAATAACGGCCGCGTTCATAAATTTTACTTAGACTCTCCCATTGGTCGTTCAATCCTAAGATTGGTTGAGTGCAGCCCTCCACCCTTCCTCATCAAATGCTAGGTCCATTACCTCCTGGTATCTCTTCCTACCTACTTTCCTCTTTATTTGGTCCATGAACTTATTCCTAGGTCTTCCTCTGCGAAATTTTTCCTCTTTTTTACCTACAATTTTGTTCCTCACAGACCAATTGTGTCTCAGGGTTTGTCCAATCCATCTCGTCCTTCTTTTTTGTATGATGTTCCACATGGTTCATTCCTCTTATACTTTTCTGTACACTCCATCATTTCTTTTAGTAGATATCCGGGTGGAATAGAATGGCATCATTTTTTTTCCGTCTCCTTCTTGAATCAACTACAGCCACATTCGTTAATCATATGTTTAATGTCGGGTTTATGAGAATCTCTTCACTTCACAGGTCTTCTCGTGCTCGTTTTTCTTTATTTTGGTGACAATTATTTGGCTGGTATTCCAGCCGGCATTTTTTCTTCACTTATGAGTTACTGTCGCCAACAATTGCCGAAACGAAGCCGAAGAAAATCCGGAAAATGAGAATATTCAACAACGAAATACGCCTATGATGGAACTACCATCATTGTTTAAGAGGTCTAACCTATACCATCTCTTGTGAGGACATGGGGTTAAAAGTTGATATTCGGTCTGATAACTCGCCTTGAGTTTACTTTCAAACCAGCGTTACCAAAAATTTGTTTTTTTTTCAAATTGAATCTGTTGTAAATGACGCGTATAGGCACAAAAGTACGCCGCGGGTTGTGGTTTTTTTGGCAATTTTTCATGTGAAGTTATAAAACCTGTTGTAAGCATATGTGAATAGAGCCGGAAGGAGTTACGGTTCAATTCCGTCTCTGGATTCTGTGTCCGTATCTTCCGTATCTTACTTCTTATTCACTGATGAGAGATGGAAAAACATCGTCCGTAAGTCCTATACTTTGTATAGAATTGACTTTTTCGCTTGAGGAAAGAAAATACAGATATGTATTTCAATTCTCCCCCCCCCCCCCCCAGTTACGTGTCGTTTCTGGGAGTCATTCCAGGAGTTTTAAGTCTCTCTAGAAACGACGTTCCTTTGAAAGTTTCATCTAAAATAATTAAGGATGAAACTTTTGTCATAACGTATAACATTTTGTTGTTTATGAGGATTGACTAAGGAGTTCGGTTATATTTTCACAAGGGCCTCGTATTCACGAAGCATCGTATTCGGAGAGTGACAAGTATTGATAACATGAAGGATAAAATTAAAACTATGCATGAAAAACGTTCACTAATAATTTATATATGCATAAATATGAAGATAACCTAGATGGAGGAATCATAAAAAAGAATTGTTTAGCGATTTATATGCTCCGATATTTTGGCTTATGCAGTTTTTAAATATAGAAATATCCAAGTAAGTCAAGCTGACTTAGATTGATTTTTCTAGATTTTTAAATGTCTTTGTCTATCTCGAGATGAAAAGTTGAAAATGTATGCTTGCCACTGATTTATATTTCGCGAGAGCCAAGGTTTTGGCCGTTACGCCGTCATCAGATGCATGTTCATCATGCCTGATGATAGCGGAATAGCCGAAACGGGTAGCCTTGTGAGAAGTTCGTCAGTGTAAAATAAAAAGCTGCCTTCATTAAGTGATGGAAATATCCACGACGTCAGATGTTCATCGTACGATTAGGGTATTCATTTTTGCATACGTCACGAGAGTGAAAGCATATCGGACGGTATTTGGGGGCTAGTGAAAGTTACGAGTACTAATATGCATTATGGCACCGCGTGCGTTAGTAACCGTGCTCAGCTTTTTCATTATCCTTGCATATATTTTATAGCCTTCTTCCTTCTCCCTGCACCTGAGTCACTCTTGACCTTCCTAAGTGCGGATCCTTTACTGCGCGGTTCTACTTTGACGAGTTAATGGGAGAGATCGCGGTCGTTACTTAGTAAACGGTGAATCGCGTAGTCTCTCGGGGACTGAATTCTTGATGCTGGGCGCTTCGGAAAGGTGTTAAAAGGCTAAAATTGGAACCTTTGATATTTATAAACGGATTTTATGGGGAATCATCGTTATCTCATCCGTTTATGCGCATACCCTAGAGTTTGATGAGCTCGTACCGTGCTTCTTCCGATATTTTTCCTCGGCAACGGAGGCGAAGAAGTTTCGCCAATGACTTGGCGCGTAACACACTTTTTAACTCCATTCATTTTCTAGCATAAAAATTAATTTATCAAAAGCAAAGATGGTTTTCTTGTATCTACTGATAACAAAGTTTAAAAAACCTTGAATTATCATTATGCAATTGTAAAATTCTGTATACAGCGAGCATTTACGTCATGATCACCACTTATTCGTTTCATTCCTTAAGCGAAAATATCATTGCTAGAACTACATCACGATTATTAGCCGCTTTAATACTTAAGTTAGTCCTAATCATTCATAAATTTTTGGAATTTTATTGTGGGAACCATAAAATATAACATAATTATGCCATTTTAGTAATTAGGCCGAAAAATATTGATTGCTTTTTATAATTTGGTATGATAATTTAATTGTGATTTGTTGGTCGAAGGAACTTTTCCACGTGTGTACGTGCTCTTTTATCAATCATTGCCTTTAGTTTTCCAAGGTTTCTGCCCAGTTTATATTCAGAACCATAATTATCAACGCCTCTGACTCACATCCAGCGCAAAACCGAGAAATATTTGAAGCCATGACAGTCACATTCTTCTCAGTTTCTTAAATACCCGTCGTTAAATTATAAAAGGTCTGAAAATAAAAGCGAGGTGAAAAGGTTCAGGTAACGGATGCACTCCAGCTTACGATTTCATTCTCTCAAATAAAAAATAAATTTACTCGAGTTATCCTCGAGAACTAGTGACCTCGTTTGCTAAGATATTCAAGAAAAATTGATAGCGAAGAATTAGATAAAAATTAAAATATTTTTTCTCTTAATTCCACGCTCTAATTGTGTCCCGCCACACTTATCTTGCTCAGCATAATATATCCAGGCAGCTCAGCCAAGCCAATTGTTCCCCGGACTAAGGCGCATCCGTGCAATTATGCACGAACAATTCTACATTACAATTGCCCCGTGGGCGGGCACTTTTCACCTTCACTCCCCCCATTACCGCTCCCAAAAGGTCATTTCTCGCCGCGGAAATTCACGACTCAGGATGAAAACAATGAATGGAAGGAAGTCGCCAACTTTTTCAGCGAAAGAAATGGAGGACGTGCATCGCAGTTGGGTGGGCAGAATTTTTCGGAATATACATCGCGACCGGATTTAGGAGGGTGCAGAAGTGGTGTGTGGAGTACACCTCGCGTATAAAAATTTCTTGATACAGACCCGAACAGGAAGGAGGAGAGTTATACCTTACATATTACCCTAAAAGTAAGCCATAAGGTATTTGATATGAAATGAGTTATCATCACCTTGCAACAAAATGTACAAGTCACTTGAGTAGCTTTTATTAACATTCCATACACTAAAATATCGTGAGACGTGGAGAATAAAGACTTTAATAGCTAGTAAGGCCGAACATGCTTATGGAAGTGCATAGCAAGTATAATTTTTATTCGATTTAATTCCTCATACTTTTGTCGATAAATTACAACAAACCTAAGCAGAAATTTAAGTAAGAGCATAAAGAATATAACAACTCATTATCAGGATTCAGGAGTAGTAAAATAATATGTCAATTTAAAGGAAATTCGATCTCTATATTTAAGTCTAACAATTTTTTTCAGGACTCAAATGCATTCACATATTATGTCATTCCATGAGGACATTAGGTATCAGGAGGATAGACATGCTACCTATGCTACAGAACCTATTTAATTAGTGTACATTGAACCTACTTTAACGAGATTTGATGGATAGACGTTATGGGGAGGTTGAAACAGGTCTATTTATTACAGAAATGTTTGAATGTTTCTTCAAAACCTTCGGTATAATTCTCGCAAAATATCCTGATCCTGGCGCAGATTTGTTCGTCAAAGAGGGTAGGTAGACGTGGAGTGGGTAAAGGAAAAGCACGGAGTGGATGAGGGAGTGATAACGATAGAGAGTGAGTTAGGGATGCAAGGTACTCCACGTAAAAAGGCTTGAACGCAATGCTAATAAGCTAGTGAGTGGTCAAGGATAAGTCAGGATCATTTGGGAAATCAAGGAAGGCGATGGTCGAAGGAAGGGAATGAAGAATGACTGCAGGGTGGAGAGAAACGCGGCGTCAGCAAAAGTCTACTTCGAACGATAGTTGCCATAAAGCACACGATTTATCCTCCAATCCGGTCGACGGAATTCTACTCTAACGGTACTCTCCACAAAGCAGTCAATTTAGGATAGGGAATCCTGTATATAAATCCTCTACCGCCGACTTTAGATCCCATGTCTTTGGGATGGAGATGGAGTAATATAACAATCACAAAATAACCCTATCTTCTTCCCCAACAGTATAATATAAAAAAGTTTTGTTCTTTGACAAGCTGTTAAATACTGCCATAAATAGTTTAACCAACAATTACAAACGTCGGGAATTGGGTGGTTTATCATTGATAAAAAAAGGATCTACTCGGCAGCTGGACTGGAGGAATTTTTTTCGGGAAATACTTCTCTACCGGGATTAGGAGGAAGAAGAGATCATACCCTGGGAACGGGAGGCGAGACAAGTTCAGAAATACCCTACCTCATATTTCACCGCGGCGGAAGCGAAAAATGAAACTGAAGGATTTTTGAGAGAAAAAAATCTTCCTGAAAAAACAAAAGAATGGTGGGAGACAGGAATCACACATACCCCACATGCTCGCTTCATCACCAGTCGACTCACACGTACTCACCGGTACGATCGTGTGTGTACATTCTTCGCCCCACAGCTACTGCCGCCTCTTAGTCGCCTCCGCCTCCACCGCTCTGGTTCATTCCTCCCCCCCGAAATTCTAGAGCCTGTCTACACGTCTCCAACCTCACCCATCCATTCTCCAGGCACTCTATCCCCTGCCCAACAATCCGTCGATCCTCCTCCACTCCCAACACACTGGCCGTCACAAAAGGTAGGTGCATCCCACACCACCGACCCCTTTTCAGCCCCCAATAGTCCATTCCTCCAACACCAACCCCCAGTCTTCCTCCCGGCCTACCGACCGCCTCCCCCCCCGCTAACATCATCCGGACCCCGCCTCTTAGATTCCGGAGTAAGAGAGAGGAAAAGAGGTGTAGAGAGGGGCAAGACTTCAACCCACGCTCTTCTCTAGCCGGCCTGTATTTCTCCTGCTTCCTTGCACCACATGAGGGATACAAGTGCGAGGGACGTGGAGGAGAATATAAGCTCTACGCTGCCCTCCTTTCCTAAGAGGATAGGGGGAAGATGTTGTACGGGAAGAAAGGGAGGAAGTGGTGTGCGGCCGTGTGTCGAGAGGTAGGGATAAAGGGTTGGGTTGGGCTAGGAAGGAATGAGAGAGGTGTGTGGTGGGTGGCCGTTTTGTTTTTTTTTATTCTTTTTTTTTTCTCCAACGACGGGACGTAAGGATGTCACAGCACCTCCACTCACTCTTCTCAGGAAGGAAGGAAAGGGAGTCGTAGTGGAGAATGTGGGACGGCTCCCAAAGTGGGCCCGAAGGATCCTCTTTTTCTCCGCGTCCTTCGTGTCTCCGGCTCGTTCACCGTTCGTCTCTCACGCTTCCTCTCCCTCCAATGATTCCCTTCCTAAACCGCCCACGCTCGTCCACCTCACCGTGTCCATCCCACCATAACCAGCCCTCTTCTCCTCCCTATTACTCAGCCTCCAAGCAGAGGCACTCATGCCAATTCCAACCCGTTCACTGATCCTGTGCCCCAACCTTCCCACCATCAATGATGGTAGGGTATTATAATGGTGGCGGGAAACGTTTAATTGGTACCTGTGTAAACGAAATGGAGGAGAATTCTCAGGTTTTCTCGCTTTGATGGATTTCTTCCAACGCTCTAGGATGTTTAACTCATCATCATCAAGCAAAAAATACCAAAATTTTGATAAATAAGCACTAAATTGTTAAAATTTGTTTTCCTCAGAAACGCTTATCTGGTATTCAGTATTTTGAGAACTATGGCATCATCTCAGAGACAGAATGAGATGTTAAATTACTATGCAAGAAATCGTAGGGAAAAAAAGAATAATTGGCCTAATGATTAAAAATAAAGTTAAAAAATCAGATCATGTATAATAGTTAGATGCTGAATGATTAACCCTCCTGCAAACCGAGTAACCTTGTAAAGCGACAAAATAGCCTTGGATTTAAATTTACTTTGCGTTACGTGAGAATATTTTATCAGTCAATACTGGGAAGTTCCCCAAAGAGAAGAAAAAGAATCAACATTTACTATTTTATAATACCTCAGATCAGAATGCTAGCGTTATGGGCCTGAAAGATAAATACTTGTCATTAATAAAACGACCTAAGGTCATTCTCGTGCGTTTCAGTGAAAATTGAAGCTATTTCACAGGAAGTATAACACTGCTGGTATGGACCAACTTTTAACCTTATGTGTGGAACATTTTAACGCAAAATCCAACGCATGTACTGTCCCTGAAGCCCACTCCATGTGGCTCTCAAGTGGTAATCGATATTCTGCCGTACCGGGTTTAAAACTCAGCCCCTCAATATGGGAGGGGAGTACTCTGGCCGCCCCGCTGTTTCGAGCCTTCTGCAAAGGGAGAGCTTGCCATTGTATGTAGGAGTTGACGATGAGGGAAGTGGCTGGATGGTTCTCTACTCCTGTCACGTCCCTACCGTGTATAGTAGTAATTAGGGATTGCGGCCAACGAATACTATGCTTTCTAATTATCTATTCCGTATACAGTGGGTGCAAAGAGAATAGTTGCTCTTTTATTCATAAGTTCATTACTAATATTTTTTCAAAAAAACTGTTACTGCCTTGTGTCACCCTACTTTTGAATAACCTCCTTGTCGTTTTCTGGCGCCTGTTTATCATCATGATCGTGAAGTTCCCTGTATGCTCCCTGTGTTATCCGTAAATCACCGCAACTTACTGCCAATTGCATCATTGACATCAGGTTATTTTGATGAGATGTGGTGGGACAGCATTTTCGAGAATGGTCTATCGACAGTCGTGTATCTTCGTGTATCTATTAATTTTAATTCTATTCTCTGATATTGTTGAAGTCTAAAAGGAACTTAATTGGGCCCATAATCCAACCCTGTGAGACTCCTTATGTGACTTCCACTTCTTAACTGAACTTGTAATAATCAATATTGTTATCAAAGTGCTCTCCAACGCACTGCTAATAGAAATCCCCCAGTAAACGTCAGACTCCACCAAGATTAAAGCCAGGACTCCTGAAAGGGTGAGCCAGAAGTCTAAACCACCAAAGATTCCCGATCCCCACTTGTCTTAGTAGGCAAGAGGGGATGAGGATGGGAGTAGTTTGGCAGCGTTTGTATTCGTGTCTCATCCCGCCCGCCATACCCTCCCTCCTCCTTCCAATCACCTCGCTCGCCTCTCCATAAAACCCTACCACCCTGACATCCTCCCCCTAAACTCCTCAGTTTATCCCTATCCCTTCCCCGCCACGCCCTAAGCCCCTCCCCCTTCCCACCAGACACACAATCCCGCCCAAGCCCTTGCAAGCGATTCCTCTCCCAGGATCACGCGCTCGAGCCCCAAGTGCAAACGCGGGCGCACCCAAATGGATGATCCGAAGTGAAAGGTCAGTTTGGTGACTAATAACTTGCGGGCGCCGGTGCGGAAAAATAGTTGCGAGGCGAAAACAAGGGAGGGGGTTCGGAGTGGGATAGCTTGGAGAGCGTATTATCTGGGAGATATTATGACTTATAGGCTCTATCTCTCATTAAATCATATCCACAGCTCCGTGAATTGAAACATTAGTGATAAGGCATTAATGTAGGCGTTTGAGTGTACCTAACTTACTCCCTTTTTCCTAGATTTTATTAACAGGGAGGTAATATAAAAATAAGTACTGGTGTGTACGCTCACTTATAGCTGTAGAACAGAAAAAGTACCTGTGTCGATGCGAAAATAGGGTTAGCCGCAAAACATTATTAAAGAAATATCGTCACATACCATGATTGAAAAGATCTCGGGTTTTCTACCAGTTATAGGCCTTTAATAGTCTCGAAAAAACGTTGGAAATCAAGGATAACCTAACCCGTTGGATATTCTGACAGCTTTTTTATCGTCAGAATCTCCTGGAGAGCTTTTAGTCATATGTCACATACCCTGTTTGGTGAACATTTCTTAGGGACGGCACGAAAAACCTCAAGAGTCATAGAATAATGGTTAATAAAAATTTGCGTGTTACTATACTTTGATGATCTCTAAGTGTTGGCGAGATTAGTTCCAGCAGGCAGGAATATTTGATCAAAGTGGCTTCAAGCAGGATAATTTAGAGTTCATAAATTAATAAGTAAAAATCAACTGAGACTTTGCACGTGAAAATTGGCGGATTGTAGCCTCAACGGACGGTGAAAAAATGATGAAGGATCTGGCAAAAAGAAGGTAGTCATGTACACAAAAATCCTGAACAAATTTACTTTTAATAAAAAGTACGAACAAAGGATAGGAACTGTTAAGTTTTGTGATGAACTCAATTGATCGTGCCCCGTTTGTAGCCACAAGTTAACCAATTGCAATAATATCGTAGACTGGCGACAAACGGTGAGAAATAGAATGTCAGCGCTTGCCTCCTATATATATATATTTAGCAGGTAGCTATGAGCTTTTTGCCTAAGTGTAATGTATAGCGAAATGGTGCAAAGCAGAGCTGAAAATACGCTATATATAGGCCTCACCGCTCCAATCTCCTAGTCTCAACTCATATCATCGCAGGAACACGGCGTGGAAATGGTATGCATGCGTTGAGAGGAGGACTTTCTAATTTGGTGCGCGCCGTGGAGAGTAAACCCAAGCGCGAATCGGAAAAAAAAAATTTCGAGTCTGGCTTTTTTTGCCGATGATGCATGTGTATGCATGTGTGAGCGTTGTGAAACGCAAGGCGGTCCAGGGAAAACGTGTCGATGAACCCGTCTGAGAAACGTTCAACCAAGATCGACTTCCCCCACTTGCGCCTCCGTCTCACGCCACACAGCCTCCTTCCCCACTCTTCCGAGTTTAGTCGACGATATCGATCAATCGCTGCGATAGAACCTCTCGAATCACCGCTGTAAAAATGTAAATCTCTCCTTGTTGTCATAAAAGCGTCCGCCCGGTCAACAATTCTTCTTCCCCCAGACGGAATGAATTCAAAATTCTTTTTGACGACACCATATGCCGCTGTTTCATAAACGGCACAAATGTACGCAGTGGTGATCAAAATGCTACGATCATATTAAAACGCAGATGAGACTTTTTGCCAAAAACTGCCCACATGACGAAACATTCACATTAATGGCGCACATTAGAGCTTCAGAAGAAATACTTCGAACACCATGCACAGTTCTCGATAAGTTTAGTGAAAACATCCCAGTAAGTGAATTGAAATTTTTGAAAAAGTTTGAAAAAAATACAAAGTCAGCATTGAATAATTTATATGAATCACTTTCACAATGTTAATTTTAGGATATTTTTCTTTGATGAGGACGTGTTTTACTTGGTAAGCATCAAACAACATTAGTAATTATAAATTCACTGCCAACTTTATAAAAATACGTCTCATTTCGTTTTTACGCCAATGAGAAAGTTTTTTGTTTTGATTAGTTACTCTTGGTGGTTTTTTTGAGGAAAAAGACTAGATTTCCTGCAGCACTTACAGTTTGCTTTAGTCTTTTTCCATAACGTGGATGAAAATGCATTTTAAGAGATCCTCTGTCTCGTCTCATTCTCAAAACTGTTGCAAATGAACGCATAAAAAACTCTTCCTCCCACCATTGCCAAAACTGCCACATTCGGAGACATTGTTGTCCGTTCCTTCTGCCTTATCTTTTTCACTTCATTATCGAGAGTGGTATTTAATCACGCTACTTAGAGTTCGTGGACCTTTTGTTTTTCCTTCCATGCATTAGATGCAGAACAATTGACTTCAAGAGGAAGTTTCCCACGTATTATTTTCGCCTTCAAGGAAACTTTTAAGTTTAGAGTTAAACTACGTACTTCCTTCATAATTGGATGATGAAATACCTTTGGCCTACTACAGTTTTTCAAAATTGCATAATTTTCTTATTAATTACGCTTTATTTATAAAACTTCTGTAACTTTTCTCTCTTGCAAAACATCCTAATTCCAAATTTAGACCCATATTGTACAACAGAATTAGGATCTAAATTTTTTCATTCTTCTTCTTAATCCTTATCTTATCATTGATTTTCTTTATGATTCCTTCCATCGTGTCTTATGTCATTTTCTGTCACAATGATGACTTAGATTTTCATTCTTTTCTTTTTTTCTTAGAGGTAATATGTATCGCGCATTACCTCTGTACCACCACTCATTTTCCTTGTCACTTGACTCGTACATCCACTCATCCTCAGGGTGTTATTCGCCATTCATTATTGCGTAACTTTTCTTGCTAGATATTTTATGATATTTCTACTTGCGATGGACACATTGCACCAATGCCTTATTCGCAACTTCATCAGTCATTCTAAGTACTATTTCTTTGTATCAATTGATTCAGTTAGGAAAGGATTTCGAGTAGGGGGAACGAAGTTCCAGACTTCCCATTCTTCTGGTCCCAGATGGCTGAGTCCCATTCTGCCTAGTATTACTTTATCCCTTCATTATTCTTATAGCTCTTTAGTAATTTTAACTGAGGTGAACCTTTCCTTATATTGTTGAGATCTATTCGGGATTTCCACCGAGTTAAATACTGCATTGCAGCCGACATTTCATTTAGCTATTGCATTAAGGGCTTAATTCATACGTTGGAAAATCCTCAGATATTCCCTTACAGTATTTCAATATGACACGGTCATCTTAAAGGGAGTGCCCTCTTAAATTCAAGTGCCTTTGAATATTTGCGCAGAGCAGGAGTTCATGGTTAACTCAATGGGTGCTCTCTTGACTCAGGTACCTTTTAATATTTGCGCAGAGCTGGAGTTAGTATGGATTACATTCCATCTGCCTCGTTACCTAACATGTTATCAGTGGACAAAGTGGGAGCGATATTCGATGACTCTCCTTCTGTTGGGGTACTTTGAAATGTTCCAGGCTTTCCCATGTGAGACAGTCATGTTCCACGGGGAATAAATCATTGCGGGTTTCCTCGCAGAAATTCAACTTCGTCAAGACTCGAATTCCCATACCCAGAAAACTAATTTGACCACCCCTTGAGAGGAGAGTCCCTCGTAGATTAGGCTACTTGTGAGCCTCACTCTCTTCTCCTCTCCAACCCAACGGAAAAAAAGTATCGCCGGAATCATTGAGTCCACCTCACTAGTACACCGGAGACAAATTTTCCACTTCCATTCTCGAACGCCCATTTGTCGATCCCTTGCTCTGTGGAGAGTGAGAGGGAAAATGTATGTATAGTGTGACACGAGGACAGAGCTCTTTAGTCCTTTTTTCTCTTTTTATCACTACCACCACCCCCTCACACCATACTCTCTATCTCTCTCTTTTTCTCCAAGTCTCTTTCCAAACTCCCAACCCCTTCCCAAGCCAACCAGCGACGCCCAAGCCCTCCTCTTCTGTTTCTCTTTTCAAATCCTCGTGCCCACCACGAAGCTCACGGGCGGTGTGGTAGGAGGGTGGGGGTTTTAAGGGGTGGGTGAGTGTGGACGCCGTTCCGCGCGCAGGAAACCGGGCCGAGGCTAATACTTGACCTCTTTTTCCCCCCTGGTGGACGAAGACTGGCGAGCGTGTGAAAGGAGGGGGATAGGAACGATTTTTTTCAGTGGAAGGGGAGTGGTTAGGGTGCCACATGTGTCGAGGGTGACTAAGTAGGGAATCGGCACGTGTGTGGTGGAAGGAAGGACTAAGGGCCGGCGATGTGTGTGGACGAGAGGGGTGTACGTCCAACCCTACTCCCCGCCGCCAGTCCTTCCATGAGCCGGATGTGGGGCGTGGTTTGTCGCGGGGTTCCAACGCGGTGTCCGCACTAGGTGGCCGAGACGTTGAGAGATGGTGGACCCTGGACCGTCGTCGAGCTGTTAAGACGGTTCTAGCTTCTCGCCCTCCCCCTTGTTCAGGTTTGCAAGACCGTAAAATGGGGACCAGTACACCACCCCCCTACCTTTAACTTCCCCAAGAACCCGCCTCCTGGTGCCAGACCCGCATCCTCTTGCCCACGTCCAACCTCCCGTATGGCCAGCTACTTCGGTCCAGTACCACCGGCGCCGGACGTGCTCGTGTTAAGGTGCGATGTGTGTTATAAGTCCCACCCCTCTTTGCTGTCCTTCGCGAAACGTGGGAGAATGGGCTAAGGCGGAGTCCTCTGGACGAGTTATACGGGAGGGATGGTTTCTGAATTAATTAGGGAAGGGTACCACAAGGGTACGTCGTAAGGCCGGCTGGAAGGAAGGTGGTGGAAGTTTACGAAAATGAGGTGGGATAAGAGACGAGCGTTATGGATGGTGAGATTCGGGAGACTTAAATCGATTCCCTGGGATCCGAGCGAGTCTTTTTATCATGAGGGTATGCAACGAAAGTAAGGAGGCTAAGAAGTATCCTGACTCGGAGAGATGATGCAGCCTGTAGTGGGGAAGGGTGTGGGAGAGCCGTGTTTGTGGTGGAACAGGCAGGAGAGGGAAAATTAGGTCGAAGTTATGAGCACATTCTGCGGTGGACGTCGGGAGAGTTTTCGGGGTTCTAATTCGAAGCCCATCACCGGAATGAAAGCGCCGTCTTGAGGTATAAATCATCCGCTCTGGTCACGTTTCAATCAAATTAATGGTTTTAGCCTTCGCGGAGACGGTGATGATTAATTTTTCTATCTCCTTACCTCCGACAAAGGAAATTTCCTTTGTACCAAACCTAGCGCATTGTTACGGAAACCTTCCGCTGCTGTGAGTGGAAAAAAAACTCATCCAAAAGAAAGAGATATCAAAGTATTTCACTCGAATGCATGTGATTAATAGTGAGGATTTGTATTAGGACGAACCCATGCGCCTAAATGTTTTTTGAGTCCTGCATTCTTTGTAAGGCATCATTAATTTCCTCAGTAACTATAGCTGCTAGGATCCAAGCAGATTTTTTTAGCACCAGATACCCACATGGGATAAAAAACAACACAGCGCACAGTATCATCATTTACCATCTAGGTTTTACGGGGATTAATATATGAGAAAATTATGCCTTCCGAATAGTCCTATTGATTTAGAGGTCGATATAGTGGAGCATTCTATTCCGAAGACATTTTGATCCCTTAATCGTTTTATTTTATAGTGAGTGAAATTGAAAATTTAAAAAACCCTTCTCGACGGTTAGATTTTTATTCCACCTGCTTGATAGGGATAGGCAACATAGATGAAATACACTGAAGCGTAGAGAAATCATTTGTTCGGATTAGTTCCGTGAAGCTGGACATTTGGGTGAAATCGACTTTCCTCTTCTTAGCTTTTTCACGTCTTTATCGGAAAAATTGAGCCGATACGCTATCACGATATCGAATATTCGTCATTGATCGGCGCTCCTAAAAATAACCTTGAAATTTTCCGCGGTCGTATTGCTGATTTAGAAGGGTTCTTAAGTAGCGTCTCGGCTTTAATACTTCCTGAGCTCGTGGATCGAACGTAGACGGAGAAAGAGGGAACTCTTCCAAAGATACGGACGCGGTCTCTCTCCAGAAAATATTTCCTCTTCCGCGAAAGTGGACAGCTTGAGAAATATCGTGGTTAAAATAATAGGTAAGGTAATGTCCTCCAAATAAGCGGCTTTATCGAATCAGATCTTGCATCATTCATTTAGAATTTTGTTTGGGTGATATATCTCTACATCAGAAAAAAGGCCGACTTTTTTATAATATTATGTCACTTTATCAGCCATTTTTAGACGTTCCAAATATCACATGGCTAAAAAATGCGGCCATAGGCTGATGTATTCTTACTCTTATGGTTCACAACCTCATTTTGGTAATTTGTTTGAAGATACTATCGTTGAACAAGCATTATCACAATGTTTTGTAGCATTTAATCCGTAATATGTATTTGGCAATAAAAGTGTCACACTCACTGTGCCAGCGATATGGATTTTCCTAGCAGAAAAAGTAGTTATATGCAAGGATAATAGAAGATTTTTTTTAAGTATCTATAGAAAAATGGTAAAAAATTATTCCATTTCCGCATTTGATGCTGTAATTTCAAATCAACCTCCAATAAATGTCAGCAAACCGTTTCTTCAATTGCATTACGAAGTATATTTGGGCCCCCCTGTTCTCTATGTATAAGTAGCAAAGCCGATGAACAGTATGAGTTGAAAGAACTCTTTTGCTCTTATTCAATTCTCCTGGATCGTAGCCATTAATTGATGATTTCAGACTGATTGACAGGGGAAGAAGTGAAAGGGGAAAACACAGCTTCTGCATTAGGCAAATTTCTTATCAATCGATCCAATTTCTCAACGTTTCTTACCCCTTTGGGATTCCTGGGATCATTCGAGGGATCCCTGTCAAATTGTGGGATCGACTCTAATGTCCAATGTTTATTATCTCCGGCAGTTTGGGTGTTGAGTGGTTAACTTAATTTAACAATATTATTGTTTCCTCGAAATTGTATCAGGGCCTAATGGCTGCCTATCAGTACTCAAATTAAAGTATTATTTATTAATTTCATTCATATTATATGCCATATTACGTAAACGAAGTAAATTTAGATGCACATAATGTATTATATCTTCATACTCACTTTCCAATTATTGCATTTACAAATGATATGGTACGAAGTCACTGGCAGGGATGCATATAAACCGTGGGTTGAAATTTGCCATGAACAAAATCATTTGACTTGACTGGGATTCGAACCCGGATCTCCCAATTGCTGGTTAGGTGTGTTAGCCAGTTACAGTAAGGCTAAGTAAGATGGCTTGGTGGTGTAACTGGCTAACCCACCTGGCTGGCTATTATGAGATCCGGGTTTGAATCCCAGTCAAGTCATATGGTATTTTCATGGCAAATTTCAACCCTTGGAGTTCATACTCACCTTTTTCTTATAGTTTTTATGCAGTAATTCTGTATAGCGAATTTACTGGCAGAGTTTAAAGGCTAGAAATAATAACAGAGTGAAAATATGCCATCTTTGTGGGAGGTTATTATAAAGAATTAATAAATACTATTAGACTACGAGGTACTATATTATGCGGAAAATAAATTCGTGCGAGATATTTCAATCCCGTAGGGGCAATGCTCATAGTTGTGCGGGATTCCACAGAGGAATGAAATGATCCACCTTGATCGGGACTCAAACCCGGTAAAGTTAATCCTTGGCTAGTCCCGTTATATTCAAAAAAACTAATATTCAACGTCAAATACGTCAACGTCAACGTCAACAAATTGAACTCAAGAACAAAAGCTAGTCTACCAAGTTACATCAGTCCCATCTTCGTAAGTCGACAGTTATGATGAGAAGCTACAAGAATTGCAATATTTCACGCACAAATGATAAAATTAACTGCCACCCAAAGTGAATGTTGAAAATTGTAATTATAAAATGAATACCTAGGGGAAGAAGCTACTAATCCTTATCTCTAACATTAATGAAGGCCTCCATTATATCTGTCGTGGTCCCGAGCCATAAAAATTGAAAAAAATACATTTTAAACCTAATACCAAATCCTTGATAATGCACCAAACATTCGAAGTATTGACTTTTGGGGTATACGTTCAGAAAGCGATAGATTGTGAAGCCTTACTTTAGTAACGAAGTCCTATGCAATGGATCTGAAATTTAGACTGATGAGTGATCTCTCCCACCCACTACTTCTTCATCCACAGACAATACTGGCTAAATTTCAAGCACACTGTTAGCCAACCGTAAAAATTCAATCCAATTAGATGCAACTAGGTTTTAGCATTTCATACGGATTTTATATAAGCGTTTAAAAGCAAAAAATCTTGCAACCGGACCTTAATAATGTCGTCCATCCACTTCATGGCTCTCATAATTATCGATTCCTCTGCCAAATATATGTGCAAACGGCCATTATTCGCGAGTAAATTACTGGAGATACATAAAAATAATATCCATCACACTTCACCCTCCAGATCCAGGATGGAGGGAGTATGAAATTACTGGGGTGCTCCTGTTTCGCTCGATTTGTGAAAAAAGGTTATGCATTCGTTCGGTTGGACGGAAATACAAATGTATTTGGACACTCGCCGTATGTATTCGTCATGTTGCCCCGTTGTCGTCGACGACACGGGACGGAGAGAGGGAGGGAAATATTTTACGCAAAAAAAAGACGAGGAAAATATTTGTCGCGCGCTATTAAGTGCGGCAAGAATAACGACTGGTTGGGACAAAAGAAGCCAGAGAAACTAAATTAGCTCTGAGACTGGAGTGCGGGCACGGAGGGCGGGGAAAAACTCCGGCGGTCTGTGGATGGGGTGGAATTTTTTTTGCACAAAAGTACGGCTTCATTATGCCTTTTAAAAAATTCAGGAGTGGGAGAATGGCGGTGTCCCAACTAGCGCATACGGCTATGTGTGTGACTCTCCCGTGGACGAAAAGCACAATACGCTTCCGTCGTGGGACGTCGAAGAGCGTTGCCGGGAGGCATTTGCTCTTGTTGCTAAGAAGCGGTGGCGTGGACGGCCTTTTTTTTCCAGCGCAGGAGACATGCACCACATCAGCGGTTTGCTGTTTGTAAAAAGGGTCAACGCGACGAATACCTTGCTTCATTGCAATTATCGTGAAATATTTTACCTTGCTGTTAACATGATGGCATACATACTCCGTCCAAAACTCATGTATGCGTGGAAGGTGTCAAATATTATTTTTTAAAGGCTTTCAGGAGCTGCAACTTCCGAGACTAATTTGTATAAGGGTGAAAACCTGCCACCAACAACGATGAATGCGAGATCTGGTTTCACAATGAGCTTGACGTACTGGCAGGTGACTGGTAGGGCCACTTATATCTGCGTTGATATCAGGAGAAGATTCAAAATTTAGTTTATGCCGCTGGACTCAGATCGAGGTGCAAGTTTACTTCCTCTGTCTACCCCTATCTTTCAAGTCATTCGCTCTAATACCGTAAGTCTGTTTTATAAGTCAACTCTCTATGTCTATAAACGCTATCAGTCGAAAACTAGCGCAAATTAAATATTTTTCATTATAGTACCCTATCTTCAAAAAGCTCTTTTGCGTCTATTTTACTTATACAGTGCTTTTTATACGTTCTCCTATTCATAAAAACACTAATATTCCTTCAACTTAGGTTCGCTTCTGCCACATTCACCCGTAAATTTTGCAACTGACCTGTTCCTCTCACATTATAAACACCAAAGTCGTATATCTGCTCAATTATTTGACTCTCATCCATTCTCTCGACGAGGAAAAACCAGAAAAGCACATTCCATTTTATATGAGTCCATTACTGGAGCATTCAACCCGCATTCTTTCATCATCCAGTCTTACCTATCCCCATCTTTTCTACTTCTACAGTGAGCAATTCTCAGTTACCCCATTTCCACTTCATTTAGCCTCCTCTTAAGCTAATCCCTCAGGCAGTGAGATGGAAAAAATATATTCTGTGCCTCTGCGACGTGAGTCGACTCTTACTGTGCAAGTACATTCTGAAGAAAAGTTTCGATTATTCACCCTTTTTCCATTCTGCGAGACTCGGCTTCTCCTTTTTTCATCCAATCTGCAAAGAGAATCCCTGTGTCTGCTGTCGTGTAATCGATTGAAGAATTACCCCTCATTTCCGTGTTAGTCTAAATAAGAGGGAACTTCCCAAGTCCGCCCCACCTCGTGCGGTGATGTAATTGGATCCATTTAAGATAAGACGGGAAAAAAGCCCTGCAGACATCTTGAAAAGCAGGAAGGCGAAAGCAACTGAGATAAATGGGATTTGCAAAAATGGGCACGAGATAAAAAAAGAGAAAAATAAAAAAAAGTGAAGAATTCGGATCGGAAATAAAATAAATGGAGTTAAACGCCTTGGAAGAGAAAGGAATAATGAAAAGTGGACTAATGCAATTTATAACCGTATACTATGTATTCAACTGCAAGCTATGTCATAAAAATGATTGGCATTGAAAATTCTGAAAGATAATTGCTATTAATATGAACGAACGCTGCATGAATTTGGCCTAAAACCACTTATTGACTCTGACTAATATGTTGGCATCTATTGTAAGAAGGGAAATTGTACCTATTCTGTGTTTTTATTGTATAATAAACGATAAGGTGAATTCTGATTATATGCTAATAGAGATTTATACAGCGTCTCGTATTTATGAATTAGAACATATAAATTATAATTTATTCCTTTAACTCGTACAAATGGGCATTTTAATGCTCCGTAACATAAAACGAAGAGCCTAAACAACAGTCTTTCTTGTCAGAAAGATTTGTTTTTTAACTGTTTGCATCCCTTTTAATATCGTTTATTACAATCATTAGTATAACAATGTGGAATGTCCCAGAAATATTTAGTATTCTTCTCTGAAGAAAGATAGGATGTTACCTCATAAAAAATTTCTGTTTCCAGGACAAACTACTTATTTTTATATGGATAAATAATCATTTTTCCGCTTTGAAAATGATATTATTCCTTCTATTAGAAGAGGTTTACGTTTTATAGAAACATCTGCGTATAGCATTTAGTGACGCTGAGATAAGCGGAGGATGTTGCCAATATTAAGCGTAGCAGATTATGGAAACGTTTGGTGAAGGTGTTGATGCTATCTCTGTCCAAAATAAATCCTTATTCAGAATGTACTAATTTAATTCTCACCTACCATTAACTAGGGAGGTTAATATTTAAGACATAAAAGGAATGCGATTATTTATGATGAGTACAAATAATCTTTTCAACATGTTTCTCTCAGCCTTCACACACTGCCTTTGTTCACCCTTTCTCAGCTTCATCAGCTGGCGCACGTTTCATGAACGTCAACACTTCTATGATACTTAATTGAAACAAATTGCCCAAAGTGGAAAGCGAGGCATAAGGAGCGTGCAGTTTAGATCAAGTTTACCTCATCATTCTCAACTTTGTATTGCTGGGTTACCCCCATAAATTCTTTTATTCAGCTTAAAAGAAAACAGATCGTTTTCATTTTTTCTCACTATTAACCTAGACTACGTGAGAGTTTGATTTTATGGAGCTCAAAGTAGAGTCTACCGTGATAGAACACTCGTATAACCATGTTTTAGCTAACTCTATGGCTTCATTATGCTTCAAAAACATTTTTTACCGATTCCCTTCGATCGCTGCGTTGCAGCAAACTATTGACTTCTTCACGCGAATAGGAATTCTCTTACACGACTACAAAGCAAATATCTCTGAATTTTTTCCGGAACTTCCTCCACGTAAGTTGTTTTTGGGACAACAGTTTTACTGGCTATTATGCCAGCGTCTTCAGATCAAAGTCGCTGTAAAGTGAAGTAGCTGGCAGGGCAGCCAGGGAAACTGTTATCCCAAATACAACTTATGCAGAAGAAATCCCGGAAAAAATGCATAGATTATGATTCCAGTTCCGCGGAAACCTGAGAACCAACACGATTACAAAGCATACAGATCTATATTTTAGCTTTAAGACGTATAAATCCTATTAGTATTAAAACAAAATTTACTTAGTGTGATTATTGCTAACCTTGAGATTTCTTAGTCGCTATAAACTTTAAAACTTCTTTAAGCGAATTGAATTTTGTACAGATTTAGCTACATCTTCCATTCTCCCGCAACATATAATTTTCTTAACATAATAAGTTCTTTAACACATGCAACGGTGGCATTTAGTGGAAACTAAAATAATTTGAAGAAACTACTCGTGCTAACAATCGTTTCAAGATGAAAAATCCTTTTAATGCTTTGACCACCACAGACCGGTGTGTTTTCTAATGTAGTCTGACGGAGTATGCGGTTAGCACGGGCCTCCAACATACGAGGAAGTTCTTCTCTGAATGCTAATCAAGCTTTGCACCTTATCGGCGTCGATTTACAGGAGTGGCGTGTTTGGTAAGGCGATGGTTAGCCTCCAGGAGTTTTATGAAACTCGGTTAGACTGATGAGTGCTACATCTCTACCCTTCCGCAACCACCTCATACCCCGAAGACCCTTGGTGAACTCAATGCACTGTGTGTCAGCCAGGCGAGATAAAATGCAATCCTATTTGCAGCAGTTGGTTAGTGTATAGCACACGTTCTATGATTTTTGTAACGGGTTAATGCCTTGACAGTCTTTTGTACACATTAATTGGTTATTCAATCCTAAGATTGATTGACTGCAGACCTCCACCCTCCCCTAGTTCCCCTCTAATGCTAGTTCCATTACCTCCTGGTATCTCTTCTTAAGTACTCTCCTAATTATTTGGTCCATGAACTAATTCCTAGGTCTTCCTCTGGAGTCTTTTCCCTCTATTTTTACCTTCAATTGTGTTCTTCACAAACTCATTTTGTCTCAGGGTGTATCCAATCCATCTAGTTCTTCTTTTCTCTATGGTATCCCATATGGTCCTTTCCTCTTCTACTCTTCTGCACTCTCCTAGTATTTTGTAGTGAGCCTGCTATTTTATAACTGATTTTCCTACGCATCTCGGCGAGTCTTAAGCCAATTGTACCCAACATGCGTTTTTCAGCTCCTATAACTGCAGCTACCCATGGAGGCAACAAATGCAACCTTAAAGATTTGAAGTCTTGAATATGAAGTTTGTCTGAGGTTCGTGAAAGGACGGTGGAATGGTATGGGATCAGACTTATAAGGCGGCTTGGTGCCCCTTTTTTCCCCTATATGTTATGCGTTCCTCTCTCCGGAGTGGAAAATGTATTCTCTATATTTTCATTCCCGCTTGAAAGGCATGTGAAAAGCGTTTCAATTGCAGCTGTTATTGACCATCGTCGTGCGAAATGAGGATAGTTCTATCAGCAATTTTTATTCAAGGAAACCCCATGAATCGAAAACATACTCTTCCAATCAATTTCCACTCATACTAGAGGGCCGTCTCTTTGGCTGTTAGAGTTAACAATAATATTTCAGTTGGCCTCAAGAAATTACCTTTTCACCCAAATCGAAACATTATATGTCGTATAAAATAAAACGTATAAACTATCTCTCGTATCCAGAAATAAAAGTTTAATTTCATTACACCTGAAAGTAGCTGTGAAAATTTTATGAAATCTTATGTAACCATATGTGTTTATTAAGACTTTTATGAAGTAAAAATGACTGATACAACTTCTCATTATTTAGCGGCCATCAGTATAGAAGAATGAGCGAATGTAGTTTGCCCTTATTTACATGCAAAGGTCCACTATTGTCGTGTTATATTTTATCATGGATATATCGCATTTCCACCAAGTTAAGCCTGAAACGATTTCATACGTCCTAACTTAGGTTGTCCTTAAATAATTTTTCACTAAATGGGTCAGCAATGAGTCGTACAGACAAAATCTGAATTTATCAATTAAGAAAAGTTGCGATTTGATGAATCTCAGTAATGTCTTCGCCTTGACTTCGGCAAGCATTTAAGTTTGCAGTCATTACCATGTGGAATCTTTATTAGATTTATCATTGTAGACTTCTCCATCTTAGCTTCTTTCTCAAATTTTGCTGAAGCTTTTTCCGTGAAATTAACCGTATTGTGTGTTTTATTTTTCCACGAGGTGGAGCGAAATCTTGTACCAATGTTTTCCTACGATATCCACTAGCGGCACTCTAAACTGCTTCCTAGGCGGAGGGAATTAACAGCCCAACTCAAGGAGAACTTCTATTTCACGCATGGGTTCTTATGAATCCGAGTTATGAAACGCTAACGAAGCACATCCACCCAAGGGGGTGTACGTACTTACATTGCTAAAGTTTTGGCCCTCGTATTTCTTTTGTTTTCCGAGAAGAGAGATTCGCTCCGTCCCCCTCCCTTTCCCTGCTTTCCCACCCGTACGGAATGCCTCTTGACCTTTTCCAATATAATTGTGCTCTTTCGTTTAGCTCGGGGGATTCAGAGCGCCAGGGTATCGGAAAGGAATCCGAAGCATTCCTACCACCTCTCTCTCCCCGGCTCTCACTACCATTGTTCCTCTCGTAGCTCGCGGGAAAAATCAGAATGTCACTCATTTTATGCAACTGCATCCTTTTAGCAGGCGAACCCTGCTACAGAATTAGCTAACTAATGCGCTGAAATGCGTTTGGCGAACTGAAAAATGAAATTATATTTTTATTCGGGTAATAGCGTCTGATAAGTGACACGGGCCTGGAAGTAACGAAGCTCTCAACAAATGCACCTATTTATAGAATGTTCTTATAACCCAGTGAAGCATAATAACTCCTGCAAAACAAATGAGATACGAAATAATGGAGATATGGTGTTACCGAAGAATGATGAAGATGAAATGGACAGAGAGAATCACTTACGGAGAAATCTTACGGACTTGGGAGAGACAAGAAGTGCAATGAAAACTCTGCAAAAAAGGGAAAGCAAATTTGTTGGGCAAACTTTGCGAAATTATAGCATAAAATATTACGCTGGAAATAAAAATGCTAGAGAGGAATTACAGGAAAGACCAAAAATCATATAGGACGTCTAAGTCAATTAATTCAATTAATTATGAAGATATTAAGCGGTTTCGTCTAGTGTCGCTATGAGGATGGATCTAACGATTTGAAAGCTCACGAAGTGAATATGTTTCCTCTCCTTTTTTAGGCCTCTTGGTTCCTTCTTAATCTACACTTGTTTCCATCGATGAATCTCGTATCAGTCTGAAGAAAAATTGTGTGTGTGTTTGTATATATATATATGTATGTATGTGTACTCCCGGGCTTAACCTCCGCTAGCTTTCTCCGTATCCCCTCCCATTATTCCTCCCTCCCTCACTTCCTTCCAACCAATCACTTCCCTCAAAAACCAACCACCCTCCTAAGCAGACCCTCTACCCTCAACTCCAGTGTGACACTCTTCAGTTGTGATTTTCTCCCGCTGAGGAAGGGTTCTCACCCGAAAGCTTCCGAGAGCAGTGGACACCGGCGTCGCCATGGATCGCCTTTCTGTGAGCTTATATATATATATATATATATATATATATATATATATATATATATATATATATATATATATATATGTATATGTATATATATATATGTATTGGCGAAGTTTTCCATTGTGTATATATATGTGTGTGTGTGTGTATATTTCGCAAAATTGGGAGAAATACTGCTTTTAGCGGAATTGTTCTCGGTGTATTCGGAATGGGAGGAATTAATTAAGAAAATCCGAGCAAGGGCGTATTTCTTGGAAAGTAATAGCCCCATGAAGAATTTAATGTGTGTGCTTAGCACTTTTGCGTCGCTTGATAATTAAAAGGAAAGTCTTGGCACAGTTTTCCCGTGAAGAATCGCGCATGTGAAGGCGTATGAATATCCAAGTATCTCGCTTAACCTAAATGCTTCATCTTATTTAAAGTCTGCAGCCTATATTTTTGCTTCTTGTCTCTACTACGGTTATCCATTTCCATCGTTGGAGGCATATCAAGTTATGGAGTACTTATCTCAAGCAGTTTTTGACTGGGGACAATCAGAGTGAAAGAAATATTTTCCACAAATGTATCTTTCGTCTCAAGTTAGGAGCATAATATATACTTTTTTGGCCATAAAATCGATATGCGCTTCCGTTATTGATTGAAAGCGTTTCTGCTGACCGCAAATAATCGATGAGAGATGTTTGTGGCGTACTCATGCCAGCGAAGGTTTCGTCTGGCAATCATCGGTTGAAAATATAAATTTGTTTCCTGCTGCCTGTCACACGTTCTCTATCCTCAAATATCGTTGACTGACGTATTCTGATGGTCAGTGAGTTTGATAAATTCAAAACAAATACCCAAGGAAGTTGTTCGTCGCGTATGATAGATAATTATTTAGAGTAAGAATTTAATGGTCAGTTGCAGATAGGATATTAATAACTTCACGAGCTAATCAATGGTTTGTCAAACTAACTAATGAATTTGAATAACTAATCACCTTAATTGAAAATTTTAATCATTATGTCGGGTCAATCAATGGCATGGTTTGATAATATAATCAAAACTAATTCGACTAATGCTAAAAAAATTGTCATCATTTGTCTGAAGATTTTTTACCAATTAACATTGCAAATGAAATATACAAACTCATTATTATTTTGCCCATTTATGGAGGGTATAATGTCATAATACAGTTTCAGGCACCGGAAAATAGGACGTTTGTCCAAAATTAGCTTGTATTTTTAAGGTAAATTACTTCATGCTGGCAGATTTGAATACTTTTTCCTATGTTTATCTAATGAAAAGCTATGTTTCTATATATAGGATGTAACTATCCTCAGAATTATAAAATTATTTGAAGGGAGTAATTATGGAAATTATGCTTTCAGAAATATGGAGACATGGGCATGGATAACATTAGCCAACTTTTTATAAAATTTATTTTCTTTCTCGTATGGTTTAAGAAATAAGTTAAGGACTTCCAAATAGCATACCAATCAGCTAATAGGATACCCGTTAATAATCGTTCAGGGGCCGAAATAAAGGTCAGCATACCTTTAATGTGCAATGTGCTTAGGAGGTACGTGATGTTGAAAGAGCCACATGATCATTACTTTAATTCCTACTTTGCCATTCATGCCTTTAATAGAGAGAAATTAAGGCATCTAAAAAGTAGTGTTGTACCTATCCATATGTTAACACTCATTTTGAGGTAGAAACGATTTCACATAATGCTTTCAGAAAGAAATTGCCAGCGATAGGAAAGGTAAGCATATGAGTCGTGTCATTTGGGTCAATTTTCCCTAAAAACTGTCAACTTGATATTACTTAGTTTAATTCATTACTGCTTTCATCTAGCATGAAATAATATAAATGGTTTTCATTTTTCCCCGCTGTTGAAATAGACGAGGTGAGAGAGCATTACTGTATGGAGACGAGAGTTTGAGAATTTAAGTTTTCCTCGAGTTAATAAGTTTTAGAGTCGACTGGATTTCAGATGATTTTTTTAAATATTTTGTTCTTAATTGTGAAGGAGCCGCGTTTTTAAGTCAAAAAACACTTTAGGGTTGTCATGAGTATACCAAGGGATAAAATTCATGGTGGGAATAATCATTTAACCTACACGGGAATCGAAACCGGATCTCTCAATTACCGGTAATTTGAGTTAGCCGGTTACACCACAAAGTCTCAATCCATCAAGCGAATTTCGACGGGGGTTAAATTGAACTATGCATTTGCGTTTCAAGTTTCATTGTGGCAAAGGAGATGATGGTCGTGCTTACTATGCATCTGTTGCTGTGGATAAACCCAGCGTTGTCGTTTTCATAACGACTAACCTGACAAATTTCCAATCATTGCATTTATAAATGAGGTGGTACGAGTGATATTTTCAATACAAATTTCATTCTTTGGTATGTATTCACCCGTTACTTCATGTCATGTTATTTGTACACGCAATGATTGGGAAAATGAGTCTCGATAAGGTGAGTAAAAGGAGATTTGGAAGAACTGACTCTACCTTTCAAACTCTCCCGGGCAATCGTATGCAATTTTGAGCGAGATAGTTCCCTAGTCATAATAGAGACCATATTCGAATTATAGGTTTTAATTTCACCAGCTGTGGGACACATAAATTAGAGAATACATTATTAATAGTGCAATAATATAATTTATATGACAGATATTATAAGTAGTTAAACGGTAATATCTAAGAAATAGTCCTTAACTTTACTCATTTTTTGCGCGGTACGTTTGATTCTCCTTCAAAACGGAAAGTTTTTTGTGATACCGTAAAATTTACTGCGGTGACTTTATTATTAATTTTAAAAAATAGTTGAGAAATCATACAAACTGCACACTTAATTTTTTAAAGAGATTTAGCTGTTAGAAATTCCTAATTTTTTAAATAAGGTCTCTCTGTAATCCAGACACGTACCATTCGTTATATGAAAGTTCAGGTAGTAGTAGTAGTAAGGTATTTTTCGTTAAAAATCTCTGAAAGTAGTTTGATTAGGGGCTGATATTTTGGAAGGGTAAGATATTTTTCTTTAAAATGAGACCAAATTCATTGATTTCTAGATGAAATTATATTTCGCTCACACTACCTTGACAAGTGTTTCTGCCATTCATCTAAAGACGGAAAAATGAAGCAAGAAGACGACTGTTTCTGTACGAACTTTAGGGGAAAAGGATTCCTCCTCGCGCTCCCGAAAGGAATCCGAGATAGTTATGTATATTCCTTCGTTTCTTTTGGAGCGCGCGCACTTGATGGCATGGCGTGCAAATTGCCTCCGGGTGATCCTAGAGGAGAGAAATAATTCCAGTTGAAAAAAAGTGCCGATGGGCGGATAGAAGAGCCATTTCAACTGCTCCTCCTCCCGTAATTTTTCCCTCTTCTTGGTCCTTCGTCCCGCATCCCTGTTTGAATGTGTGCGGCACACTTTTCCATCTGGGTGGTGAGTGTTCGGTGGGAAGGGGGGAGGGGATGGAGGACGTACAGGCGATCTCTTTGCTCTACACGCGCTGTGTGCATCGCCAATCAATCCCGTCGGACCGTGTGTGCTCCAATGCATTCTCTTTCTCCCACATCCCTTCACTTCTCCAAAAAGAATTGGTCTCCATTCTCCTCTTTTTGCCTTTTTTTCCTCTCACTCCTCTTCTCAAATAGAGCAACCCCTGTGTGTGTGTGGGTATGTGCACTCATAAAATGTTTCGACGGGCTGCAATAGGGCATAGAGGTCATATGGGTTTGTAATGAAAAGGGCGCTCGGAAAACGATGACGCGAATGGCCATCTTCTAATATATAAAATGAATATTTGTTCGTTCGCCTTCTATGCGTTCCAATAACCTTCGTCAGATTACGGTGAAACTTTGGCGAATTGTTGTGCGCGGGTTCAGAATTATTAAATCCGTTGTACAATAGGTGGAGCGCGTGTCGTTTCAACAAATGAGTGTTGGAATGCAAGCTTCTCAAAAAAGTAAAGAACGACAAGCAAGCAACGAAGCAGATCGTTTACGAGTTGGTCAATCAAGTGCATCATAATCGTATCAGTGATAATCAAGACATAATATCGCGTGCATCATAATCGTATCAGTGAGGCATATTTTGAGCTAAAAGGTATGTAATTGAATTGTGCGTAGAATAATATTTGGTGCAGTGGTCTCTTTGTTTGCTTTTTTTTGATATTTGCGTTCAATTTTCGTATACGCTTTGCTTTTTCCTAAAAATCGAAATTTTAGATCGAAAATCTTAAGCTTTTGCACTACTGCAACAATAGAATATTTTATTTACTTGGAAACCGATTAATAATAATAATAATAAAATTCGTAATGAAAAAATTACTCGTACCATATATTTATATATTCAAGCTAAGCTACCGATGTGTCCTCCTCTTCTGTGGATTTTTGTGGGCTTTAAAGGAGCAAGTGCCCAATAAACAATAAGAATTTCACAATCATCCTATCTTTCATTGAATTCCTTTCACATCCTCCCTCAATTCCCTTGGCTGGCGTCCTAACGCTCCCCCCACATGCCCCCAGCGGTGGTTCCCTGGCAAGTAAATCAATGTAGGCGTGGATATTCCTGAAAATAAAAAAATATTACGCCGTGAGTCTTGCCACTGAGATATCATCCGTGAAGAAGGATACCTCAGTATTTAACTGGCTAGCGCACTCGGCGCAACGAAGAATGAACAGGTTTATAGTCCCGGTCAGAGCGAATGATTTTTTTCTGCATAATTTTGCACTAATGTGAACTGTGGTAACTCCATTAAAGTTAATAATATAGCCAGTCCCAGAGTCCACAAAAGTTTTCGATGATACGCTCTTTAACTTGGGTCTTTCACCTTAGTAGACTTGGTGCTACGCCGTCGTCCACATTTCGATAGTTCGATTTCGACTAGGTTCAGAATCCTTAATTCATAGCGACCGAGGTTTTCGAAAAAGTATTCTGGAGAATCAAATATTCCCAAATGCACTATTATACTCTAGGGTGAAATGGTGTCGCAGATGAAATCGAGAATCGAAAAATCGCATAACGGTCTCGAACGAACGGTTAGTTCCGGAGAGAAATATAAAGCGTGACGTCGAGGAAGTGGGAAGGGCAGGGAGGGGTCTGGGCTGGAAAAAGTCAATGGACCGTTTTGACTTTTTTCCTTGGTCGGAGGAGAGGAGCGTGTTCCCTGAGAGACCCCCAGAGGGCCTGAATCGGCTCCTGCCTCCACTCCACCGATCACGCCAATTGGGAGTGTCACTTAGGGCGAAGGAAAAGGGAAAGAGCCATCTCCGTGTCGAGCGAGAGGATATGCTCGAGAGAAGGGTAAGGGAGCAATCAAGTAGAGAGAAGAAATGTGGTAGAGTCTAGGAGTAATTATCGGGAGGAAATGATAGACCAATTAAGTCATCAGCCTAGTCGCTGACTTGTTATATAATCTACACATTGAGGCGATAATTTGTGGAAGTTCACACTGCAATCAGTCAAAGATTTTTGAACGGCAGTGAGGGTTTTTTTTGGGATCTCTTCCACTTAGTTTCATTTTCATGGAAGGCAATGTCGGTAGCATTACAGCTACCTCTAAATTACAGCTATTACTAACCTTAAAGCCGCCTCCTTCAGGTCTGAACTTCATGTACCTGTATTACTACCGAAACTGTCACCCACGAAAATGCAACTTATGCGGAAGAAATCGTGAAAAACCTTCACTACCGTTTCAACGATTCTGGGAAAGCCCTCGAATTAAGATTTTGGGGATTTTCTCGAGATTTCATTTGAATTTCGACGCGTATCGATATGTTACAACATCATCATTCTCAATGTACATTGCCTTTTTTCGGTTAACACCTATTCTCTGGATCAGTATAATATTAAATGTTGAGTTTCCACGAAGTTTTTAGAATGAGATACCTTCTTCGGGATACTGTTAGACCTGAAGACGCCCATGGGATGGCTGGAGAAAGAGTCATTTTCGACGGATATTTAGATGTGGACACAATCCCAGAAGTCGTGCCTCATAGTCTTCTGTTCCTGGAAGGTACTGATTGCGCCTCTGTATCATGCCTCATCTGGAGGAGGAAGCAATGACAAGTACAAACAGGACAAACGAGGAAGTGTTTGGTTGGGGAAAGGAAGCTTCTGGGTGAGAGTAAAAGAAGGTTAAGTAGGAGTCTGTTCAGGTTATCTCCGAAGACATGCTCGAGAGAAGGGTAGAAGAGCAATCAACTTTAGCGACGAAATTTGGATGTGTAATAATTATCGGGGGAAACGAGATATCTGAGGTCAATTAAGTCGTCAGTATTGGAACTGACTTTTAATTTTGTTTACGCTTTCAGGCAATAATTTTCGGAAGTTTACACTGTAATTTAAGTGAAAATTTGGTACTTTTACAATTATTTTACAGAATTTTTCACTGATTTTCTTTAACTGCGATACATTTTGATGTGTTACGACTTTGTCATCAGGTAAATGGTATCAAAGTATCAAATTGCAATGATACCTACTCCGAAGAGCGGTCGACGAGCTTTTGGTATTGTGTTACCATTGACTTGATGATGTTTTAATGCATCTAAACGCATCGTCATTCATGCTTGGATGATTTAGTAAGAGGCGACGGGTGGCTTGACACCTTGGCAGATGGGAGGATATTGTATTATCAGGTTAGAGGAATAATTAACAATAGATTTTACGCTCTGGGCAAAAAAAAAACGGTAAGGAAAACTATACGATTGAGAAAGAAATAATATTGGTGGTTAGAGGCCCTGCACACGTAAAAATCTCGAGAGTTTTTACCAATTTTACTTAGACGTACTCAAACTAGTATCGTATAATGATTCCCCTGAATAATCGCCATTACCGTCGGGAGTTGACACCAGGAGCGCTGAATATACGAGGCCATTCAGTCAGTCACGCCGCCAGCCCGATCAACTGAGTTGATGCGCAGGTCAGGAAACGGGCCCGGAGGAAAGGGAGCAAGATTGACTCCGGGAGAAGAAAAGAGATATGGGAATCGAGACGAAGCTTAGGGATCCCGGTCCTCGGGGGGAGGGAAGAGGTGGGTGCTGCTGGGAAAGGGATTTAAGGACGGAAAGAAAGAAATAGATGGATTGATAGATTCAAACTGGCAGAGATTTAGGCGAGAGAAAGAGAGGAAAAGAGGGGGATCGAGGAGATAGAATGGCAAATATGGGCGGGAGATTTTGGACGGGAGGAACGCAAAAGCAGAGGTGGTGGGGAGGAAGCTATTGGAGGTGGGTGTTTTGGAGTCCGGGAGGTGGGTGGAGGAGGGTGCCAACGCTCGCGAAACGGAGGAAGGAAGGAAGGATCCAGATTAATTCGTTCCGGAGCAGAATTTGCGTGGGGCGCATCTTTCTCGCTCATCCCTCAGGGGGAATTCTCTACGGAAAATCTGGGGGCGAATGTGGGGGGGGGGGGGTCGAGCAATGTCACACTTTCAGCTCCCGGGGCCGTGGGTGTTTAAGCTTGAGTGGGTGGCGTTTGGAGTGGGCGGGGAGAGAAGAAAGGTCTCCGCTTTGTAGATATATGGATGACGATGGAAATCCCGCGAAAGGGTGAGACACTTTATCTACCGACCCGAAGCGACGCTGTTTGGGGAAGGCATCGGGAGGAATCCGAGTGAATCGCCATGTGCCAAAGAAAAACCTCCCACGCTGTTAACGGCCCACGCAACCAGCTCTTAATTTCGGCCCCACCAGCAGCTTCATAGAATTTTAATGTTATTATTAGGGTAATACACTGGTTTAAGTAGGTTTAAATGGAAGAGGATAAAACTCCTCCATACATTTACGCATATTTGTCAACATAACGCCGAGCAAGCCACCTCTATGGTGATTGCACACCAGTCGCGTAGGACGCTAGTTATGCAGATCATGAATTTTATAGGAAAATAACGTTTTATTTTTCTTCGAAAACTTAGGTGGCATGGAAATTCTTCGTCCTCGAGAATCTGGACGATGACACCACGCACCGAAAACGGTCACAGCAATACGACGCAATTCCATGCTAATTTTGGCTTTTTTCGTATTTTGACGAAGTTATGATTATTATCAACTTTATGGGAGACAAGAAACTAGTATGATTAGGTTTCTGATGCTGAAATACACGTAGAGAGGAGGAGCGTTACCATGAGGTGTCGTGAAGTCATTGAGAAAACGTAGTTGATTTGAAACGTACGTGACTAATTCTAAATTTTATATGATCTTTACTGTTAAGTATTAATGCTTGTGGTGATCGCAAACATATATAGACCATATATTTTTGCCAAATGAATAACTTTAATATGAGAAATAAATATTTAGCATGTTTCTCTCCGAGGGTGGTTTCATAGGAGCCTGACTTCAGTATTATTTAAACTTGATCAAAACAGGACATGTATATATGGTACATCCAACCGATGTGCGCTACTAAAATCATTCTCTTCATCACACCCATTTAGGGATCGTTGTGTTGGTAAAAAAAATCCCTGGGTCTTGGAGCTGGGAAGCAAGTACTGTTGGCGCAACAACACCATCAAGATTCGCCTTTTCATCTTACTCCTACTATCAAATCATAGCATTAACAAATTATGTGGTTCTAAGTCACTTGCACGGGTGTATATTCACTAAGGGTTGAAATTCGCCATGAAAATATCATTTGGCTTGACCGGGATTGGAACCCGGATCTCCCACTTGCCGGTCAGGTGTGTTAGCCAGTTACACCACCGAGCCATCAGCCTTCAAGGTATATTTCGAGGGGGATTATTATCTTGAGGCGTGAGTATCTAGTTCGCTTTAATGCCCCTCGGAATTCACCTTGAAGGAAGATGGCGGCATGGTAGTGCAACTGACTAACACACCTGACCGGCAATTGGGAGATCCGAGTTCGAACCCCGTGCGAGTGAAATGATTTTTTTCATGGCGAATTTTAACCCTTGGTGTTACTCCTAATAGTCCCTCCACCTCGTTTTCCGTTCTTCCTCGACCAAGCCAAGTCTTTCTGCACCATTCCCTATCACCACTCTCATCACACAAACGATCTCAGTTGGGGAAAGGAACCGTGAGGGAACGGATGGCAGGGAGAAGAGCGGAGAGGTTAAAAAAGGGCTCAGGGTATGAAGGCGAGTGGGATGGGGAGAGAGAGAGGGAGATAGGGTGAGGAGTGAGATGGTATTATCGAGCGGGGAGGTCATCGGCAATGGGGGGCGGGAGATGTAGTGGGTGGGATGGCCAAGGATGTGTTTCAAGGGTACGGCAGGGTACAGGCGGAAAGGAGAGGAGGGGAGGGGCGATAGAGAGGGTACACTGACTGTGTTGTGGAGGTTACGGAAAAGGGTCGGACGGGCCTGGTATAGGGAGTGGGTGGGTGGATGGGTAAGGGAAGGATACGGTGGAGATATAGAGGGGTGGGAAGGGGGTGCACTCTGGAGGAGCTTGAGAGAGATAGGGAAGCTTTGGACATGGACGGATGACTCCAAGAGTACGGCCGGAGAAGCGTTAAGGAGTTATTATTGGTGCCTTGTTTTACGAGGAAAAAGTACCCGGGGAGCGTGGAGGGCAAAAAAATCATTATCGCCTCGCAAAAAGGGAAGAGGACAAACTGGATGGGTGGAGTTACGGAGGAAACAAAACTGTTTTTTATTCCCTTCAGGAACATTCCATCCCATACCGGATTCAAATTGGCCTCCACCTCCCAAACCGTTCTCCTGTTTTTTTGCACGCGTGTGTGAGTTCTCACAGAAATTAATTCGACGCATTAATCAGTTGGAGGCGAAAAAAAACATCTCTTCAAGAATGGATAAATTTAGGACGGGTGATAAGTTGGGTTTTGCGCGGTTGCTAATGGCTCCTTGCCACCTCGGCGTTGAGCGCGAGCTTCCTCCCTCTCTATATCTCTCTTTAGCTGGTTGTTCGCGGGACAAAATCTTCGCCGCCCTCCCCCCCCCCCCCGATCCCCCGCCTCCTCATGATTTATTCCCCCGACCGTGAAACGAAACTGCCTTCCTCGGCAGTCATACCACGAACTCTCCATTCCCGAAGATCGGGAACGAGCACCGAATTGTCACGCTACGGTCGTTATTCCTAATGCAGTACCGGGTCTCTCTCTCTCGCGAGCGGGCCCCTGCCCCAATTCCTCTTCGCAAGGTTAATGTGTCGAGGCACATTTCTCTAGTACGTGGGCATGAGGGAACATGATTGGTTTCATCGGTGGGTCGTCCCCCTCTAGCTACCATTCTAGTCGATAAACAAGTGGGAAATCGAAAGCCATTTAAGGTACTTTGCAGCAGTACCCCCAGAAGATATTGTTTTCCGTGGAATGCGGCCTCGATCCTTGATTTATTTTTATTACCTAAACTATGGATTTTATTTTTCGAAAGTTAACGCGCGAAGCAACAACGATGATCCTTTGGAGCCTCAATGTCTGATGATTTAATGCACTCTCTAAAATTGCCAGAAATGGAAATGCACCAAATCCATGGAATCCATTACCATTTTTGCACGAGAAATGAGGGTAAGGATGTATTACAATATTCGACCTAGCATAATCAAACGCTGAACGCCTTGCACACCTGCTTCCGGGAGATATCATATTTCTTGTTGCGTTTTACATCAGGAACATTGTTAATCTTTCTCTTCGTCTTCAATGAAAGTCGGCAATCGAGAATTTCTTAGTTAGTATTGCATGGAAAGCAACCAGTGTTCCAAAATATCAAAGAGTTGATGTCCACGTGACTGCCAACTCTTATTTATCACTGGTGCATGATGGATACTTGTCATCCTATTAATTTATGTATTGAGCTTATCCTTTCCCAGAAAAGCATTTGAGTAAGTAATTTTTTTACTTGCATTGGTTACTTGCCATCCGCAAAATCCTCTACTAGGAGGACCAGGATACTTTTTCAGGGTTTTCTCCCTCAGCAAGCTTGATTGCCCCAAACATTTCATAAGGCCTTTTACATTAGCCTTGCACAACATAACAAGAATGTACGTATACCAACTATCATTCCCTAAGTGACGAACTAATCCACCCAGGCGTAACTCCAGCTGGTGAATCTAGAGATTATGGACGAGGATATTATCCCGTATATAGCGTCACATTCATCCTTTTCATGGGAATATAGCATTCATAGGGTGCTTTCTCAAAAAGTCAATCCGTAAAAAAACGTCCGAAATTATTGAAACTTAGTCTTGTACTTTTCGACAGTTATTTATCGAAACGCAAAATACGCCAACAATAAAAAATTGTACCTGACGATGCAGCAAGCTGCGAAACGCATTGTGCGTTTCAATAAATAACTGTGGAAAAGTACAAGGCTAATTTTCAATATGGATTCGAATATTAAATTCTTTCACGAAGTGACGCCTATAGGTGTAAAGTTTAAACATCCGAAAGACAAAATTTCCTCATTCGTTGTCATTGGAGGAATGGTGTAATCTGTGAGCCTGACACAGTCACCTGAGAAGGGGTATCGCATCGTCGCAATGTCTTTCGCAGCCTCCAAAACCATTCCAACCATCCTTGTGAGAACGGAGAAGTAGAACCTAGAAACTTACTAGAGCTCCATGACGGAGGGACGAAGGTTGGGAAGATGGTCTCCAGGGTAAAGGGAATAGTAGTGAAGGATTCAGATGGGGAGGCCAATCGTGGAGAAGAGAGAAAGTGGGGGGGGACCATCTCCTCCATTTGGACCCTTTTGGGGGTTCGACTAGGGTGAGAACGAAATTCTCTCACTGCCTACTCCCACTTTCACTCTTGCACTCTCACCTGGAGGAAAGGATTTCTCTTAAGGATACAAGGAAAAGGATTCTTCGGCGGGAAGAAGGGGAGTGAGTCCGATAGGGTTTGGGGTTATAACGCTACTGGGGTGGTGCCAGGGTGGGGAAGGCAGATTCGATCCAAACCACCACAGGTGGTGAAGGGGAATGTTACTCGGGGGCGAAGGTTCGGGGTCCTGGCTCGGTCCACCCGTTTCTGTGGGAATGACTGTCATGGAGTATAAGTGTCTGAGAAAGGGAAAAGTGATCTCTTCTGAGCGAATGGGGATTGGGAGAGTGGATGTATTAGAGTGGGGAACTGGAAGTCTTTCTCAGAGTCTCCCGAGGGCCGTCACGCCACGTGCGGTCACAGTTCAAAGTCGAGACTTGGAGACGGTGAGGGACGATCTAATAAATGTATGTTCTCGGAATAGAAAACGGGGAAGGACGGTTAATTAAGACGGCTGTCATCAACTTAAAGATTACTGATGGCAGTGAAAGTTTAAACTCATATTTTTCCTCAATAAATTACCACAGGCTTTCTACAATGTCAACTTAAACTGCAATGGCCAGAAAAGAAATTTATCCGTTTCTTCTTCTGTTCAATGCAACCGGTTACGACAGTTCTCATAACTCTTAAGCCGATGATGTATAGTATGGAAAAGGGGGGTGGTAAACATTTTTATATCTGAGGGAAACTTCAGAGGTCTGGTTTCTACCACAACAGTCCTCAAGCAGCTTTATTGAACTGTCACTATTTAAAGATGTAACTCTCTAGTAATATCTTCGAAAATTACGAACCTGCGTAGAAATCATGATCGGGTTTGCATTAATCCACGTGTAAACGAAGTAAATTCTTCTATTAAATTTTGACGTTCCCAAAGGTTCATCCTTAAAAAGTGTAGAAGGAACAAGCATTACATAATCTTTATGACCTTCGTATCTTTACTTTTATGATTGTTAATGGTAAAGTCTGTGACCAAAACATCGTGAAAGTTCCATAATGTGTCAAAAGTACCATTTATAAACATAGATTCGAACGAAATAGAAATCACTAAGGGAATGTATTCGAACTTAAGATTCTCTATTTTTGTGAAGGAATTAGCTACCTTAAATCTAGGTACTTTGATAATGCTTTCATGTCTTAGGCGTATAAACTAACTTAAATAATTGACTGCTAAATGTGAACAGCTACTTTAACTGCAGTAATGGCCATGTGGGCGTTTTGAAAGTTTTTTTCCCTTAAATGTGCCTTTGCGTCTTATGCACACACCATTAAACTGGTAAAGCGCTCGATGTGTTAAGTGTAGACAAATGCCAGAGTTGAAGCTATTAAAACGAAACTATTGTAGTTTCGTTAGAATATATAATTAGACATCAAAATGTCGACTACACGACTGTCCAAAATAGAACGGCGATTAGCGGTTGAACTTTGAATGATTTCAGGTAACAACTTTTAATGATTTAAGAAATGACGTTTTAAAAACCTGTCGTGAAATCTAATTGATCGCCTGGGACATTTTTTAACCTTAAGACGCTTAGGTCTCTACGTGATGATGATCTCACGGCAAGGATCGAAGACTCCTAGGGACTCAGGGTCACGTGAGTTATGATACCTCTTAAATTTTATGCATTTTTCATAGAGCAGCACCCAATATCACATTCCCACACAGTGGAAGAAAAAAAATCCCCATTCCCAGTCCCGCGCACTCGTGGGAGGCCAATTTTAAACAAATGGACACCCTAGGAAAACGTTGGTGAAGAGAGAAAAAAGGAATTGAGCCGCTTGGAATGAAATAAAGAGGTCGTATGTCACATCATTTTCATTAATAACCTCCGCATGTGTGGGAGGGTCGAGGGTGTGCATGGGGTATCGCGTGTGGAGGAGAACTGAAAAGGGTGCCATCGGTTAAGTAAGGGAGAGTGTTGGTAGGTATCTAAAGGGGAGCCTTTTTCTTCTTTTCCCGATAGATAAGAGTCGCGGGCAAAAGGAATTGTCATGAGGGTCGAAGAAATGAGAGGAAAAAAATGGTGGAAGGAAGGGCTCCACTTCCCTTCGATGATTGAACCGATAAAAAAAATATGAGCCAGGGTTCGTAAAAGGGCGACAGTGTCTTGGTTTATGGCTCTCCCATTCCCTGTCGAAGGGATTTTTCCTGGCGAGTGAGACCGGAAGTGAATTAAGGACACGGTGAGTGGCTCTGAGTAGTATTTAACGAAGGTTTACGTTGAACTCGACAGGGATGCAAAAAAATTTAACTTTTTGTACCTTAGTATATAAGATCACCTTGAGGATGTCATAAAAAGTCCCTTGTGAGGATCGTTCAGGTGCGAACTTGTTTTTTTCGAGGGTTTTTATGCTCCCTACCCTGCAAAATTCATTATATTTGGATGCCAGAGCTGTGTTGATTACGGAATATTAAAATAAGAACACATTAGATCAGATAACTGCAAAAAATAAGCAAAGTGAGCTGTAGATTTTATCAGCAGAGTAATCACTTATCCACTTGAATTAAACACGATCACCTGACTAACATAAAACTTGCTGCAATACGTTGAAATTCTCTCCTAAACCTATCATTCACGATGTTGATTTTTAATATTTCGTATTTACTGTTGGAGATAATCCAGATTCTTGAAGACTCCATGCTCACTGAAACTTTTTATCTTAAGTTTAATCTTAGAAATTTTGTTTATTTTCCTTTCTGAGTCTCTTACGGTAAATTTTAAAAGTGAAGTAGCCTAAGGATAAATCTCTAAAAGAGAGGAAAAGATAGAATTAATATAGAAAATAGATTCATTAATAATTTATTCGGCCTACTACCGTCACATTGAATATCAAGAGGATGCGATGTTTCCTGGCGAATGATTTTGGTGAATTCAACGTGTTTTTACTGGACGAGTTATTCAGTTGCCGAATCTTGGAAGGGTTTTTCCTCCGTCGCTCCTTAGCATCAACTCCCAGTTCGATGCCATGAAGTTGATGGTGAAATCAGATTTCCAGGCGTCAACGTCTGAAATACTCTCCTGGTGAAAAGTTCGTAAAGACTTCACCATAAGTGTCGAAGAGTGAAAAAATTCCTTTGGTAGTCTTCGTAAAGATCCCCGATGATGACAAGAAGCCGAAAATCGATCTACCGGTAGCTTGTTGTGAATGAATAAAATTAATAAAGCAAACAACTGTCTTACTACCTTAGGTTGCTTGGCTCTTATTTTCATATTTGTAGAGTTACTTTTTGAGTTATTTAGTTGATCCTTGCCATGAGCCACAGCGATAACTTTACTATAATTCGTACACCGGCAATTCATCCTCGATCGAGTAATATGATTGACGCGCGTTTGATTTTCGGGGTCAAACGTGGGTCACACGAGAACTCTCCTCCGGAAATACATACGAGTATAATAATTTATGACTCTTCTCCCTATTTTGGTATCTCTTTCCGAAACACATAACTTCCCTCGCCAAACCAACTATCCCCTCTTTCCAACCATCTCACATGGTAGGTCTATCAATCATCTCTCCAAAATGCTCGGATAAATGGTTTCCATCGACGTCAGAAGCGCTGGCGGACATCCCCGGTCCCAACTGGGCTGGAGAGTGGAAAAAAAGAAAGAAAAGGACGAGAAATCGTCGACTGATTGATTCATCATGGGGGCCACCCCAGGAACCCGACTCGTCTGGGCCACCTGAGCGTTTTTTTCCTCTTTCCCTCGACTCCTGCTTTCTTTCCTCTTCCTTCCTATTGATCGACCTTGTTTCTTTCCACGTCCCATATCCCTTGTCGACCTTTATCAATAACGGATGAGATGTGGAGGAAAAGGAGGAGTGCATGCGTGTACGTGATTCTCAACTGTGGAGGGAATCTTGTGTTCGCTGATTCAGCATCAAACACTACCTGGTCTTGATTCAAATGTTGAAGTTTTTTCTTGGTGGAAGGTCGACATTGTAGTAATTACAAAACTTTGTGACTTTCACTGATTAATTATTACAGTTAGGACCATTTTCGGCAGTTATGCCATCATCAAGTACACTTTCATCATCATTGGTCGTTCAATCCTAAGATTGGTTGACTGCAGCCCTCCACCCTTCCCTATAATGCTAGTTCCCTTACCTCCTGGTATCTCTTCCTATGTACTTTCTTCATTATTTGGTCCATGAAATTATTCTTGGGTCATCCTCTGGGGACTTTTCCATCCATTTTACCTTCAATGATATTCTACACACCCATTGTGACTCAAGGTTTGTCCAATTCATCTGGTTTTTCTTTTCTGTTTGGTATTCCATATGGTCCTTTCCTCTGCAACTCTTCTGTACTTTTCATCATTTCTTATTTTTTCCGTCCATTTTATCTTCAGAATCCTCCTCCAGCGCCTGGTTTCAAAGGCATCTAGTCTGTTCTGGCCAGGGTTCAAACCCCTGCAGAGGAGGATATTTTTCGGAGGAAACTGAATCCCTACTTGAGTATCTTGTGGAGGGCGCTTCCAGTGCTGAACTCCGTCTGTTGGATAAGACGTTAAACCGTGGTCCCCTTGGCGCCTATCGTTTAGAGCAAGCTAATGCCGACGTCGGGTTTTCATCCACCCTTCCTCCCTTACCTGTCCCCTATGGCGTAAATGACCTTAGCTGTTGGTCGCCTCCCCAAAATCCAATCCGATTGCTAGCAACAAAATTCCATTCCACATTCAGTTGACAGTATGGGGCCTTATTGCGATTTCTTTGCTGAGGTTATCTCCATTAGGCCGAAGTTGCGACGTTGACTATAACTGCAGGAAAAATGACTTAATTATATTGCCTTGCCTGTACTGCAACACTTAAGTCTTCCAATATGCAAATGTTTTTTCCTAAAGTATAACCTAAGTGTAGCGCAGTGCTGGAAACTGTCACCCTTGTTGCCGTAAGGTGAGCGATTGGAGCGTAAATCTGGCAACAGCGTTCTCAATAAGGCTCGCACTGTCAACTGAATGTCATGGCAGTTGCGCTAGAGGCAACTTTCAGTGGAAGTCCAATCTCTTCGGACTGGCTCTGTACGGGGGGAGTAAGTTAGTCTCCTCGTCGGACTACCAGTGTTCTCAAGGTCGTAAATCTTTGTAGCCAGCTTCAAATGCTCAACTTAATATGAGCATCAAATTTCTGAATCTCTGTGCCTGTTAGTTAAATAGTTAAGGTGGGAATCTCCGATGGTTGCGAACGACATCAGCGTATTTTCTTCGGGCTTCGTTTGGATAATCAAAATGGTGAAACGCACTGCTGACACTTTCGTACCATTTAAGGTTTAACGTTTAACGTAGTGATACTGGAAGCGTTATCTACCATGTACTATCCTCCTCCCTCTCCTATCTGGCCGACCGTTACCACTCAAGACTCCCCCTCTAAAATGTCAAGTTCTGCGCTTCACAACTGCTACCATGTTATGCAACCATTATACTATGGATGCTTGAGAATACATTTATCAATGACTATTATTCATAAGCATTTATAGAGAAACAAAATAAGCCGTCTTGTGTATCCTATATTAGTCTGAAAATCGGATCAGAAGTCATAATTTCAAATCACTTCCATAACTAACAGTGTAACGTGTAAATGTGCCAACTTCTTTCGCAGTTGACTACACATTTTGGGAAAAATATTTTTTGTTCCATGTTGCTAATAGCAGCAGAAAAGTTAAAATAGTGTAATGGAGTTAACCATTAGGATATACACGGTATTCCAGTACGCAAATACATATTATTCGTTAAAGTAAGTTGCTTTAATATATTTCGGTGTGGGAATGGTTTCTTACGTGGACTACAGGTGAGCATACCGATAATTTGGCAACAGCGCTATCCGTCAAGTCTATAATACACTGAAGGAAAAATCTAACTGGGCAGAGAGGTTTAGTCTACCTCAAGGGTATAACCTCTAATAAGGATACAGTTAAATTAATTATCCCATCTACTTGGACATATAAGGAGATGGACTAACAAATTGAGTACATATATATGTTGACTAAATATGTTGTCTAAATCCACACAAGTTTATAGTCAAATTCGTTGACTTTTTTGATAAGAAGTTAAATTTATGACTTTTAAACGTCAGTGAGTAGAATATAAAATACATTTGGCTCAATCAACAAGAAACTTCATCTGAAAAATGCCATGATGGGCTTGGGCAAGGGTATTAATGCTTTTTTTAGCCAGTAGGTAGGATAATTAAATACGCTTAGTTCTTAAAACCTGAAACTTCGTCTGGATAGTGTCATCTTTGGCTTGAGCAAAGGTGCCAATTCCTTTTGTGGACTACCATAGTAGTATAGTAGATGTTTTCATGCTTAACTTTATAAAAATCCATTGCCACTGTAGTAATTACGCCATACATTTTCACTAGGTACCTGATGATGATTCCATTATTTCAAAAGTAATAGTACCTACATAAAAACTGGTGGAAAAATTCATTGTTTTTACTTCAGTGTCTTAGTAGTGCCTGTTCGCTACTGGGGTTTTGTTACCAACTCCGAAATAGAAAAATGTCGGCACTTAATAAATATTCTGTGCATAGTTCGGTATTTTTTGGTCCATCCCCAGTGGTGGTGATGGTCGGTTGAGGGGTGGGGCCCAAGGGCAATGCCCCCTGACGGCTTCTCTGGCGGGCTCTGTGACGGAGGAGAGCGACAGGAACATCTTTGTGTGGGTGGAAAAGGGAGAAGTTGATGAATGAAGATACCCGGGTTGTGTGGGACGCTGGGCTGATGGAAAGGAAGGAAAAGGGGCTTATATATATGTTTCCTAACCCAGCACATGCCGCTCTTCGCTGAAGCGTGAGCAGGAGGCCTCGGAGGAGGCCCCTGCCCCATCTCTGCCTCCTACCTCCTCCATCCCCGCCCCCCACCTTTCCTGCGGTCCGTTGGGAAAAGGGAAGGGACGATGCGGCCGGGCGCCATGTTCGCGCTCTACGCCCCAAGGAATTCGGTTGCGCTCGAGACTGGTCAAAATGATTCCAATTACCGAGAACTCATTTCGATCAGTTCCGAATATTAAGCAGCCTTGGGGCGGGTTTCCGCTATGGAAGGCTTCGAAATAATTCCAATCATAGGACTTGTACCAATCGGTTTTAAATTTGTTGCCGGCTGTGAGAGATAGGTCTACTTGCCGTCCTAAAGGCCCAAAGGCTTTGGGTTTTTATCCTTTCCCCGACATGAAAGCTGAACTTGTTTATGATTAACGTTCATATTTAGACGTAGCAGCCTAATCTAAGATTTGGAGCCCCTAATCTCAAAATTATTATATGCTAAGGCTTTTTAAATCATATTCTAATGAGAATGGGATTGTTAATTTCCGTCTAAAAGCAACCGTGAGATAACTTTGCCTGTACATGTGCACAAGGTGTACAAAGAATAAAAGGAGGAAATCTTAATCCGCGCAAAATGATTCACGACATTTCGGGCTTAGCTTGGCTGGTGTTGTCAACAATTTTTTGATGTACACTATATTTTCATCATCAAATCATATTTTAAAATAAATTGTTTGATGTATAAAGTTGATGAATTGAGAGGTAAGATAATACAAAAATGTAATATAAAACATATGTATTTGGGTTAAAATGCGAATTATTTTAAAATAAAAATACTTGCGGACATAATGCGTTGTTTGGACCTTTAGCTAGCTTGGTATTACCTTTTTAGTTCCATAGGTGGTAAAAACAAAAATAAAAATACCTGGAGCGGGCAAAGGCAACTTTTTAAGCTTCATTATAATATAAAAATTGAATTGAGTAGGCAATTCTTTGATGGTAATGATGGAGTCGCGCCGGAAGCCGGTGAAAAATTTGACCCAGACGTCTGCGTGACAGGTTGGCTACCGGTACCAAACGGGCTGAATTGTGGAATAGCACGTAATTGTACCTTGGGATCCGCCTCAAAATTGGAATTATTTCGATCGGTCTCGAAGAAAGGCAGTCTTCTAAAGCTGTCGTGAGAAGACAGTCTGTCTCCTCTCGCCAGTGCACAGTCACTGGTTTCTTCGTCCTAAACCAGCACGGCCATCTGATTGTAAATTATTTCCAGATTCCAAAAATTTACAAGCCTCCGAGAGCAAAAAATGTCTGTCCCTTTCCGTATCAAAGTTATGGCTTTTCGTCATGCTTTTTTATTCTATGCGCACATCTAAGAAACTGCAATTAGGGCACGACAGGAAAATAGTACCCCAGAGCTAAACGATAAGGGATCTTTACCTACTCCACTTACATCACTAATGCAAACAAATTTAATAAAATTCATGTTTGGACGCTTTTAAACCAATCATGTCTGACATCTTTTACGCGATTAACAGTGAGCTCTTTTTAATCAAAGTATTCTTCAACGGGTGGTAATCCTTACTGTTAATTTATCTAATCAGTTCCTGAATCAAGATGGACGTGTTATTGCCGACAGTTTTGTTCATTAAGACGAATTCCGCGTCAAATGTATCTTAATCTCGATTAAGTAATCACCTGTCACAGTCCGCGCGAAATATTACTTTTCTGAGATGGCAGGTTACAAAAAGTAATGGAAGTCGACTATTATAAGTTGAAATAAGTGATATTTTGATTGATAGATGCCCGTACGCCATCATGAACGTTGGTATTCGAGTTAAAAATAAATTAAATAATCACTTGAGATTTTCTTCGGACTTCAATCTTCATTATTTTTACATGTGGCGATCAAACTTAATTGAATCTACCCTTCCAATTTTCTTTTAGCTTTAGATGTATATCATTAAAAAACAGTCCGAAATTCGGAACGCGAAACGAACGGAAACCTGCCCCTTTGAAAGATTAAACATTCCTCGTCCCAGATACACTGAGATTTTTTTCTGACACAATTATTTATATTTTCCTGAAGCCCTTGTGAATATGACTAGGGTGAAGCCGTGCATGATGCATTCACGGCAAGCGCACGGCATACGAGGGGGATTCTACCGAATTCACGGTGATAAAAGTGGAGCGGGCCTCTTTCGAATACAAACAGTGCGCCGAAAAAAATTGAGATTGGGACCATGTGCACCGTTTAATTGCGCGTGTGGAAGGCGGAGGGGATTCAGTTAGCCATGCCACACACAAACGGCGCTACGTGAACTGAACTTTCGCGTGAAGGAAGAGGAGACGGGAGAGGCTTAATGCAAAATTTACGAGTAAGAGCCCTTTGTGTCGGGGAAAATGTTATCCCCCTCTCTAGATGACGGCGCATTATTTAAAGCTCCCGTTCTCGCAAGAGCCCACCTGTCCGTCGCTCGTCCCATTTCGCACCGCGTTTCTCTTTTGTCCTCCTCCGTCCAATTCCACCATTTTGTGTGTATCATAGCCTGCCTCAGCAGCTGCCAAGTCAATCGTCCTTGACGCCTTCTCTTCCCTAACCCTGGGTAAGAGTCGCTCCTCCGTCTGTGTCAACCCTTTCCTCCGGCCCCGATTGGGTAATCCCCAGCGGTGCGCTGATGCAGCATCCCGTCTCAAACATACGAGAATTGAAAAGTGCCCGATGAGTCAAACTAGCTATTAAATTGGCGCCAAAGTCACCCTTTAAGGAGGTTTCACCGTGAGTATGCAAGTCAAAATTAATAGTGAAATCGATGCATTGATCAAAAAATTATGCTTTCATTGATGGCATGCCTTAGCTCAAATATTTTTGTTACATTATTACAAATTATCAACTGGTATTTATACATAATACCTCTTTTTTACACCCAGTACACTTAGAATCAATTTAATAATGACTTTCGAAAGGAGTTATTAGATACATAGATTAGTTGGCGAATACACTGTTGATGCACACTCTCTAACCATGTAAATTACCTGCAACGCCATGTCTATCCAATAAATATATATGGCTAACTTCATCTTCTGTAGTAACTCGTTAATAACTCATATTAAATTAACATATTAAAGATGGATTGATACCCTCATTTTATTTCTATTCATTTCCCGGGGAGAACTCGCTTCTCATGTAAAGTTTTTCGCGAAAATAACATTAATAACTGATAGAAAAATACTTTGTTACCCCTCGTTTTTCATATACATTATGCTTGATGTGATTTCAATTTCAATTTTGGAAAAGAATCTGCCTGGAAAAATGTGATATCGGTTCTTCATAAAGGGTGCACTCGCGATATCGGTATTCTTTAATCGCGATCATGAGCTACAGAAATGGCAATTTTCAACTTATATAAAATTTAATTTGACCATGGTTTTGAAGTACTACATCGTCATCATCAGAAGTGATGATTTAGTTCATCGAAACCATGGTCAAATCAAATTTTATCTAAGTGTATAATTTCCATTTGTATGATTCATTATGATGAAATTCCACCATATCACGCCTGATAATTCTTTTTTTATGCTATTATGAGAGTGACGACGTGAATACCATTCTTCCAAAATTTCCAGATCCTTAAATAAAAAGTTGAATTGATGAAGAACAATGAATGGGAGCATAATATTTTAAATCAAAGTACATTTTCAATTACAGTCACGAGATCTCAAAAGGAGGCACTGTGTTCGCACCTCACATTATGTAAAGGATGACATTTAAATTACTTCACGACGGTGCAATTTTTAATATTCTAGGAGTTTGCTATTTTGTCGGGAACAACAATCATTTTCGCGATTAAACATCATCTATTGCCCATCAATGATACTTCGTGAAGCACTTAATGATTCGGAAAGAGATTGGCTCCTGTAAACGCAGAAAATGGGCGAAAACTTCGTATCAATCGATGAGAGTAATCTGTATTAATAACTTGTTCTTGTTGACGTTCAATCAAACCATGTTAACCCGTCGGTTGGGTTGTTTCTGAATTTATTGCTAAATGTATATTTTTTATAAAATGAATGTAATCTTTGAGGTTTATTCAGCCTAATAAGCAGATTAAGTATTTCCCCCTAGCACGAAGTTCCCAGGAGAATTTGTCTTAGATTTTTACAAATTATTAACTGGTATATGTACATAACACTTGTTTTTTTTATTCCCGGTATACTTAAAATCAAGTTAATAATGAATTTCTAAAGGAAAAATGATTGCATCAGCTTTTCGACCGCAGATATAATATTTCTCCAATCATTTTAATCCTCTTTTCAGCAATTCACCACGAGATGGAACCTCCGTTAATCCTCGATTAACGGTTTCCGTTCTTCAAAAAAAGAGCCTTTTTGAGAGTATAGCGCACATTTTAATGTAAATTTTTCCGTTTAATTTTCCCTTCATCCACCTCTTTCCAACCTTTCGCTGAACCTTTAAATAAGCCCTGTATCATTCCCATTCCCCCACTGTACTCTCGGATAGGGTGGAAAGGTTTAAGCCCGTCACTCCAGCATTCACCCTTACTCCTGTCCTTCGTGTGAGCCTGACTACCCCTACTCTCTGTCTCTCCTCCAAGGGGAAGGGGACTGAGGAGTAACCCTTTCTCTCTGTCCCTCTCTTCGCGACGTCCTGTCCCACCCCCCTTACCCTGGTAGGAGCGAGGGAGAGAAGGATTGGAGGGGAGTGTGTTATAGGTGGGGATGAGTTTGAAGTGGGTGGGAATCTCTCGCAGGTGATGATACACAGTCAGCGTTTTCTTCGTTCCCGAGTCATCCTTTTCCCCCTTTCCCATCCCCTTCCCGCACCCTTTTATTAAGGATCGTAAGGGAGAAAGAGGGGCGAGGGGAGGAGTGATATGGGAAAGAAGAACCAAAAGTTTTTCGTGTTTGTACGCGTCTCTTCGTATTTCTTTTATTATTCCCGCTTTTGTGGCTGTCTTGGGACCCGACTTGTTGGATCCTTGGATTCAATTTTTATTACAATTAGAGATGACTTGCCGGTTAAGATAGGCTTCAATGGAAGTAGGTATACCTGCATTAGTATTTTACACCCCAAAGTCCCTGACTGTATGCAGTCTTTCATTATCCAGCTCATTGTAAGTTCTTCCTCCATTCATCCCATTCAGTATTTGTAATTCTGAACGAGGCTCGCAGAGTATGGATTGCGATAAGCCCGCATTACTGGGGACACGAAATTACGCATTTTACAACTACATATTAGTATTGATCGGGCGAGCAATAATTATTGAATTGGAACAGGGGTTATTTAGCCATCTCACGTTCATGCATTCTTGGAATTCACGGCTTCACACGACGGAATTTGAAATGCAGGCTCGTACATACATAAGATTATGCACGTACGTCCCCCGTGTAAAACTTGCATTGCAGCTTGCGTCGCGATGCTGTTCATGCGAAAGTGGAATGCTCAGTCAATCATGGGAATACTTTTGTATGCGTTGACGAGATATCTGACTCACATTCCCGAAGAAAATGTCTCAACCTTTTAACCTTATGATAATGAGATAAAATAAGTCTAAAGGGGATTTACCGGTTAAGGTAGGTTGAGATGATTGTAAAAATACTTACCTTTTACTGTTATGGATCCTTGCATGCTATTTCATTATTTTCCTCTCATCTTTCCCTCCATAAAATATATTCTCTTTCTTCCTCTCCCCAGCTTATCTAACATCCTACTCTTATCATTGCCTTATGCATAACTTTAATGCTCACTACCTGAACTACTCTGCCTTTCCTAAATTTTCTCAAACATTATCCTCTCCAGATCGACTTGATGGGTGTTACCTAAAAAATTCCCAAGTTCTTTCACCCCTGACAGGACAAGTGACAGATGATAAGAATGAAATGATCTTAGCAATCCATGCACCTTATTTAGAAGTAGGTACTTTCAGAAGGTATGAAAAATGCAATATTTAGTGGCTTTTATGGATTTAAAAAATATTTTGGTGTAAGCTCAAAACTTATAGTTTTAAGGTGGCTGGAACATCATTCATTTTTTTGCAGATTTGCGCAAAACTTGACAAACGTTTACTTATATGTTTTATATGCAGGGATAAAAGTGAAATGATGGCAAGTTACCGATTCAGTTTCTTGCCATTTTAATGCTATCATAACACGTAGCCTTATGGCACTAGGCATGTATTTCGAAATAATTCGATTACATATTTCCAGTTTTTCCCATAAACGCGAAATAACACGTTTCTTATAACTGAAATTGCATATAACTAGTAATTTAATAAGTAATGCGTATTTACGTATTTTTTTCGCTTCAATTTCGAACTCCGTACCGTAAACCTAATAATGCTTTAAATAAGAGGAGACTTTCAAAGTATAATTGCTGCGTCATTTGTATTACTATATGAACGGTGATTTCCACCGTATAAACAGATCAACGTAGGTGAAGTGTGGTCCAAGAGTTTTATTTCGACTTACTTCAAAAGTTTTCAAAATGCGCTCTCAATGACTTACGTTAACCGCTCCAACCACCGTAATCTGACAGAGATCAATCTGCGCCATGCAAAGTTGATTCTGAACTTTTCCTCCTTCAGCAGAGCCCCTCCACCTCTATTTCCTTCCTCTTTTCCTCCCAGTTCCCTCCTCATTGACGTCCCCGAATCGTAGATATGTGGTCGAACGACACCGATCCCCGGGGACATAATTGGAATGTGTCTGCGACCCAAGGGGTACGACGCGGAGAGGGAAAGGAAAATGCCTCGCCTTTTGTTATCATTGCTTCCTGATTTTTCGACGTGATCAGCGGTTTTGATGGCAAGTTTCAGCTTGGCGATATCACAACACCATTCTCCTGTTTCTCCTATCCCGCTCAAGTTTCCTGGGAAACGTATTTCCTTGAGTAAAGACCCGAGGCGTTTATTCACGTCCTCCCTTTCCGAATTTCTTTTTCTCCCTCCCTTTCCTTCCCACCTATTTGCTCTTTTATCTCCGGAAGCGATTTCTGGCGACTCGGCACCAAAGTTGTGCAAATAGCCCGAACGAAAGGAAGGAAACACACGCCCCGCGATGGGAATTGTGGTGCGCGGCTTCGTTAGATATAAAATGCAGTCCCATGCAAATAAGCCGCGGGGCTATTGCAATCTTTTTTTATTCTCCTCCACCCCGAGTATTGATTCTGTGGAAATTGGTCCCCGGTCCCTTATTCCCGCTCGAAAAGTGTTGGTGTTTTGAAATTTATTTCAAGTTTTTTTCAACCATCCGTGTACGGCTTTCGACAAAGCTGCCGCATGATTTTAAAACGGACATTCTCGATGTTCAATATTACGTGGTTTATTCTACCACACAAGCTTTCCTTTTTTATCAAGAAAATAGAAAGTTCAAGGTCCTTCATCAGAGCTTGCATAAAATATTTTTTAAACTTTTCATCACTTAATACTCGGTTGATTATTGTGGAAAATGACCAACAAGATTACTTACACTATTAAGGTGGCTTGAGCGAGGTTTTTTCCTAGTCATAATCTAGACGATATTTGCATACAATTGTAGGTTTTAACTTCAGCAACTGTTGGTTGAATGAAGTAAATATTTTTGTATTAATGGAGCAATAAAATACTAATATACGCTGTACACGCATATGAAATTCTTTGTAACTATATAAAATATATTTGTGTAAGCCTTTTACCTAATTCTTTTCACGCGGTACGTTAAAAACATTATCAAACGGAAGGTTATTTTTGTGATTCAGAAAGAATTTCAGCGGTGGTTGTATAATTTATTTTCAAAAATATTTGAAGAAATCTGAATGATACACACTGTTAAATGTATGACGATATAAACGTGGTACAATTTCCTCTTTTTTTAAATAACGTCTTTCTGGAAGGCGTACTCGTGTCATATCCCATTGAAAACGGCTTGTTTTTTTTCTGGCATGTATCTTGAAAAGTAATGCGGTAAGAGGATGAGGATAATGAGGGAAGAGGATATTTTTGACATATTTGTAATGGTGAGGTAGTTTTTTTTAATGAGACCACATTCAATGATATAGCGGTGAAATGATATCTCACTATACCTACCTTAAAATAGAGGGGTAGGTGTGTGATGTAGAGCTCTCGCAAAAGTTTATGGCGTTTTACAGTGGACAACAATAGTCGTGGAGGAATAGCCGAAATATTATAAAATAGGGTCCATGAGCATACTTTATTCAGTTTTACTTTATTGTTTACTCTGACACCAATATTTTTCTGGATGGGATGCCGTGAAGAAACATTTTTTTTAAATCACTCACAAATTGGAATATTCATAAGGATATGGCTTTGATTGTGAAGATTTTACATTAACTTTGATTGATAAGAAGGGGGAGAAACTCGGTGTGATTATATTACCATAGAGTGAAAGGCAAGGAATTTGGAGTCATTGTAATGGTTAGGTCACTAACTAAATAAACAGGAATAGCAAAACTTAGATATGGGAGCTACATGTGGCTCTTTTCCTACTCACATGCGGCTTCGAATTTAAATTACATATAACCATTATATTTCCTTTAATAAATTGTTTAAAATGTATTATTCTCATAGTTTTGTTCGTTTCTTCATTTAATAAAGATATATTTGATAATTTAAATTTCAAAACAATAACTTTAAGTGTTCTCTATGAGTCAAAGTTCATAAAAGATATTGAAAAACCTTACAATTGTATTTAGGGTCGGGCTTGTCCCTTCTATTCAAAATGTCACCAAACACAATTTCAGATAATTTGGAAAAGTGGGATGATGCTAGGTTCTGGGGTTGCAAGAAATCACGGGTCATCATCATTGGTTGTTCAATCCTAAGATTGGTTGACTGCAGCCCTTCAATCTTCCTTATCTAAAGCTAGTTCCCCTACCTCCTGGTATCTCTTTCTATGTGCTTTCTTCTTTCCTGGGTCTATGAACTTATTCCTGGGTCTTCCTCTGGGGACTTTTCCCTATATTTTACCTTAAATTATGTTCTTCACAGATCCATTGTGTCCCAGGATTTCTCCTAGCCATATGTTTTTTCTTTTCTATATGGTTTTCCATATGGGCCTTTCTTTGTCTACTCTTCTGAAAACTTCATCATTAATTATCTCCTCCGTCCGTTTTATCTTCAGCATCCTCCTCCAGCACCATGTTTCGAAGGCTGCTAGTCTTTTCTGGTCAGCTTTCTTTCACGAGTCATAATACGAGTATTTAATGTTGACGGATTGAGTTAATTCTAGAACTCTTTAAATGATAAGTGTGTATTGGATAGGATACTTATCAGAGAAAGGAATATATATACTGGTAAGTAAATATTTAAAAGAAAGACGTCCCTGTTACTTTCCACCATATTATCAGCTCCCTCGGAACTCTTGGTACCAAGGGAGCCGATAAAATGGTGGAAAAGGAACTTTCGTTTTCTCACCACACAGTTCCAGGCTAAACATTCTCTCTATTTGGATCCCTTTTACAATTCAATCGTCCGATTTAACCCATATTTTCACATATTTGGAAATAAATTTTCAAAAAAGGGGCCTGATTGTGCCTCTTTTTTGTAAGAGGGCCAAGTGCGCACTAGAAAACAAATGGAAAAGGGAGAAATATATACTAAATTGTATTTCTCATGCCAATGGTATTCAGTGTTTCTTTTGCTATTGATTGATTTGCGTTGGGACGTCGGTGGTTTGCGTATCCGTTATCGGTTTTCTAGGTCGTAGATGCTTTAAATCAATAAATCGATTGGGAATTTCTTTTCAATTACTAGCGCAGGACTTCCTATACTTTGGTGCTCGCTTAAGATTGTTTCTTGAGGGTAAGCAAATGCATGCGCGCCTCTAAAAACTAACTTCATCTCAAATGGTTTATGAACGGATAAATGAGTGATGAGGATAAAAATTACATAAATTTGGAATGTACACACACGAAAATCACTTTCCTTTAGCAATCTCATCGCCACCTCACGATGCAGCTATCGCAAAGAAACGGTCGTGAACAGTAAAATACAGAGTGGAAATTGTACTGTTAATGTTTCGCCATTCATTTCAACCATGAAATATTTCCAAATCATTAAACCCAAGACAATTTGACTAAAGTTTTACAGTTACTTGTGTCCCAATTCTTGATATTTTTGTGAATTTTCTTCTGAAAGTATCCTTAAGTTGTTGAAAAAACTATTATACGCGGAATCCTGCCCTTCGGGTAGCGAGTCCTCATGGTAACTCATATCCTATCACCTAATTGACCTCATTTCAATGTTGATGGCGAATGGAAAATTGATTAAAAGGCAACTTGAGGTGAAATTCACTCGTCCTCATTCGAACTTGTATATAATATTTCAGTTATCATTCTCCTTTTGTTTTATTTCTGAAACATCACCTGACTGAGTTCCTCGCATTCGGAACAGGAGCAAGTAAATTTGAGGAAGAATGCTCTTCTATTCGAGCGCGTTTCGGGAAACATCAAAGTCGCGCGAAGTTCAGTAATTTTACTTTGTTTTCCGACAAAGTCTTTTTTTTCCTCTAAGATGCATGTCTTTTCTTTTCCTCTCTGCCCACGTTATCCCCAAGTCAAAAACCCTAGGTTTCACCTCTCCATAACGCCTACAGTGAAGTTATTTTCGAGTCAGCCCCTTATTATCCTCACCATACATCTCTGCCATCTTCATATATTTTCCATACCATGTTGTGTGTGACCTCTGGTACATACCGCCCACGCAAGCTGGGACATGCGGTCCCCATCTCCCGTTCGAGCGGCAGATTAAGCTCCCTTTGCCCGCCTTTACCCCCACCTTTTCACCCCAAAACCCCTTTACCTCACGCATACACCCACTCCCATTGCCTTTGGTAACTTCATATTAACTTTCTCTCGCGGGAGAAGTTTCCAGGCTATTTATCGTCCCTTTTGCGACCTTCCATGATTGCGTCTAGCTCAAAGATGGGAGGAAAAAACCATTCCTCCTCCTCGTGTCACTGAGACGTAGGATAAAAATATGCAAAACATCGTCCGTGGAAGGGAGAGGGATTACTGCGGAGATGGTCCTAGATGGGAACGTCACCCGGCTCAAATCCCAGACTTTTTTTTTTGTTTCAAGTGCGCAAGATCTATGGAGAGGGTGGCGTGGAGGAACTATGTTCGTTGTAAAGATGTACAAGCAAAACTAGTGTCACCGCCAAGGCGAACTGCTTGAATGAATGGATGACCTTTGGATTTGAAGTTTGAAAAGAGCTATAAAAGTAAATAACACGCTCTATGGAGCGTTTATAGTGGGTGTAATGAAAACGGGAAGATTAGGAAGTATATTCAATTTATATAGATTCGCGATTCAAGTTGAAAGGAATAGCTTACGGCTCAAATTGAGAGCGTAAACTACAATTTAACCTGCGCTTATTATAAATTTTTTGTCTGCAATTTTCACAATTTGTCATCCACCTTTTCAATTTATTCTGATTAATTTATACTACCACTTGGAAAAAAGAATGGGCACCACAAGTTCAGATGAATTAAACATTTATCTCACCTGTCAACATCTATTTATTTAACATGGAGCGCGTGTGTCACACGTCTGGTGTTTCTGTAACTCAACTGTTTGTGTTCGTAACTCAAGTGTTTCTCCTCGTCGTTAGAGACCCTTCCTCCGTCAGCGTGCAACTGGCAGTTGAGGTGTGGACGTCGCGGAGGTGTATTTCGATGACTGTTAGCGTGCGGGCGAGTGAAAGTTCGTGTACGTTTGCCCGCTGCAGGTGGTTCGTAGACTGCAAAAATACAGTGAAATATTGCTTGTTGTCTGTTTTCTGATGAATAAATCAGTGTATTGCAAGTCGCAGCTTTTTATTGACTTGCTGCTCTCATGTAACCGGTCAACGCCTGTATTCGAACGAGCATTTTCATCAACATAAAACCCTTTACTTTCGAGCAGCTGATGTTCAGCAGCACCTTTACTTTAGAGGAAACTATTTAGCAGTTGTGAATGGTCACTTGCTACACACCAACGGCTACCGAAAGCATTCATGAACGCTCCCTCTCGGGAGTTGTTCCCTTAAACTTCGCGAGAGCAACCTCGAAAGAGCTACTCCCAGCTCGCGAACAGTTCTTTTCCCTATTCTGCAAACCCCGCACGTTCCCCTCGCGAACCCGGTCGATGATTGTTGCACTTCGGTGCGGAGATCCCGGAGAGCTAGCGGGATCATCCGGCTCGTACGTGATTCGCAGACGCGGAGAGATAGCGGTGGAGGGGGAGAGATAAACAAACCGCGGCCTCGTGTCTGCTAGTGTGTGTGTGCGGATTCGTGAAGGGACTGTAGAAAAAAAAACTTGGTCCAAGAGAAGGAATGAGGAGGAATTTTTCGCTGAAAACAACGAGAAAAAAATGAGAAAGTTCGCGAGAGAATTAAAAGCTGAAAATGGAGACAGAGAGGTGGATAAGATATGAGAGGAGAGAGAGAAGGTAGGGGTGGAAAAGCAGGGAGGATGAGAACTGGATGGAATTGTAGTGGAGGGTTGACAGCGGGTATACAGAGAATTGCCATTTTATGCTCGCCCAAAACTGGGGCATATTTGCTTTTATGCTAAAACGGGTCAAATTAGGGACGTTTTTTTTATAAAAGTTAAGCTATTAGCCCGCAGTTTTTTATTATTTGATTCATGTTGAAAATTAATGCTTGCAGTTACAGCAGCTTGTCATAGTACCCATCTCTGCGGTGCTCCATTTGACCTTCCAGCTAACCACTCAAAAGTGGTTAACTGAACCCTACTTGCCGCTGCTGAGTATTTCCTTTGGATCTTCCAGGAAAAGTCTAAAAACAACGTTGCTCCGTTCGAGCTCTAACGTAGAAGTTCTCCTCTTTAACCAAGTGATTAACATTCAATATTCAGCTAAGAGCCCGGATGATGAAACGTGAAACAATTCGGTGCAGTATCTTTGATTTATCTAAAACTTGTCGCAGCACAATTCTCTGTGAAGTGGAAAATGGCAATACCTAAACATAGCGGAACATTTGCAGATCGAATTGGATAAATTTTCCTCCCGGCCGGGATACCAGTGAGGACTCCTGAAATCGGGGTGGTCCCAGCAAATCGGACGGTAAGGGGACGGTTAACCTACCTCAGGTGAATTTTTTGTGCTTCTAAAGCAATGCAAGCAACCAAAGCAAGGCTATGGTTGCTAGTATCTTTGCTAGGATTCTTGAATTTGGAATCAATGTTGCGTCTGTTCCTGGCGGTTGGTCAGCAATGTAACCTCTGCCTTATTCTATTTGAGTATTATACCTGCTGATTGGTTGGTTATGGGAAAGTGCTTATCTTGACATCCGAATTTCGAGTATATAGTTCCGTTTTCCCTTCTAGAGGTGATACGTCTTAAGACCCCTCTTTTAATTCTCATATCGTCTCCCTCCCCTTATTTCGTCCAGAATCCCTATCCTCTTCCTTCCTCCTTCAAGTCTCCCCAAAGTTCTCCTCTCTATTACCCTTTTCATAATTCCCACTCTCTTCAAAATATCCTTTACTGTTCTGTATGCGAGCTGATTTTGTGAACCCAAGCAACGTTATCGTTTGGCATTAGAATAATCCATTCGGTGAATAGTAATGTCAGGCACAGACTTGGGACAGAGCTTTAAACCGGGATGCATGTTAAGCTCAAACATAGTATACCTACATGTAGAGACAGGAACTAGGACGATGAGAATTATGAAGCAAAAAGTGAGAAACACGAAGATCCGTATTGATAAAAAAAATGAATGAGAGCACTGAGAGATGGTGGACACGTTTGTTGGAATCTGGGATTGTTCAACCAGAGGGAGAAGGGAAGAGAGGGGTGGAGGGCAGTACGTAACGTGGAAGGGGTGGCAAATGGAAGTTGGATGAAAGCGCGGGTGGAATAGGGGTTAGTGGAGAGGAAAGGGGGTTGGTCCCACAAAACGGACGGATGCATGAGGAAGAGAAAGGATGAGAAAGAGGAGGAAGAGGAATGAAAAAAGGGCCAGGGACGACGAGGGAGATAAATAAAGGAACGGGTAAGCGGCTCGTGAGATTAGAGAAGAGGGACCGGATATGGGAATGAAGAGAAAAAAATAGTGACGTGTGTATAGCGCACGGAGGAGGGGTAGAGAGAGAGAGAGAACGCAAAAAGAGGAACGGGTGTATCTGAGTGAGATTAAGTCCTCAAAATACGTACGCATACATGCATATCTCCCCACCCATCCTCGCTCATATTTGCTAATTTCGCGTCCTTGAAACGCTAATGAAGATTAGAAGTATCCGCGGAGACCCTGCGCGTCCGCGGGGGCTCGGTTGCCGTTCCCATTTCTCAGTGATGAGAGTTCTAAATTTTTGATGGATGCTCTCAGTGTTCCCATTTTATGATTTGATGCTTATTATAAAATGAAGGGCGAATATTGACGGCATCGATCGGTACACTCGTCCACTCTCTTTACATCCTCGTTAATGTCTTCCATTAGTAGGAGTCCACATAACACGTCATATGGAAGTTGCCGGATAAAAGTTACTAAACTTGAAATCGAACCGTGGACACTGGACTCTCTGGGTTAATACGTAGTCATAGAGCAGGAATCAATCTACGAGCCTCCACCAACTCACTTTGCCGTTTCCAAAATCTTTGTTTTCAAATGCAAGTTTTGGAGGAGTCACAATAATAAGCCCAAGCCATTGCGCGGAGTCTTGAGCTAAAGAGACCACTTTGCTGAAGTTTGGATCCAATATTGTCCTATTGATCCTAAAACACTTTATGGATAACCAATTCAACAAATTAAGCCTTCCCGTATGAGCAACGAGGAATGGAAATGCAGATGTACACCATTTGTGAAAGACATTTTGGTACAAAATGTCTCCAATGGCCGTAATTTTTGGCACCACTCGTCAAAAGAAAGAAAAATAATATTTTCTGTGTTGGTTTAATGGAATTACTCTGGAAGTTATTCCGTTAAACCAACACAGCAATTATTATTTTTCTTTCTTTTGACAAGTGCTGCCAATAATTACTGCCGTGAGAGAATTGTTTACCTAAATTTGTTACATCACGAGGCCGTAGAACTCAAGTGTCCTTGATTTTAACATTTCTTAACATTATTCTCCTACAGTTACTTTCAAGGCACTCATGCTTTGATGTTCGTCAATGAAGATTAAACATACTGGACTGGTAAATATGAAATAGTTTGAGTTAACATTTTAGGCATTAAGGAAGGATACAGATAGCTGAGGTCAATTTCATCATGGTGGATAAATGATAAGGGATAGTTGGAATAGGGTAAAATTTGGAGATGGAGGAATGGTGGTGAGAATACCGGAAATGTCGCTAGTCTGCTCTTTTTGAAAGGCATCAAGAGGTTCACAGTTAAACATCTCATCCAATGGAAGTAGTGCTAAACTTGAAAGGCTCTTCATGTACATCAAAGTAGGGACTGGATAACCGTTGAAAAATGTCCGGGATTTGAACTCGGCCCATGTTGATCAGAAAAAGGTACTCTGGCGACCATACCAACATGATTTGATAACGAGATAAATTTATTTCTGTTCCCAAGCAAAACTTAGTCTGATTGATGTCAACTTTTGTGACATCAGAGGCACAATCATGGATCTATCCTGCTCGTTGTGGCCATTGATATCCAAAACTCTAACTTCCATTGTTGCAAACTGTTTCCTATGACAAGACCGTACTGTTACAGCGATAAAAGTGAGAATGGCGATATAGGAGAACATGCATCCATCTCACTTTTTATGTTCATTGAAAAAGTAATAAAATTGCAGTAGCGCGATCGTACATGCTGATAAAGATCCTTCATCACGTCCCAAAATACCAATGTATATCATCTAACATCCACCCGATTTCCATGCCAGAAGTCGATGTTCTCAGAAGAGAATTTTTTCCCTTCGAATCGTGAGGCCTAACTGTTACTGTCCGCCGTGCTTCCAAGGTGGCCAAATTAGGTAATCTCTCTATGCTCTCCTCCGGCCTCGGTGCCTAGTTCTCCGAGGCATCTTTGCCACATCTCTCATCCTCTTGCGCCAAGCTCTCGCGCCTCACTAACGCTTTCCATTTCGCCCGCATTAAATATTTACTTCGCCCTCCTCGGAGGAACCATTTGTATCCATAAGCGCAACGTTTAATTGAGTATTCATTGAAGGTAGTGCCACTACCCGTCGTAGATTTCAGTTATTTTTAATGGCAGTATAGTGATGACTTCTTTCGCCCGCGAGGTGTAAGAAATTTAAAGCAATTATCCGAAATTCCTACAAGTTTCATATTCCAAATAAGAGATTATACATATCCTCATTGGTTCAGTGAATACCAGGCCTCCTGCGCTTAGTCTTATTTATTATCAGAATCTATAGCAACCTACGCTTAACTTCCGTACGTCGCTCTTGAAACGAATTTGAACTAAAACAAATTTACATAAAGTTAATTATTTAGTTTCTCCATCATTAATAAAAATAATTATTTAGTTTCTTAATCTTAATCACTGACTACAGCTTCAATGACCTTTTATATCGGAGTGATTAGCGGTTAGCAGTGAATTAACACACTCAGCTTTGCCCTAAATGATACAAAAAATGAAAACAAAGAGGAACTTGAAAATTTAGTTAGTGGTGTGTACAAAGGAAATGGTTCCAGGCTTGACTTCGTGGAAGTAATTCATATTAACTTAAATAAAACTTTGTATACTCCACTTATAGGTTTAATAACACGACCCGGGTTTCGACACTTCGTGTCATCTTCAGGTCACTTCAGCATCACTTCGTGTCATCTTCACGTGAAGATGACACGAAGTGTCATCGAAACCCGGGTCGTGTTATTAAACCTATAAGTGGAGTATGCATAGTTTTATTTAAGTTAATAGTGGTGTGTACTTTTATAAGCATCGACAGATCGACTGCTCGATAATTGTTAGTCGATGTGGCATTCCTACTGGAGAGCATACTACTCCAGGACGATTAGAAAAAACAAGGATAGTTTATGGTTCCTAAGAAAATATTTCGCTGGGAACCGGTAGTACAGCTCAAGTGTAAAACAAGATAGTGTGCTGCGCTTTAATGGCTGAAAAATCCTAAGTGAGCTGTGCTCTGACCCGTAAATTAAGAGCATTAGTTGGTTTGCAGTCTTAGCTTTAAAACAATTGCATTAATTATCTCTGTAACATCGACCAAATAGTGTATTTATGTTTATGTATATCCAGCCATGTAGGATTTAGCACCGGTTTCGAGTTCTTCTAGACATCGTATTGGAATTCTCTGGAGAGCATACGACCCCAGGACGATTAGAAATAAACAAGGGTAGTTGATGGTTCCCGAGGAAATATTTATCTGGGAACCGGTAATACAGTTCAAGTTGAAAACAAGCTAGTGTATTGTGCTTTCGTGGTTGAAAATCCTAAGAAAGCTGATATTTGACCAATAAGTTAAGACATTTTCGAAGAACCACGAAACTAGCCGGGCAGTAACTTTACCGGAGGAAAATCATAATGATTTTTCCGCTGTGAATTTCACACAATTGTGTGATCACTAGCGGGTGACTCCATTAAAGTTACTGCGCGGCTAGTTCCGTGATTCTTTGAAAATGTCCTAAGTAAACACCTTTGTGTTAAAATTTGGGCTAACCCCGTGGACTGTAGCGCTTAGCGCACTCATACGGGTACCTCTGGCATTATACGCACGGCACCTGTGAGGACTTGTTCCTTAAAACCCCCATTGGATTCACTGTGGAAGAGGACACCTGGGTAGATTGGTTATTTGGTTGGAGCAGTCGGCGCGAAATCGAGGGATCTGGGTTCGATTCCCAATCCGGGGGAATGATTTGTCCACTGTGAATTTCACTCAATTGTGCCATAAGATAAAACTATTGATTGGTTTGCAGTCTTCCTTCAAAACAATTGAAATAATGACACAAGTTTCATCGGACAAATAATGTATTTATGTTTATGTATAACCAGCCATGTAGGTTTTAGCCCCAGTTTCGAGCTCTTCCGGACATTGCAAGGGAGGTAATTTCTTAGACCAATTAAGACCGACCACGCGGAAAAATACGCGCGCGGAATCGGCATCAATATTCAGCTCCATCTCGCCCCCACTTCCTCTTCCCACTGAGCGCAACATCCCCCTATCCCTCCCCCAGCCACTCCATCAGCCCTACCCACTGCCGCCCACCCCGTTCACCAACGTGGTCACTTTCGCGTGGAGGCACCAGGAAAAGGATTAAAACCGTCGTTTTTTCCCACGCTTCATCTCCGACAGTACCACTTCTCCAGACGCACACCAATGCGGAACCAAACGGAATCTCGTGGGCGAAAATATTTTCCTTGGTTTCCACAAGGGTTTAGCTGATAAAACGTTCCTTTTGGGAGGTGGAGGGGTGAGGGGCTGACGGAAAGATGGTGTTTTCAGCGATGGGCGTGGTTAAATAATTGAGAGAACCTTGGAAAATTCAAGGCAGAGAAGAGCCCTCTCTTCCCTCTATCTCTCAATCTCTCTCCGCTCTTGTTTCTCCTTTTCCATTTCGGCGAGAGAGTGGAGTTGGTGGAGTAGAATGGATCGTCTGTGCTGGTCCGGAGAGGAGGAGCGGAACTTACCGTAGGCCGGGCACGTCTGAAGGAGATGACCGTGGTGGGAATGGTAAGGCATTTCGGAATGGACTGGCGGGATTTTCGAGGACACGAGAGACAGGCGCTTTGCATCATGCGGTCAAAGTCGCACGCGGCACGAGTTTCTACGTGCCGTCAGACGTAGGGACACGATGTAATGCTATGTCCGCAGTGATGAGACTTGTGCCCATTAATTTATCCTGTCCAAATTTGAGCCTGATTCTTCTGCTTTGGTTACGATATTCTGATATATCTCAAAAAAAAGGGGACACATCTAGTTTAGTAAATCACTGATAAATAAAATATTGAGCAAATTCCACGGGTAAAAAGTAATTACGACCATGGTTATGCTTGATTTAGCATCATCAAGTGTGATACTTTGGCAAGCGAAAGGATGGATGCCATGATCTCCTAATAATAGATGTTGTTCACTTTCCACAGAGTTTTATTCACACCGTCCAAGGTTTCAACGTAAGCTATGTCATTATGTTTTTTCATCGTGAAAATGGCATCTGTACTCCATTTCCACAAAATATCACCTAATACACTAAACTTAAGAAATTATGGTTGTAAACCAAGGATATTGAGATCAATTTCCGGCGCATAAATCACCTAACGATGCTGTAACAATCGAAACCTAGGTCTTAGTAAATTTGTACTCGACGAGTTTTCTCAGTTTTTAATTCGTCAGCGATGTTTTCGTTCCACAAATATCACCCAAATCTTTATAATTTGTAGTTAGGTAAAAGACCGCACTTATACTTGCGATAGCCAGAAAAAAATCGGGAAATTATAACTTAATTTAATTGATACTTGGCAACTTTATTCATTGATCGCAATTACAACTTGTAACTATTTCTTTCGTCCACAGTAGCTTGTTCCCCATGAACCCTGTGGTTTAAACCCCGTAAACCTCTCCCCTCGCTGCGTTATAGATATTAAAGTATTCGATCATGCATCGTCCAACATATCAACCATTATAGAATTCCAATAAGTGACTCGTGTTCAACGTCGGGGTCTAATAGTAAACAAAAAATTATGTTTCCGATACATCACTTTACCATCTATTTTTACTGAAGAATATACACATTGACCGTAATTTCAAAATCATGAGATGCTTCAGGGAACGGACTGCTACGAATTACATATGCTAGGTTTTTTTTCATGCGCGAAATATTCGAAGTCGGTCGAAAACTCTACTGCTGGTTTGGGGGTGCTCATGCGGATGGCCTAACAAGACTACTTCCGCTGCCTGCATTTGCGCGACTCGTGGAAGACTTTGTCTGAAGCCGGTCATGTTGACACAGTTTTTACGTTCGTTGCACGACGGAGAGGGGGAAGCATACGATGATAAACCAACGTAGAAGGACGGAACGGAGTGACAAATGAAAGCAGCAAACCGGGCCCCCTCAATAATAAAAAAGAACTGTGTCGGGATTAAAACGCAGCAGAAGTCTAGTCGGTAAAATAAATGAAGTAACTGGATAAGGGGCCACCGCACGCTTTGAGGACGGAAACCATGTACGATTTCGTTGACGTGGTTTGGGGTAAAAACAACGAAGCAGAGTTAAAAAAATGCGAAAAACGCCCGTGCCGACTCAGGTTGATAAATGAAGGCGGCGTAGAGTAAATAAGAATGTAGAAGGGAGGCCCACGGTTCGAAATTCACTGGATACATATTTATTTGCTCTTCTTTAATAAAAAAGGGTATCGGACAGAAAACGAAATGTTGGATTGGGAAAGAAAATATTTCTAATGGTAAAAAAATCGTGGGGAAATTGTGGAAAAATCGTCTCGGCCAAAAGTGGGACAAAAAAAGCACGGCAAATCTCGGTCGAAATGATGTGTGGTTATTTTATAAAATGAAAGTTATTTCTGAGCGCTCAAAACATTTCGCTCCCCCAGTGCACATTTTAATGTGTTCATTCGTCATTTGTTCAGACTTTGCTGTAATATCTTCCATTTCATGAAATTAATTTCGTCTTTTTAACGCTAAGTAATGATAAGCGAGATATAAATTTATAAAACCCTTTGAAACCAATATAATAATTAGCCAATATTGTTGTGTAGCACAACATAGACAATAGTTAATGCATGTTTAAATCACTATTTCTAACAATGGTTACATAAATCCTCCCCATTTACCGGATATGCCTAACGAGCATCACTACTAATGATGCATATATAAGCCTTTTGAGAGCAAAAGTGGTGATAGAATTGAAAGTTTTGGGAAACAACGCGTTAAGTGGAATAAAACCCTATATAAATCCTGATTTTCTTCTTTCCGGTGGAATAATACTGATGTGGGACACATTATTCACGCAAAAAATAAATAGAAATAATGCGGTGCTATAACTCTAACGCGCCAAACCGTAATACTTTAACTCCCTTAAATAAAACATGGCACAAAATAGACTTACACTATTTTTTCCCTACTACGTACAGATTTTGTGTTCATGCCACGATAATGAATCACCTAATTATATTTCAGTAATGTTTTAGTTATGTCATTCCGCCAATGCCGTCTTATATAAATCTGCGCAGTTTAATTATGCTCGGTTCTTTCTTCTTAGTTACTATTTCACAAACGTGTTCTATCAACAGAGCACGAGAAACGACCAAAAAGTAGTGTCCCTCATTTTTTCCCAAAAACTATTTCTTCTCCACACATGAAAGGATGCTATTTTCTCTGCTCATTCAATTTTTCCACATAATCTTCTTCAAGCTCTATTCCATTCCTCCAGCGATTCACTTGGACGTGCGTATCCTGTCAGTGCGAGTCCAGTCCTTGGCCCTGTAGCCAAGTTTTCACTGCTCTAATCTCCTCTTCGTTGTCCAAAGTAGTAGTGTGAAAAATTATTGTGTCATTATTCAAAATTGATTAGAAAAAAAGAGACATTTCGAAGCAATTTACGTACTTTCACGTCTTTAGCATGTGCCAGAATAGTATTTGCGAGCACAATCTTGGTCAGTCTTGCAGTCTTAAGTTTGTGCCGGAATAACATTTCCCAGCCTTATCTTGCAGTCTGTCCTCGGTAGAGTCCACAAAATTAGTGGACATAATGTTCATGATAAAAAAGGCACAATGCTGTTGAGAATAAGTATTTATTTAAATTATTAATATTACGCATTCCGGAGAAAAGTATTTTCGAATCGAGTGGCACAATATAAAAGAGATAATTGATCAAGAGTTAATTGCCTATAATTTTAAACAGGTGATGGATATTCAAGATTAACATTTTTTTAAATGTAATCTATGGAAGCGTCGTGATAACCTAATATGGCTTTGCGATCAATGGAGGTGCGTGTCTTAATGACCAGTTGAGCGCACTGATTTCTGTTATTTGGGAGTTTTCAAAAAATCTGTGGCATTAATTTGTGAGAAATCGTCGTTGGTATAAATTTATTGTAACTATGATAGAAGCTTTTGCATAAAATATGACGATATAAAGATAATAATTTGGTAAATGATTTTGCAGTATTATTCCTATCGACCTCTTGATATGAACCCAATGTATCGAGTTTAAGTCATACGTAATGAAAAAACTTATCCTCCACCAACGTTTCGGAATTTAATTCTTCCATCATCAGGGCTATGCATGAAGAAAACCAAACCACAATTACAATTGAAGAATCACGTGAAAGCATCAGTACCAATACAAAATTATTAAACTAATAATACCTTGGACATAAATTCTGTTAATGCACTTTAAGAAAGATAAAAATTGAGCAACATCATCTTGTGCATCGTCATTATAGAGATAAAATAAATCATCTTAAATTATAATTGTGGTTGTTGTACCTTCTGGTTTTCTTTATGTATAGCGCTGATGATGGAAGAATTAAATTCCGACATGTTGGTGGAGGATAAGTTTTTTCATTACGTATGACCTAAACTCGATATATTGCATGTGTTATTCATGATTTTCCATTGAATACACAATCAGAAATATCAGCCCTGACTCTCATAGCCTAATCCAGTGGCGATAACTGGCACGTATCAGTTCTACATTGGAGTATTTTAAAGAGTTCTTCTGCTCTTTTATATTATGCTATGGGGAATAAATAGGGTGAGAAGAACAGTGAAGGAAGCGACGAAAGAGGCGTGAGCTAGTCAAAGGAACGGTTTTTCGAGCTCAGAAGAAAGGTTTAAGGGTTAAGAGAAAGAGGGGGAAAGGGAAGGGGAGAAAGGGGACAGGGTTTTTAAGGGAATAGGGTGAGTGGCGTGGTGAGAGCGTGTGAAATATTGAGTCCTGGGGAAAAAGAAGACTCCTTGAACCCCTTTACCCTAGGGTTTCTTCACCTCCTCCCAAGCGGGCCAGGATACGAGGAGTGGCCTGCTCGACGAGGCCCTGAATAAAGGGTGGCGGGGAGAGTGAGGGTATGTGGGGGTGAGGAGGGAGAGGGAGGATGAAGCGAGAAACCAGGGTTTTTTTTTCTTCAACATGGAGTCGAGTTAGGCAAGGGTTTACTCGGGAAGAGAGAGAGAGCATTGCCAAGAGTCCCGGAGCACTCCGGAGCTCGGTGGAGTGAGCTCGCTTTGTTTCACATTAATAAATCACCTCAATGGATATCGATGCCTTGTGACGAGGAATCCGTGTCGTGGGATAAAAGAATGAGGTCGCTAAATGCCCTCGGTGCTGGCGTCACGAGAGCGCAAGTGCTGTGTATGACCTTTCACGTTATTCCCAAGTCGCTACTAGATTGTGTGCAATATATTTTTAAAGAGATCGCGTCCTATTCTTCATCTATGTGGGAGTCGGAATGCTTGTGCATAAATACTAGTTTGTGATGTTTTATAAAAATGGGCTCATTACACCATTTTCGCTCTGAAAACAAAGTAGAATTTTTTTGTCCAGAGAAATAAGTCTTTTTCATAGAGCGGGATAAGATAAATTTTTATTCAAAATGGCTTTCGTTTGTAAATTTCACGTCACAAGTACTTTTAAAATCAACACGTTTATGGTGTAGCTCTAAGGATTCTGTTATTTATTTTGTTAGTTATCCTCATCGTCTTTGGACGGTCAATGTTAAGCTAAGTGCGTATATTATGTCAGCCCTGGCTTTGTGCATGAAAAAGTTTATTAAACGTAGTACTAAAAACGCTCAGATATACAATTGGATGAATTGATGTACATTTGGTTAAGATGGGATAAGAGGTTAGAGCAGTATTTTTTGACGTATGTAAAAAGGTAAAGTTATAAATAAATTATCTCACTAAAGAGGAATTGCCGTTTTTTAATGTTTGCCGTATTTGCAGGTTTAAAAAAAATTTTATGCAAATTTCAAGGTTAAACTAGTCAATCTTTAGATGTTTAATTCAGTCTTCTTATAGGTTTAAAATATCTTAAAAATAAAACACTTCTTTTAACTCATAGAAAGGAATATCTGCTGAGAAAATATTAGTTTGAGCAGTAGCTTTTATAACAGAAACTATTTATTTTTTTCTGACGAGCTCTCAATCCATGAACAAGCGAGGAAATTTGTATTTGAGTGTTTCAGATTTTAACAAGTAGTACCCCTTTCATATAGCTGCTGAGCAAATAAACATAATAAGCCCCTCAAAGAAACTGATGTTGATCAACCTGAATAAATTATTGAATTTGCTATAAAAATCATCATATTCTGCTGTAAATAATGGTTATCATTAATCAAGAATGAAAATAGCATATTTTCAAGGGTTAAAGAAACTTGTGAGCTCTGTTTCTAAATATAAATTTAATCAATAATCTTTAAAGTGAACACGGAATGGTTAAGATATCTGGTTTCCCTAGTGACTGGAAATCTTAATATTAATACGATTTACTACGGGTATTTCGTGTGATATTATATATAAGCTGTTTTAACTTGAAATTTGAAAGATCTCGTGCTTAGAAGATGAAATTTTCACAAGTATTTCGTGAGTTCACTGACAAAGAATATTCCCATTGAAGATGACTCGCGAAGTACCATGTAATATTACTAATTCCGTACTTTTACTGATTAATTGTTACAGTTATATGGATTAATCCATTATATGGATTAAGGTATCTCTTATTCGTGTAATTTTATTCAAGAAATTAATGAAACTGTGAGTAAATGTATTTAATACAACTCGAAGTCTCTTAGTTTATTTTTTAATCAATTTTACATATGATTGGCGAAGCATTTCTCATTAAAATATACATTCAGAATTCCTCCACAAAACGACATAATAAAATATTATAGACATATTTAAAGCACATCTCGCAATTTCTAGGCAATTGACATCATATTGATTTGAACAAGTGAATATAAAATTATGCGTTAGCGTACAAATGCTCCGACAAAATCAAAATACGGCTAGACGGCTTGAATCAATGGAATGTTTATTTTTCAAAGTTTTCATGTATAGATATATTTAACTAATTTCCATCAAGTTACATTTATACATGTACCTATACATTAGGTATACATTTATAAATTATATTGATATTTTTAGCTTCTGATATGATTGGCGTAGTAGGCTAAGAACTACCGTTATGTACCAAGTTGCCCCGATTATCCTAATAATGGTATATTTGTTTTACGTGTAGTAAATGAGGCTTGTTTTACTTAAACGCAGACAAATTTCAGCACAGTTTGTCCCGATCATAAAGGCTGTCTTTTATACATTCACGATGAAGTTCAGCGAGGATTTTTCCGATTTGTTTGTTAAAACAATACCTTAAATGTACATAAAGTGCGTGTTTGGTGAACGGATATGTTTGCTGAGGAAAAAAAACGCTAAGGACTTTATCATTACTGGCCTTCGGTCGTCAATAGCGGTGATAGCAAACCAATTCCAAACCACTCTGACTCAGACGGAATCAAACTTAACCTGAGGAATACATGAAGGCTACCTGACTGGGTCGTTCAGCAAGACCCGTGATCAGAATTCAAATTTGTGAAAAGAAATATTCCCCTCTGATGACGGGCCATTACGACATGGTAACGTGCATCTCCACTCCAGGCTGGAGCACGAACGTGACATTATGAGACAAAGCACGCGGACCATTAAATATGGATGCAAATTTTGGAAGGGCTCGGTGGAGGGAAATTACCTTCCTTTGAGGACAAATTCCTCATAATCTTTCTTTCATTATACCTTTCACTTCCAACGACCACATTCATAATTCTCACGCTCGGTGACATTAGGCGGAAATGACACACAGTGCATTAAAATGAGAGTTCGTGAGAAATGAGCGGATAGAGTAGTTTTTTCCGGCTGTAAATGCAATAATGTTTCGTCAGTGGTACACGTAACTCGTAAATTCTATATAAAAGTGTAGGATTCTGTACATCCTCAGACTTTTTTGTAATTATGGCAGTAGACGCATCGATCTGACTGTGTTTAAAAGTGGAGTGCTGTTTCAAAAGATTGCTCTTGATTTAATTTTCTTAAATAGAGGAATACTTGTAAACATTTTTGGCACTCAAGAAGCAGTCATTATATTTCTTCTTGTATTTTTACCCGTTTATAACCATGAATTATTTTCATTTGTCGCTCATAATGAACTAATTATATTGCATTGATATGCGTGTACATGATCCAAATTAATTCCAAACACCTGTAATTACTCAATATTTACGTAACAGTTCATAGAAATGCCAACTCTCCTTCATTCCTTCAAAAAGGTCCCAACCTTACATTTCTTTACCTCAGTAAACGCAGCCTGATTTTCCACCATGGCCTCTAATACACACTTTATTTGTCCTTTACACTGTCCAAAGAGTTTATTTCAATAATACGTGGAAATTTCAATATGTTTTTATCCCACTTCATGCACTGAACAAATGTCTGCTGTCTAATTGTACCTACCATTTAGACTAAATATATTGGTGATAGAAACAGTTTTTATGAAAAATAGTCTTAAGTTTTCTTAGATATAATTTTTCTTAGAAATAATCATAAGTTGTAAATCGTTTACTTAATTTATTTACCTTTCAAATCTTTTCCATGATTTTTCCACGTATAAACAAACAAATACTACCTTGATTGCTAGGAATGTTTATTTTCCTTATATCTGTTATTATTGTTAAGCGGAGCACTGCTCTAGATAAATAAACTGTGTTTATACATTTATATTTTCATTTCACCGGCAATGAGTGCCTCTTAGCAAATGTATTTAGCACCTGAACTATTCTTTACGCTTAAATTAGCGTTTCGTTGGCTTCATTCCTCTAGTCGTTTCTAAATTCTAAACTATCAAATATACCTCCATCCATTGTTGCTCTAACTTCTCATTTCACTGATTTCAGAATAGTCCCATGAAAAACTATCAGAGTCAACAACGAAAGGTTTTAAATTAAAAAAATGCATTTTAATCTTCAGCATCGAGCTATTACGCAAGCGTTTTTCCTATTTCCATGCCCATTACCTTCGCTGCATATGTCAATATATAATATATAATATTATATATATAATATTATATTATATATATATATATATATATATATATATATATATATATATATATATATATATATATATATATATATATATATATATATATATATATATTCAGCATAAAGCCAATGATAGGGCATCAAAGGCATTTGTTTATTCATCCTAAATTTTTATACATTGTTGCCTTACACACATTACCCTACATTTGGTACGTTTTCATCCTTTTACATATCCCACAAGGAGGCGATGTTATTTCCTCTCTTTCTCCGGGAAATCGTAAATTTGAAAGGAGGATTTTCACCGTAAGCGTTCGTCCTTGAAGTTGGATTTGTTACCGTGGCCCACTTCGTTCCGTGTGCGTTTCAGTTCTCTTGTGCACTAAACGATGAAGTGGTTGCATTCGAAATGGCCTGGAAGGAAGGAGATAGGGGGGAACTTGAAGTGGAAAGAATGAAAAAGACCTGCATTCCCAAAGGAATGGAAGTTAGGATGAGTTTTATAGTTTTTGGGACGCTTTACTTTAGCGCAAGACGTAAAAACCGAGGTTTCTCTCCTTTCGTTCCGATAAAAAAATCCGAGGTAACCGTTCCCGATAAAACGGCATAAAATAATGATGGCTCGGATTATGGGCTCTCACGAAGAGAAATTTGAATGATTTGGATATTATAAAATGGCTGGGTTCTCCACTGTGGTCGCATTCACTACGCGAGACGCATTTGATTATGGTACCCAGATCCCTGTGGATTTGGGAATGTAATAATTCTCCCTTGGTTTTAAAGGACGAATCCTGAGGATCCAAAAAAAGTTCCCTGCGCTAATTCCTCCCACGGCCATTACTGGAAAAAGCATCTCCCTAAAATTGGGTGAATTAGGAATGCAAGCGCTTTGAATTTTTTTCGGGTTAGTAAGCCTTTGAAAGCAAGTTGGCCTATTTACGGACAAATTGTTCCTTTACCATCACAATAAATTCAATTATGCTTATTATTCAATAAACCTTCCATAATTTTGATTAGAATCTAGGTGCATCTTCTAATTGCTTCATTTTCAAGGATATGGGCCACTTTCGGTGCACATCCCTTGCAATTGTTCATTTACTAACTTTTCCTGAGGCTAGACTGGAGGGTATCTTAAAGTATAATTTGTAAAAGCGTCACATACTTGAATACAGCTAGAACTCTTAATTTTTAGAACTGATCTTAGGAAATTATTTATTTGGATATTTCCTACGTACAATTCATAAGGCTGAAGCTGACTTGAAAGCAGAAATCTTCTGGTTTCTGGAAGGTATTTGGGTCAATGAAGTAATTTTATCGACCTCCTAATGTATTGCTTGTTTTTGCTCCTTCTCAATTTTAACGCAGTAGACAACGCAGTGTTTTTCATTTCATTCTTTATTCATTTATACCGTTTGAAAGAAAGGGATTGCTTGAGTTAAAATGAGAGTGCAATCTTCGACTCTATTTCCGACGTCACGCCAATATACATAACCACGCTCAAGTCACGAATCCGCAGAAGTCAATGACCTGATCTATTTGTACTCATTCCACGCGAAGACCAACGTGCGATTAGGGGCACTCGTTTCAACCAGTGGGCAATTCGGAAAACGTTTCATTATGATCACTTTCGCGCTGACCGTATTTTTTATCAAAAGTTTTTTTAAAATAGCTTTTTCCCACGCTAATGGGAATTTAAGAGCTTTTTTCTCGTTAACATCAAAGTAAGAGTTTTTAATTCCTCATTACTTTCACTGTAATACAAATACAAGCTGGATTTTGTCGTAAAATGTAGTCATCCCATGACTACAGTTCCAGTTACATGATTACAGTTCCAGTAAATGTTGAGTGGGATGGAAAATCCTCTTTTTCATTTCCATACATACGGATAATTCCATTAAAATACGCCTAACTGAATTATTGTACCTCATTTCTCTGCTGATCAGCCTTAACAAAGCTATTATTTAAGCAACGTACATGCTCAAAGGCCGTTTTACCAAGCATATTGTCCATTAACTGTACGCCAACATTATTTATCGGTGATTTTCTCATGAAATGGCAGGGATCTTAGTGCGGAGGGTTGTGAGTTTAATTGAAGTTCCCTCGCAGAGAATTCTATTCATAACTGATTTTTGTCGTTTTCTACGGTCTACCTCGTGATAGAATAAAGGAAATATGATTCATTTCTGACTTTAATGGTCGACGGTTTATCTTTAATTTCGATCTTTGCATAGCGATAAGCTATTGGATAAAATTCATACATATATTTTTCATTGCTAACAATGTCCTCTGATCATTAAAAAAGAAGTATTCTCCGTCATCGCGCCATTTAAGGAGAGGGTTATAAATGTATCATTCACGTCTTGGTAATTTAAATTATTATTAATCTAAGCCTCAACGCTAGCCAGACATTTGGCGAATTTCGGACCCAAATGCTTCTCATTAGTTCCATATTAATATATATAGACTTAATATAACATCCCCTAAGAAATAAAAACTGGCTCGTGAGTCACATAAATCAAAAACCCGGGCTCTAATAGTTCTCTGAATCAAGGATTTCCATCATTAAGTCCTTTAAAAGTAGTTCTCTGATAAAGAAAACGTAAAACAGTCTTTACTGAATTTCCAGTGCCAAGAGGCTGGTATTTGTACCTCGTAGCTTTATCACTTTAACCGAAGCACTTTCGTCAAACGACATAAATGGTCAGAATTAACAGAGAATTATCCTTTGTTCCGTTTGTTGATGTTACCTAAAGTTACCTAAGATTGCAGAAAGCTGTAGTGCGGAGGTTTGGGTGTTAAATTGAAGTGATTTCGGAGAGAATTCCATCCGAATGAATTAAAAAGTGATAATGACCAAAGCTAATTTCAGCTGGGGCGTAGAAAAGATAACGTCACCTCCATAAGAGCACCCAAGGCTTAATTCAAGTGATCGTTTCACCGGCTCTTAATGGTGCATGAAGCCTCGTAGCGTACATTCCGTTATCCTTGGAGTGCAGAGGTATTACTCTTTTGAAATACGAAATGAACTGTTTGGTAGAGGCGCAATTAACGACTGGAACCGTTGGTGGGGTGGTAGTGGAAGGATATTTTTTATAATAGTGATGGTAATCGAACCGACTGAGCCAGGGCCACGGGGGCCCATGGTCGGCGGCCGATGGAAGGGAGGGGAATGGTAGATGGCAGTGACCTTCAATTACAGGGAACTTCCGCCCTGAGACAGGTATGCCATATACACTCCTCGACCAGACCAAAACCTCTGTGATAGTAATCGAACCGACTGAGCCAGAGCCACGAGGGCTCATGGTCGGCGGCCGATGGAAGGGAGGGGAATGGTAGATGGCAGTGACCTTCAATTACAGGGAACTTCCGCCCTGAGACAGGTATGCCATATACACTCCTCGACCAGACCAAAACCTCTGTGAAACCTACACTTTGATCTTAGCCATAAGGCCGAGAAGCTACATCTACATGTAACCCTTTAAGCCACCTTAAATGTGTCTGGCAAGGACTTATCACCAACACGTCTTATATAATACACAGTAACTTTCATCAACATGCACTACCTTATAGGTTTGCTGCCGATGATGCAGAAACTATTCCCGTTAAGGTATATTACAACTACGCAAGCGTGATACAAGAGTCATGCAGGTCACGCGAAACATGATGCTAGTACTACGTAGCAGATTAAGAAACAAGCACTAGTGGGCAAAGCAACGTATCCACTATACCAACTATCGACCAATCTACTTAAAGTCAGTGGCAGCCATCATGGTCTCTAATCGATCGCGGGAAAAACAAAAAATTTTAACCTGTCTGTTCTGCATTTTATTTCCCTAATTTTATTCTCATGATCTAATCTACAGTAGTATGTTTTAGTTCGTAAGATATTAATAATTTCGTCGAAAAATAAGTCTGTTTTGAATTTACATAAAAGATTAAGCCTGGTTTTTAATCGATGTTCTGAAAGCGATTCCTATTCCAGATGTTGCAAGAGGTCAGTAACACCAACGAGACTACCATAACAGCCTTTTTCGTATCTTGCTGATCTTCTCATCACGTGTTCTCTATTTTTAAGTCTGCTTCATGAGGATACCAAATACTGGTAGCGTATTTCAGGTGGGGTTTAACAAGAGAGACTATTGATGACTTCTTTGACATATCGTCGCAATTACCAAGCACATTTTGAACAAATCCCAATTTATGATTAGCTTAGCCAGTTAATTCTCGTATATCTTCGCCCTTCGAGAAATCATTAGTTAGTTTACCTCTGAAAATATTCCTCTTGGAAATGACTACGAAAACGTCATATTGACGAACGAGATGACTTTCGAGATGCGGGTTTTTAAGGAGTCCAAAAGAAATGAGAGGTGATGTTCAGAGAAGGGTACAAAGTGTTGGATAGTGATTTAGGGTAATGATGTATCTAAGGTTGGGCAAAGGTAGTGGTCAGCCCCGGGCCGCTTGTTTTTCGGGCCGACATTTATAGCGTTTTAAAATTATTTAATCACCTGTTTGACCATACGAGTTGTAAAGTTATCAACTATTCTTAGAGTTATTAAAAATTAATGACGGTCGTTGAATAATGTTGACTAGCTTCCCTAATTCGATCGCATAAATTACTCTTTTTGGTTGTAAATAAGGTCACAAAAATCGAGAGGCCGTCCTGGGTGGCTCAAACTGTAGCCTGTACACTCATCTCACTTTTTACACCTTTCCTCATTACTACCTCTCAAAAAGCTGAAGTATTTTAATCTTTTGCCCTTCGGTTGCGTTAAAGAGAAAGTATAGCGCTTCTAGTTACCCCGTAGCCCTACGTTTGTTTCAGAAATAATTGTTGACGCGAACCAAATGCCTTCTTATTCCCTCGCCCGTCCATTTTATTCTCCCGTGACTTAATAAAATTCTTTGGAGTCCCAACTCTATGGTTTGGAGCTTTGTTTTATTAATACAATATGAAAACTCAAAATGACTTGGTAATTTTTTCACAGTTTTATTTTGAACCACTGGTTTCATCGCATAGGCGACATCTTCAGGGTCAACCTAGATGGGAAACAAGGGACGACCAGAAGATGCTGCGCGATGCAATGAAACCTATCGTTAAAAATAAAACTACGTGAAAAATATACCGGTAATTTGATTTTTCATCCCTTCAGTCTTTCTGGATCGTGCAAATATTAGGTTTTAACCAAAGATCGACGAGGATGGACCATTGTATCGGATTTCAGCGAACGATAAACCACGAGCCTAATTTGTCGACATAAATCCAATTCAATATCAGTGTTTGAATTTGACACCAATCATAAAAGGGATAATGCAGAAATAAACCGCTCCTCGCCCTTGACTCAAGCCCATAATCTACCTTCGTTCCCCTAACGGCGAAAGTGGAATCAGGTGTGGAAGATGTGAAAAATGATATACGATATTAAGGACAAAAGGAGGGGAAAGAAAAGCTGGATATGGGATGGAGACGATGTAAGCAGAGGCGGGAAAATGAGGGGATTTTGGTGCACAACTCACAAATGTTTACGCCGTGTGGTTAAAAACCCATGGGTATCCGTCCTCTTCACCGTTACAAACCCACAACTAAAGGGGGCCTACACCTCCACACAAAAAACAGCAATATTTAGCGTAACCAATGGTTATTCCCTCACTCTATTCCATATCATTCCATCATACTATCATTATTCTGTCCTTCTATCTCCATGATGAGCAACTTACAAACAAGAAGTAAGCAGCTTACATTCTACTCGGCTCAAGTTCATTCCTGCATTGTTGAGTCAATTTGGTTTTTTTAGTGGGTTTTAAGCCCAATTGAACCCTTTCTGCTTTTTCATCGAAAAGTTTTACTTTTTCCCAATTTATTGCCTCATTTGAGATTTATTTATCAGAATTCCCTCACAATTTAAGTGTTTATCGCGGTAAATTTTTATTTCTAGGAACTACAATATCTTATATTCTAAGAAGAAGCGTTTTCTGCTCACAACGACGGGCGAGGAACACGGCGTCTCGACAATGTGAGCGTTGAAACCAAGAGGTTCTAAGTAAGATAGATGCGAAATTCCACCTGGTTCTTAAAGCCAATTCAGCCATTGCCGTCTATGAATTTTTTTCCATACTTTCCCCGACCTCTCAAGTTAAATAATGCTATGTTGGAAGCGTTGTCTACCATGAGCTGTCCTCTCCTCTCCACTCCTTCTAATGTCACGCGTCACAAAGGCGAGTGCCACCATGTTTCTCTTCCGAAGTTCACTGTAAGCGAATATTTTTTCTTTTTTTTCGTCCATTTTACTCGAAATTAAGTACTGTCGAGCAAAATGGCATTTTAATTAGCTTCTTTAACAGAATTTTTACACCCTGAGGTGGGTTTCATTAGGATATTCCACGAATTAGAATGGCATCACCTGGTAAAGTTCACGAATCTTACCTTGGATGACATCACAGCAATTGGCTCGCTCTGGCCCAATAATAAATGTAAACATATAAATGAGCAATTGAGAAGTAAATGCAAACTTGATATAAAGCCAAATTGTCAATGGAAGCTGAGGAATTATGACTCTTATGCATGCTTTACGGACATCCAGGTGACCATAGACTGGGTAGAGTCAAACCTCGTAAACATGTGCGTACGTGCTCAGGAATAAACAAGACTTGGTAAGTTTTGCGTAGAATATTTATTTAACGACCAGTTTCATGAAATAGTCGGCATCATCATGACCAGATGATGTTTACTATTCCACGAAACCGGTCGTTGACGTTTTGACCTAATGATGTCTACTATTCGACGAAACCGGTCGTCCAAAACATAAAAAATATTCGACGTAAAACTTACTAAGTTTTGTTAATTCCTGAGCATTATGGAAAAATTTTACAAATTTAAGGCTGAAAATACTAAACTAAATGTACGTACGTGGTTATAAGATGTAAGTCCTCATTGAAATACCAAAAAGCATACACGAGAATCAATTTCTCTGCTTGTCTCGAAATTTTGGATTTTGTACTACATTATAGGGAAACGTGCCTACCCTCTATTGCATACATGCTCTAAGGTTGAAACAGCTACTGTTCTGTTCCTTATCTGGAACGGCGGGTAGGAGGAGGAAAGAAGAGGAAAAACAAACGAGGGGGAGATTACGTTTAACGTATTAAGCGCGTCCTAATTCCGCGAAACGACGACTCAAGTCCACCTGTTTCATGTAGGGCGGCGGTTTTGTTGCCACATGCGACCGCACCAACTCCCCCTTCATCCCTTTTGCACTCTGGGCCGGTGTTCCCTTCTCCCACTGTCTTCATCACTACGTCTTATCCCTTCTCCTATCCAACGTTCTCGCCCAACCACGGAGTTATTAAAGTACCAGAGGTGGTGCTGCGTATCCTCGGCCGTAAGCGAAGGTGAAGCCGCCTTGGTGAGTGTCCGAGATTTGCTATTGGCCTAATGGCGCCAAACTAATTCATCATCACGTTTGTATTGCCGGGTGTGATCAGAAAATGCAGTTAACATTACCAGTGGATACTATTCATGTAAACAGTGCATATAATCACCCATGGAAATGGTACATTACGTAACTATGGCGGGAAGTATGACTCATCGACCCGCGTGATATTGTGACTAAAACGCAAGTTGCAAAATCATTACTCTTTCTAGGGTTACTGACACAATTGTTTGCCACATCTGAAACGAAAGTTCATCAGAATATTATTCCTTTATAACTTTTTTGTATCATTATTTAAACGGTCAATATCTCTCGTGTGGTAAAGACAAAATACGATAATGATTTTTGCTTATACAGTATTTCTTTTTTCAACGAAATTGATTAGTTGTTTTCTAAATTATGACCATTCATGACGTTTGAAAAATATTTTCATTCCAGTTTACCGACCGACTGATTTTTTCGGGAGCAAGTACTCTAAAATATTTCCTAATGAAACACTTCATTTTTCAACGCCTTCTCCTGAATTTTCCGCTGAAATCGTGTTTATATCTAGTCCCCTTTACTAATAATTCTAATATGACGGTTACATTTATGTATTCCAACACGGTAAGAATATCAGAATGGTGTTTACAAGTTTTTGCTGGGCTAAATAAACACGACGTAGCGCGAATACAACCGGGAGGAAAGGTGCCCCTTTCCTCAAACTAAAAGGGGTAGGAAAACAAACTTCCCGTTCAGGTTTGGAAAATAAGTGTTTTTCCGATTTATTTCACCTATTTTCGCTTGCAATATATTTTTCAATTGATTGTAAAAGAATCAAAGTTTTTTTCGCTGTTCAAATATTTCAAGCAAGAAGCACAAATACTCGTAAGAATATCCGTCCAGTCTCACGATTTCACGCTGTAATCGCAGTATTCTAGGGGCTCTCTATCCGGCGGAAATGGGGCTTTACGAGGAGTTCGTCGCGCTACCTCTGTTGAACTGTATGTTCTTAGTGCCCAACCAACGCGGTACGGCCATCTTGTCCTCCCCCTTATTAGCTCAGCGCGGACTGAACGAGGTGTTACGTCCCTATTCCGTCGCGTGCAATATGCAAAACGACTTACTTCGGCGTCTTGTCGACATCGCGTCGGTCGGTCGGCACGAGCCTCCCGCCCCCACTTTCTCCCTGTCACCTTCTCTCCAAAAAGTCGAAATAGTTACGTTGCCTGAAGTAGTAGTAATAGTAGTTGCCTGCCTCCAAAGATGGTGGTGGTGGAACGCTGGAGAAAAAAAAATAGAAAAAGACGTCTCTGACCCTTTCCTTCCCCGCCTCATCTCTTATTTAAATTGATGAATATTTTCACGCGGAACCGTTGAGAGGAAGTTTTAGTAGTTTAAAGCGGCCATTACTGATCAAAACTTTCTCTCCCTTGTGAAAATGGTGAGCAGTCCGCCGACGCGAAGATGGCGCTGTTAAGCGTGGAATGTTGTCACTGGATAAAGCTGAACGATTTAATCTCGTGAAATATTGATTATTGCATGCATATATACCCATATTTCTGGGTAGGTACAGTCAATAAAATTTTAATTCTCGGATATAGACTCGCTAAACTAACTCAGCCTTAATAATTACCTCTGTAGTTCCCTGTTCTTGCGTACTATACACTTCCAGCTATACTCATATATGGACGTCATTAACCCTTATAATCAGAGGGTTCCATCTAATTTCGCATTTTGTAAATTCACATCCGAATTGTGAGCGTATCTCTTGGTTAAAAAAAAACTCCAGCGACTTTACTCATATTTCTCTGTGCATGGGGTTATCAGTCATATCATGTCCCTTATCATCAGGTTATCTCCAACCACATTCACCTATGGCTTCCTCGGTCTACCCCATCTTGTAATTTCAACCATCTATCACATATATGCTAAATTATTCGACTCTCATCCATTCTCTCGACATAATAAAACAAGCGAAGAGCACTACTTCAATACATCCCCATTTCCGGTGCATCCATTCCACATCCGTTAATTATCTAATCATTCCTCACCCTAATTGGCTGAGAATTTTAAATTACGATGAAGTTGTCTCTGTGTGGAGTCAAGCTACGTATCCACTCTCTTTCATCCATCCAGGTGCCCGCTTGGAGATGATAAGGAACCTTGTTATGAAGGTTAGCGATGGACGGCGAACGTTATCTACCATGACGTCTTAATCGACTTTATGCTAATGTGATCTCTAGCCCGAGGGGTATACAGCCTGCCGCCCGTGGTAATTCAGCAGGTGTCATTTTCGACTAAGGAAGGGGATGTTTTTGAGGTATACGACAGACAAATTTTGCATTATGTAAATTAACATCCTAATTGTGAGCGTACCCCTTGGTTTAAAAAGCAAAATCCTCCAGCTCCATGACACACTCACATTTCTCTGTGCATGGGATTATCAGTAAAGAGCTGATGGAAGCCATGAGTGAGAAAATTTGCGCTGAGGAGACTATGTGAAAATATTACATTCTGCTATTGATCCTTAAAAAAAATAATGGCTATGTAAATTATCCTAAAGTCACGAATAAGCGCCGTGATACCTCGGGCTGGAGATAAACGTGTATGTTACGTAGCCACCACGTAATTTACGGCGCATTAATGTTTTTTGTTCTCCATTGTGGTGTCGCGAAACGCGTTTAATTCCTAATTGGCCACTATGTTTTCTGCAGTGCGCCCATTCGTTTTTACCCAGGTTATGAATTGAAAATTATTTCAAACGCTTTTCTCTTTAATTTTCGAGAGAACTGGGGCACGTGTACGCAATTAAAAGTGCACTTTAGTTGAGTATACCGAGTTTAGCTTCAAATGAGGAGCGCTTAAAAACTCAGTGACCATATTCTTTCTTCATTAAAATAATCGCGGGGGATAATTATTTTTTTATATTGGAACGGCATCCAAATGAATCATATGCCATACTTAAGATATATTCTGCCTTCTTTTATTCCCATCCGTATAATCTATACATTGTCTCTTTGGTGGTTTCTCTCGTTTTTTGCGATTGCTTAAATTATGCTCCACCTTGAAGTACAAACATGAATTCAATATCCTGAGGCTCGACTTAGAGAAAGCTCATGATACTACTTGAACAGTTTTAATAACCGTGACTTGGGCAACTACTTAATTTTCACAATAGTTTCATCAGTTGTCGTCCAATTTCACGCAGAGGTAACACCATCAGGTCTGATCTCGTGACAAGACTTGCTGTGTTGCATTTGCTAAGTAACTGTACAACTTAGAAATCTACTGTGAAAATTTCAAAAAAGTTACTATTGCAATCATCAACACTGTTATAGCTTTTATTTACTTTCAATCTCTCTCTTTCTAATTCAACTATTTCAAGCATTAAAACCCTTGGAAAAGGGTTTATATGTGGTCTTAGCACACTTTACTGGGGGTGTATTTTTGGAATTTGGTTTCCCAATATTTTGGAACCAGCCGTGTGAATGTCTAAAAAAATAAGATACTGGGAGGTGACATGGTGAAGCGTTTTGAGTAGAGTTCATTTGTTATTACGGGTACTTAGGTGCGTGGAAAGAGCGAATTTTTGTACCTATCTGTTTGGAAATGTATCTCTCTTATTTTATCGCTTCTGTCGGACCTAGAAATGTAGTGCGGCGTCAGAATTGTCTATCTGTTGCTCTGAAATACATCTGTTTCGAATTTTTTTTTAGCAAACTAAGCCTATCGTGCAGCCTCCGAGTCTCTAGCGGATGCAATCTCTGAAAGAGCTCACATTCCCTGACGTAGGAGGCTACTGCCTTTCGGGGAACTTTCGGAGCCTGTAAAGACCTTAAAAAAACGGTTATGGCCCCATATTTCATGAATTTTGGCTTTTAAATCTTTTAAGGTAAAGAGTCAAGGAGTAATTTTATTGAATTACTGAGGCCTTGCGTCGTGGACTTGTTTTTGCATTTATGGCGGTTAGGTAGGTTAACGCAGATGGGACCACCCCTGAAACATCATCCGGAATTGACACTTATCGTAAATTTAATACATGAATCCCCTTTTCTTGTCTTCATAGCTTGTATTTACTATAAATATTGGGAAATTTCATATCTGTATCGCAACACATGGTCTTCTAACTTGGATCGCTTTGGATAAATTCCATCGTTCTTTCATTTTCTGAAATAAGTTTTTGCAAAAAACAGTCCAACGTTTTCGAGTATCTCAGAGAGAGGCCACCGCACACCATGATGAGGGAGAAGATGAGAAAAGTCCGCATCAAAAGGAAGGATCTCTCTTTTTCCTTGGTAGGACTAATTTTTTCCACCAAATCCGCTCTCATCATTTCCTCCCGCTCTTATCCCCGCCTCATTCAGTCCACATCCCCCGTGCACCGGTGGCAAAGGACCGAATGGGTCTAATTAAACGGATTCTTTTTCCTTGGCTCGGCCGATGGGGTGAGTACCCTGGGGAGGAAGAGAACTTCCCCCTCCCCGGCATGCATTGCGGCGGATGCGACCGTGCAGGGAAGCCAGCGCCAAAGGCTTGCGGTGGTCGTGAGGGAGGGTTTGGACAGGAAGAATGGGGGGTAGCCTATGAAGGGTAAGAAGGGAGAGAAATAAAGAATAAAATCTTCATCTACTTTTTAGTATAAAACCACGAGGTGCAAAGACTGAGATTAAACAAAAATCGCTATTGTGTAGATAAGCAAATGAACACGGTATCCATTTACCGTGGGATGAAATTCACCATGAAAAACTCATTCCACTTGAGCGGGACTTAAATCCAGATCTCCCAATGGCCGGCCAGATGTGTTAGCCAGTTACACGACCAAACCATCTTCCTTCAAGGCGACTTTATATGAGCATTAATGCGAATTATTTGATTGCGTCTCAAGTGCACATATTGTTACAGTACACGTTGATATCTACTCATATATGTTCATTATATAGCCTTTCATCCACCGCCCATAGGAGTTTGAACTTTCTCATCGACGCACAAAAATGTAGCGGAAAATAAAACAATTTGAAAATTCGGGTACTTATTTTACAAATATATCATTCTGCTTTCTAATTGTATTTGAAATACAAACGTCTTAAATTTATCAAAAGCTTACTCATTTGTGTAGCCAGATTTTTTTTCTAAGCGCTCAGAGTGGTGCTATCGTTTTCTATGCGCTGGAATGTCACTTCTTTCAATAGAAGCGTCATTGAAATATTACCTTATCCTGCCAACGCTCCGAATAATCATTAATCTTCTTGAGGTATAAGAATTAGAACATTGAATATTATCCCTCTTTAGAGATAAGAAATAGAACATTGGTCATTAATCTTCTCCAGGAATAACAAAGAGAACATTGAACATTACTCTTCCGGGGTGACATATGGAACATTAAACATTAAGATACTTCAAGGATAACAAATATAACCCAGGATAATCTTGATATCATATCACGTGTTGATAAATATATGTGTATGAAGTATACTACAAAGTAACATACTATTGGCATTTGGTATTGCTTAAGAACTAGTACATAAAACTTGTTGTAAATCTGTAGATTTTTCGTAGTTTTTATTTGAAGTAGTTTCGTTATTCATGCAATTACCGCGGAAAAATTAGAGGCACTATTATTCATAGATATGCCATATATTGGGTAGAACTCCTTGATTGATGGAAAACAAATAAAAGAAGATTAACAATGACCCATCAAAATCTACAATAACCGGTAGAACCACCAATAGATGAAATAAAACGAAACCTATCCTAGCTGTCAGTTCCCTTCTATAATAAAATATAACGATCTCCTCCTACATTGAGGTAAAAACATTTGTCATGACAAATCAGTAAAGTCCTGCATTGGCAGATGATTAATCAGAAAAATTATGCTTGCATTAGTTTTCGTGCTTTAGAAACATGTCTGCTTGAATTCCAGGTTTTTTGGTTACATTTCATTCATATACCCTACTGATTATGACGTACTTTTTATGTATGGCTAATTCTCCTCTAACAAACTAATTCGTAATACCCACTATGAGATGATACAATGTAAAATAGAATAAAAATTTTCCATGTTTCGGCCAACAGTAATGCATATAATTAATTTAGTTTTTGGACGATATGTTTCGCCTTTCAATACCCTCGTGGGATATAAATTTGTTATTTTCTGGAAATTATTGGAAGTCGTTTCTTTCGGAGATAAAAAAATACGATAAAGGCTCTGTTGTTTTGGGTTTTTATTTCGAGCGCATGAAGCTTTGACATGAAATGGAGTGACTATGAGGGCATGACGATTACGCTGAGACCCAGGTATTATCCAGAAAATGGCCAATTAACGTCATTCCTCGTGCCTCTGGAGGCGGCCATTTTATTCCGGCTTGATTAGCGCCAAATCCCGGATCTGGTAGCGGGAACCAGGGAGTGTAGCCAGAACATTTGATCAATATTATATTTATTTTTTTCCCGATACCAAGAGTGCCGGACCGTGTAACGAAAATTCTGAATTCATATCCGTGAAGCTTCGCGATCAAAAAACGTTATGCGGGTGTTTTATTCCGCCAGCGACCTCTGGAGGCAAAGCGGGAAACTAATGAGCGCCGGTTCGGAACAACTAATAGTTCCCACGTCCCGCACGAAAATTATCGTCCGGTGTTTCGACTGGCAATCCTGCACTCCGTAAGGTAGGATATCGGAGTTTAAAAAAGAAACAAGATGGCTGTATTTAGTATTTAATATGCACATATTCGCTAGAATCTAAATTTCGTTTTAAAAAAAGAAATGGAAGTTGCAGCGCAAATGGAATCGAGATAAACAGAGAGGAAAGAAATCGGATTTCAGGAAAAGTGAAAAGATTCGGTGAACTTTTGGGAGGTGATTAAGTAAATTAGACCGCGGAAATATATTCGTATGCGCGGACGCTTGTTAGCGTTTTGCTGCGGTAAGTTAAACGCATCTCGTGGTTTGGGATCCGAGCGCTATCATTTTTATTTTTTTAGACGTGCATTAATGTTGGAAAGGGTTAAAAATCTGGTCAAAGATTTGCTTTTTTTCTAATTTTGAGAATGCCCCTCACCATGTGAATTTTCTGAAACGAAACTCAAATAAGTGATATTTTTTTGATGCTTCGATAAAAATATTCCACCAGATTTTGGTAATGGGGTGCGGTGGGTTAGTAAAATCAGACCTGCTCCGTTTACTCGCGGAATAGGAACAAATATTTCCGCGCCATATACTCACAGGGCTTGCAAATACCTGACGTGGTGCAAGATCGACTCGGTAGTGCCCAACGCGAGATCAATCAGTGCTGCAAACATTCCCGAGGCGCGGGCTCATAGCAGGCGCCCCTCAATATTAATCGCTCCATCATTATTTCCGACGTCAGCCAGTATCAGAGGGATAAGGGGATCGTTAAATGTGTGCTTAATCGTTCGGATTAGACTCTTTTCACAAATTCGAATTTCTGGTGTGCCCCAAAATAGACACATATCCAGCACTTAATTTAACGAGTGTTCGTAAAGTTTTTTAAAGAAATCATTCGATCTCCATTTCAAATAAAGTGAATCAAGCAGTCAAGGGCAGAGAGATTCGACGGATCAAATTATTAAAAATTACCACCTACCGCCTTTGTAATCCATCTTGCATTTGGCAAGAACTTGAAAGTTTGTCGGTAAGGAAAAAATTGGCAAAAAGGAGGCATTATTCTGCAAGTAATTTAAAGACTATCTTTAACAGTCAAAATTTCCGCTCCAGCCCTATGCGTATCAAGTATATCACTACAAAATCAACACATGATTGTCGAATGAATCGGATATTTATATTTTACGTTTTATTATATACACATATAGGGTTTACCATATATTATTTACCATATAATTAATATTTTTCCATTATATTCGAACTGAAAATGGCGTGTAGAAACGATAATAGAGCATCAAATGCCTCATTGCAAAATCAATACGTGATTGGCGAAATAATCGGATATTTAAGTATTGCGTTTTATTATGTACGCATTTTTTGTCATTAAATAAATATTTTTCCATGATATTTTCACTGAAAATGGGGAGTTGAAACGATAATAGATCGCAAGCTTATTCCACAAACTGTGAGTTTTATTGAACAACAACTTATTAAGAGGTAGCTAAGAATTTAAAAAATTTAAACCATGCTGAACGAAAATGTTCAACTGCCCTCAATCATCATTTTCCGCTGCCCTAAACCCTTGTTAAGATATAAATGAACATTTGCTTGTTTCCCTGATCGTAGAACCCCGTGCACCGGCCTCGCTATTATTGATGGGGTGTACCCTGCACGATCCCAATAGATACTGAACTAGTTCCCAGCCAACCCTTGCTACGGAATTCTAGGCTGTAGTGCACACGAGGAGATACGTAAATGCCACCCTCAGAAAATGCAAACATGATTAATTTGTAATGACCCGTCGCTTGTTAGCACTCGCAACTTTCTATCCCGATCTCACTCCATCCCTCTTATTTTCTTTCAGCCCTATCCTAACTGGTCTCTATCTCGTCTATCCACTACCTCATTCCCTTTCGCCCTTCCCACCTCATTACCATTTTATTCTTAAAAACTTCCACGAGCGAAGAGAAAGCGTGACAGAACTACGGAACTTTAGCAGGATTGGGCTGGGAACCGTAAGGGACACAAAGGTTACACTCTAGAATAAGGTCACCAGAAATACTTAAAATTTAAAGCCGTAATTTTATTTTCGACACTATATGTATCGTAAACACGACCTAGGTTTCGGTGTAGTATGTCACTTCAATTCGTAGGCGTTCCTTTGCTTCTGGTTGAATATTTTTTCGTCATTTCCTAAATTACAGTTAAGTATGCACTTCTTTCAATGAATATGACCTAGACTTCAATAATAAGGAAAATATAAGAAAATTAAAACCAGTACGATCGATAAGCTGTTGAGATGTATCCATACTTAAAGAATACAATTTTGTACTTTTCCGCAGAATTTTATTTTGGATGGTACGACGCATTTCACCGACTTGCGGCATCATCAGGTATCACCAGGTCATCTGATGATCTGGTATCACCCGGTTATCTGATCAGGATACCTGATGATGCCGCAAATAGGTGAAACGCGTCGTACCACCCAAAATAAAATTCTGTAAAAAAGTGCAAAATTGTAATCTTAAATTATGGATACCATTAAATTCCACGAAGTGAAGCCTGAATCTGTAGTGTATTGTTGAGATACAATTTTCTTAACTGAAAAGAGTCTTTTATTTCGTTTATTTTGCAATATATCCAAGCAGTTTTCAATATTAAGTCATGTTTTTGCACACATCTTTTCCCACAGTACATATTGTTTTAGAGTCAAATTCTCCTCATCTCTCTCCCCCACTGGCAATGCATTATTTCCTGTATAACCCTGATCAACATTCTCTTGCTTCTCAATTGGTCCTCCAGGAAGCTTTTCTGGATAATATCTTATCCTTCAAATATCTTATACGAGCTACCGTGCCTCTCCAATCATATATAACACTTCTTTCATCCAATATCTGTGCTTTTTCGTTTTCCGTCAATCACGCATCTACTTTTTTCATTAAAAGAAATATTCCAATTTCCCCGTGTTCCCGAGTTATACGATGCGATGACAAGAGTTCAACAGAGCCCGTCCGAATACATGCAGGAGTGGGACTTCTTTCGAATGGTATTTCAAGGACGATCACTCCAACTCAATCCTTCCAACTCAATGCGCATTCACAGTTTAATTCCATCGGATTTTGGCCATTCTTTCGAAGAAGAGGGCTCTTTATCCGATTCGGAAGCTCCCGGGGAACGAAAGGGAGGCAGAGAAATTCTTCGGAGACGATTTCGCATTCCGCTGTTGTATTTTTTTTATTCGCTGCGTGAAGTGAAAAAGGAAATGATCGATTTTTCTCGACGTCTCGCAGATTTTTTTTGGGAGTGTGTGACACTTCCTTCGTGGCCGCGAATCCCTCGCGAAACATGGAAAGAGACTTGAAAAATCTTTCTCGAATGAAACTAACCCCAGGACTCAGTGTCGGTTGAAAAATGGATTGGTCCTCATGTATAATGCTTAAGTTTACATGCATAATAGAACAGCCATAAATATACAAAGTAGTTCACGTGATTATAGTCAATTAAATTATAGGCGCATACCGTAAAAATGCATATTTGATTTAGGTAGTTTGAGCAAAATGTCATTTCATCTAGAAATCAATGAATTTGGTCTCATTTTAAAGAAAAGTATCTTACTCTTCCATAAATACCAAAATATGAGCCCCTTACCGAACTACTTTTCGAGAATTTTGACCAAAATACCAGCCCTTTTACATTTGAAACAGTACGTGTACTCACTCCAGTGAGACATAATTTTTTAAAATAGGAAATTTTAACGCCTACATCTCCACACTTTCCTGCGAGCCACCGCATGATCGTGTGACAGGGGGTTTTAAGTCGCCAGCCGTGTAAAGATATAAGGTTTTGAGAGGTAAAATGGTGATATGTGTCATGGGAATGTATTTCGTGGAGCTCAGTTTTTATTGTGGTCGCATATTGTGCGCGGAAAGAATGAGTTTTTGTACCTATCTGTACGGAAATGTATCTATCTTATTTTATCGCTTCTGTCAGACTTAGAGACGAAGTGAGGCGTCATGATAATATTCTCTGAGTCGCTCTGAAACACACCAGTTCTGAAGTTTTCAAGAAAACTAAGCCTGGCATGTAGCCTCCGAATCCATAGGGGCTCCCACGTTAATCTCTCTAAAAGTTGAAAAGAAAACTGTATGTTCGCTCGTAGCAGTTTTTAACTAAGCTTGCAGTTTTTCTTTGTATTTAAATGATTTTAAAAAAATAAATATTTATGATCAGGGTCCCAAACACCTAGATCTCGTAAAAAAATTAACAAGTTGTAGTTTGAATGTTTTTTTGCCTATTAAAAATAAATAACTCCTATTGTTGCCGCGGTATTTCTTCAGAATCTCACAAAACTTTCCACTGTGAAGGAGTTTTAAACGTACGGCATGAAAATAATGCGTCAAGTTGAAGACATATAATTGGTATTTCTATAGAATTGCTTATATTTCATTCGTATAAAAGTATGTTATTTCGCCATAAATAATATAATATTTAATTCATTCTTACTACAGCGACTAAATTATAGAGTGAACCACTTTGCAGTTTCCACTTTTTCAGATTTTTATCTTCACGACCTAGGTTTCGTCGCTGTGCGATATCATCAGGGGTCCTGACCTAATGATGTCGTACCAGGGTCCATCAGGGGTCCTGACCTGATGTAGACGCCTGAAACCATCGCTAATATCTGCTGAAATTAAAATGTATGATTCGAATATGGTCTCCATCATGACTAGGAACTATCTCACCCTATCTTCCTTAATGGCACATCAGCATTTTAAAATATGTAATAGGGGATACATTTTTGATCTTTGATCGATCACCTTTTAACCTTGGCTAAATACTTGCCTCCTAACATCACCATTTCACTTTAGTGGACAGGAAATAGACCCAAAGTTTTTCTTCGGCGGGGGATAAACTTTGGCAATCTCTTTCATCGCACGGGGTGGTAATGAAATATGAAAAGGCTTTTGACGGTGACGCAGAGGCCGGAAGGAATTCGTGGAAACAATTTGCGGGTCCATTTGAAAGGTTTGACCCCCGCCCCGTCCCCCCATTGGAGCCATCTCTTCCCACCTCCCTTTCATCTCTCGGCATCCGAGATGCATTCAAGGCGCGGACTCCCCTCATCAATTGTTTCGCCCTGAATAATCCATTGTGGCCCGCCTGGTTCGGACAGTAATTTATGTATAACCCACGGCGAACATTTTTCTTCCACTATGCCTCGCGGACAGTATTGAGTGTCGCCTAGTACCTTTAGTGGGTGATAATTTATTCGAATCGATGCTCTATTCTTCTCGGAAGAAATAAATTAAAACGTATGCCATGAAATTTTCGAAAGGGTCAGCACTGACTTCGAGGTCAACTTGTATATGTTATGGCGGTTGGACCTTCCGGTTTCTGGTTCCAGAACTCCAACGGAAGGCTGTGTCATATCTTAGGTATTCTTTCATCTACAGTGGTACCTTAAAATGGTGTGGTCCATCGTTGGGCCATTCAATGATTTCTTACTAAACCCATTTCCGCTCAGAAAAATTTTTGTTTGCGATTGCGGTGAATTTTTGGTATTTAACTCTTGTGGTCACCTTAAGTATTTATTCAAAATATTTTCATGATAGTGACCTTGAATGACGCAGTGTTAACAAGCTGATTGCGGTAAAGATCGTGGTTCCTCCTACAGAGCGTCATACACTCTGCGCGTTAGGGTGTAGCCATGTGGCTATGGTGGGCGGAGATGGCTTAAGAAGATTTAATCTATTACAAAACATTTAAATATATCTAATACGCATATACCAGTCTTTTTTATAAACCTTATGAACTGTTTGCTATAAATCAATTAAGCAGTAGACGATATGAAAATATATCTTTGATCAATGAGTTGATGTGTTGATGGGTGCAAACAAAATCGTCACCAAATAAGTTTTTTACCAGAAAAGGAATCAATCTTTGAAAAACTGAAGCGTATGTCACATTATACCACACAGAAAAAGCAGTGTACGCCTTTCTAAACCTAAGTTAATATTATATAAAACAGCATTTTTGTATATGGACCGGACCCTAAGGCATTAAATTTTTTGCCTGAAAATATAAAAAGAGGGAAAGATCTTAAAATATTTCTTCATTTAGAGGAATCATGGCATTGGAGGAAGTTGATGATTTCAGTAAAAATCAATCTAATCAGAAATTTTTGAAGGCACAAGATGAAATTGGTGGCATATTCTGGGGAATTGAAATGAAAAATAGAAAATTACCATTGGTTTCTCTCAGCTTAGTTTCGTCTAGGATAATCAGATAGGGAAAGAGCGCAATAAAATGAACTTGGGGGGGCTTAAGACTGGAGGTTTTTTTTCTTTTTGACCCTGTATTTTTTGCGAGTGACCAGGTATTACTCTTTTTATTTATTTTTTCTGTAGGCGAGGAAAATATAACATCGAATATTCCCAGACAAGTAATAGAAATGTAGTTCTATACTGCGAAGGTTTAAAACAATGGCAATCATTCGTTGTGTAATATGATGTATGTTTTTTAAGGATATCAATGATATTACTGGGAATTATTCGATAAAAAAAGAGTTTATGGGTTTTGTAAGAGAAAATTGATGGAATACGCGGTGGATTAGAGTGGAAAAATGAAAATATCCTTTGATTTCTGCCTTCATAGCGCTCCCAAACCCCCTCCAGATGGGTTTTACTTTACAAGGGAATAAGTTTATTTATATATTTTTACAAATATATTTATGGATGTATGTATATATAGATTGAATGGAGTCTCTTTATATCTCTGAACTGCTCGGACCCACCATTTGTGTGGAACAAATGGGGAGACTCCCTTACGCCCTCTTGCCGTCGCTCTTTATTTTTTCGTTCTTCGTTTTTTTTCGGAAGCGCGTTTCACACCCAGTGGACCGCGAATCAAGCACTTCAACCCTCCGTCATATAACGAACTTCGCTCTGCCTCTCTATCTCTCGCGGACCGTTCCGCTGTCGCTGGGCACATCTCTGAGCTGACCTTTGCGTCCCGTTTCCACCCTCCTTATCCCGACCCTTCTGCAATCTGCTACTCCTGACTCTTCGGCGGAGTTTTATTTGAAAACCCGCCATCGTCACCATCGTCGTACTCAACTACCTTTAAAAAATACCGATCAAATTCAAGCCACAGAGAGAGCATCGTATCGAGTGTAGATGTAGTTCAATTATTTGACCAAGGCAGTTGGATAGAGAGTATTTAGTGCAAAATTTAACGGGAATGATCGCTTATCTCCTGACTTAATTCATGTGTTCATTTCAGCACACGTTCTACCTCTTTTCATCTCGTCTATTCAGTTATTACATTAGTGTAACCTGTTCTATTTCTTTTGTATCGCACAACAATATCCCCTCTATCACGGCCTTAAGCACCCCATCGCCTCTAAAAACCTTATATATCAACCATAACAAGCACCTCGTTCGTTACCCTTTCCTTCCACCGCATCTTCTCCATTCTCCTCCACACCCATATCTCAAATGCCCGCAGTCTATTCACGTTCTCCTTTCTGAGGATCTACGTTCAGAAAGGAGGAGGTGAATACGCTGCAGGCATTTTAGATGTGGATGTGGAGAAGGATAGGTTATTGTCCGAAAGTCGAGAACATCTGTTCCCGTAAATGTCACTAAAATTCGCAGGAGAAGAGGACACCTCGGGAGCTTAACTGGCTTAAGTACTCGGCCGGAAATCGAGGGATCCGGGCTCGAATCCCGGTAAAGGTGGATGATTTTTTCTCTGTGGAATTTTGCACAAGTGGAGAAGGATGGTGAAGGTGCGGCGGACTAAAAAGAAGATTATGGGTGATAGTCCTAGTAAGGTGGGCGTGGAGAGGAAACTTCTGGATAAAATCAGGAGCAGGTAGAGTTGGCGGCTGGAGGATTTATATAAGGAGCAAAGGGTGGCTCAACAGTTTGATCAAGGGAAAGATAAAGTTGGGAAAAGACGCTAAGCAAGCGGGGAAGGGGTAGAAAAAGGTTAGGTATCATGGACGGGATGAAGAAGGGTAGATCTTACGGTGAGGCAAAAATAGAAGTACTCTAGGTGAATTGATAAGTGTGGAAAATTTGGAGGTTTTATTGGTAATATTATAATAACATTGGTAAACTGGAAAGTGTAGAAAATCAGGAGGAGTTTTTCTGACTTTTAACAAACCTTTTTCTTCCAGTAAAAACTAGAAAACCCATCCCCAATGAATCAAATATTCTTTTTTAGCTGTTGGCTACCTTTCTCAAGGAAAATCAACCAACGGGTAGACTCGTGGGGATATCACAGGTGAGATAACTGTTGGGTGAAAGTCACCATCGGACAAATGAGAGTTGAGGAAACAACATCACCTGCGTAATGCGAGATGAGCACGCACACCCAACTGGATGCTGTGAGCGTGTACCCTGATGGAGGCCAATGAATAGTCACAGGCCTCTCACCCTCCTTTGCCGCTTTTCATACTGCCCTGCGAGTCCTCTTCTCGTTCCTCATCATTCTTCGTCGCATTTCATTTTCATCTTCATTTCATCTCCAAAACCCCTTTTTGGGTGACAACACGAGGATATACCCTTGTACATCTCCACCGGAGCAAAATTAGTTTAGGACGAATGGGCATCTCTTAGTAGTAGCGAGGCACGTTGACAGTCGCGCAGAAGTTCCTTGTCTGAGGAGGTAATCTATTCCCTACGAGCTAGCACTGTGCGGGGGGGTAAGGTAGTCTAAGCACTTATTTTCAGGGCTCCCAAGGTTGCAAGCCTTCATTGCTAGTTGATATGAAAAGTTTATATTTCAATATATCAAGGGTAAGAATCTTCTGAGAGAGACAGAGGGGAAGCAAAGTAGGGTAGATGGTTAGTGGAGGAGAGAGGATAGGCGAAGGGTTGGTTAAAGCTGTGATCGGAGGGAGCGTATTGGGTAAGCGAGGAAGGGGAAGAAAAGAATAGAAATTAGAGACGAGGTGAAGAAGGGTTGAACGTATGATGAGATGGAGAAAGAAATAGTAGCGCTAAATAGGATTGTACACTAGAAGTGATTATCAAAAACTCTTTCTCAGATTCCATCGAGCTGAGATTCGGAAAAGTTGTCTTGGGGGCTCAATATATAACGCAAGAATTTTTATCACATGTCCTGAGGTTCCGCAAAGCAGCTAAAATTTCACAGCTTAAGACCACTCTAATAAATTAAAAAATATATCTTCATAAGTCTTTTATTTGACTAATTTTTTTACGCGGTACGTTAAAAAATCCATCACTGAAGGTTTTATGTGATTTAAAAAAATTTAATGGTGGTGACATTATGGTTTGTTTTCGACAATAGTCAATAAAACGCACAAAATACACCGTGCTTATTGTTTTGACGAGATCTAGGTGCTGAAAATTCCTCATTATTTAAAATAAGGTCGCTCTGGAGTGTATAAGCGTATCATTTTCTATATAAAAGGGCTGGCATACTTCGCCAAAAATCTTGGGAAGTAGTTCGGTAAGGAGCCTATATTTTAGTATCCTTGGAAGGGGACGAAGGGCAATTTTCTTTAAAACGAGACCAGATTTATTGATTTATTGGTTAAATTGAATTTCGTTCAAACTACCTTAATTATGAGGGAAATTTTATGATATAATGCCCGTATTATTTACATGAAAACATTTATGGTTATTCGTAACGCAGTGATATACGAACTTTAGTGAAGTGTGGTTCAAGAACTCCTTTCGACTTACTTGAAAGATTATTAAAATGTAAACTCAACGACTCACGATTCGTGCTCCCACCACCTTTACCAGCGAGAACCACCAAGTTTCGTGATGCATATAATGCATCCAGATCCACGAGTGCAAATGAATAGCTGGTGTGGATGTTATCTGCCGTCGAATGATATGAGAATCATTCCTCAGTGGTCCCAATGCGGTGCGAATCGTCCTCTCCACGTCCCCCCCAGCGTCCCACCACCTTCACAAAAATCTCAATGGGACCATAACGGGGGCCGTCATATGTAATTCAGTTTGACGCGGACCCAAAAAAGGCGTGGACGCGTAGGAGAGAAGGAGAGTTGGAGAGAAAGAGAGAGAAAAAAACAAGGGGGGTAGGGAAACGATGGGATTGCCCGCGGGCGCGTTCTTTTCACGGTCCGGGTGATTAAAAAGTTAACGGGGTCGAATTGATGTCTGCCTTGGGGGAAGGTGTCGGGCGGCCGAAATGAAAAATAATAATTCAGGGCTCATATTTCGATCAAATACGTGTATTTTCTTTGGGCTCGGAGGGTCCGCGAACCATCTCCCAACCCCATCCTCTCGAATTTTTGTGGAATAAAAAAACAAAAGAAAGGAGCGTTCCGTCCCTCGTATATTCTCTCCCATTCCAAATGAGTGAGAAATGATTTTTCAACTGGGAAGGGGTAAAAGACATCAAGGCTTGTGTTGGTCTTTATCTTCGTGGTGTCATAATATGCCGAATGGCGCGCACAGTTGAGAAAGAGGACTTCATTACTAAAGGTCCGCCGGTTTAGTTAGGTTTAGACCAAGAGTCCTCAACCAGTGAGGAATCCCCCATGGTTGTAATTACGGGGGATTTGAAGGTAAAATTGGAAAAAACTGTTCAGTAAAAATTTGATGTGCCGTAAATTGTGTCAAAACTTTAGCAATGAAGTTTATTTTGATTTACTCAGTGTTGTTCAATGAATTTTATCAGATTCCACAGATTAAATAGATTCCTAAACATGCACATTATTTTCATTTGATAAATGACATAATTATTTATCGAATTACATCGATAATGGGAAATACTGTTTTGAACAATGTTAGGAGTAGGGTAATAGGACAATAAAGGTTAAGTCCATTCGTTTTGATGAAAATAAACTTGCCTTGAGCTATATAGGGTGAAGAGAGAAACTTTTGGTTTATTATTTTAGTAGATTAGAGGGAGGCAAAGTGGTGGTTGGAATAGCTAATGAGGGGTGAAGGGTTAATTAAGGCCGTGATAGACAGCATGCTATTGGGCAAGAGAGGAATGACGGGAAATAGGGTACGTAAAATGGACGGGATGAACAGAGGTGGGACATGTACTGAGATGAAGAAAGAAATTGAGTGGGAAAGTGGTTTTTAACTATCTTCAATTTTAACCTACCTTACCTGTAGGTTAACCCTGTATCAAATCTTATCTAACACTGCGTTGATTCTTTGACGCACTGTTATTCCCTATTTTTTCTTCTCCACCCAACCTCATTTCACCTCATCCAAAATCGTACAGTATTGTCCCGATAAAGATATACGATAAAGATATATAGGTATGTCAATAAATAACTCGCAAAACTGGATAGAGGCTATAGTAATCTAAGCAACTTCCCGAAATTTATTTCACTTTTCTACATATTCACCCTGTACACTCAGGCATGTATCCCATCTCTTTACAAGTCCTTGATAGCCGGTATCAAAGAAGTCTTTGATTTTCAGTCGCAGCCAGCACGAGTAATCTCTTGGACTACGGCATCATCATTTCCAAAACGTCGGCCACCCAAATGATTTTTTAGTGGCCCGAAACAGATAAAAATCATTGGGGGAGTCGGGACTGTACGGTGGATGCTCCAAGGGTTCCCAATTAAATGTTTACGACTGACACATTATTATTATTATTTTTGTTTATTTAGCCTGGATTGGATGAGACGGAACCGTCCCCTCTTCCCCCAACCCAGTACATACACAAACACCCATGTCCTGGGCAGATAATATTCTACCCAGGCGGGACTCGAACCTGCGACCCTCGGGTTAGCAGGCAAGGACTTTACCCCGCCGCCACCAGGGCCGACTGATGATGAAATGCTGACGTTTGTGACCTATTTATTGACTTCCCCTCGTATTTGGATGGGTACATAAGTAAGTACTGCGATTTAATTCCCTGCTTCCTGTGCAGAAGGCACCTAGTAATACCTACCTCTCCTCAGCAGGTCTATTAAGGTTTTTCTCTTTCTTCTCCTTCACCTAGACCTTCAGCATCCTCTCATCCCTTATCACCTGTTTCAATCATCTCCTACCTCCTCGTTATCTGCGTCAGAATACTCATCTTCCTACTCACATTGCCGAGCCCTGCGTCAATCATCTTCGTTTCCGTCCATCGAAAGTTCTCCACTCTCCTGTTTAACATTTCAATCTTCTCCTACATCCTTCCATTATCTTTCCTCAGGCTCCATGTATCTGCGCCATAAGCTCCAATGCTGAATACAGACCCTCTATGAGCCTTTTCTTCATAACCATACCCGTAGAAAATGTCAATAAATTGAAAAGCTTACCAGCCCGAAAAAATTACTCAAACCCAATTATCATCGCATGAAATGTTAAGGTTTGACCTATTTTTCAGGCTAATTGTTCATGAATTTTTCCTTGCATTAAATTGTGCTTCAACTCCAATAATAATATTCATCAAAATAATGTTTATTTGTCCAGGACTTTCAAAGAAAAAATCCCTTAATATTTCAACGTCCAATTCCCTAAAATTCCGTTTCCCTTGCAGTCATCGGTCGTCAATAAAGCCAATGCTCTGCGCAAATTGGGACGACAGTGATTGCTCCGGTGAAACTGCAGCTGCCTGAGGCCATACAAAAAGGTTGTGGGGCCCAAAATTTGCTCCGGCGCCAGAAATCATTGCAAATCTGAAGGCTTATACATGGCCCACGCTGACATGATCCGGCATAACGATTGAAACAGACGGAAGAACAAATGTAAATGGTTCTAATATGTATTCGCTTTGAAATGCAGAAGATGCTGTATCTTCCACAGAACAAACATGCCCATTCTGTGCGAAATGAATCATCGTGTTTCCTTTTTCACGGGGCGTTTGAATAAGAAATTGAGAGGATCAAAGAAGCGGTTAATTTGTATTTTGTCTTCTATGGGAAATTTTGTACTAGAAAGGTACATCTCGGTATTTTCTCCTACGCGATTCGTCATCAGCTGTCTGATTTTTTATTTATATTGACCGAGATATGGTATATTTGAAGTAGCTTCCGTAGTATTACTTAATTAATTAGTTACTCGATAACTGTGGTACAGAGCGTAGCCATCAAACCTATAATTATTATAATTTAAGAATTAATTTAATTGTGTTAGTTTAAAAAAATTATGATCTTACTTCCCATTATGGATATATTTTGATAAAACTTGACGAGCGCAAAAATTTTATAAGTTTCTCAGCATTTACGTGGTCGTCAACCAACATTTTTTTGTATCCCTCCATGAATAGTTAGCCTTTCATACACATTCTAAAATGTATGGCTAGGAAAGTGTTTGTCTTCCAGTAGTACATTGTCGTTCATTTAGTTATCCTTGGTAACCTTGGACATTTCCAATTTGAGCTAAACATGAATTGTGACTTTACTAATACTCTCCAATTTGTTTTCGAAATAATTTCACCAGAAATGAGTTAATTACGGCGTTACATACATGATGCCGCAAATCTTCCTCCTCTTACTCTCTGCCTTATCCCATACCAACAGGGTCGGAGTATCCTTCTTAAACTCTCCTCATCCACAGATTTCTATGTGAAGTCTCTTCTATACTCCACCCTTTCTCCTTAATTTCTTCTGCTTTTTTGTCCTTCCATCTCACCTTTAGTCTCCCCTTCTTGCCTTTCCTACTAACTTTCATTACTTGAAATCTACTTGGAAAATAAAATGTAGCTTAGGTACTTTAACTATGGGGTATTGGAAAACAGATTATTTAAAAAATGACCTTCCACTTCCAGCTAAAATCTGAGACTGGAACAATTATTACTGAACGGACATACCGTAAACTATTATTAAATGACAATTAAGAGCCAACATAACGCTGGCGAGAATAATTCCATTACATCCTCATCTAAGGTAAAAACCATCTGTAAAGAGTAAGAAGTAGTTAGTGTTAAAGCTAAAATGTATATAAAATTATGCCCTTGGTGTCCTTTTCAATTGCAGAACGTAGTTGTGCGAGGAATCGTTTTATGAAACAAGTGCTGTACTTGCACATATTTACCCCTGAAAGGCAATTTTATAAGTGAAATTTCAAATTCAAATAGGTAGAGAAGGGGATTTCAATTTCTATGTAGCTAAAACCATCAGAAGAATTAGTAATAAGGGTATTTGTCCATTTCAACCAACATTCACATTTCTCAAAAGAACTGAATTGAAAGTAAAAATCAATAGATTTTTATATTTGGAGAAAAAATAAAGGGTTTCATACCTAACCCTCCTTTTTTACTTCCTCCTATGTGCGTGCGTAGTATTTTTCATCCCTCAAAAAAATCCCATTTCTCTTTGAATGGAAAAGAAAATCTTCTGAAGCATTTTATTTATTTATCAATCATATATCACCTCGTCAATTCACTACGGTCGTCAAAATCTGTACTTTATCACCGAAATCATCAGTCTTCGAGACATAACAAATCATTAGCGATGTATAAATACAATCGGGCTTGGCGGAAAAAGATTATATTTCGTCCCTTCCAATACTCACCCATTTGGGATCGCCGCTCCATTACTTCGCGCCCCCCCCCCCTCTTGAGAGGCCAGAAAAACCTTCAAAAACAGGTCCCATCTTCGCAGGCGGGAGGAAAAATAATCTGGCCTTCCCATCAACCCCTTCACCCGTCCAATGCCTTTGCCCCACGCTCCATTTCCCTCCCGGCATCGTCATCATCCCCCGCATACACGGACCTCCCCACCACTCCGTCCCATTCGCGGACCACATTCACCGACGCTCTCGCCGCGAATAACCCATATGCGCACGCTCGCAGAGCGACCGATCGCTCCTCGTTGGTGTAATTGATAACGTCACTTACATCGCGTGGGTAGGACGGAGGCTGCCAATCGAGCTGTGTGGTAAGTCCACCGACTGTCACACGCATACACACGTAGAGGTTAGGATAACCCCGCGGTCCGTGAGCTCCCGGGCCGTCGGGAGGATAAATAAACATCATCGACGCGACTCCTCTCTGCGTGGAATAAATAAATATCAGACAAGTAGATGGAGATACCCTTTGAAATTTAACATGAGGAAGATAAAGACTAAACTTGTTGCTTTGATAAACTCTACTACACTCGAACTTAAGATGAAAACTTCAAATGGGAGTATTTATGGACAAACGTTTAAAACCGAAACTCCCTCCTGAATTTTCCTGCCCATTGCAGTAAACCTATTTTTAAAAAGTAATATCAGAAATTAACTGTGCCCTGTCACAGGACCAGTGTATACCATAATAACTCTTACGCAGAATCCAGTTATGTAAGGGATTCTATTTCTAAAGATTGGAAGAACATCAAAGCATTATAAATATTATTAAAATGTTTGTTTTCGTTTTATATCAAAGAAGTTTAATATTTATATAAACATTCTTAATGAACTAAATGAATTTATTGTCTTTCTGCTATCACTCCTGTAAATAGACCTTGTATTTTCATTTATTTGTTGTTTTTAGCAGTTATTTGAATGTGAATATATCAAATAGGCTGGTTTGACAGATTGATTACTTTGAAAGTATGCTTTTCCTGATCTGATCGACTTATCATTACATACTCATGTTCCAAAGGTAATTATTCATAGAGTAAGTAAAGCATTATCTAATCGTACTATTGTGATAGCGAAACGTAATGGCAGCTGGGTTAGTCTCATTCTATGAAAAGTGTCCACTACGCTCAGACTTTCCTAGGCGGGGAGTACAAGTTGGTGTTTGCGCGTTTGTACCAGGATTTCTAAGATCGTAAATATTTATTTCCAACTTCAAAATACTCAATGTATTTCATCAAGGTTTTACATTCCATAGGTTCTTAATCCTATGAATATGATTTTCTTCTTCTATAGGATGGATTTATATTTTATTATATTAACTAAATACCTATGAGTTTCTGGATTAAAATTTAAACGCCTACTGTTGCAAAAGTTTTCGGAAAAGGGTCATTATATCATGGCTATTATAAAATTCATATTCGATCTCGTAGAACGGCAAGTTATATGGAGAAGTAACTTGTGATTAGCTATTTAAAACAACTACAAGTTAGAGACACTAATGTAGCTGTCCACTGGTTAAGGTAGGTTTAGTTTGGAAGTCCTTAACCAGTTAGGAAGTTCCTCATGAATGTAATTAAGGGGGATTTAAAGGGTAAATTGGGAAGTATTCACCTAAATATGATATTCCGTAGATTGTGTTGAATTCGTGGTGTTGAAGTTTGTTTTTATTTATTTAGTGGTGTTCAATGAAGCTGAATAAATACCACGGATTACAATAAATTCTAAAAAATGCACTCTATTTCATTTTCTGAAGTTAATAATTCTCATTTAAATTATAATGTGCTACTGTGACTAACACTACTGCGACAGCTACTTTTATGAACTGGAAAATGTAGCTGCTACTACACAACCGTGGTAACAATCAATACTGACCCCTCAGTGGAGATTAAACAGACCTTTTCCCGTTTTGAATCGGCCATGGATGAGAACGGGAACGTAGAAGAGATGTGGAAGCAGAGAAAGGCCCAGCTTGTAGGGAAAAAATTTACGAAATCGTAGATTTTTTTAAAATAAAAAAGGAACGATTTGAAACAGATTGGTTGAGTCGTAGGAGATGAGATTGAAAGATAAATCATTTTTTTTTACCGATTCCTTTTAAATTAGTTCACTCTCCCCCTTCCTCCCATTCTCCTACACCGATCGCGAACTGTCAAAGTCACCTGTGTGTGGGGGCCGGCCGTCAGCCTGGGAGGAAAAAAATGTGTGAGGCGCACTGAAATGGCATTGCAGGGAGGAGGGATGCGGCAGAAGTAATAAGAACTTGGGGATGAGAATTCCTCGGTATATTGCCCGAGAACATGACTTCCAGCGGAGCATTAGATGATGGGCAAACGTTAAAAGCTAACCAAGCCTGAAGAGGTCCGGCGATAAACTCGAAACGATTCACTGAAACAGCTTCTGCTCATTACTCAATAACATTTAAATAGTTTTAGAATATGATTCTCGGGTAAACTTACATTGTCATTTTAATTTATAACTGGTCAAACTTCTTCCAAACTGCATTTTTCAACAAAAATTCTCAAGACTATAAATATTACCGCATTAACTGCCTTAATTCTTCTCAATTCAACTCAATCTTTCGTCTAATTAATATTAAAGCATATAAAAATAAGTTCATAGATATTACGTGCTAATGCATGTTATAAAAAAGTTATTTACATAGTTTCAAATATTGGTTTTCTTTAAAATCTCCTTTGCCATCCTAAATTATAAGACAAGAGTTCTCCAGCTGCCATATTCCAATATCAATTTTTAAGCATCATGCAATAGTTACAACTGTTTTATTATATATATTTCATAGATATTAGATATATAAATAAAATTGTGACAATATCTGTCTATTTCTGATATTCAACATCCAAAAAATTATTTAACGGGAGATGTCCCAGATTTTTGCCTGTAAAAATTATAATCTCTACTATAGTTACGGCATATAAAATTATTTTTGAGCACAGAATTTTGGGCCCAAAAAACTAAATTCTCAACTAAAAACAAAACAAATACGAAAATCGATTAAAAGAATTAAGTGTTTTAATATTTTGGTGATTTTATAAGGACAGTTATAAGCCTTAAATATGAGTAGAAGTTTTTTTCAGAGAACCACGGAACTAGTCACGCAACTTCAACGGAGTCACCCTCTATGAGTAAAAGTAGTTAAAAACGGAAGAAATTAATCCTCTCCATCGAATATAATGCTTTTCTTACGGAGTTGGTTTATAAAATACCCCTGTGGTTTTTGTATACGTCTTATGTAGCCTATTAATCCTTCTAGGTCCCAGGAAAAGTGTGCGATAAACTTTGCTCAAATCCGTCAGGATAATTTGATGCGTTCAAACAAACGGAATCGCTGTCTGATAGATTTAGAAAAATATTATAGAAGTGTCCAGTTGCGTAGTATTTCGAAGTTGTAGATCGAGAGCTCGCCGTTTGTTTGATATTGCGGCGAATCGAACCGAGTAACGGTGAATTGGAAAACCGAATCGATCGGAGAGGCCTTTTCTCCCTCCTTCCCACCCGCCACTTGGACGGTCCCCCTCTCCCCAAACGCCCACTTCCCCAAAAACCTTTCCCCGATCGATATGTCCGAGTTTTGGTCCCAATTGCCCGCCATCCATTTCATGAAATGTCCGAGCCCCTCTCGCACCTCCCCATCCCCACTTAATCCTCTGGGTTTTCCGCCGTAGGGTGTGGGTAGGGGGGGTACCACCCTACCTCTCATCCCACCCTATTTCCCCCCACGCCTCCATCCTAAACGACGGAAACCCTCTTCCACCTTCATCGCAGCCTCTCCTTCTGGGCACACGACCACACGGAACCGTGTCAAGTATACAAGTTTTGAAGGTAGTTGGAGCGAGCTTTTCTCCCCGTCATAATAGACACGGTATTCGAATTTTACGTCATAATTTCGGCAACCGCGAGAGCATGAAACAGCACCGCCCTTTGAGCTAGGCAAGCGGTGAAACTGCTCCGGGTCCCGCATTTACGAAGTCACGAGACGTAAATATATAAAAGTAAAATTCTGAAGTGACCGCCATATTACCTACTTTGTCACTTTGTGTCTAGATCGTAGCTATTTTTATGTAGATCAGGAAATTTGTGTGATATTTAGGACTTTTAATCCATTTTTGGAATTAAAAATGTATTTATTTTTGTTACAGAGTGAGGAACATATAAAATCGATAAATAAATTTAAAATAATATTATATTATACTACAAATTGATTTTATGATATATGGAAAGAAACACTACATTTCTGGGGCACATGTACCAAAGTTGCCGAGGGCCGCAGAAATCCAATTTCCCGGGACCATACAAAAAAAGTTTCCCAGTGCCCCGCAAGCCCTAGGGGTGGGCCTGGCATGAAATAAATATAGTAGCAATGATGGCTAGTTATATAATGTAATATGACTAAAATTCTCAGTACATAATCAAATAAGTATATCCACATAAGTCTATAACCTGACTCATTTTTGCACGCGCTATGTTGAATATTTCTTAATAACGGAAGGTAATGTTATCATTATTCTGAAAAAATTTTAGCGGTGAGCATATGATTTATTTTTCAAAATAGTTGGCATACAAAGTAAGCACTGTTATATTTCTGGCAAAAACTAGCCGTTCAAAATTTTTCTCCTCAAATCAATAGTCCTGATTTTTTAAATAGTCTTTGTGCAGTGCACATGCATACCATTTCCCGTGTAAAATGGCAGGCATTTATTGGCAAATATCTCGAAAAGTTGATCAATTACGGTCGGATATTTTGGCATTTGTGGAAAGGTGAGATAGTTTTTTTTTCAAATATGATTAAATTCATTGAATTTTAGGCGAAATTATATCTCACTCAAACTACCTCAAAGTTCCAGAGGCGGCGCTCTCTACACTCGGTGGTAAGCGAAGATGAAGCCGCCTTTTGTTTTGTTGCAAACAATTGTTGAAACAATTGTCGATGATCCACTAATAGCTCAATAGAATAGAATGAAAATAAATTTTATAGTTCAGGTAACAAATTACCTCGGAACATTAGTTGAACAAACCTGCAAACATAGGGCTCCCATTTATTTATAATACATGAATACAAAAAATATCTCCAACTCTGGCGGATGAATCAGCTTGAAAACCCTCTTAGACAAAGGCAAAGAAAACATTTGTAACGATTAATACACCAATCCTGGTAAATATCACATCAGAAAATGAATTGCACAGTGTAATGAAACTTACAAATTTCATTGTTTTGCATGAATGATTTATGTGGTTTTCAGGACATTGAAGGAAAAAACAAATGACCAGGACGATCAAGGGCACGAAACAAACGTTACTAGTAGACACGTAGGTATATGTGTGCACTCCACAAAGACAATTTAAAAAAATCAGGATTATTTATTTGAGGAGAAAAATTTTGAGGTGTTACAAACGTTAATAGTAGACAAATATAAATCCTTCAACTCTAATGAAAAATATAATTTATATAAAATATTTGAGAACACGTTTGTCGTGTATAAAATGTCGGATTTCTGAGAAATTGGGGATAATGACGGTATAGTTGATAAGAAAATAATATATTCTTCTTCTCCAACCAATCTCAGGGAAAATTAGGCGTATAGGACCATTGTAAGCTATATCGTTTGCTCTTAGGCGACTACACTAAATGTAGTGTCTTCCAAATGAATGAGGTTTAAATGCCGAAAGAGATCAGAAAGAAACAACTAATGGGATAATTTCAGAATTATTTATGTAAGCAGCAAAGGCGACCATCTCTGTAGAAAAACCATTTCAGGAAATTATTGCACGTAGTTTCATCCACAATATATTGTACAGCTCAATAAAAACGAAGCAAAGCTCAAATATTTCACTTCAAAAACGGAATCATAGGACTTCGTCGTTAGAATATCCCTCCAGTTTCACGATTTAGTGCGGCAGTCAAAGCATTCTATCGACTCTAAATGCGGCTTAAATGGCTCCGCTGAAAGTTCGTCGCGCCACCTGGGACTCATGCCTTGGATTAAAAGCTAAAAATGGCGCTCAAAGCACGATAAAATAATTGCCATAAATATATATTTATAAGAAAGGCAAGAAAACGAATTTTTTTGCCGCCAAACATACAAATTTTCTCTTAAAATAAGATTCTTGAGTATGCTAATATAATCATGTACAATATTATTGGGCCAAAGTAAGAAAAAATACCTTAAGTTATTTTTTCTTATTTAATGTTATTATTGTGTTAGAGTTCTTATTATATATTACTAGAGCAATCATTAGTCTTAAAATGTTGCTCTCTTTCGCATTTAAAATTCCCGATCGCAGTCATGTGACCAAGGTTTCACCAGATACAATACAGTTTTATCGCAGAATCGAAATTTTACCTGCACGCACAATAGTAGCCAGTCTATTTCCCCTCCAGTTGTGAACTCCAGTCGATTACTATCACTATCGATCTCTAAAGCCGCAGATGACTGCGGTTACCTATCGAAGTGCCACTTGCCAGCAATTAGCAAGGCTACTGTCATAGAAGTAACCTACATTCGTAAAGCTACCGTAAACTTTTCACTCTTCCATATACTGTCTCGAATGGATTCCCATTCTCTTAATGCTCGGTTGAACGATCTTGCCACTTAGAAAGACAATAGGTTTTATTGACGGGATGAAGATGGGTTGGAAGTATTATAGCATGTAGAAAGAAATGTTGCTCGTAAAAAGGGTCGGTAACATGTAAATATCTCATAATTTACTTACTCTCTAACATCTGCACCTACCTTAACCAGTAGATTACCTTAGTAATGATGGAAGAATGATTAGAAACGTTACCAGAAATGTATGTATTTCAAATAAGTCTCTGAATTTCTATATCTTCGATCAGGGTGCGTTTTTTCATCATTGCCGCGGGTACTAAAGTGGTTCGGAAGTTCTTTGATCCCATGCCATCTCTCCCTTCATTCCTTCCTTTTACAACCCCCGCCACACTCCTCTTTCCGTTGCGTCCACACGAGATACTCTCTCGTTGACTTCGTATCGGCGCCGAATCGCGGTGTACATTTTAGGACAACCGATGGCGGTAAAGGTTCCGCACACTGCTCGACTACCCCTAGCGCGACGATTTGAGCGGGGAAAAGACTCACTGGGGTGGATGACGCAGCGATGGGCTCGCAAAAGGGGTAGAAGAGAGAGATACAGAGAGTACAGGGAGAGTGGATTGGTTGTCGAGGGTAATTAAAATCCTCGTGCCTCGGAGGTCATTCATTTCCCTCCATATTGGCTCCGAAATTCTGTAAACGCTCGTCCAGGGATGCAGGATATTGAAGTCCGTGAGGTACGCTACAACACTCGTAGTCTCCCGTTGGCTCGCTTTCATTTTCAGCGTACGATTTTGAAACTGGAAGGACCCTGTATGTGCTCTCATTGCATCCTTCTTGTGACCAAGTATGAATTCATCTATGCAGCGCTTCGCCCATTTCAACTCGTCGCATTATTTGTCTTGTTTTCCTAAACTCAGCTAAACGGTGACGGTCTCTACCTTAAAGTGGTTGGAGCGGTATTTACGATTCATTGAGCGGACGTACTAATAACGTTCATAAATCGCCGAAAAAAGTTCTTGGATCACACTCCACTTGAGTGCGTATGTTTATGCGGTAAATACCCATTCATGTAGTAATATAAATCATCCAATAATTGCATTTTTAACTTTTCGTCATCATTAAAACACAGTTATGACTTGGATTACGGTGCGAAATTCGAAATTTAAGCAAAAGTCATTTATAAATACTTGCTTTTAATGCGGCAGGATATTTTTGATATTTGCTAGTCATCACTATATTTATGAGAAATGTATTATTTCGCGTTTTGGCCACGAGGCTAAGGTTATGTGCTAATATAGAATTAAATTGCCAAGAAAAATATCAGTGCCATACATTTTTTTCACTACTATCAATACATATTACTAGTAAGAACACATATTCAAAGTTTAAGGCGAATATGTAATTTAAGGAAAATTATTTCTACCTTCTTAATTAGGTGAGGTTGCACTCCTTCAAGATGAGGGTAGACTGACCAATGAAATGACTCAAAACGAATGTATACATCTAGTACCTTCCGCCGACATATTTGATGCTGTGCATCATCTATAGGTGACTTTACATAAAATTGAGTTACTATGTATCCACAACAACAGGTCAACAAGTGGAAGGAACGAAAGGGTTACAAGCATCGTAGAAGGAAAGGAGGGAGCAAACACAATATTCCCTGAAATAGTGCCTCTTTCCCCTACCCACCACCTTCGCCAACCTTTCAACTCAATCCTCTTCTTCACTTGTTGACCTATATTTAAGTACCTTCATGTTATACATGTTCTTCTGAAGATGACACAAAACATCATAACCATTATCGTTGAAATACATATATTTTGGTGGAATCTCTGAGTTTATCTTACACTCATTACTCCAGCTTTCCCCTGGTGGTGTGGAAATACGTGCAGGAATGAGAACTGATCCTCTAAGCCCTGATTTTATCACATATGGTTAAAGTTACCCTCAAGATGAAGTAATTTTTGTGTTGACTTGATACCAACTGAAAGTTTTGGCTTCGTAAGTTACATCAGACTTTCGTTTATTTGATGGGGACATTCAATAACAATGGGAGAATGATTTATAGCCCGTGTTCACACTCAATATATTTAACCAGCTATTTTAAAACCGGGCCTCAGGGTGGGCGAAAAAAGTTACCGAAACCAGAAACCGAAGTACAACAATTACAAACAATATGATAAGTGGAAGACTGCGGGGTATAAAATTGGAGAAAAAAAGTTTTATTCAGCGTACTATTCAACTTTCATTAACTCTTTGTTCTCCTTGCGTTTGCACGATTTAATAACATTTTTCCGTCGGGCATTTGTATTAATGACCAAGAGAGTTAATCTTAGAAAAGATTTTATTGGTTCTGGTGGTATTATTTGGACACATAAGCACCTCCAATGGTGAATAATTGTCGTGTTTAAAAGAGGATTTATCGGATAAAATGCCAGCCCTTTTGAAAATAGATGGGAAATCCTTGCTGTTGTACTTCTGAAAGCGAGTTCGCTATTCATACCGCGCAATATATCAGTAAAATAATACATCCACAGGGACTTACTACGTATATTTCATAGCAATCTATGTTTAAAATTCGTTATCTACGAAATGTCTGAACCGTGCTATTGTGGAACTTTCTACCAATTATTTCTCATTGTTTCCTCTCCAATTTTCATAACCCCGCCGGCGAATAAACGAATTGATTTACGATCTTGTATTGAAAAGATACATGATAATCCTCCAGCTCGGAGATTTCGACTTCCGTGCTGATGGCAGCAAATACATAGCCATTCGCATCATTAGGGATCACAGTGAAAATTAATCTGGCTCTGATAAGCAGAACTTTTTATTCGTCCTACTTCTTTCAATTGAACGAGTGCATCAGAATAGAACTCATCATTTTTCACTGATTGCGTAATCAAAGGCTCTGTCGTTTTGAAACTGAGTGACTGACTTGCAATCGTGCACGTGTCACGGTTCGAGAGTCGTGACATAGACGTAGCGGATTCGAACGCACGGGATAAATGGATTCCGAGTGAACGACGGGATTTTGTTTATCGACTGGTATTTGTCCACGCCGCGCGTGGGACGGACGAGTTTGTGGTCCGAGCTTCGATTGGCCAGCGCGTTGCACGTGGGTTAAATTCACTCCCGTCCGCAAGCGTCGTGAAAAATTGGCCAAAGGTCGCGCATACTACCGAGTAAAACTCTGAACGGCTGACCGAAGCTGACGCTGCACTTCCGCCCATTAGAGCCATTCCCTTCCGGCGTACATCACCCCATTATCTCCAAGCCGCTTGCACTCTCAGCTCGTTCGTTGAAATAAAAAAAATAAGAGAAACGCCACCCGCACTAATTTTGCGTTAGCAACGCCGCTCGGGCTCGTAAAACTCTCTTGTACGGGTTGTATTGCGAGTCGTGTGTTATTAGCAAAAGTTTAACCAGTCCGAAAAGTTATGCGCGAGTAATACCGCAGACCATAACGGAACATGTGGCGGTGTTCAAGCTCTTGCCCAGACACTGGACAGTAGTAGAACTCATTGGGTCAAATTGAGCTAAATTGCTTTTGTGATAAAAGTTGACTATCAAGAATTGTAGTCATAAAAGAAACTTGCCCGTGGGCGTCAAAGGAGAAACTTATGAGGCTTCGCCACTCTTAAAAATTCGTGAATATTGCTCACTGTCTCTTCCAAAATCTTGGAAAATTATAACTTTGGGTGCCCTAAGAAGTCAGGCAGAAAGGAAGGGATGTATCCTAGGAGGGAACTAAGGTGCAACCTTAGCATCTTGCGAAATAATTTAGTCTCCAAGGATTTAATCAAATGCAAGCCTAATTATGAATTTTAGTTACTTAGGACAGGAAATGTGCGTACCACGTTATCTGATATAATGATATATATCTACCGATCATCGTTTCGATCTAATTCGTTTCCCAGGTCTGCCTCTGGTACACGAGGATAATTGGATGGCTCTGTGCCATAAGCGAATGAGTATCATCGCTGCTGACCAGTGATCTGATCACAAAAAAGTGTATCCTGACCCGTGCCAAGCGTCAGTAACAGCCTTTCCGCTTCTGCAAAGAGCTGCCACCATCGAGGTTTTTGAAAGCTGTCATATTTTGTACCTAATTAATTTTTGACTTTATCCCTCATTTTATTACGACTCAGCACACGGAATTCGATCATTTATGGCAATGAGCAACCCAATTCGAACTTTTAAGAGAGGTGAGGACTGTACCGTTGCGACTGTTTACTGCGGTAGATAAATCAAGATTTTAAAAAGATTCGTGTGAAATAACTTTCAAGACGTCCGTAATATCTGACTGAAATATTTACAGGGATTTAAACGTTGCATTTAACGGAATAATTTTGAAACGCGAATTGACTTCAGTTCATTCATTGGCCGTTCAATCCTAGGATTGGTTGACTGCAACCCTCGACCCTTCCCTATCTAATGCTAGTTCCCTTACCTCCTGGAATCTCTTTCTATGTACTTTCCTCACTTTTTTCTTACTTTCCTCATTATTTAGTCCATGAACTCAATTCTGGGTCTTCCTCTGGGACTTTTCCCTCTATTTTACCTTCATATATGTTCTTCAGAAACCCATTGTCTCAGGATGTTTCCAGTCCAACTGGTTCTTCTTTTCTTCATGGTGTCCTCTATTGTCCTATCCTCTTCTACTCTTCTGTACACTCCATAATTTCTTATTTTTACCGTCCATTTTATCTTCAGCATCCTCCTCTAGCACCAGGTTTCCAAGACTTATATTCTTTTCTGGTCAGCTTTGACTTGAGTGAAGTTTCCGAAATGCAACTTATATATCGGGGAAAGTTTTAACACGCAAATATTTGAGGATCGTAAAATGCGTATAGCCCATTGGTGAATTAAATTATAGGCGATCATTACATGCCAGTGATTTGTGAATACCGTTTCCCGGAGGAAAAGGGTTGCAGCCTTTTTAATGGAAGGGATAGGCTGCTCTTAGCACCCGTGTCAGCAGAGGTGGGATCAATTCCGATCGGCCTTGATAAATACTGCGTTGGATTTAGATGTGGTTGGACGAATATTCATTCTCCACCGATGGAGGCGCTATTAAAAATCCGCGTCATAGCTTATTCCATCTTTCTTCTATGCTCAAATATTTTAAGTTTGTTTGGCCCGTGATTTCGTGCATGCATGTTCAAAAAAATGATATGGGGAGTATAAATGGGGAGATATGAAAAATGGGAAGTTTATTGTGTCGGAACCATTTTGGGAAATAATGAGCGGCGTGCTTGAGTCATTGCCGTTGGGATATCGTTCTACCCTACGGTTAGGGGGCGTGTTAAGTAGTGCCTGGCACACTCCTGAACAGTCAACTGACTAGGAGTTTATAATTGCGGGGCATCAAAAGAAATAGGTCACGGCTTTTGTTGCGAGGGTCGTATCAGGTTGAGAGGAACTTCTGTACATTTTTTTTTGCAAAGTGCAACTGCTGGGGCGTCGAGGTTCCACGTGCGAAAGAGAAGTGTTTTTTTTTGCAATCCTGAAGTTTTTTGTCGTCTCTACTAATGGTTTTCTCTACGGAAGAGAACTTTTTCTATCCGAATCCATGATGAAGGTCTTTATTCCGCTTTGACCTCATAGTAATTTGTCGTCAAACGGGGATTAAGTTTAGTAAGGTCATAACTTCTGCCTCCTGAATCGAGACAACTTAACCTGGGCAGGGAGGGATCTTGTATTCACGATTGAAAAATGCAAAAGAAACCTTCAAGTGTTGTCAAAATCTACCACAAGTGAGCAGAGAGCATTCTACTCAGCCGAGGGATTTGGTTGGGAGCCGCTAGAGACTGAGGTTGCAAGTGAGGTCGAGATTACTTGAAAAAAAATCATATCTCGTGAATTTATCTCGACACCGCCGATACTATTTTCTACCTGGCCATGACTGTGGGGTAGACAGTAGAGACAAAACAGGAGAGGGAGAGAGAGAGAGAGAGAATTTATTTTGCTTTAACCGTTCAGATCGTTGGCTATCAGCATGGTTATGTCTGATTTAATGAATGCACTTCGGATGTAAACCGTCGATATTGCCATATACCATTCCTATATGCCATATATAGATTTCTTAGTTTGACAAACCAGGTGATTCTTATACCTGAGCAACATCTTTTATTGACTTTCTTCGATAGCTAACTAATGAAGTCGCCATCAATCTATTATGCCTGTAGAGCCACATTTCAATGCCTTGGATCATCTTCTCCATTTTCACTCTCAGAATCCAAGCCTCTTTGCCGCGCCGGGCAGTTAAGTCGTCATGTGTCAAACAAACACGAAAATTCCTTCTACCCACGCACCGTTAATGGCTACAAAAAGAGCAGAGTGAGGCAGAAATTCTACAAAATAAGTCTTAACTTTTTGTCCTTTCTCTCTTTCAATTCATTTCCCTTTTCCCTCTCCAAGTAATGGCTTGTGAGTACGAAGGTATAGAACCTATTCCTATTTGAGAATTTAGGAGTTGACTTCGGCTGTTATTACTCTATCAGTTTTTCCCCTGGTGATAAGAATTTCAGGTTTGATTTCCATTTCCGCAAGGCAATATTTTTGTGTTAAAATTACAGAGAGGGGCAATATTGCCGTCACGACAACTTAAAAACATACAATCAGTATGCATGCGTCCCAAAGGCACCGTTCACTTTCGCAGTAGGCGCAGTTAAAAAAGTTCAATTGCAGTTTTTCTTTAATAATGTCATCTGTACTACCCTATTAATTCTATCCGCTTTCACTTTAGATTCACTCATTTGTATCTTCATACACTCTCCTGTTGTTGAAGCCCCTGATATTCTCTCTCTTAGGAGCATTTTTCACCACATACAGCCGTAACTTTCCCGGTCTAGCCCTTCTTCCCCAACCATTTACTTCTGTCATATATCTGCCTTCTATATATTTACATATAGTATCCATTACCACTGTCAGATATTCCCAACCTTTTTTTGCAATAACATGGAAATAAGAATCAATTGCATTGGACATGATGATCCCTACCTTTTAGCTCCTTTTTCTCTCTTTTTTTCGACTTTTTCACATCACTCCACCTAACCAGGAATTAATTCTTTTCGACCCGATGCCTTGTATCCCGAGTGTTGCTAACGCGGAGGGAAATCGGAAACAAATGAGCGACGCAATAAAAACAATTGACGGTCAAAACGCAGAGAGCACATATGCCACGGAGATATTTTGTAGTAAGTTTTTTAACATTGGCAGTACAAAACAGAAGATACAAGCTCTCCGTTATCACCCCACACTCCAGGAGAGAGACCCGCTGGATTCGTTCTGCTTTTTGACGTTTGAATATTCACTTTTGTTCCCTCAAATAGTAGAGAAACACTCACGAAGTCGACCATTAAGGCAGTAGTTAAGAGGAAGACCTTTCTGTAATGAAGTCATGACATAGGAAGATTAATGACGTCAAGGCGGGATGAGATTTAAAAAAAATACTATCCTTCCTCTGCTCGTCAGAAAGAATTTAAGACTCATTATTGAAGTTTATGCAGTCGATGGAATAAATTAAACTCGAGATAATTGCCGATAACAGCGTGAAACAGAGGGACGGTACTAATTACTCCAAAAAAATGCTAAAAAAGCACTCTTCGATGTTTTAAAGGTCTTCCCTTTAATGATATGCAATTGAAAAATGAATTCTTGAAATTGAAATGAAAAAATTGAAAAAAGAATGAAAATGAATGAATTGAAGAATGAATTGAAAAAATTAGCGCAGAATACGGTGAATTACGAAAGTTGCTCATAACCAGCTTTTCCTCAGAATGCATGTCACGCCGGTACGAAACGTTTTGGGAATTATCGACGAATTTATTGACAATAGTTAGACTCGGGGAATCAAGAGGATAGTATATCCTACTGCCGGGGGTTTTTTTCTCAGTCAATCTATTTTAAATTTTAGTTGATGCATATATGCTGATTTTTTTTATGATGAATGATTCTGACGGGCTAGTTAGCCTTACTTACTTAAATATTCCTGTGGCCACACAAACCCAAGACGGTTTTTGACCTCGCTAACAACTTGCCTTCACTTTTGTCTGTCTTCGGCATTCTCCATCCCTGCTCCTAGTCTTCTCCATCCTAGTCTTCTCTAGTCATACCTAGCTATCAATATTTTTGTCTTGCAAGTCATCTCTTACTAATCCTCCTCGCCATACCACTTGCCCTCTTTTTAGCTTGAGATGGGGGTGAGTGCAAATTGCTCGGCTGATTCTGTTATGATTTGTGTTTATTGATTATTTAATTGATGAGGCAATTTGTTAAATTTGTGATTGATTTGGAGTTTTGTAGCCATAACGCAGGTTTGAAGGCACCTTTAAATATTTGGTATGTAATTCGTTAACTGCTGAAATAACTCCTCATTTTTCTCACTCGAACTTTGAAAAGAGTTTCTCTTTAGACGGGCATTTTCAGCGAGAACTCTCATCTCCTCCTCTGTTGATGCTTCAAAATTGATTTTCGGAGTGTGGCACGGGATAAATTTTCACTGAACATGCAATAATACTCTCAGTTCAAGTTCGAGCTCTGAATAATCTCCTGGCCGTTCAGCGCGGACAGAAAACCAGTGAGAATATCACTGCAAGGTTGAACCAAAATCGAGGATAGTGATTCGTTCATGAACATTATGACATGTATTTCTTGGCTTACTTAAGTTACTATCGCGGGTTATCATTACTAAGACTACCTATGAATGCTATGGATACTAAGAGATATTAATTCATCCAGAAATCGAAATAATGACGGGTATATCAAACGTGGGAGGTATTAGGAATAATCATCATTGGTTGTTAAATTGTAAAAATTGGTTGGTAAATTGTTGTCGGCGCCGGTGTCGGCGGGGTAAAGTCCTCGCCTTCTATCCCGAGGGTTGCGGGTTCGAGTCCCGCCTGGGTAAGATTATTTAATGCCAAGGACATGGGTGTTTGTGTTCGTCTAATGATATATTAAAACACTTGTAATTGGGGAAACCTGTAAGTGTTAAAGAAATTATTATTATTATTATCCTAAGATTGATTGACTGCAGTCCTCCACCCTTCCCTATCTAATGCTAGTTCCCTTACCTCCTGGTATCTCTTCCCATATACCTTCCTCTTTCTTTGGCTCATCAACTTATTCCTGGGTCTTTCTCTGGGGACTTTCCCTCTATTTTTCCTTCAATTGTGTTCATCACAAACCCATTGTGCCTCAGCAGTTTTTAAGGAAATGCACTGCTTTCCTTTGTATTTTATTAATTGTTTTTGTTAAATCTTTTATATCAGGGTCCCAAATTCTCGCGGCGTTTTCTAGGTGTGGCCTAACCAGAGCGAGGTAGCATATCTTTTTTGCTTTTTCATCCGAGGACCTACCTGTTATACATTGAATAAAACCTATTTTTTTTAATGCTGTGCCGCACATGTTTTATATGTGTATTGAATCCATCGGTTCAGTCCTTCCTTTACCGTTATTGTTCAGCTTAATTACGTTTCCGTTATCTTCAGAAAAATATGCTGAGCAGCATTTGAAAAATCTTACAATTCGTGCAACTTCTGCTTGCACATGGACATACTTTTGCAGTGCCTGGCTCGGCGCGAGCGTGTGACAATCGCACGAGTGGCGTTAACGAATGAATCGCACCGTGATTCACCTCCAACAGCGCGTGGCACGTGCGGAACCGTATCGGAATCGCACGGCTTTGATCTCGGGGAGGGAAATAGCCGGTCCATCAGTCACGTGCGGGGAATTTGACGCTGGGAATTTCGAGGTTACATTGAGCGTCAGGCGGGACGAATTTTTTCCACCTGCGCATATTCTCTCTCCCATGCGCATGGCTTCAATGTAAAGCTCCATATTATCAGAAGCATATGTCCCGGCTAGTAAAAAAATCAAGCAAGTTATACATAGATTTCCATCTAATTATCTCTATGCCTCCCAAAACTGAAGTTTTTACCTATCAAACGTCTTTCTCGGTTTTTATTTCGCTGGTTTGGCGTTATATTCTCCGTGAAGCGAAGGATTTTCCAATGCTAGCCTATTTCAAAAATAAAAATTTTTGACTACTTTTAAGAGAGAAATAGCTAAATATTTATCAACAAGCAGGTCACTTGCTGTAGCATTGACACTGATTTATTTTTTTATAAAAGTGACCGGCTACTTAACTTTATACATTTATAGATCGTGACCTCTTGATTTGCATGTGCAGGACCACATCTACAGTCACAATTAATGCCATTGTCTCAATATATGTCTTACATCCCTTCATCCAATTGTGACATTGCAACGTTTTGTTTCTATCCAACCGTAAGATTAGCTTTAGCTAAAACTGTGACACTTCATATTATTAATTTTATACTTAGCGAGTTTGTATTTGTATAGAATGTTCGTGTGGTTTTAAATAGTTTACCTAGTGTGAAAGCGTGATTTAGTACAGCACAAAATCTCCAGACGTTCACCTGGAATGATAACGAAATGATTTATTAGCTGTGGACGAGTAAAAAATATTTATTCTTATACATACTGCGGTTTTGCAACGGTTCAATTTAATTTTTTTCGTTGTTGAAGTGCATTTTCCTTGCTTTTCTCCCTTTGATGCATCATGTCATGACAAATAAATGTCGTTCGCGTTATGCCTGACGTACTTTGTCATGTGAGGCTACTCTATACGTTTTGAAACCACAGGCTTTAAAAAAATGAACAAATTTTAACGTGTGCGGCTAACCAGTTGTGATTGTACCGCTATCATCGTGTAATGAAGCAGCCATACCTCCGACGGATATCAAAAGAGAAAAAGAAACTCTTTTCGTGCTGGTTTCATAAAAAAAATGTGTAGACAAGAGGGAAATGTCAGCAAATATAGTAATTTTTTCGTTGTTATAATTTGAGAGATGTTGATCGCGGGTATTCTGAACTTAACTTTAAAAAAATATGGCATATATTTATTTTTACTTGGATTCTATCGTCAATAGATTCAGTGATGTAGTAAGCAAGGCGGTATCTCGGATGAAAAAATTTGGTGAAACTCGATTAATATTCCTCTCATCTTTAAAGTTTTCATACTTTCAGGAATTATTAAATAAAAAATTAGGAGAGCGATATGCTAGAAATAACTAGCAAATAATAGGGGTCTATGAATTTCAAATGTAATTGAGCTAAGTACTGATAATATTTGAGGAAAATATGCGCTAAAATCACCGTTCTGTTAACCATGGCAGGGACGTAGGAAAAATTGGGCAGAGTGACATGGGGTGAAGTGTTGTGCTTACTCAAAACTTAGATTTCGGAAGAATGGAGACATCTGCTTGACTTTCGCAAAGCATGGTGGCAGGAACGCACTCTTCCTAGCTTAATATTAAAACCATACACATTGTTTATTTTTATTCATTGCTCATCAGTACAGATATGAAGTAAAAAATGAATTGGAGTGACGTAGGAATGCATTTGGGAAAATTTTAGATAATAGAATCGAGAGAAATGAAAAGAAAAACCAGTGTAAAATTTTACTCAGCATGGGAGGAATGAAAGGACCTGCTAAAGATTATCCTTTCTAAACAGAAAAGATAAAAATCGTAGTGGAAAAGGGAAATCAAATAAAGTACCATGGAACAATTAAAGAAAGACTTAAAACTTTGCGGGATAGACAAAGAATTTGAGTTGAGGCTCATACTGTAAAAAAAACTCCTCTTTGGAAGAGCATTCATACAAGAGAGGAGGGAGGAAAAACAGTGAAATGATATGAATCAGATAAAAAGAGTGACCTGTAATGTTCCATTCATGTTAAGAAGATGCAGCGAAACCAAACGAAGGTGAGGAAACTGACGAAATCCGAATAGGGAAATAATTGAAATTTACGAATCCAACATTAGCACTAAAAACAAAGGCTGTTTACAGAAAAGGAGTAGCGTTTTAAAACCATCCACTTAGTTTGAACAAACCAGATTTGTCTCAGTAACCGTTGGTTTAAAAAAAACGTGTAATGTCTAAATCACTTTGTCAATCTTTACGAAACGTTGGAATGCGATGGGCTGGATTCCCATGTCGCGTCAAACGCGAAGTCGCATCGACGCAAGGACTCTCGCAGTACGCCATTATGGTCGCGTCTGGGTTAATAGTTGTGGATTCACACAATATCTGCGACGCGATGGAGACCTGGAGTGCCGTTGAAAATCCCTTACCTCTTCTCCCTCCCCCCCTGTTGAGCAGAGGATTGTGTTGTAGTCCCCCTTGTGTTCTCTCGTCGTGGAGCGAGGATTTCAGGGGAAAGCCCTAAGCCCTGCGCACGCCATAGTCCTACAGCATCTTTTTTTTCATCCGACGGGTCTGTATGGAGGAAAACTCTAGGTTAGTATCCGCGCTGGATGTCCCGCTTGCCGTCATGTACCCCAGACTCAAGGGGATAACGTGGAAGACATCTGCTTGACTTACGCACGACGCGACGGCAGGGACGCACTCATCCTAGCGTCACATTACAATCACACACATTGCTTGCAAGTACAATAAGTGAAATTTACCCAGTTAGCAACATTTTTTTCTGCCACTCATGACTCCTGCAATGAGTATTTTGAACCAGATAAGGACAAGCTTACCTATTATTAACGGGAAAGATTTGTATGACCATTACTTGAGAATTTCCTACCTTACTACCTATAATAGTTGTACATGAAGAAATATCCACAAAAGATACAACTCTGAGGCATATTCGCATGCGTGATGGAATTTTTAAAAAATATATGGGTTTTACATCTGAAAAAGCAGCAAATACCTTTTGGTGCTTGAAACATGGTAATATTTTTACTAAGATGAAGAACTACTTTTTCGTACCTTTGAACTTTTAGTCATCAGGCATCTTCAAAGCAAGTTGAGATATTTTTGGCACGTGATATAACAGTTGTAAACCGCGAGGTATTATTCTTTCTCCTTGGTGAAAGTTTATCAATACGAGGTACAGCGTGTGCTGTTTTTGAAAATTAATGCCTGCCGAATTGGATAAAAGAAATTTTTCTGCTCATTGTGCGATCCTTTATTCCTTTTTTCTTCATTTATCCTCCGTAAGCAATAACTGAAGGAGCTGATATTGAGCTCAAAAAGATTGACCTGCCAAATGCTGAAAAATATCAGTGGGATGAATGTCAATTTAAGATAGAATATTTTATTTGACATCTTTACAATATGATAAAATGCACTTAATACAAGGGAACTTGGATTGAGTTGCGGGATAGTTTATTATTATATCGTCCGACATTAACTCACTGGGCTATAAATGAAAATCGTGATTTTCATAGACTCTCCAAACATTATTTTGCTCAGAGTGCGTGATGTCTTCATGTATTTGCTTTATGGAAAATCAAATTCCGAAGAAAGATCGACCAGTGTAGGTCTTATATTATTAAAGCCTAGATGAAAAATACGTCGTTCTCTTTCTCTCGTAATGAATTCGGTTCTCAGAAAAGCATATTATTAAGAATGTTATCTTTCCTTAAATTTGCTAAAGTGATCATTTGTAGACGGGCCAGAAAATTTAATAAAATCCATCGATTGGACCCACCCTCCCTCCCCTTCTCTTTTGTCCCTCTACATTCTCATCTGCCTCCAGCAACCGAATTATATAAAGGGTGCATTCCGAATCGTTTGGGCGCGAGGGAGAGGAAAGGAAGGGGTATCTTTTTTTCTTTTTGCTGCTCACGAGGCTGAAATCCGCTGGTAATCAATACTTCAAGACTCTCCCGAAGATAATAAAAGTCGAGCGGGTAAAAATGTCTGCAAATCCTACGCCGTACCGAGAGTGGGGGGGGGCGGAAGGGGTTTCTGAGTGTATATCGTTCACTGGCGACCTCGGTCGTCAAATTCAGTCACGAATCCTTGAAAAAATATGGGACGTTTTTATACTTCTTGCCGTTTTGCCCCGGTTGTATTTAGCATTTAAAAAACTTTTCCTTCCACGATGGTCACATAAATTACAAAATTAATTAAGTTCATATGTATTCATTTCACAATGAGATTTGAAATGTCTCCTGCCTTCAGCGATATCCCATTCCCCGCGATAATTCTTTCTTTCAAATCGAAAATAGTCCCGTTGTTTATCTGCTTTTTCATTTTTGTTCAAACTCGTTAAGGTGAAAACCGAATTACGCTCCGTTTTTCTGGAGTCATGTGTATCCAACTATAAAAATGAGACCTTTACAATAACTGAAGCTTGAAAGGAATGACCTTCGCTCAGTAGACAGATTCAGAATTTTGAGACAATCGCATTTTTTTCTAAGAGTTCGAGTGATATACTTTTTGTGCTGGACCATAAATCATTAATTGAACAAAATATCCAAGAATAACGGATCTAATAATTATTCATCAAGTTTTAACGTATGCATTGCGTAGTATATTTCTAAAAAGCTGCATTAAACGAATTGTTGCTTTTTTCATATACTCGTGTGATGGGTGGTATTACGATATCCGATTTTTGTGTTTCACTGCGCTTTAAATAGGCTAATTAATATTTTTTGCCCTATATAATTTGTCCATAACCAAGACATAATTTTAATCTTGTTTAACGAAGTGGGATTAAGGTATTTATTTCTTTTATTTTTCTCTGTCAGATTGGCAAAGAAGTTGAGGCAACATTTACTTCCGACCAAGACGGATGCCACGAAACCGAAAGCCACAGTGTTGCTGAAGTCATAATCGAGGAAAAATATTTAAAATTTTAAAAACTGACTTTTGATAAGCATTCGCGCGGAAGTTAAGTCTATCATACTTATATTTTTACCGTAAATCTACTTATTTGTCTCAATCAAGATAACTTTCAGGAAAACGCGTTCCAATGCCAATTATCCGTTGCTTAAAATCATTTTATTTAGTACCAGTTCGTTTTATTAGAGTATATCAACTAATGTATGTAAAGCGCCTAAAATCCTAAGAACCGTTAGGCATGTATTTCTTAACCCAAGCCGAACCTGACGTAATTCAAACGATGTTTCTTGTATATAGGACCTAAAGCGTATAATATATCACCTGTTTCATGTTTTAATTCAAAAATCCTAAACACGACAATGAAAAATATACGATCTTGGTTGTTTACTAAAGAATATCTAGAGGATGTTTTCTTATAGCTTTGATATTATTGGATACATGTACTGTAATTTAAAAATGCTTTATTTCCTTTATGTATGTGTACATAACCCATTCTGTAAACGATGGCAGCCATAATTCAGGTCTACCTTCATGACTACCATAAGTAACTCCCAGATTTAACCAAAGATATTATGTTGTAAGCATTCCCTGTCGGAGTAATAAATCATCATTATTAGTATATTATCAGGCAACTAATGATCAATCAACCGAGTGATGCTTTTATTGATTGATAATTTAATTAGTCGGTTGTTTGAGGAGGACGATAAAGTAGCCGCTCATCGATTGATTTAGGAAACCTTTTTTTTTGCCAATGTGTCTTTTTATTTGGGCAAATAACACCAGATGACACTCAATGGCGATGCATTTGTGCCGTATGAAAATAATTCCATCTAAAATAGTTTGTTTAAGATAAAGGGAGAGCGCATTGATGGCCGAAGGGAGATGCCGAGGAAGAGTGTCGCGAATTTCTTTTTTTGAATTCTTTCCCCGGTTCGTGAGCACCGACCAGTGGTCTTAATGACCACCATACAGCCCACCCCTTCCTTTGGGAACACTTGACCGCGTTTCGTGTGCACTCTGGTCTCAAACTTCCCTTCCCTCTCCCTCTCCTCCCCCCCCCCAACCCACCCCTCCTACCCCCCAAATGGACCACGCAACCGTCCCCGAATTTAATCACGGGACATCACCATGCGGCGAGGCCGAAACCTTCTGCTGCTAGTTAAAAGCTTCGTGGTATGAGGGAAAGAGATACCAGATGCTGTGGAGATCAGCCCCCTCGTAATGATCCTCGATTTCCATCTCCATCCGGCGAATTGGAGTGGACAATGTGCGGAAGCAGTGGCCGGCTGTATTTCGACGTCCGTTTGTCTATGCAGAATGTAAGATCTGAACGATGAGGGAACTCATGTCGGCCATGAATCAAGATATACAGATTGTACAACCCAAAACCCCAGAAGTTCCACTCCTCCCCAGGAAGGGATATTTTCCCCAGTGGTTTCCTCGCTAGAGACTTCCCAAGCACTCAAACAGGACTCTACAATATTACAATGTGACGACGCCGGAGTTTGTGCAATATTGAGGCCCCGCTCGCCTCAAAACTATCCCTTGATTTTGTGACAGCAAATTTCTGTTCAATCGATGCCTGTCATTTTGTATCCAAGTGTACTATAAACGATTTCTTCTAAAGTTTTCCCCAGTAATCAAGAGAAATCACTGTAATAGAGTATATTCAGGAAAATGTATAATGAAAGAGTTGTAAAATTAAACTATACATCTTTGATATCCATCCGACATGAACCATGAGAGATAAGTGGGTGTTGGCAATCATAGAGTTTCATAGATAAACTTAATATCAAGAAAACGTTAGGGGTTTTTTAATATTTCATTTACAGTTTCACCGATGTTCAATAGGCTAATATTATTCGCTTGACTACCTTCTTGCCATTATATTTAAATTCCACCATCATTAGCACCAGTCCCCAATAACCGTTGTACAATTATTTACTAGCATTAGCCTGTGTACCCTTTTTTATTCATTACCAACCAGCCACTTTATCAAGATGACGAGTGATGGCTTGAAGATTGTGACTTAAGTGCTTTCTGATGGAAAAAAACAACTATTTTAGATTGATAACTATTGTAAGTTTACCCAAGCAGAAAAATTTACCTTGGTCGGAGCCAATCGGGCGTTCGGATCAATAATACTTACTCTTGTGATGGACTCCCTAGGTAAAAGGCAAGAAATGCGAGCGGGATACCATCATATCGTACTCTGGATTTCGTTTTTGGGGGGCGGAGGTGGAAGAAATATCGACACATCTCTTAAAAACTCAAAGCCACATAAGCGGGCGGGCAGAAACAAGTCCACTCGACCCATTGCTAGACCTTCTCATTCGGAGCGTTGTAAATGCTATGGACGATGCGGACGCGTTAGCTCGACTCCGTATATTTGCATCACAAATTCCGACTCGCCGACAATTTTTGCGACATTCAATTTGCATCGCACGGCGACGCTCAAGTGTCGCGAGGGAGCGGTGGCTGCTTCGCACGACCCCCAAGAGGAAGCAGCACTACCGCACCCACACCACACCGGGGAGGATTGCGATGACTAAGGCGGAATCTCGCCGCTCACACGGGGTGGGAGTGGGAGGAAGAGGGGCGCTGGTGTGGAGATTGAGAGTGTGGTAGTGGGGTGCAGGAGAGAGGAAGGGTGCCTTACCTTAGGCTTTTGCGTCATCCCCCTAGTCATCGGGTCAAGAGAGGGTTACGGGATTTGAGAATTGAAGTAGTCGGATAAAGCTGGCGGGAGGACTGGGGGAAGGGGGAATTGGTGGTGGGAGGGAATATTGGAGTGGGTTAGGGAAAAAGGCAGTTTGAGCCCTGTATACACGACGACATTCCTCGCGCCAGAGTTGGCGCGGGAAGTGGCTTGGCGGTATATATATCCATGCTTACCACCAAATCGCATGTTACCTGCTGGTATACAATAAAATCGCCTACAATTGCCTTGATCCTGTTTCCAATATGACGCACTCGATTTTTTGTAACGATCTGGCGGCACTTGTGTGAGTATTTTCGCATTCAAATGTTTGTAAACAGGGACATATCAAAAATTAGAATTTTGAAACGGAAGTGTTGAATATTAACACATAAAATGAGCGAGTGTTAAAATAGATTTTAAAAATATTTTTCATCCTTGTTTTTATGCTTTCCTCTGAGTATGTTTTGCAAACACATGATCGTTGAGTATGAGACCCAAAGCATGCAAACAAAGACAAAGGGAAGCTGGCAATAACAATTACGACGATGAATTACCTCTAGTCAAATAAATATCGCATAGCTTCTGCATCTGTAATGGTTAATAATACGTCCTGAGCGTCATTCACTTCAAACGAAAAGGAATCATCCGCGCTGTAGTGAGTAGCGGTTTGATCACTGGCTAAGACTTTGTTGTCCATAGCGGTGAAATGTTGCTCGGCACCTAATATCGCTATTCCACCCTATATGTATATTGTCTGGCGCAGGTTTACAGGCAAATTCTTGCGCAATAAATGTTCCCGCAGGCTTAATTGTGGGTAAAGGCACGTGAGAAGGGATAGGACAAGGGGTGTTGAAAAGGATCGGGTCGGCGTTTAAGGTGAGTGGATGTTGGGAGGAAGGGATTTTCGGCTGCGAGAGATTTATTCCAGATTAATTCAAGGATTTATTAAACTCCCCTTCGGGGACAAATTAGTCTCCCGGGATGAGTGAAGACAGGGGGGAGGGACGTGAAATTTATCGAGTCCGTGGCGAGTCCGCAAATTTCGTACCCAAACTCTCGCCCTCTTGAGTATCGCAGATTTTCTTCGCTGATTACTTAACGATTGATTGCTCCGGAGTAAATTACCCAATCCACAGGAGATATAGGTGGGAATCGTGCGAAGCAAGCAAAAAGTCAACGTAGGTGGATGATTTTAAGTCCTCATAAATACACTTAAATTATATCGCATCGGTATTTCTCACACCTATACACAGCGGAAGAGTAAATGGTGTTAGAGGAAGAAGTAGACAAAAAATTCATGGCTGAATGTTCCGTGCGAGAGGAGGAATAGTATGAGCATTTATAATTGGGGAGCGTGTATGAAGCAATAAATTATTTATTTTTGGGAAATTCGTAAAATTTTCATAACATAATCATGGGTTATTTCCAATTGCCTGGCGAAGATTAGCGCCCAAGGAAACAGAAGAAAACGCACGAGCGCACAATGAAACAGACAACTGAAACGCTTCCTCGGTAATTTTTCCAAGATGGCGGAACAATAGCCAAAAATAGTGGTATAAACGTTTACTCGTGGTTTAAGCCATAGTGTCAACTCATTTTATTCTAATTATATCGATTCATATAGCATTAAATAGTTATCAATATCAATAATCGAGTCAAATTTAATCATTGTAGTATAAAACAAGAACATCCAACATGTCAATGTGGTTTCAACTGACCGTTCGCAAAATTACTATGTAACAAGTCATATGATCAGCACACCAAATTTTATACAAAATTTGTCCCCTTTACAGCTGCCATCATACGGCGCTGATGCAACTCAGATATGCCCGGGAATGTGAGGTTCAATTTGATACTGCCAACGTACGAGGCTGATTTCATGTTAAAAAATGGTTAAGTTAAAAAACATTTGCCCCTGGAGTATTAAAAAATACCGCACACAAAACTATTAAAATATATCTCAAGAAATGAAGGAAGCTTTTCTTTGACAACAATAGATGTTTTGTTCAATTCCGTTGCTGATCAAGCTTTTCTCTCATAAAGACATTATTAAGTCAGTTTATAAGTAAAAGAAGCGTATATATATAGATGCACGAAAGGATTGAGCGGGATCGATATGAGAGGGGAAGGGGAAATGGACAAAGGAGAAGAATTTGGTGGAAAAAAATGGGAAGAAGAAGGTGTAAGAGGTACAAGTCAACAGATTAAAACAATTTGCAAAAGACTTCGAACAAAATGCAAATCATAGCGGGCCACGACGAAGAAAGTAGAGAGGGAAGGTTTTTGGAAAGCAAGGGTGAGTGGAATGAGGAAAAAATGTCATGAAGATGATTCTCATTGCTTCTGGATGCGGGCCGTGTTTCCTACATTTCGAGAAAATTGCTCAGTAACTTGTATCACTGCCTTGATCAGGAGTCATAAGTCAAAACTTTGGAAGGCCAGTGCGATTAAAAATAGAATTGTGGACTGTTTAAAAAGTTTGATTCATTTCATGTGAACGTTGGAGCACCGCTGAGTAACCCCAGAAAAACGTTAATTTTACTGCCTAGTGTAATACTCAACGAATCCGCATGACCAGTTCATTAACTTTCATTCAATAATACGACTCCCGAGAGCAGCCATCAAGATGCACCCATTCCGCCCGGATTGCGGGGTAGTATGTAGATTTGGATGAGGCACTAAAATTACGAGGCCAAGTCCGTATTGAGACTGGTCCAACATTTGGATTCATTCCTTACCCGAGTCTCCAGGATCACGTGACCGGCGATACAGTCTTGAGTGGGAGGAGCTGGTGAATTGGAGAAAATAGGAGTAGATCCAGGAAGAAGATCCATTTCTTCCCGAGAAGGAAAGGAAGGCAGGGTGCCTTATTCAGGGAGGACTCAAAATTTCCTAAACCCGATGAAAAAATGTTGACAACACGGAAAATACCATTTTTTAAATTTATTATTACTCTTCAGCACTACATCCCTTTTCGGGTCTGGGCCTCTCCGACTAGTCTTAGTTAGACTCCAACTCAGACTACGTTAGCTAGTCATCACGATCTCTTGCAAGCGTTCTCCATTATCTAATCCTCATATTTTTCAGACATATCTTTCATATCATCCAACCATCTTTTCCAGGGCCTTCCTCTGTGTCTTCTACCATCTGGAAGTCCTTGGTATATCTATTTGGCATTTCTATCTTCAAGCGTTCTCTCCACATGTCCTAACCAACTATATTTGGTCAAATCGCGTCAGTTTTATGAAAAAAGTTAATATTGTTCCTCAATCAAATTATTAACGCGTCATTTACTCCAAATGCTGACTTGTAGAAAAACGTGCCCTTTGTTTGATATAAACTTCAAAATTGTACCATAACAAGCTACTTTTTCGTAAAATTAACTCGGGCCAGCGTGGTGCATGATGTAAGAATGGGTAAGATATGGGTATAATTGGTATTTTTTAGTACAGACTTAAGACCATTCACGAGAGTAAACTATTTTTAAGAGTTGTGAATTAATTTTTAATGTGAATTTTCCCTGAGAATTGAATGGCAATTGAACGAAGGTATCAGTACTAGACTAATTCATTGAGTTATTAAAAACTGATATCAAAATACTGAAGTTCTGTAGTAGAAGTAGTCTCCTCAACGTGTACATTATTTTTTTCAAATACCTAACATTTTTCATCAGTTTAGGTATTAGTTTTATAAATAATACAAGCGTAAGTTGGAATTCGGTATTTGTCTTGACTGGTAGAGCGCTATTCGCAATTTGTCGAGGATCAAACGTCACAGTCCCGATATTCTCGAGGTTCGACGGTTCTAAATTGTTCCCAAAATGAAGGTTCCGGGAAGAGATGAGGGGACACAAGACGCTGGAAATTTCTCGAAGAAGAACGTTCCTGGTGGAGGGAAGTTGGCGTGTGGAGGGGTTGGGAGTAAGGGAAGTACCCTGATGCCAGGCAGGGAAAGGAAGAGAGGGGTATAGGACGTAGAAAGAGGAGGAAAAAAAAGGTTCTATTTTCGTTCCCTTACGGAGGCAGTAAAAGGGTTATTCTGCTGATCGCGCGCTCGGCCGCTTCCAAGCCATTCGTCCGCCGGGCCGTCGGAGGGGGGAAGGCCGGGGAACTTTAAAGACGTTCTCCCCCGCAGGGCCCCGGTTGCGAGCACATGTGAGCGATCGTCTACCAGTTCCCTCCCGACTCGCCGTCGTCTCAACCGGGACGGAGACACCCTAGGGTTCGTCCCAGTCTCCGTTTTTGTCCCTTTTTTTATACGTCTCTTCACCCCAATGCGCCACATTGTCCGCTTAGGAGCATACCTACCTCCAAATCCTTTAGGATTCTGCATTATGTCTGTGTTGAGTTTTCTGCTCCCGTTATTTTTTGCTCCCCTTTCCTTTCAGTCTTAATTATGAGTCGAGACTTATCGGAACAAGACGTAAAATCTTTTCAGAATATTTTTTTTGTCTGCTTCATAAGTTTTGACAAGTTGAGAGAATGGGTGAGAGTCGAATAACAAAGCAGATTTAAAATATAGTGGGAATGAATGATGTGGCAGAAACGGGTAGACCGAGAAAATTATGGGGGAATGTGGTGAAGAATACTCTTATGAGAAGGTATATTTCGAGTCTTTAGGAAATGAGGGTGATAAAAAAGCAATGCACGATGGTAACTGAAGAAAAACTGCTAAACAGGGATAAAATAGTAGGTAGGAAATCGTTAAATCAGATTTACAGGCTTATCAGCGAGAATCAGATGTTTTTGACAGCATGTCTCCAGAAAAAAACAGCGCGATGAGCGAATATTTATTTATGCTTTTTTTTACTTTGGACAAAAATATCAAACCGTTCGATCTGATTCTTAATATGATCTATGACGTTCCCCTACGTTTTTCCTGCCATTCTTATTGCTGATATTCGATGATTGATTCATGTTAGAGTTTATTTTTTGCTATATCCAATCGCAAACCCATCTCTCTGCTTTGATCAATGGATTGATAATCCGTGCCATGTTTTACATATTGATGTGTACTGTAAACTTTTCAATGCAATCTAATTTAATCATTTTATTTTTGTATAATTCACAGAATTTTTTATTTAAATCATACACAATCCGCAGTTTTATGTTGTGATGTCTCTAAATTCTTTGATGCATGATATATGCTAGTTGTCAAGTTTTTCCCTTTTTGGGGTAAAACTGGCAAATAATAGGAGATATAACGAAATATCCTAATTTTTTTCCTCACCTACGTATACGGATTAAGTTTTACATTATAATAATAGTTTTCAAGAAGATGCAATCCTCTCCTGCTAAAAAAACCTTATGGCTGGCAATTGTCATTGCCATAAAATGAGGCTCACCCAAGGTGAAAACTATTTTTGTGTCTGTTACAAAATTTAGAATCCGATAAGGAGATGGTAGGACCCTCATATTGTTACTAAAATTAAAACTTTCATCCTAAAAATTTATTTGACTGGGTAAATATTAAAAGGAATAAATATTTGGTAAGATTTTTTTACTAAACTAAAGAGTTTTTCCCAAGCTGAAGTAATCCGTCCCTAAACACTATAATTGCTTTTCTTAAGTCTCTTAATGCTGTTGTATGCTTGGCGAAAACTGTAGCTATTTCTTTTCTTTGTTTTTTAAGCAAATAGCAGAAAATACCAGAAATAAGAATATTTATTTAACATTAATAATTTAAATAAGAAAATATTTTAAATAAGAAAATTTAAAAATAAAAGAAATCTTGGCCTAAGAACTGATGATTTATTAATGATCTGGCATTTAAGGCAGTTGTTAAAATTATTTTCTCTCACGGGATATGACCATTGTTTACAGACACTTGAAATGCCCCATTGTCTTCTTTGTATCACATGAGTGACTCTAGAGCAAGGCACGCTCTTAAAAAACGTCTCCAAAGGATGCTGTGGGTCTTCTCCATAACCGCAGGGGAAACAGGGATTGTCCATACGATTCTGGAATAAAAACACTTGATGTAAAAAATCCTACAACGCGTGGCCCTGTTTGAAAGCATTAAAGGAAAACATGCACCCCCAGATCTCTCTAGAAATAAGAGCGTCCCCTTGCATTATGTACACAAGTTTCGTTGTAGCCTAGAAGGAAATAAAATGAAAAAAAAATCCTTTAAGAGACCCTAGGGGCATAGTGAGCTTGGAGGTGAAAGAAAGAAAGATACAAATCGTAGTTGAGATAAAAGAGTGGGGATGAAGATTAAGAAATGTGTCTTACCCGCCTCCTTGGCAAGCCTCCACTCATATCTTACAACGTACATATTTTTTCCGCCCGGCAGTAGGCGAAATAAACGGCAACAGAATCCAATATCCATTAGCTTTCGAAAAAAAAAAGATTATACGATGATAGAGCGTTTATATCCCGTGACCCAGATAGCAGCTGGGAGAAATTACAGCCGTGTGAGGGAGTGGTAAAGACGAGCATATGAGGGGGAATGTAAGCAGAGATTTGAGCGCTGAGGCGTGTGGTCGAGGGGGTGACGACATGAAGTCCAATGCCGTCGGGGACGAGAGCGTTTAGAAGGTCCGCACACAAGGGGAGGACACTCCCGTGCCTGTGCGAGGTCCGCCATGCTGCTGCGCCCATCGGGAAAGAAGTTTGGGAAGTCGGACTGCATGTTGGTCGGGTGGGAGATGAAATAAGTTTTCCTTCCATTCAAAAGCCGCTATTTCGGAAGGCATCATGTGTGAAAAAAATTCTCCCGCTCTGGAAAACTGCTATGTGGTCTCTGGTAAGTTCTAGTTTGGGTTTACGGGGGCGGCGATTCTTAAAACGGCGGTTCAGCAGTAATAATAGCGTCAGATCTCATCCATGCTGGGTTTTCCGGTCGGAGATAAAACCAGTAGGCGTTCGGCCAAATGATGTCATCCGTGAGTAAATTCTTCGCTTATTCACTCAGCAGACCTGATCATTCTATTTGTTAGGCCATTATATCTCATAAAAGTCAATTATTTTGTTTTAAAACCTTCTAATTAAGTCCGTTGCTTACAATTACACACTGATTATTCCAAACATTCAATAAATCGAACACAGTCGCCGTTTTCTTCGCAAACTTTGTCGTTTTCTAGAGCACGACAAAAATTGTTTTTTTATTTGTCTTCCTCATGACTGATTTCAATATGACGCGTTTCTAGGCCGTATCTAAATAATAATGAACATATATTTGATGGTATATACCAATCCTCTGCTTCACAATGACATATTTATGTCGGGATACATAATAAAAAAATTAAGACGGAAATTATTTGTTCTTTTTATTTATGGGCTATAATTATCATTTTTATTGATATCCAAAACTTCTGACCATCGACCAAAAATTTTCATGACGGTCAATTCTAAATTTTTATCAGCCCTGTTCTTAATTCAGATTCGGTTTAAATCTTCCCTTCTTATATATTAATTAATACTCACTCCTTGCATCGCAGAAATTTAAATGCCATATTATTTGGATAATTAGATGCCTAGTCGGTGCTCAGAAAAGTTTTGGTTTTGAATAAGATTTACTGGCGCATTATTATGAGTCGTCTATATCGTCACGACGCAAGACTTGTATCGCCCCATTCAACCCCTGTCTTGATGGCCAGAGCTCTTTCAACCGCCAGATACCGGGATGGGATGATGGTGTGCGTTCCAGTGTTCAAACATGTCGTCTGTCATCCATCCTCTTGTTCGCCCTCTCGACGTTAAACACAGGACGGGCCTTAATTACTTGAGCCTTAAATTTTTAACACCGTGTTCGACGTCTGAAACAAGCAAAAACTCTCGTTAGTGAGATGTGGCAACATCACAACCGGCCACGATGAGGCGGCGCTGAAGAGCGGTCACAAATAAACGCAATAATTAATCACGGACAGGAATCGGAAGTGCAAATGATGCGGTCGATGATCGACGACAATTGCCATTTTTTATGGTTTACTATAGCAGGTCAAATCCGACGAATTGCGACGCTGCCATTACTTCGCCTGGCGAATCGCAACCACATTTCGCCTAAACAAATTGCTTAAAGAGGGAGAGGTCATTGAAAATTGTTTGCTGCTTATCGGATGCAGGGAATGATGCTACCAATAAACTGCGTTTTGTTAAGACCTCTTATATGCACCTTTTACTACTTTTGTATGAACCTATGTAGGTACATTTATGACTCTGTAATTGCATCAGACACTTGCATTTTTTTAAGACTGCGCGTTTTATCAATCAATGAATTGGTGTTTTCCAGGCACTGTCAGAGTTGGCGAGAGCAACGTGGCTCCATTTTTAGCTCACTATCAGCGAAATTCGCCATAAGAACCACGGTACAGCTGTCGCACCTGACGGACGGACTGAAAAATTTTTATCTCTATCTTAAAAATTCGGTTTGTTTCAACACAGTTACTTCCAACCCCTTGGAATGATTCGAGAAACTTTTGACGTACATGTTATTTAAGAACTATAAATATAAATAAACTAAATGAAAAGCACATGGATCTCAATGACCCTTATTTGGACCCTATTTTAAATCAACTTCATCCTCTTGAAGAAAAGCATTGGATTAGGTGCAAATTTCAAGGTATTTTCTCATTTAAATTGCTTGATTCATATTATAGGTTTGAAATGTTTAGTATAGAATGGCTTTTGCTTTTAATAGTTCTTGTATCCTATTTGCGTATTTTATTTATTTTTGCCGTAAATTTGAGTTTTGGATTCAAAATTGTTGAATTTTTTAATTTTTCTGCACTATAAATTTTTTTTTTACTTGGCAACCACAACTTAGGTTTTAGCTTTTTAAAGGGAACTTATACCGGAGACATTGGTTACGCGATCGATATAACAGAATTTCCGCGAAATTTTAGTGAGGGTGCTTTCATCTCAGTCTCTCAAGGATAATTAATGACTACTAATGGTGTATACATTTTGCACGCCATTTTGAAAGGATCAAATCAATCCTAAGCAAGATTTTAGTTTTGCTTCGTCCCATTGAAGTTCTTTGGGCTCAATCTTGTAGGATTTGTTCATATTTATCAACAAAAAATTAATACTTTTTATTTTATTAACTTATATACATGTATATTTCCTGTAAGTATTTTATACATTCGCTGTATACTTACATATCTACCATATAGTGCGACACGTACACAATACATCGTTTCACGAGGATGAATAAAAATTTGTTCTGTCTGGACGCTAATGCCGACCAAATTCATATAAATCACTTCTAATTAGGATGAGTAATTATTACTCCACATGGGATTGGGATTATTTTGGCGCCATCAGCCGGTGTGTAGCCCCTCGCCACGAATTCACGCCTCAGAAATCTACAAATTAGGCAGTTAATGCGGAGCTAGCTCTCACGGATTCACCCGGCTCACTCATCGACCGATGGCGCTAATTACCGCAGTGCATGAAGCGCCCGATATGGAGAGAGAGAGAGAGGTCGTTTCGCTGATGCGGGAGTCGGAAATTCGGCGCTATCCACCGCCAAAATGGAGAGGGAATGTGTCATCGATTTCATCTAAATCTACGCAAATTCCGTGAAACCTGCCCTGAACGGTGCGGGACGTTTGGCGCACAAGCACTGATCGGAAAGGGTTTTTAAGGGAGACGGCAGTCAAAAGGGTTTAAACGCTTTCACCTCCGCGAACCACTATTGCGCATGGATTGTTTAATGACTTTTTCCTTTAAATTATCCGTTGCCATAACATGACAAAGAATTAAGCAATCAAATCTGAAAGGCTGATACGTGTAGTTGTATTAATGTGTCAGGAGACTTCTTTCGATGGTATGATATGATCACGACAAAATTATCGATGCGGTAATGTAACCGACTAATGGGCGAGTAAAATTGAAAGTTATGACCATGATACGATTAAAATTGAACGGGTCCCGTATTTACGACTTTCTCTCGATGAATGCTTCCTTGGAAAGGGCATGTCATTGATTCATGTCTCTTTTAATCAACTCGTGTCATTGAGGGCTCTCCAAAGATGTATAGACGGTTGTACGTTTGTCTACATTTCTGATATTTTCAGATACTTCTCCAATATTTTATGTTAATTTCAATTCAAATTAAATATCAAATCAAAATACCAAGCGCATTCAAAAATCTAAAAAATTACATCAGGATTTTTAATGGGAATACTGAATGAAAATGTGCTCTACGCAAGTCTACGTGTTAATAGTTTGTCATATTGCCGGTCAGTTACAGCCAAGAGCGGGTGAAATGTGCAAGATACAGGTTAACATGGAATTAAGTGCACTGTGAAGGGGTTGAGTTGGTGATTTTGACTGAGCAGGCCATCCGGAGATAGAATAAGACTGTTCATTTGAAAAATATGACACTAAGTTTGAAGCATAAGATATCAGAGATGGAAAAAGCGTTTTCTGCCTCTTATACATCAACTAAAAGCTAACTGTTGTCGGTGTTTATTCATAAAAACCTCTTTTCCCTTTAAGCTTCTAATTGGCAGTTTTGTGTTAAAAAACATTATTTTACTTTATTCGTTTATTCTTGTTCCATCTTTCTGCACATCTGCATGCGTCAGCATTTTGTGACAACGTTTCTCCTTTGTTAAAGGAGGCATCTTACAGACAAATTCTTAGTGAAGCTGAAGTCTCCTCATCGAACGGGAGAGAAACGTCGCGAAGCGCTGACTTAACGCTTGCTGACTGCTCAGGAAGACGGAACCAAACTACTTATTGAAGACAGTAACTGGCATCTTGTACATATCTGAAGCCTGTTTTTCTCCGAAAAATAATCAATACAAGGCTATATTCCAAAATTTTCATGTAGGATTAATAAGTGACTGCAATAAATTTTATGAATCAGAGGAGGTTTTCTTGAAAGCATTCCCAATTTGTATTTTCCTACACAAAACATTAACGGTCCGACGATGAATACATACGTTTCAGTGTATGTACTGCAGAACTGATCCAAGAAACATGATCTATTGAGCATTTCAAACATTGAGCATAGGATTTTTTATTGCCCTGTTCTCTAGCTCCATCTCTTCCCTTCTTTGGCTTATGAATAGGGCAAAACGAGCCACGGAGAAATCTCTTAGCTCATGTATTTTACACAACCACAGAAAACAACTCGTTTGTCCATCGGAGTATCAATTGAATAAGTACCTATGTACAAACACAGTCCTGCCGTAAGTGGTAAATAATACACATAGGTGGATAAGGAACCCACGACCCTCGCGTTAGCTGTGAGAGCTTTGCCCAGCCGCCACTGGGAAAGAGGCCGATGCGTGAGCTCGCAAGCACCGTTGTCCCAGAGAGCGCTCTCGACCACATGTCCCGAAGCAACGCGGGCAAGCATAAATCCTCCACGCCTTCACGCTCAACCCGCCGGGCTTTTGTCATGACTCCATTCTCTCTGGTCCTCTTTCTCTGTATTTTCTCTCCCTTCTTTCACGGCGCCCTTTTGAGTTCTTTACTCATGCCCTCTACATCACGATGGAAAAAGCAAGTCGGCGCAGGGATGGGATAGGTGGGAGTAGCGCGCGTAATGGACATAGCGTAGATGACAGGCATAGCTTATGAAACGAATTAAGATGGTTGGAGCGATTTTTTTATGCACAGATTTTATTGAAACATTGCAAAATTGTACCTATTAGTAACATGTAGAGATAAAATCAAAACAAAACTAAATGTTACCGATTTGATTTCTTGACAATTCAACGCTATTTTAACGCTAAACTTTATAGCTCTTGATATGTATTTGAAATTATTTGATGAAAAAAGGACATTTTTTCTCCTAAACATGGAAACAATCGTTTCATGTCCTCATAATGGTCGCTACTAAATACCAAGTTGTCTCGCCTTATTAAAAACTCGTATTTACTAATGATATTTGCTTTAATTTCTATTTCCGCCCCTTAACCCAAGTCATACGCTTAACCCAACCCAATACGCTTTGATTGAGACTAAATTTTTCAAATGTAATTCTTGCATAATTTACATCATAACATGTATGGTTATTTCAAACATATAAATAAATGCACTTAAGTGAAGTGCGGTCCAAGAATGTATTTCGACTTACGTGGAAAGTTAATAAGATGTGTACTCTGGCTCATGATTAGCACTCAAACATGTTAATGTTAACAATGAGCAAAGTATGTATAGGCGTTTTTCACACCACTGTAAAATGCACAAATGATTTGCTGCGTTGTCACGCGCACAAGTGCCAAGATATTCACCAACTGGATGGAATTCACTGCAAAACAAATCATTCGTCTCGACCAGGATTCAATCCTGGGTCACTAAAATACCGATCGGATGCAAGGTTGGTGAAAAGAATCATGGGTTGGATGTGCTAACTGGAGAAACTACCTATAGTAATGAAATTATCTTTCCTCTGATTTATAATTGTGAAATAATCTTTTCTAAAGGCAAACCGGCATTTCCGAGATCCGTTTTCGAAACCCGACTGAGTCAACTGATTGATTTTGAGTCACCCGGGACTAGCCACGGATTAAACTTTTACGGAGTCACCCACAATGCACAATTGTGCGAAATTCCACAGAGGAAAAATCATCGGCCTTGATCGGGATCACGGTCAAGGCGGATGATTTTTCCTCTGTAGAATTTCGCACCATTGTAGGTCAACTGATGTTTTTATGGCGAATTTCATCCCTTTGGTGAATATATCCAAAGGGCGCATTAAACGGTACGAGTGTACGACCTTGGCAGTTCCAGATATAGCTATGAAGAAAGATAAGGCATTAATTATAATATATATACAATTCTTTAGGAGGATTGGTCTGAGGATAATGAAATTAACAACCTCTTGTCAACGTTTCGCGGCTTTATTTCTGCGTCATCAGAAAATGAGATAGTGTGATTAAAATCTACCCACAATAAAATTAATAGTAATTAATACATGATTTTATCGTGGCCTAATGTTTCAAGTCATTTAAATTATGGTGGGATATGTCCGCGAATGCACAGAATCCAGAATTAATTTACTCTCACTTGTTTGTAAGATTTAAGGAAACTAAATATCCGTCTTCACTTTCGATTAGCATTATTCCCTCCTCCTTATTTGTCTCAATGGTAACTAGGACACATGCTGACGCGTTGGTTGCTTCAATCGTTTCTTTCAGAGATTCCTCACTCTTCACCGGGGGTCATCAGCTTCTTTAATGCGGTCAATGATAAACCGTATGGACGCAAGTTGGTTCGAGCCTTCATTTAAAACATCATTTAACCCTTGTTATGCTTGCTAACGGGGTGGTAGAAGAGAGATGAATTAGTTAAAGGTGATTTTTATTCATGCGGTTGGACCCGGCCTCGGGGACGTGACCGCATACGGGAAGAGGAACTGGGGTCCTCGGAGAGGTGTCCTCAAGGAGATGGATGGAGGAAGTGAACTGGGAGACAAATGGGATGTCGGAATGGGGGTAAAATGATCGGTGATAGGTAAAATTAGGGAGCGGAAGAGAGGTGAGGAAACTTCTAGAACGCCTGCAGGCCGTTCTCGTCTTCCTTTCTCAGAGTCCACACTAGGAAAAAAATTTGCATAAATTATACCATCGCTATTTCAAACATTTAGAAAACAATCATTCTGGAAAGTGCAAAGATACTAAACGATAAAGGAATCGCCGGATGATCAAAGTTTCGGGAACCACGGCTCCTCTTGACCCCCTCACTCCACTGTACGGTCGGCTATCGGTCAAAATAATAAGCTGTAACTACTCAAAAAAAGGACCAGACTAGAAGAATTAAAGATGAAAGGGCAGTTAGAAAAATAAATGAACGCGAACAGATGACGTCCGTTGTAGATAATGACAAAAAATGTTTTTTGAAATAGGGGTTGTAGGTGAGGGAAAAGTAATAATATTATTCGTGCATAAAAAATCCCAGTGTTTGTTTGCTTGAGAGCTTCGAGATATGTGCTTTCAGAGCCAAGAGCCATATTTTTTACCCCAATCCGAACTTTACGAGGCGCAATTATAGCGATCTAACTAAGAGGCTATAACTTTTCTAAACAAAGAATACTAAACTGGAAGAATAATTGAAGAAAGGACAGTTGGAAAAATAAATGAAAGCAAATAGACGACGGCTGGTGTAGATAGTGACAAAAATTACTACTTGTAAAAGGGGTTTTAGGTGAGAGGAAAGTAATAATACTATTCTCCCGTCCCTTTCGTTATTTCTATAATTCAAAGCGGAACCGTGACCCGGAAAATATGGCCGGCTTAAAAAAAATCCCAGCGCGAAGTACGGACGCATACACGTACACTGGTAGGTCCACCAACCAACACCCTAGCAGAAATGCGCGCACGGATTTGAGTGTTTTCGTAAAGGGGTCAAGGCATTTCTTCTTTGATTCGCGGGAACTTCCGAGCAACCTAGCGGGAATGATGAGACAGGTGTAAGGGTGGGGCTCTCACCAGGGAAGGGTTGATATGCTGACCAACCATTGCGACTCAATGGACGCGTGGTTTCGGGGTTTGGCGCCTGGGAAGGATGCCTGATGACGATTTTTCAAGTTTATTTGTTTTTTTTTACTCTCTTGGTCACCCTCGTTGAGTGTGAGGAATGCAGGGACGGGGTAGGAAGAACAAAATGGGTCGGCGACATCAAAGGAAAAGCCCGGGGAGCGGGGGAGGAGTGAATGGTTCAGGCACTTCTTAGTATTATCAATTTACTATGGAAATGATTGAAAATAATGGGTAAAAACATTTTTTACGAGAAGTCTCTGTGCTAAAAATAGGGTTGATTTACCGCACGGTTAGCAATGAGTTTCTTATTTAAATCAACCGTTTTTACACTACTTTTTATGGCGAACAACGAAATGCGAGAACAAATTATCTTATAACTAAAGGTTTATATTCAAGATGCCTCCAAAAAACTTCATAAATCGAGATTGGACTTAATTAAAGCAAACCACATAATATTTTTAGAAGAACTTTCTCATTTTAGTGGAAGGATATCATTTTTCCATTGATAGAAACATATAATCCACGTACCTCACTGTTTTCCGAGATATTTTCCGAATAATACAAGTCGTTTTTCATCATACATGGTTTGGATATTCACTCCGAAGAGACTTTCCATTTCAATTACGAATTTCTAAGGAAAAGAGTGCGTAATAAATTAAGAGTGTGTAGTTTTTATGCTTTCCGAACAATAAAAAATTAAATTAATTACTTGCCGAATTAAATTGTATAAAATTGCAAGCTAATCTTCGGTTATGGAAGCATTTTTAGCTTTGCGCTTGAAAATGATAAGTCATGTTGGAGCCTTGAATGGATAGTTAATTAATGAGTCTCAGTCATAGATGTTACAGTGTTCTCATCATGCTTCTTACAGTTATTTAAATAAAATTTTATTACGGTCTATATGTTGGCTAGAGAAATAATCGCCCAATCCACATTAAGATCCAAATTTAATTCCCTAAAGTTGGTATACTCATTACACATATGGGAGTCTTTTAATATGCAAATTTCCGTGAAGAAACTCACTGCAATACGAGTATAACTCTATGCCTAAAATGGCGATCAACATGGTTTAGGGGTGAACAAACAAAACTTATGTTTGGCAACATTGTTTCTTATGAGGCACACATCGTGAAATAAATGTGCCACAGTCTATACCATCTTAAGAGCCAATGCGAGCAATCAATATGTTCACCTCACTTTGAGTGCGGTCTTTGAAAATATATTGAGTTACCATCGTGACTCCCTGCTCACTTCTCACCACCGCAATAGAAAATGTTTGATATGCGAATCTTGAACGAAAAACTCAAATCCTATTTTCCGGTGGGAAAGGCAGTGAACTTGAGTTGGAGTCATGAGACACCTCAGTTGATAAGCCCATTGGCTGGTGAACTCGCGCGCGCGAAAGACAATGATCTCGCTAAACGGCAAATGACGAACATTTTGATGGAGCAGCGGGGAAAGCAAAATCTTTCGCTGCCATATAGATCCCTCGATAAGATCTTAGTGGCCGGGGGGAGGGAGGGAGAAAAATAAAAACATCCTACTTTCGGGGACGGCTCGGGCCAATTAATCAATCCAAACGGGATGGAAACGATCTGAGGGGCGTAGAGAAGTTATCAAAATTTGAGGCGGCCGGATATATATATATTCGCCCTCGCCCCGGCTCTCCCTCGCGAACCGGCTGAGGGCTAATCCGATTAGATAAGGACCCCTTGGGTCGCGGATAGCAAAAAGATGAAAAACATTCACGAGAGAAAGATGGCATAGGAGATAAGGGATAGGCGTTCAGTTTTCAAAAAATATATATAAAAACAAACGACTGAAAAATCTCAGGGAATGGATGGCCAAGAGACGCCGTGTGGTATGAAATATTCACGCTTAGGAGGCAGGAAGGAACAAAATCAGTTCCGAGGGCGCATGCAGATAATCCACGTCCGGGAATAGCAGAGAGAGGGGATATGTGTCTCATTCACGGCGTACGAATACGCCGGAAGAACTTTAGGTCCGTCGCACGAAATTTAAATGAACTGAGCGGACAGAGATTCTGTAGAAACATTTCTGTTGAAAACTTTTGTTGAACGATTTGGAGAATCGTCATTGGATTGTGTGGAAATATATGGGGATAGAAATTTGTGGAAATATGGAAATCTTTCTGTTGAATGTGTTGAAATTCTTTACCAACGTTTCGGAACATACTCTATTCCATCTTCAGGGCTAATAAATATATACACTGAATGCCAATAACAGCAATGACCACGTACAAAACAGATACATCAAAACCTTGTCATCAAAAACATATCAACACGGCAATTACCTTAAAATAAAAACATTAAAATAATTAAGCATCGCATCACAAAGTACACCTAGTAACATCTTTTCGGATTACCATAGCACCCATGATTATAATCACCATTGTGTGCATTGCATTCAAGTCAGTGTTTGAGAGCTCTCTGTGTGTAGTAACTGGCTTCACAATATCAACACACTATTTAAAAAAAAATCTGAGCATCATAAACTGTCACGGGGCTCTTATTGACATTCAGTATATATATTTTTTAGCCCTGAAGATGGAATAAAGTATGTTCCGAGACGTTGGTAAAGAATAACTGTTGCTGATTGTTCTGACCTTAACTCGATCAACTTATCCCATTCATAATGGAAGTCGATATGGTGCATACAGTGTTGAAATTAGCATTGATCGTGGGATATAAGCGCACTTGAATGGCGACGAATTTGACAGTATGAATTGGGCATCTACGGCCGAATTCTTTGAAAATAATTTCCGAATTTGTTCAAACTCCATGGTTTGGAAGTAAAGCTAATGACCAGATGGTAATAAAAACTGTATTATTAGAATATCGCAGATTACGAATTAGATGGTGTGAATTGTGCAATAACCGTCAAATTATTTGTAAAATGTTCCCGAATTTGTTCAAACTCCATGGTTTAGAAGAAAAGCTTAATACCAGATGATAATAAAAAATTGTATATTATTATACTACAGATTTATAGTTTTAAAGCAACGAAGAGTACAAGTCAATTGCAAGGATGATGGAAAGTATTTTTCGAATTAATTGTTTTTATCATCGTTAAAAAGTGTTTTTTTTGGTTTTATTTTTGTCTTTTTGCAGAAAACTTTTTTAACTGAACAAAAAGTTAATTTTTTGTCCTTTTCAAGCGGGCCATCATTTGGACAAGCTCGTAGGGTGGACGGGGGAGGGCAAGGGTAGGAAAGGAGCGGAAGGAACGGGACAAATACGAAACGAAAAAGTCGTCCCTAAGCGGCAATGCGCTCTTGCGCGCGTCTCTTGCTTTTACGCCGAGCGTATTTGTTTTGAGTCCCGTTCCCGTGCCATGCGAGTCGAAATTTTCCGACCGCGTTCGAAAAAAAAAAACAAAACGGATGAATAAAAATTAATTTATTAACGCTTGAGGAGTAGCGCCTGCACTTCGGTAGCTTGACGTGTCGAGACCGTGTCGCCGCCCTAGCGGCAGCGGCGTGCGGAGCGCCATCTTTGGCCCTTCCCGTCCACTTGGCTCAGTCGGGTCGAATGGGGACCCCACGTCTGCACGACGATAGAATGGTAAGAATGCGAACAACGCAATGCACACACACACACTCTCACATACACACACTTCGGCACTGCACGAGAACACTCCCACCTGACTAAGGGTCGAGAGCATACCTTCAGTCGAGTTCCGAGGGTCATTAAAATTTTCCCGGGTTTCGACAACGGATCGCGTTGTATGGTACCCTTAAGTGTCGGCGAAACGGCGTTAATAAGCATACAGAGAGTACTCAGAAAGATCGCATAATTTAACAGTGCTCTGCTAAATGAAATGCTTTCATTTTTAGTCCATCAAAATTCATACATACATACATACCCAAAATACAATTCCCTCTTGTGGTAGGCGCAGTCTAAGAGGGTCGTTATTACCGCTAAGACATAAAAACTAGCCCTTAGCGTATTTAATAATTCCCTGCTGATAAATGTTTGGATCTCTATTTGAGTTTGTAGCCCAACACTTTTAAAATATTGTTGGAAAAGAGGCCTTGAGAAGCGCGACGATGTATATCGCTGTTGGCATTCCGTACCAAGGCTGCCAAAAGCGATCTATCTTCAATACCAATGAAAGCAAAGGTGACAAACAAAATATTCTCGTCAGCATTCTTAGAAAAGGCTGCTAATGACGATATATTTTCGTTAGTACTCTGAGTAAGGAAAAAATCAACGATATATACTACCGCTGATATTACAAAAAGGCTGCAAATGACGAAATATCGTCCTCGGTGCTCCAAGCAATAGCTCAATCATCGATTTATCGCTGACTGGCACTCTTGTGGCAAACATAAGAGTATTGAGAAAAATTTCACCAGACTCGTCTGAGTTAGGCCTACTCAGAGCTGGGACTGTATGATCACATCCCTATTTAAATTTAAGAGTGAAGAAAGATGGATCAATAAACGTCATCCGAAAGGAATTTTTTTTCCGTGAGCTTAGCTTAGGATTCTTGGAAAAATAAGTGAGAGCACATCAAAGAGCTGCTTTGCGTCGTAAAGTCGTCAGAGAATATCTGGGAAATGATAAAATTTACAGTTAAGCATCTTCTAGCGGAGCAACGATACTGGGACGGCAATCATCCTCCGTGTGGGCTTCTGAATAAAACATTAATTCAGGGAATTAGTTTCCAGCCTTATCAGTCGTTTATCCCATCCCTTCCACCGTGCATCTTCGTTCGACACGTCGTATTTGCCTGACTCTTCACTCTACCGCTACCATCCTCACGCTCTCTTCCCAACTAGCTCTTGACCTTCCCCTAATTCTTCTGTTTACAGGTATCCAACCGAAGCACACTTTTGGGTACCTGCATTCCGGCATCATCCTCATATCTCTATTCCAAAACAACAAATTTTCGTCCTTTGCTTTAATTCCCATTTATTTCCTATACTCACTCTTTGGAGCAATGATCTAAGAGTGTTACGCTAATGCATCTCTCCCAGAATCCAGTTTCCAATCCGTGCAGCCATCTCATCATAATCTTTCACTTTTGAAATATAGATCATACAACGTACGATCAGTTATGAGAACATTATAACTTTTAACTTATTGCATGTTGTAAAGCTCCAAAATGCTTGGTGCACCACTTTTGTCATTGCGTGAAAATCACTGGAAAGGAATCTATTTGTCGATTTCCACCCAAAGGTGCCCTTTCTAATGAAGTGCGAGATGAAGGCATGGGATGCATCCTAACACCTTGAGATTTAATCCTCAGTGCGAGGCCTTAGTCAGGCTAGGATGTTCATTGACGGATGTAACTTGAGATCCTGTCATTAGGGGGATCGGGTTGGTGTGGTAGCTAGAGTATTGACTAACCATATGGGCGGCCAGGGTTCAAATCCCTGCAGAGGAGGATATTTTCAGAGGAAACCTGATCCCACTTTGGGTGTCTTTTGGAGGGCACTTCAAGTACAGTACTCCGACTGTCAGATGAGATGTTAAACCGTGGTGTCCTTGGCGCCTATTGTTAAGAGCAGGCTACTTCCGACGTTGGGTTTCCATCCGCCCTTCTCTTCCCTGTACCATATGGCGCAAATGGCTTTAGCTGTCGGTCACCTCCCCAAAATCCAATCCAATCCTATCATTAGAATTAGACAGAAGCAGAGCTATTAACTAGCCCACATTAAGATTGATGAATCACTTCCAAACAATTGGAATCTATTAAAAATTCAGTATAAAAGTAAATATTAAGAGTACTTCAATATGGTTGCATCCTGAAATTAATTGGTCTTTTCTACAAAATAGCGGAAATTGCAAGCAAACTCTGATTCTCGAATATGTAGAAAGCTGGAGCCAAAACTCACGTTCATGCGATTTTAGCAGTTGGTTATTGTTAAGTATTCTTTGTGCAATTATATGCAGAAATATTTACGGCCTAATTGTGGTAGCGAAACATGGTGAAACAATGGCGCAAATGGCCCTTTTCTCAATGGTAGAGTCCGTTCCCTACAAACTGAGATAAATGATAAGAGAGCACATCAAAGAGCTTCTTAGCGTCGTAGAGTCGTCAGAGAAAAATCCAGGAGAGTAATGGGATATTGGTGTTAGCGAAACATGGTGAAATTGGCGTAGAAGGCCCTTTTCGATGGAAGAGTTCATTCCCTACTAACTGGCTCCGCGACGGGGGAGTAAGGTAGGATCTGTATTCGATCACTCGGGTTCCCACGGTTGCAAGCATTCGTCAACACCTTAAAAATGCTCGAGCAAAACGAATGGCTTAAATCTCTTGCCGGTTGCTAGACACGGGTTCCATACGCACCCACGGGTACGATGCTGGGCGCGATATTTAATTCAGTCACGTTTCTCATCATTTTTCTCGTTTCATCCGAAAGCGAAAGGTTTTCTTTAATATTTTTCATCATCCGGAGAGTATATCCCTACCACTTTATTCTCTTTCTATTTTTTTATAAATAAATTGGATAGATTTCCCCAGAAGGTTGGAAAGGGGGGGAAGGAAGCGTAGGACGGAAAAATCGAATAAATCATGCAGAAAGGACATGCATTAAAACAAAGCGTCGGACGGCTCTCGTTTTTATGACTCCGGATCCCCCCCCCACCGTGGCATTTCAGCATGTCTCTGCTTCTCGCTCAAAGCCAAAAACTTTCTCCGTGCGTTCGTCCCTCCGACCTTTCCCCCATTGCGTTTACATAACACTCTGCAAGCTACCTCAACTGTGCGTGGCAGAGGGTGAGTTTTCAAGAACTTGCTGTACGCTATGTTCTACTAAATTAATTACAATTACTATTAATGCATTGGCAGAAACCTGCTAATACATGCGTATTGTACTCTACAGCCTACGAATCGCTTAATACACGAATTTCCATCTCGTTTGGCCAGTTGCAGTAACGACATGTGTGGTCAATAGCGTCATGGAAACCATAACCCATTTAACCATTCAATAAGTTTTGCTAAAACATTCCAAACAATTGGTTTCATAAACGCTGTCATAACTTCCAGCCAATAAAGAGCGCTTATTTCACGAGTTTCCATCTCGTTTGATCAGTTGCAGTAATGACTCATATCTATTGATAATGTTATGGAACCCATAAGATATAGAAACTATTCAATAAGTCTTACTAAAACATTCTATCAATTTATTGGTTTCATGAACGCTGTCGTAACTCATTAAACGGAGGCATGAGACCCATTAAGTGGTCAAGATAGCGGATGCCCAATGTACCACTTGGAGACTTAATTACTTGACTAAAGAATTATAATGTGACGAATGCTGAGTTTGTTTACTCATACTGACTACTTATCATTTGCGTTAGCAACTACGCATTGGATAAATCTTCGTGCATTTTATCAAACAACATGGAACAATCATTCAAAACAATTAAGATAAGCTACGAAGCTGTTAGATGTATTCCTGAAACCCGAATATTTTTACGAGGTCCATTACTTCATGGGTCTCAATAATATCGATTTCATAATTTAATGCTCTTGTAGCTGTCCATTAGACAAACAAACTACGTACAAATGTGGCTCAAACTCCTTCCCTCAACATGGCTATACCCCTCAAAGTATGTGTCTTGCATAGTTTGAACATCCAATACACATTTTTTAACGACCCAAGCATGCCAAACTTAATTCCTGCAACTTATGCCGCAAACACGTCTCTACTACCCCAAAATCACTGCGTTTAGCCTACATTTACCTATGCTTATCTCGGAATGACAAGGTTTTGCTACGGTTAAGCTCTTAATAAAAATAAGTTATGATTTTTTTCACCCATCACGAGGACGCCCGGCTCTCTCTGGAGCTTTCCCCAAGCACGGCGCACTGCCTCCGTGTCGTGAAGTGATACCGAAAGAGAGCAGGTGAATGTGCGACGACGCGATGTCGAGGATGCGACGCGAGAAATTACATGTATGTACACGCTACGTAAGAGGGGATAAGTCGTGCGAACACCTTGATGACGTCATCTGGGTGACCTCGGACGGGCGATGATGGGACGACGGATCGCTGAAAAAAATAAAAACGCCGCCGTGATGAGATTTTTCTCGACAAGGTTCCTTGGACGTACCCGAGTATAACCATCCCATATTCCGGACGTCGTAATCACGTCAAGGAGGCGTTCCCTCGTTTGCCCTGCTCCGGGATATCGCGGAGATGTTCGGGTCACCGTCTTCGTACGTGCAAAATGATTTTTGCACTCACATACTACCCCAGCAAGTGATGTTCGAATTCCATGTCATGGAAAAGGAGAATAGGATGATACTTACAACCATAGTTATTTTTAGAGAAAATTAGCTACAAATTGTCCTAGGACAGAACGATTGCAACTGATTGGTTTATATTTGTAAACTGGAGAGTTAATATGATTGCCAAAGAACTGTCCAGATCAGAATAAATCCAAAAATTAGAATAGATGTAACTGCCGAATACTTATCACTTACAGCAGCATTCAGTGAAAAATGAGAACAAAATTCGCACTTTTCCACCCTTTTTTTATTACCAGTGCTACGCGTTCTGACTCACAGAGTTATTATCTGGTACCAGACAATCAGAAACAGTAGAGATCGCATTTATTAAGTTTAAAGGAAAGAAAAATGCGATTTCAATTGTTTCTCATTGTCTCATACCTGATGATGACTGTGAGTCGAAACGCGTAATACTGGTAGTAAAAAAATGTGGAAAGGTGCGATTTTTGTTCTCAATATGACGAACTTTCACTACACTACGCCTGAATCAGTGAAAGTTATTCAGTGAAAAACTAACTATATTTACTAACAGGCCAGATAGTCTATGCGTGCAAAAAAATTAACGATATGCCTTCTAAATAAAATGTTACAGTACCAAATACACGCTACCTACTACAGCCATATGGTGAAAAGTTAAGCGAATACTGTGATATGACAGAAGGAACACGTACACGAACAGGTCAATGTCATTTTTCTTCCTATTGTTATCTTCCCTACTGGAGTAATTCCGAAAACTATATCTAAAAACTTTATTATCATGAACATACAACGATAATTCTTAATTTACTTGTAAAATTGCATGGACATTTCTTAATCGACCAACAAAATGTATGCTAACCACATATACACCCACTGTCTTGATATCTCGCTGTTTCTGTTGGAGTCTGAAGGCACGTGCAAAGAAGGAATTTTTGAGGCAATTATGGCCGGTTGCAGAAACAATACATGTGTACCCAATAGACTTTTGAAATCTACAGTTCAAGGCATTCGTTCGATGTGCGTTACAGAAACATTTGAAAAACATGTTAGATTCATGAATGATTTTGTGTTTCATTTGCCCCGATACAGTGAAGCTAAATAATTAGGAGTCATATAAGTTACCAAGGTGTTGGATACTCAATGAATCGCTTTGGGTCTTAATTGTGTATTCGGTTAAAGAGTTATTGTTATTTCATGACGAAAGACTTTCTTGTTAATTCTATCCAGCGGATTGGGAGTTAACAAAACACCCACAGCAATGGCAATTGGGAGATGAGGTACGAAAGCGATATTTCCTGCAAGACGAATTGGTAACGAGTTCCACAAATTTATGGATGCCATACCTGTGGATCCTATGGCTAAATATTTGTTTGCTGACCATTGGGCCACTATTAAAGCAGCGTAACTCTCCTATTTTATTGCTCCTGTCTGACTAAAATATTAAGTGTAGGGTTCACACAATATCATATCTTCCGAGTTACCCTGTACCCCTTGTAATCTGAAATTTTCAAGTAATCTAAGCCTTGCAAGCTGCCTTGAGTCTCAAATAGCTCCCAACCTTGTCCTTCCAACATTCGTCTTTTCGATCGTAGCAGGATTTTAACGAAGCTTGATGTCTCCTTCAATGTTTTGTTCACTCCCTGGAATACATCTTTCTGCAGAGTGCCTCTCGGGCACTCGGGTTTGAGCCCAAGGCAAAATCTTACGATGAAGTCTCATACGATCGACCCTCGGGATTCAGGAAAACGTGGTTAAGCTTTAAGTACCCCAGCTAATCGATAATCCCTTCTTCTTTCCGTCGACCTCTTTTTTGATTGCCTTGGCTATATATATATATATATATATATATATATAGAAAAAGAAAGGCATCGCCTTACGGGAAGTGTGATGGAGGATGATGAGGTCGTGTCGGTCCATAACGAGTTCTAGTAATGGCGTCTCCGATGATGGCGGAGGTAAAAATGTCGACCGAGAGATGACGGTGAATCTACGCGTCGACAGATTTCTCTTTCTCTCTCTCTCTCTCGAAATCTCACGTCCATTGTTCAGAATGGAGGAGGGAGAACGTGTGTTACATCATGATTGATTGACTTGGGCAATCTACCGGTTAGGTTGGTTCTAATGAAAGGAAGTAAAAATCCAACAAGTTTTCGCGGACGACTCACCTAATACAATGTCTTAAGTCTTTCTCCACCTCAGCATGCGTCCTAAATCTCTCCGTCCCGTCCATAAAGTCTATTTTCTCTCATCTTCTTCCCCCACTTATCCTTCTGATACCTAGGGAAAATTTATTTTAATAGTGACGCCATACGTACTCGTAAAATAAAATAGCAAGTCTCACAAATTCTGTAAATTTTACCTTCTTTCTTACATTTTTATGGATAAATCACAGTATAATCTGAAAAAAATCAAATTAACAGCCAAAACAATTAAAAAAATAATTTTAAGGACTTAAAAGAATGGGTAAATTTGAAGGACATTCGGTCTCCATTACTAAATCTAACAAAATTTTTCATGACTCAAATGCAGTCACATTTTATGTCCTTCTATAAGGATATCAGGTCTCAGAAGGAAATCATCCTCCCCTCATCATCTCCTCTAACCCGCGATTACCTCATTCTAATCCCCTCGAGTTTATTCTCCTCACTCACCTTACCAAGCACTTCATCGTTCGTTATCCTTTCTGTTTAAGCATCGAAAATTCTTAAAATCAATCCATGTAAGGATTTGAATTGCTTGGAATTGAAGTGAGTGGATGCATAGAATATAGGAGAGGATAAACAGAGTAATGATTGCAATGATAGGTAGGCTTTATTGGGCTCAGGCTTAGACTTTAAGACCGTCTCGCTATGCTGCAGATATTAATAAAAACAAATATTTTAGGGGTTAAGGAAACATTTACAACACTTTGGCGCAGTTCAGCATGTCCAATATAACTCTAAATCTTACATACGACTTAGTCTCTATTTATTTTCAAAAAGATATGTACATTGTTAAAAAATGAAAGGATTATTAATTTCGTCAAAATTAACGTCACTTTTAACAAATCCCGACTGCCGAGCAACCATTTTACAATGGGATGAGTGAAAAATGAATAAAAACCTGCTGATAGAGTAGTGGCTACTGTTTTACGACAACCGAAACAAAGAAATAAAAAGAAAATAAGGTACTGAATGGTCAAAAAGGAAATCGACACTTTAATAATTAACTACCAAGCAGCAAAGAAACAACATAAACAAATTAGTAATGTTGAGTATAATTTCCATCCGTCGATCTGTTGTATGTTGCGCAAATCGAGGGTAAAATCGTTAGGTGTTCTTGAGTTGTTATGTTTTGCTTTAAAAATTATCTTATATTGCACCTACTTACATCATTTAAGTGAGGAAGCCTCTGTTATGGTATCCTAGAAGAAAAACGAGTAATAATTGAATTACCCGCAGAGAATAATGATTTTCTATTCCGGTGAAGTATCTTTGTTAGAATTGCGTCTAGTGTATGCGAGAAATAACATTTCCCTGAGGCTACTGAGATACATTAACATTTTCCCGCCACTTTTCCAAATTAAATCGCAAAATTTAAAAATTAAAATTTTTTGAATACTCGTTTCGATTGACTCATGGAAATAAGAACGTTTCCAGCACTCAACGTTATATTTCCAGCATCGGCAAAAGCTTACTCGAAGCGAATTGTTTCTAGCTGCCTTTGAGAAAAAAATCTATTTTCTGCTACACTATCTCCAAAATGCTCTGTCAAATTTTAACATATCTTATACACAGAAGAATTCTGGTGATTAGTTTGTAGAACTTGCATTTAATAGCTAGCTAGGTTGTCAGACTTAAAAATCATGTTACACGTAAATCTCCAAGCCATTTCCAGGATGATGGAGAATATATGCTACCTTATGAGTTTGTACGCATTGTTGTGGCTATTTCTTAGTCATTCATAGCTGTTATATCTCCGTGGCTCTCAACGTATAAAGCTGAACTCAAAGTTATTTTTACGACAGTGTCGGAAAATTTCCCTTGAGTTAAAGGCGTGATTTACTATTTTCAAGTGCGGTATTCAATTTTCACTCGGATGTTCAAGCCCGTCAGTCGCTTGATACCATTTTTCATTATCCTATCGTGCGTCGTGTTTTTTCGAGAGACGAAATAATTAGCCTCGAGACGACAGTGTGTCCGGGTTGGAGTGGGAGAATCTCCTGCTTACAGGTTCTAAAGAAATTTCTTCACTCACTCGGTTGTGAGCTTGCCGTATTGATTTACGGCAGGCGCGAAGAGCTTGTCAGCGGAAGATCTCATGCTTTTTTTTCTTGACGACGTGGTACTACTTAAGCCCTCTGCGGTAATGAGATTGTAGCGCACTAAGAAAGAGCCAATTAGACGTTGCGGTGTGATGAGTAACGTCCGAATAGAAAATTCCCGCCGACGCCGTTGACTTCGCCTCGCCGAGGAATGTGCGAAGTGGCATTTTGATTTTTCCTTGTTTTTAAAGGTGGTCTCACCGTAAAACGACTCGAATTTTATGAAATTCATTAATTAATTTGTCTGCTCGTAGAACGAAACGTGTGCAGTAAAAATGTATATATTTTTACTTTATCTTTACTACGCACGAATCTGTTCGTAGTTGCTGAATTAAATTAGCTAGACTGAGGCTAGACATGGTCGAAAAGAATTAAATAAAGACAGACACAGGTTTTAAAATGGATGACTTCTCCCACAATGGATTGCATTAAATATTGCATTGAATATAAAATTGGATATATTGCAATAAATAGAAAATGACAGCATGCCATTAGGCGAAATACCGTGATAAAATTATGGTGCGTTCTTTAATGAAATCCATTTGATGAGAACAGCAGATTGTCCTTTCGGCAGCTAGGGAATGGGAGAACTCTTGGAGTGTTATCGGTGGCGTTCAAAGAGCAAGAGAGTCCCTCCTCAGCGAGCATGTTTCAACACCAACGGAGGGGAGATGCGACGAACTTTTTCCCTCAATTTTATGGTAACAACTAACCCTAAACTTTCAATAGTATTATTTTGTCAAAATTAACTTCAAATTACGTTGTGTCAAGCGTGAGAATGGGTGAAAAATGACGAAAAATCCCTGCACAGGAGGATATTTTTCAGAGGAAACCCAATCCCTATTTCAGAGTCTTGTGGAGGGCACTTCAAGTACAGTACTCCATCCATCGGATGAGATGTTTGACTGTGGTCCCCTGGTGCCTTTCGTTAAGAGCAGGCTTATGCCAACGCTGGGTTTCCTTCTCCACCCTTTCTCCCTTACCTGTCCTCTATGTCGCAAATGACCTCAGCTTTAGGTCTCCTCCCAAAAATATCCAATCCAATCCAATGAAGAGAAATGTTATTTCCTGTTTTAATATGAATTCCGTTTTTGCGAAAAACTGTTTAAGACTAGTGGAATTACCCAAAACATTAAGAATGGCCATTTAAATTTTTAATTTGCCATTGTCTTAAAATGTGAGATCACCTTGATGGATTGTAGAGGTAAAACATTTAGGCTTTTGTACCCATATTGATGTCTTCCCATGTGGGTAATAAAAGGGCCTCCTCCGTCTTGATCGAAGTGTTGCCAGCAGAAAAATCTGGTACGAATATTTCAACGGTCGTCTCTAAAGAAACTCATGATGATAATATGAAGAACACATTCTCGGGTTTTCATCGCGTAGATTTTTTTACTGTGGACAGCAGTTTTGCCAGCGTTTCTATGGCAATTTCAAGACAAACTTTCACATCGATGAATGATCCTAAGAGCCTACCCCCTCGTAACATTTCGACCTGATATAGCCTAACTGAAACGCTGGGGAAACGTTTGTCAGCAAAATCAATTCACCCGTTCTTTCCGACCTCCTTTTTCCAATTTCATGCCCTTTAATTTCTAGTGTCCTTACATCACTTGTTACAAGTATCTACGGCGACTTGTGACTTTGTACGTTGATACAAACGAGCAAAACGCGTCATTGAAACACAAGAGTGCAGCCTTTTGCTTTCTGCATGCCGATAAACCTTCATTTTTGCTTCGTTATGATTTTCTTACAAACCTACTAAAGCTATAATTTTCGAAGTTATAACCTCAAGACCTACTTCTTATTTATTTTTAGAAATATTTCCCTGTATTTTTGGAAAAATTGTAGATAAGTGAAAATATTTATTTAAAACCTCAATTTTCTTCATTTTTTGTGTTACTTTGTGAAAAATAAATACGCTTTTCGTAGCTCCACAGGCAGAAATGAAACCTTTCATTAAAACCCCTTCCTTGACTTGTTCCTTGCTGCAGGTACAAATTCTCATCACCAAGATTGTATTTGATCTGCTCCTCTCTCTTTACCAAACTTTTTATGCCAGTAGAAAGTCCTCCACTATCTAAATTCCCGCCGTGCATGCAAAGGAATTCATTTTTTCCAAGAATCGATTAAGTCAAACGCTACAAATTTAACACAAAAGCTACTCGGTTAACTTCAGCAAAAAGGTAAAACTGAAACTAAGATACCCGTAAAGATTCGTCACACCCTATCAAAAACCTTTACGAACCCGTTATCTTATCTGCTGCAAATTCAAAAAACAAATATTCGAGGCGTGCCAAAAGTTGTGTCTCTCACTGTTGTTCGTATCCATTGAATTAATTCACCTTATCGCGATTCTTTCTCCGCCGTCATCTGATACAATTCTCTCTTTTCTTACTTTTCCTCCCTTTTCGTGGGATGAAAATAGAATTGTGGCAATCTCGCAGTTGGATGGAGGTCAAGATGGATCCGGAGGACACTCGAGCATTAGGAAGTCGGCTGTGGTGATCTTTCGGCACATCTCTTTGCCCTCGGGTAGTGCAGCCTTCCGAACCCAATTCAATCCAGATGCTGTCAGCAACTTTTCAGTCTCTCTCTCTCTGCCAATCCCCAGTCCATCTCCTCGGTCCCATTCTTCTCAATCTTTGGTCCCTTTTACACGTTACCATATCAATTCCCTTCCTCGAGGTCCACTCCACCTTTTATTGAAGTTGCCTAGAGTCATTCCCGTTGATTTATTCCACACACAGTCGTGATTTTATCTCTCAGCATTCACCATTATACGTACCTGTCGAGGGAGTTCTTGCCTCAAATACCGTTTCCCCTGTTAATCTTGGCGCAGGGTCATGGAAAAAGTATTTCTGTGATGCAATTCCAATCCAAGCATAGCTACATACCTCCTCAATGTTAGAAGTTTGTGTAATTTCTTAAGGGGCTCTTTTGATTTGATAGTCAATCGGCAATCAATATACACCTACTGTTAAAGTACTAGATAAATGAGTTGAAATAATATTGATTATTTTTGCATTAACTATCTCCGGTTGACACCTCCGGATGTTTCTTTTACAGACCTAAGTAGAACCTAATTTATTTTTTTAAAGCCGGCCGACCAGATTTATGTCTACCTACTACTAAACCGTAATCACGAATTTCAAAGTGACATAAATTCCAGTATATTACATACAGGTTACAAATTGCAGGATAGAATCCGCAATTTAATCTTAAGACAATACTTAAGCCCTTTAAAATCGTTCCTACGTATAGACCTTCTCCTATTAAATCCAATAACTAGAGTTCTTTTGTAAATCACCTGATTCGTAGATATTCATTGGTATCGCAAGATTAGTTATCAATGAGAAGACTACTTATAAGAACACATTGAGCGTTCCAAATTATTAACGAAAACAACTTTGTGGATGTCAAAAATGAGCACCGACTTTTTTGTGGTTGAAAATGGATGAATTTTTTGTATCTTCTCTTGATGATCTTCTCAGGATACCTACGTTCTCATTTTAATTGCGCGGATCGATTTGGTAGATCGTGAATTAGCCAAAAGAGTTGAAGTCAATTTAAACGCTCACGGATGGGTAGACCTATCGCATTTCCACTTTTATGAGAAATTCAAGCAACAGTCTCAGTAAATGCGTCGCTTTTGCAAAGCACAGGTGCTGCATCATCCGAGCATCCGAGGTCTTAATATTCGTCTTGATATTCGTTATTTCGGTTCCCGGCACGCACCTTTAACCTCGCTTAACATTTCCGGTATCAGGAAAATGTTTGTTCTCACTGCAGTTACGAAGGATTCACTATCTTCAAGGCTATCAAACGGGACTGAGTTGCAGTTATGGCGAAGTCATATCAGCCCGGGGGAGACCATCTTGTGAAAGACTGCAATATTAAAGCGTACGGATCACGACATATCCAGCGCTTGCCGTCTCGCTTGCGTAAATCGGAATTCGATCTTTTTATTCCGGGAATCGAACTTCGATGAAATGTGGTTCGAGGTGGAATGTTTGGAGTAGGTTTCTGAATGTGAAAATACAGAGCAGTCTTAATTCTCTCGGGTAATGAAGACTTAGGTCACCTCTGGTGATAAAACGCGGATGATTCTTATCTTTTGTGGCATTATCATTCCGTAAAATCAAGATAAACTTCACTTTTTTGTCTTAAACACGCCTGTAATAACACGAACAGTTGTATTATAACATGCTGTGTGTGATAAAAGCTTGGAGTGGTATGCTATACCTATGGTACTGAATGTAAGTACGATAAATTATCGTTATACTTGATTAAACAACCAGCATCAGCACTTGAAATGTATTTCAATGTGTAAAATATTGGGATCTAGATTAGTACTTTACAAAAATATGGCATTTTCAATGGTATTTTATGAAAGTGAGACGTAGGTACTCTAAAAGAGAGGCATAAATAAAATTGAATCACTTGAAATGAAATTCCTTAGGATAATAAAATGTTACACATTACAGGATTGAATCCGCATATTAATCTTAAGACAATTTTCAACACTTAAAAATGAGAAGATAAAATTGAAAAAATGAAAATCAAATGGTGCTCACATGTATTAAGAATGCAGTAGAACCGACTCTCCTGAATCACCTTGGAATACAAGCCTAGAGGACAACGAAGTGTTGGATGTCCGAAGTTAAGATGGCTTCGGGAACAAGCCATATTGACTAATCCGTGAAGCGAAGAGGAAGAAAAATATTTTGGGATCAGTGTCGGATTTATTCAATTATCACACCAGTGGAAATACCTCTCGAAAGCTAAACATATCGGAATATTATATCAAACTATTTAATGGAACGGATTTTTTGTATTTCCAAATTCCCACTGTAAACAAATATAAACACGTGATAAAAATTAGTACTTGTGCAAAAGACATTTCTTTATGTTATCGATTTTGTAAAAGCTTTAGATAGCCTCTTTGGTTAGAACCTATAGCGGAGCAATATTCATCACAAAGTTTATATTGGCAACAGTTTTGATTGTAGAAGCATATTCCTTACAATATAGCATAGTAGTTATAATTTTTGAATTGCGTATACAACGTTATTTATCATATTTATCCATTTATGTGTTACTCAAAATAAAGGAATGCATGTAAATTTCTCAAAAAAAATATTGTCCTCGGCTGTAAGCAATGATTTGGTTAACCATAAAAGTTTTTCACAATCATTTATCCTATTGTGTCGCTCCGATGACTCGGCATACTGATAAACTGGGACTCAACTGTACATACGAATCATTACTTTCGTCCTAATTTCGACATTATAGCATAGTAGTTATAATTTTTGAATTGCGTATTCTACGTTATTTATCATATTCATCCATTTATATGTTACTCAAAATAAAGGAATGCATGTAAATTTTTCAAAAAAAATATTGTCCTCGGCTGTAAGCAATGATTTGGTTAACCATAAAAGTTTTTCACAATCATTTATCCTATTGTGTCACTCCGATGACTCGGCATACTGATAAATTGGGACTCAACTGTACATACGAATCATTACTTTCGTCCTAATTTCGACATTATAGCATAGTAGTTATAATTTTTGAATTGCGTATTCTACGTTATTTATCATATTCATCCATCTATATGTTACTCAAAATAAAGGAATGCATGTAAATTTTTCAAAAAAAATATTGTCCTCGGCTGTAAGCAATGATTTGGTTAACCATAAAAGTTTTTCACAATCATTTATCCTATTGTGTCACTCCGATGACTCGGCATACTGATAAATTGGGACTCAACTGTACATACGAATCATTACTTTCGTCCTAATTTCGACATTATAGCATAGTAGTTATAATTTTTGAATTGCGTATTCTACGTTATTTATCATATTCATCCATTTATATGTTACTCAAAATAAAGGAATGCATGTAAATTTTTCAAAAAAAATATTGTTCTCGGCTGTAAGCAATGATTTGGTTAACCATAAAAGTTTTTCACAATCATTTATCCTATTGTGTCACTCCGATGACTCGGCATACTGATAAATTGGGACTCAACTGTACATACGAATCATTACTTTCGTCCTAATTTCGACATTATAGCATAGTAGTTATAATTTTTGAATTGCGTATTCTACGTTATTTATCATATTCATCCATTTATATGTACTCAAAATAAAGGAATGCATGTAAATTTTTCAAAAACAAATATTGTCCTCGGCTGTAAGCAATGATTTGGTTAACCATAAAAGTTTTTCACAATCATTTATCCTATTGTGTCGCTCCGATGACTCGGCATACTGATAAATTGGGACTCAACTGTACATACGAATCATTACTTTCGTCCTAATTTCGACATTATAGCATAGTAGTTATAATTTTTGAATTGCGTATTCTACGTTATTTATCATATTCATCCATTTATATGTTACTCAAAATAAAGGAATGCATGTAAATTTTTCAAAAACAAATATTGTCCTCGGCTGTAAGCAATGATTTGGTTAACCATAAAAGTTTTTCACAATCATTTATCCTATTGTGTCGCTCCGATGACTCGGCATACTGATAAATTGGGACTCAACTGTACATACGAATCATTACTTTCGTCCTAATTTCGACATTATAGCATAGTAGTTATAATTTTTGAATTGCGTATTCTACGTTATTTATCATATTCATCCATTTATATGTTACTCAAAATAAAGGAATGCATGTAAATTTTTCAAAAACAAATATTGTCCTCGGCTGTAAGCAATGATTTGGTTAACCATAAAAGTTTTTCACAATCATTTATCCTATTGTGTCGCTCCGATGACTCGGCATACTGATAAATTGGGACTCAACTGTACATACGAATCATTACTTTCGTCCTAATTTCGACATTATAGCATAGTAGTTATAATTTTTGAATTGCGTATTCTACGTTATTTATCATATTCATCCATTTATATGTTACTCAAAATAAAGGAATGCATGTAAATTTTTCAAAAACAAATATTGTCCTCGGCTGTAAGCAATGATTTGGTTAACCATAAAAGTTTTTCACAATCATTTATCCTATTGTGTCGCTCCGATGACTCGGCATACTGATAAATTGGGACTCAACTGTACATACGAATCATTACTTTCGTCCTAATTTCGACATTATAGCATAGTAGTTATAATTTTTGAATTGCGTATTCTACGTTATTTATCATATTCATCCATTTATATGTTACTCAAAATAAAGGAATGCATGTAAATTTTTCAAAAACAAATATTGTCCTCGGCTGTAAGCAATGATTTGGTTAACCATAAAAGTTTTTCACAATCATTTATCCTATTGTGTCGCTCCGATGACTCGGCATACTGATAAATTGGGACTCAACTGTACATACGAATCATTACTTTCGTCCTAATTTCGACATTATAGCATAGTAGTTATAATTTTTGAATTGCGTATTCTACGTTATTTATCATATTCATCCATTTATATGTTACTCAAAATAAAGGAATGCATGTAAATTTTTCAAAAAAAATATTGTCCTCGGCTGTAAGCAATGATTTGGTTAACCATAAAAGTTTTTCACAATCATTTATCCTATTGTGTCGCTCCGATGACTCGGCATACTGATAAATTGGGACTCAACTGTACATACGAATCATTACTTTCGTCCTAATTACGCTTGGATGACTTTTGAGGGGGGTTCTTATCCGAGTGAAGCTGTGAGTGAAGTTGCCTACCAACTCTTCGGGTCATTTTTTTGACTCTCGTAGTTTTTTTTTAAACATCTACTTGAAGAACACCACGAGAGAGTGAGGCCTTTCCACAACGACCAGAAAATGATGGAACGAAAAAAAATAAAGGAGTTGGCAGGAGTTCTTCCTTCGCACGCAAGCTCATTATAAACCCAAGTACTTCCATAATTACCCGACGCCGAAGTGTCTTAATTAATAGCTCGCGCCGAAAAGTAAACAAACCCAACGAAAAGAAGAAGTTGGAGTTCTTTTTCTACGCGGAACTTCGGCTCTGGAAGTCCGGGGTATTTTTGTTTTAGCCCTGGCACGGGAGACATTTGTGTAGGGGTTTTTTTGTGGTTTCGAGGCTCGGAAAAAGTACGCAGGACAAGATTTGTTTAAATATGAGTTTTACTGACACGTGGAGACAACTCGGGGGAATTATAGTGCTACCAATGCACGCCCAACTCCACGCATCTCCACACAAACACAAATGACGTCCACGCTAACATAACTTCACTCGGGCTTGAGGGTGGGAAAAAAGATGTGAGGAAAAAAATACGCTTCTCTCAGCATCTTTTGTTCATAATGTATGAAAATAAATAATGAGCCGTTTTTTAGGAAAAAGATAAATTATCCCTTCAGCACTCGCGGGGCAAGTAGTGGGCGTTAGGCAGGATTATTTTATGGCTATTTTTAATTTCATTTTTGGGCTCAAAGACCCCTACATCCGTCTACCTCCTTATTCCTGTAAAATATCCCTCCTAGATTTCTTTCAAATCATTGGGTGAGGATTAAAAAGGAGCGAAATGATATTTTTTTCCGTGAATTGAAGTCTGAAGAACGCCGCGCTAATATTAACGCTTTTAGTTCCAGGCAATTTATTTCTGTTTAACATGCTTAAACATGATATATACTTAAGCGATTCCTGCAAAAATTTGCCTGTTGAGAGCATACAAAAGGCTTTGTATTCTTTGGCTTGATCTGTACATTGCATGAGCAACAAATAAACGTAGGAAGGAACAAGATTGTGTTCCCATATCCGTTGAAAGGTATACATGTTGTGTAATTTATAACTGATTAGTAGTTGAGGAGTATTTTTAAGAGTGCCTTCTTTACGATCAACCATATTATTTAATTATAAATGATGTAGTACTTCCCCGGCGAAGAGTATGAGTGAAGTTCTTCGCCGTCATCATTACCTCAATTCTCTCGGGATTCACGCCAGGTCAAATGTCTGGCTGCTGCCAACGTTTCGACAGACTACACTTCTTTCGTCATCATTACCCTGACAACGATGGAAGTGTTATCCGTCAAAGCGTTGGCAGCAGCCAGACATTTAACCTGGCGTTAATCCCGAGAGAATTTCACTTCATTTAATCGTTCATCTCTAGTGTCTCTCAGGCACCTTGCAAGATGTGGTCTTCCAAAATGAGACGATAGTTCACCGAAGGGTTGGGGAAATTTCGCCTTCCCTGCATCCTTCCCTTAAGTGTGCCTTCTTTCCGCGTATTTTTGCGGTATTTTTTTTTTGTTTTCCTGAGCGTGCGGACCCGTCAATAAGATGGCGGCCGTCAGTGTTATATTAGATATAAGCGGAAATATTTAACCATATTTTATATGTTATTTGGCAATATAATAGATAATATATGGTTGTAGATTGGGATCAAAAGTAACTAGGTGAATTTTTCCTCTCTCTGAATCTTTTCCTTGAGTGTGTCCTTTTTTCGCCTATTTTCCGGTATTTTTTTTTGTTTTCCTTAGCGTCTTCCCGGGCCCGTCAATAAGATGGCGCCCGTCAGTGTTGTATGGTCGTGTGTGGGTGTGTGGGGCGCCGGGAAGGACAAAGGATACCGGGCGGAGTCTAGCCTCCTACTCAGGGGTCCGGGGCGGTAACTCGAAGCATCCTCGTCCCCATCATTTTTTGAGTGCCCTTTGGCGTGCGCTGCCCCGTGCAGACAAAACATGGAGCCCTCGAGACTACATCTTCTTCCAAACACACACGCGAGCCCCTTACACACAATACGCTCACGAACACCACAACAATTTTCTTCTCCCACTTCCTTGCTTCGCTCCCCTACCGTGGGGCAACCCCCTCCTCCACCAGCCAACCTTGTCCCGCCTGGTCCTTCCTCAACCTCCACCGCCGCGGGGCAACCGTCTGGCAGATCTCTTGCGACCTGCCTCTCTTTACACAAACTCTCAGCGAGTTTTTAAGGCAGTTTGAGCGAGATATTTCCGTAGTCACATCATCATTGGTTGTTCAATTCTAAGATTTGTTGACTGCAGTCCTCTAGAGATGGGCAAACCCGTTCATTTTTGGGAGCACGTTCACTCTGGACCGTTCCTTTTCGGGACCCGTTCCATTTCACTCGTTTACTGTTCCTTTTTTATTGGTGGTCATGTATTTGTGTGAACATCACTGTTCCTTTTGTATTGGTGATGACCAGGCTCTCTTTACACCAACTCCAACCGTGATTTTAAGGCAGTTTGAGCGAGATATTTCCGTAGTCACATCATAATTGGTTGTTCAATTCTAAGATTGGTTGACTGCAGCCCTCTTGAGATGCGCAAACCCGTTCATTTATGGGAACTCGTTTACTCTGGACCGGTCCTTTTAGGGACCCGTTCCATTTCAATCGTCACCGTTCCTTTTGTACTAGTGGTCATGTATTTTAATTTTTAGTATGTTTTTGGCGTTTAAAAATGGAAAAAACCTAGATATACTTAGTATACCGCTTAGTATACGACGCGTAAGAATGTTAGATGAAATAAAAGATGGAAGGTAATATTACCAAATTTTTACATGGTTTCGTAAAAATATTTCATTTATATAAAGAAAATTGGCACGGCCAATTACACTGCTAACATCAGCAGATGAATTTTTGTGGTATTATAAAGAGCATTTAACAATATTTTTATATGGTTATAGAGTGGGATAAAAAATACCAAAGTGATCACTGACAAGCGATCTGACAGACCGCGGAAAAAAATTTAAAACTAATTTACTCAAAAACCAGCCGCACTAAACATAATTTTTGATGACGGATTCTTTGAATACCATCTAACTTAAAGGGAATAAATCTTGATAAAATTAAATGTGAGGCAGAGATGGAGAAAAGCTTTGTTGAAAATAAAAGTAGTCTGTCAGACCGCGTGTTTTTGGTTAGGTACGGGATAAGATACTGATTTCATCTTGATCGCATCGTTAACCGACGTAAAGTCGGCCTAACAGTCGCGGTCATGTTTCATGAGCATAATCACTTCATTGACAAACGCAGCTTCCTCAAAGTTACTCATGTTGTGGTCAACGATGCATGCGAATCGACTCGTATCTCTGTCAAACGAGCCTTCACCTGATCAAAGGATTTACAGTCACGATTGCGCTTATGCCTCGTTTGATGGCCCTGAAAAACAAAAGCTGGTATTGCGCAATTGTTGGCTTCATTAAAGGTAATCTCCAAATCCAACTTCACATTATCGACGACTTTGAGTACTACATTTTTGCAGATGTCTGCATATTTGTGTATTTTTTAAAGCGGTGTTACTGTCAACCGTTTATTTTAATTATTTACTGGAGATCTTTTTAATAGAAGCGAGACAGATGCGACCTTTCTAGGCCTTCGTCTAGTGATCTCAATTGGTCAAATAAAGTTTCATCTTCGTCATTGTAGAGCAATTAGCGCTGTACAAAGAATTTTGATATTTACTCACCTATTATATTGGCCCTGAAATGATTCTAGTTAGCATATCTTACTTTTGTACTTCATCGCCATTCCTTGACTCATCTAACAGTACTTGTGCTTTTCCGCACGTTTGTAATATATGAACACTCTACAGCGATATTCATAAATACGGATAACATGGTTTAAGTTGTCAACATCTATCTGTTTAAGAGTATGCAACCCTATAAAAGGATATTCTTGAACGCAGTATCATACTCCAAGTATGCAGTCAAATCTACCGAACGCCAATTGCTTCCGAGTACACCGTTTCTGAATAATTTTGTGTGATCATCATAACCCATTAATATTTTGGCATCTTACCATGAAACTTTTAAGTTTTACCATAGCATTTAATATTTCTTGTGAATCTCGGAGAGGTTTAGATTCACTAACTTAAAATCTTGGATTAGAATATCCCTTTTGGCTCAGCGACGGAGTCTTAAATTTGCACGATGGCTTCCGCCAATAAATAAAAACCTTCTCGACTACATGAGTCAAATGAGGAGAGATTGGTTGCCTCTGGACTGTCCGAAAACTTCCAGCCACAGTCAGTCCAAACGATGAGTAGTTTGTACACTTTACAAACGCATTCCCTCGTTAACCCACCCTCTCGTAATTCATTTAAGTGAAACTGAATCCTGACTCTGGGCTCCACTACCGGTGGTGAGACCACCGGAAATCCCTTAGCTTATCTCCTGGGTGCCAGAGTCGTGGGGATGTTTTTTTTTCGTTTTTCATACTTTCCGCCCCAGAACTCTTCTCACATTTACGACGTGTTCGCTGGAGTTTTTAAAGCTCACGATTACGGCATGTGCGAGGAGAGATCCCGTGGCTTGAACATTCGTGAAGCTTCGCCTCACGAATTCCCCTTCATCCGTAATTTTTAAAAAATACGGGCCTTCCGACTGTGTATTTTCGCTCTCGCCCCGCTTCCGTAACACGCGGACAAAAGTAATGCGAATCAGGGCGTGGTGGAGAGCCCTGGAATTTCCCATCGTGCATCAACCAGCGTATGCACACGGTTGGAGGATCCTTATGGAGTTGGATCAAGGTCAGACAGCGATGATGCTCAAACAGTCCAGGCTCGCTAAACGAATCTCACCGACGAAGGTGGACGCACCTTACTATGTGAGAGGTAATAGGCTGACATTTATGTTTATATTTAATCATAACAGGATTATTTCAATGCATAAACGCGTTGTCTTACGGTTAAATTTATAGCCCCAAACTCTGACCAAATGATACCGAAAACCTAACCGCATGCCAAATTAGCAAATTGGATTTTGATTAAATTTCCAACAAACCATTTGGGCAAGCGTAAAATATATATGAGTCATCTGTATGGGGGCTCTATAAAATTTTTATATATAAACCTATTACACCACCCCATTTCAATTACTTTGATTCATCAAAGTAAATTATTAAGCGTCAATTTTGACGCCGTAGAGTATAAGTTCACCATTTTAATATGATTTTCCGGCAGCTACCTCTCACCCATCATGCATGTGCTAACCTCAGAAGAAATAGACAATTTCGTGAACTTTTCAGGCGAATTTACATTATCCTCTGTAGCAGGGGGAGATTAACAATGTCTATCTGCTTCTACTATTTTTCTTATCTCTTCTCCTGACAGATTAAAAGTTCTTTGGCCTTCCTAGACGCCCGTGAAGGCCGTAACTGCGTAGGGACACGATAGTTAACAAACGTGTTTTCATATTTTTATTTTTCACCGGTAGATACCCTGTTAATTAGCTGTTAAAGTTCCAAGTGAGCACTCATTAAATTAGTTTGTTCTCAAACTTCATTCAATAACTTTTGCCTCCCTCTTGCATTCTTCCAAGAATTTAAATATCATCACTAACCTTTTTCTTGGTTTTATCTGATTTTAAGATTCCTAAAATTTGCTCATTCACTTTCGCACCCAAATTTATATACTTTTATTACAAACCTTAGAGTATTAAATTTTGCTATCATTTAATTGCTGCTTTCTGTACGGAAAAATTAGTATTTATTTTACTGAAGAGTAAAATGTAGTTTTTCGTGATTATACACGGCACAAATATGGCCCTACGAAAAGATTAATCCATACCATTTTGGTTGGGGAGACTCGACAAATGCATAAAATTTGATTCATCAAAGTTAATTATTAAGCGTCAATTTTGACGCCGTAGATAATAAGTTCACCATTTTAATATGATTTTCCGGCAGCTGGTTTACTGGGAAATCGTCCTGTGTGGATTACTGTCTTTTTTTCGGATCAAATAAAGAACATAGTTCAAAAATAACAACACACACTCTCGTGATCATCTTAAGTGATTTTGCAGAATATTTGACATCTTTTGTCCATTTTTTCATATGTTTAGTGTCTCTCTATCTCAATTGCTCTGTGCCAGAATCGAATTTTATTTACATATGAAAGTTGGTGATAGAAAAAGATTTGCTCCTTAGGCTGATGTAATTCGGGGTCATACCCAACTTCAAGTACTGGATATTAAATCTACCTTTTAATAAATTACTATCGAGTTATTACATTTTTATTATTATCGAATTTTATTGACAAAGTCTTCAACGGATTTTCGTTCCTTTGGTGAATGCACACGCCGAATTAATTCACGGTTCGATCACGTCTAGATCAGTCTCCTAGCAAATGTTGGTCCTTTTCACCTCCCGATCTTTATTGGCTGCGGCTTGGTCGTGCCTTTTCCATCTCTCGCCCCACGTTCCCTCTCCATTCACTGCAGATCGGTGCCTCTAAATGGCAATAAATCAGTGACTGCGGCGCTCGAAATGTCCTCCTTCTCGAGCCGAGGGCGGAGTAGTTAGTCGACGTTCGTGGGGGGACCCGCTCCTGGCAAATGATCACCGCTAAGTAATGCTTCGAACGAGTTTATGCATTTGTCGAGTCTCCCTAACCAAAATGGTATGGATTAATCTTTTCGTTGGGCCATATTTGCCCCGTGTAAGCCGTGGTTTCTCCAATCAAGCCACTCACTTTCATCCCAAGACACCATTTCAGATTTTCCAACGCCAAGTCTCTGGATCACGACACCACCGGTTTACGGAGGGATCGATCGCTCGCGAAAGGGCTGTGTCGACGGATTCTTAAAGTGACCATTTCTTTCCCAATTTCATCCTGAGAGACCCTAAATGAACTTATTGCTCATGCATCAGTTCCTCTATCCTCTAACGATGTGATAATTTTTATTCTTTGTTTATGATGAGGGGTGATAAAATTGATTGATGCTCAAGCGTTACACTGCACGTTTCCAACTCATAAAATAGAAGCTATCGTATCAGATATGGTCGATAGTATTTTTTAATATCATCTGACCAGGCTCATATCCCTAAGCATTCAAAATAAATAATACCATATTAAAGAGGAAAGTATTTTATTTCAACAAAATGGCGTATTAACTTGAGAATAAAGCGATGAAAGTGCAACTGGGCTAAACAGCTCAAGTAGAGGCGACTTGGCATTAATTTTAGCGAAAATGTTTCAGTAAATCAGCATGAACTTTTCTTGAACAAATATTAGCAGGAAAAAAGTTATCACGAGTGACGGTCAAATAATTTATACTCAATTTTATGCTGTCAACGTTGTGACAAAGTTATTGGCATCTTCAGGTTTTTAAAATTAACCAACTTTAATCATTAATTGATAGAACGGTCGACTGGTTGCCCTATGAGTAGTGAAAAATCGTAGTCACTCTTGTCTACAGAAACTGACAGTAGGCTAATTGTTCGTTCTCTCTCCTTCCTTTCAACAGTCCAAAATGATGGTTTTATCACCAAGGTATCCTAAATGGCACAATACCTTTCCTATTGATCGCTTGTAAAAAAATCAACCATGTTTTCTCCAAGGATGTTTTAAAATAAGTAGAGACCCATTCCGCTCGATTCTTGTGCCTCGTTCCGGCATTATGGTGGTCGACGACCATTGCTATAAAAAGTGTGTATTCTAATATTATTCCTGTAATACTTGGCATGTTTGTACCTTATGGTTTTGAATAGCTCATTCCATAAGCAAAAGCAGAATTTATAACGCAGTTTAAAAAATCTGAACATTAGTGTTTGCTTTGACTCACGCAGTCACAGGGGAACTTACTTAGAGCAGGCACAGTTTCCGCCTTACTCTGGCTGACGTTTCTGCCGGTTCCATTTGGTTTTTGTCAAATGTGATATGAAACCCACGAGAAATGTGATGTTTTGTGTCTGGTGAGCCACGCCCACCTGGCATTAAACCCTCCCCAAGCACCTTCGTTCCTGCTTCACCTTCTCATGAGAGCGTTCACGGCCATGCCTCCTGCAATTCATTTTAACTTCCTTGGTTGTCCTGAGTGCGGACTCGGATTTGAAGATATCGCGCTCTGCTTTTGAAAACCGTGCGGCCGTGCATCTCATCCGAGGATCCGTCCTTGACGGGAGCCAAGTTGAAATGGCGCTCGTGCAAGAAGTTACGAGCCGCACGTACTTGCACCCGTCCCTCTCATGCCTCCCATCTCCGCCCGTCTACGAGAGCGGAACCCTTTCACGTCAAACCTCTTCTTTCCCCCAGTCCCCTCATTCCCGTCTCCCGCGTTCCACAGGACTCGAAGCCCGGTCACGTACCAATGCGGGAGGAGGTGCGGATCGGAACCATATTTCTCGGCGTACACCGCAAAGGGAGCAAGCAAGCTTGCGTCCCAGAATCCCCTGAGACCCTCCTTGCCGACATCTCCACCACCTTTAATCAGAGGCGCTTTTGAAATCATTTTCCCAAGGCCATAGACACGTTTGTTTCCAAATTTTTTGACATCTCACAATTCAAAAAAAGATCACTTATGGAGGGGGACCATTTTTTGGCCAGTAGTATTTTGTGCTTTGATGAGAACCATTATAACACTCATCAAAACGGTCATTGCGAAGTGAGAACGGATGTAGACTTGATCCATATAAGGTATGGTATTGGGGAAGAATGAAGAAGGTGGGCAGAGTGGCGAGGAACACGAACGAGGAGGTGTTGATATGGTTGGAGAGGAGAAGAAGCTGGTGGCGGAGGTTTGAAGAAGGCGGAAGAGTTGGTCGGAGGACATTCTTAGGGAATACTGAAGAGGGCAATAGATGGTAGAACACTGACGCGCGGACGAGGATATGAATTCTGGACTAAAGATAAGGATGGGTAGACAATATGACTTAAGAGAAATCTGATGGCGAGGATTGTCTTACTTTAGAGAAAGTGAGACGATGTCCCAGAATTTGGGATGCTTTGGATAGGTTATTATTTTTAAAGTATCCTACCGGTAAAGGTAGGTTTTTTTGAATGTTAGAGAATTTCCTCCCAGTTTTCTACACTTTCAGGGGCCTATCTCCCTCTATTATATCCTTTTTTCCTCGGCATACGATCTACCCTTCTTCATCCCGTCCATGAAACCTATTCTCCTTCTTCTCCTTCCCCGCTTGCCCAACATCCTCCCCTCTTTCACACTCTTGAGCAACCCATCACCCTTTCTTACATCCTTCAGCCAACTACCCTGCTTATCCTGGATTTCATTCAGAAGCTTCCTATCCTCGTCCACCGACTCAAGCCCTTCCTCGTTAGTCTTCTTTTCCGTCCATCTCTCCTTCTCCATCCTTCTCCTTACCCACATCTTAAATGCCTGCAGCCTACTTTCGTCCTCCTTTCTGAGGGTTCACGTTTCTGCCCCATACAACGCTACGCTCCATATCAATCTCTTCAACAGCCTCTTCTTCACATCCTTATCCAATTTCCCCGTCATCAGCTCTTTTCGATTATTGAACGCCTCCTTAGCTAACGCTATTCTCTTCCGAATGTCTTTGTTATTATGTCTGTTTTCTCATAGCGTACTACTAAAGTAGTTAAAATGCTCCACTTTTTGGATAGGTACTGTGCCAAAAATACTACCAATCACCTGGTAGAATACCAATATGGATGAAAATACAATAATAATGTCTCCATTAAGAGCCAAGTTTGAACTATGAAGCCTTCTCTTACATTTCACTCTTTCACATCACATTCTTCCGAAATATCACCTTATTTAGCTGGTCCTCTGAATGTAAAATCACTCTGCTTCCTCTTTTGTATGGGGTTATTTATTTCGCCTATATACTCATGAAATTTATCTCTGACATCTTTGTTTTGATAAAAAAAGTGATAAAATATGCTTTAATTTGATAAAATGTTATTTTTAGCGAACAAATTAGTGTTTATTTGCTTGATTCAATGTTTATATCGTTTTAAAAGACGCAGATTCACTTCGGTTAACAGTATTCTTTTTCTCGAGAAAGCCGAAGTCATCTCCTTTACGCATCAATATGGCCGCCAGCCGAGTTTGCCTGAGCCTGACGTTTCCGTGGCCTTGCATCTCTCCCTCTCCGTAATGTAGCTCTCCATCCTTCTTTCCATCTCTCTCTCTCTCTCTTTCTGGTTCTCCTCTCTCACTCGATTCTCGCATTGAAATGTATCTCGTTGAAGCTTCTCTCCGGGTCAGCTCCTTTGAGACGTGCGCCTCGGAGAACCCAATGCTCCGACTCCGGCGAAGAAGACTCACTCTGAAATTACCGCAACGTTCCAAAACTGCAACGCGAGAGACGAGTGTATCGAGAATGCGTCGAAATTTGGATAAGCGTTGCCGTCTGTGCATTGTCTGTCGATATGGAAATAAGCTCTCCTTTACAGTTTGATAATTTGGATGTTGTAAAACCATTGCATCGTAAGTGGAAACGATGAATTCTCTTCATGGTGATAATTTATCATCTTCGTGTTCACTATAATCGACTGGCTATCAGTCCAAAGATGGGTTAGTCGTACTGAAAACTCTATTCTCCTATTACATGGGTGCCTTTCTGAGGTATATTACATTAAAGTATGATAAGCAGACACGTCTGTCTAGCCAATTGCATACAATTCCGTTTTTAAGGATACTTATGTGAGATTTGCAGGTTCTGACTGATTTCAACAGATACGGACGAGATATTGTGGAAGTTCTTCATATTATAACAGAACCTGATGATGGCTCTGTGAGCTGAAACGCGTCGTACTCATTAAAATATCCTGTAAAAGAGTGCAATTGTTGTTTCTGTTATAATTTGCAGGTTCTATTGATAAATTTACTTTCTTTCATACAACTTTTAAATTTGAAAATGGCCAGTGTTGGTTAGCTATGAAAATATTGATTGAACCAGAGAATTCTAAAGGAACAAGCGGCAAACAAATTCTTCTCTGTGGGTAGGTATCCTGAAATTCCACGAGAGGCGAGTCATGGCCATTTTCAATTCATACTCAATTTAATGTAATTGCTTTTATCGGGATCAAAACTACTAACGCGAAAAGTTTGGAACTTTTGATGAAACATTAACCACCGATGTTGGCATAAGTTTTTAGTCCCTCTTCATCCCGAAGTATCTCTCCCACACCACTCATTAACATTAATATTTTAAAACAGAAAAAAGCCTATATAGGAGTTAAATTTTATCAGGCCTCTTTAATTCCCCAAGCTGCCGACGCGGCAAATAATAAAAAGTAATGAGCGAGGATGATTCTTTCTCTCTCTCGCTTTTAATTAATTTCACCACGCTTCCGTCACACCTCAGAATAATGCATAGTAAAAAATTTAAAAAAGAAGAAACGGAACACACGCCCGGACACCGCGAGATAAGTGACAAACTTAAAATTTTACTTTCTCCCTCTCCTCCTCCTCCTCAGACCTCTCGACGGATGTGACATATAAATGAAAATGATAAATTTAGCAGTAAATAAATGGATAAAGTTTGGTGAGGAACGTCCATTCTCTTTCGGAATTACCTTTTTCACTCACTCTGTCTCCCTCTTCTGTCGCGCCAACTCTTCGCCCAAACCATTCTCGCTTTCCATTCTCTCGTCACCAGACCAGCCAACCACCTCTAGACATCCCCCTCACGTCCATTCTTCTCGCCTTCAAAAGCTTCCACCCGAAAACTCTTCAGCCCCCGACCTCCCGTCGTGTTCGCTCGCGCCCTCTTCCGGACGTGCCTATAATTATCTCCGAGCGCGTATCCTCTCTTCCTCTCTCCACACTCGACTCTCATTCAAGATAGCTTTGAATCCCTCCTCCTCCTCCTCCTCAATTCTTCTTCTTCTCTCCTCTTTCCAGTCAGCCTCTTCACTTTATTCTTTTTTATACTTCACCGTTTCCTTTCCACCGCGCACCCTTTGCCACTATCTCTGCATTTTTGGACTTGTTGTTGGTGGGGTCAAATATATTCTTGCTGACCATGAGGTCGCGGGTTCGAATATCCCATGGCTTGGTTTCCACTGCGCAAGTCTTTCACATTTCTCTACTTTTTCATCTTCTTACGACGCGCATTCGGATCTCATTTGCATTTATAACACCCTTTTTCACCATCTCTTCATCTCTGAACTCGTTTTCAGTAAGATTAAGTCCACCCATGCTGACCATGAGGTCGCGGGTTCGATTCCCCCATGGCTTGGTTTCCACTACGCAAGTCTTTCACATTTCTTTACTTTTTCATCTTCTTACGACGTGCATTCGGATCCCATTTACATTTATAACACCCTTTTTCACCATCTCTTCATCTCTGAACTCGTTGTCAGTAAGATTAAGTTTACCCATGCTGACCATGAGGTCGCGGGTTCGATTTCCCCATGGCTTGGTTTCCACTACGCAAGACTTGAAAATTTTTTAAAAACTTTTCTTCTTCTTTCTACGCTTATGAGACGATTTCCTCCTCTTATTCCTTCTGCATATCTTCTTTCCGCATGTCCTCTACCTCTCTATGTTTTTAAATTCTTGGCTTCAGTGACGATGTATTAAAGTTCTCCCCCACTTCAGTTGAGGTCACGAGTACAAGTCCCGGATAGGGTTGGATTTTCACCAGCCAGAACCTGGATGATTCTTAATTTTTATCATCCCAGAGTTCATTGGAAGAAAGGACTATCAAGTCTTAAATACGGTAAAGAAAGAAAGACGACATTTTAATAGTCCAATTTTGATCTCTAGGAATATAATGCCCTGAAAGCCACCTCAATGTTGTTTTGCTGGTGGTGAGTACGCTCACTTAAATGCACCAAGATATAATTTTTTTAAATTAATTAGAGGACAAAGTGATTGAAATGAGTCATACGTTAGCAAAAAAAACTACAAATACCTGTCAGGAGGTGATATTCCACCAGCATGCATTACGCCATTTTACCAGTGCTACAGTGATTGGCGAGTGAAATTTTTCCTCGGTATGTCATATGCTTGCTTTTTTCATCTCTGACTCTATTCAACATTCTCTTTATATAATTCTGGAAGTCTCTTCAAGGTTGTTGTGTGGTAGGATGTGAGCTTTTTACCATCATTCACTACACTATGGACTACTAAAATTAATGAAACTAGAATGTAGATGAAATTATAGTTTTGAAGAAGCAAAAATCTACAAATACCATTTAGGATGGTATATAGTTTTTCGGGCGTGCAATAAAGTAAAGATTTATTACTAATGGTACAGAAGCCATTAGAAATAGAGTATTTGGCAATTACTCTTTTGACCTCGTCAGGCTATACATTTATTCTTTCTTTATTAATTGTTATTCTCTGGGTTACCATCTACTGCGTGAACTGCTTTCAACTTCTATGTAGTCTTTTTTCCTACTCCTCATATAGCGTCACCATGCTGTCCTTTTTCATCATCAGTAAAGGAATCTAAAAAGGACTGAATTATCCGCAGAAGCACTCCACTTCGTCTCCTTAAGTCACTCTCACGCTGGCCTCTCTACGTCTCGTTAAAATCTTGAGCTCCGCGCCTTTCATTTGTTGTGTCCTCTACTTCACGAGTATGTATGCAGTAGAGCGCGCACGTGGTACCCTTGCAATTTTGCAATGGATTTTGCTCTCGAGGCCATAACGAGCAGATTGATGTAATATCAGGCACTATTGTGAGCGTGACTTTACTTCTCTCTTCACCTCACGCAATATCCTAATAAAACCACACTCATTTTTTAGGAATAACGGCGGTGGAAGACATATCAAATGCAACTTAATCGTGTAGGTGGTTATTGCTGATATAAAGGAAAGTGTCTTCCATTCTGAGTTGACTAAATGCCACCCTTAATGTCTTTGAGCTGTCATACATACTCATCTCGCCGTAACCATTTGGGGTGGGCATTGTGAAAAAAGTTTCCTTTGTGGTAATAAACATGTAACTCTCCACTTTAATAATTTTCTCACACTTCCCTATCCTTTCGTTTCACTTCTTCTTCAGTTACATTCATGAATTGCTTAAAGCACTCCATCTAGTAGTTTATACTCCGAAGATATTCCATGATTGTCCTGGTCTAACCTTTTCTCACACTTCAGTCAGTCCACTATTAAAAATTTGTTTCACTATTTGACTCACACACTTTCTCTCGCTGAAGCCAAACCATAGACACTCGCTCCTTTCACGTATGCCAAATACCAGACAATCTATTCCACGATTTTGCATTCCTAGCCCTGTACATCCCGCTTTTATCACAAACACTTCTCAGACAGCTGATACTCTCGGCATTCAGCCTTTCCCTGCGCTTATCATGGCACATCCAAGTTTCGCTGCCATACAATAAGCGGTAAGGAGTGAAATTTTTCAACTATATTTTTTTCTTCCTTAAACAAATTATTACATCAAGTTGTATCTGTCAACTAATATGATTATCTAAGGACTAATGTTTAGGTGAGTTCATTTTGACCACTTTGTATCAACAGATAATTCTTCCAGAGGATTGGGTTTGAGCTAATGAATATAATCACCTTTCGCCATTGTTTCGCAGTTTCATTCTTGCATCATCAGAGATATAATTTTTATGAGCAAGTGAAATAACATTTTGTTTAAACTTACGAGCTTTCCCCGGCGTGCGTTGCAATGCCTCTTTTTCTTTCTAAGTAGACAACAATATACAAAGCAGACACATTTACATGCTCAAAATAAATGAAAGTCGATAATATTTTGTGTATGAAATTATATTTGAAAAAAGTCATTCAAGTGCTTTGGGAAATACAATATTTTTGGTCTTACTACACAAATTACGTCTCACTGATATGATTCTGGTGCACACGATATGATGTCCCACTTTTACGATTCTGATGCACGCGATTGAGCAACTCGCAATGATCTGCTTAGTTGCTTGCTTGTTGTTCCTCGCTTGTTTGAGAAACTCGCTTGCCAGCATTTAATTGTTGAAACGACTCGCGCTCCACCTATTGTACAATGGAGTTAATAATTCAGAAACCTTCGCGGGCGCGCGCACAACAACTCACCGAAGTGTCGTCGTAATCTGATGAATGGTATTGGAACGCATAGAAGGCGAACAAACAAATATTAATATTTATATAAATAATAATAAATTTAACACACTGATTTTTCCTAGGGATTAACTATTGGCATGAGTTTTTTTTCAAAGTAGGCTGAGTACAATGTAAACTAATGACAAATTGGAAACCCTCTGTACAATCTGACACGGTGTAGGCCCATGATAAAAGTTGAAAGCAGGAAAAAAATCTATATAAACAGGTACTGAATTTCTTGGTGAAACACCAAAAATCAAAATCCTGGGCTTTGATTATCATCCAAACCCACAAAGTCGGATCGTTACCTTAATTCATCTGAAGGCTACAACGCCACTCTCCCGCGGTGTCCCGACCCATCCTCTCAACCAACGACCCCCGTCGTCCCTTCCAACCTCTCTGCTGTCATCCCCCCCATATTTACCACGTGCCCCTCTTAGACAGAGCCAATATTCCCGGGTCCCTTGTATCTATCTATCGACCTGATAGCCATTAACCCTTGCTCTCTCCACTTTCCTCCCATCCCCGGCGTCTTAAAACTTCTTTCCGCCATTCTGTAGGATATTCACCCATCAACGTAATACGTCCCTCATACCCATCGCCGGACTCTCTATTGTCCTTGTCTGATGGCATGTTCTATCTCTAGTTTGACCTTCCATTTACCGAATGTTTTCGACTCAATTATTTCACTGCCATGCCAAAGAGTTCATCTAATTGGGCTATGCCTAAAAATATCATACATTCGTGTGTAAAACCATTATGACGTTTCCTATCGGGGTAGGCACAATCATAGAGTTTACCCTGGGTAACCTACTCCGTCTTTTAACAATTGCAAAAGTTTACCACAAAACGCCGTTTGTTAATTTATTGTCTTTTCTTTTGTACTCGTCTTGTTTTTTTGTACGACCTTTCATCATCCGATGTATACCTAATTTTTCCTGTATAACTATATATTGGTTGCGCGAACGAAGTGCATCATATAAGTATCATCAGCGAAGTTCATCGAGGCAGCCAAATATTATTTTCTCTCCACGAAGCAATACTCAATCGTTGAAATTTTGAGGTAGGCATGTATCCTTCAAAGTATTTCAATTACAAGAAGGCAGGTTAGAAATTTATAACCTACTACATTTTTGTGTCAGCTGAAAGATTTTTCTCTCACCTCATTCGTTTTTTATCTCATTTTGGGAAATTCATTCCACAAACCACTTCCATCGAGATAGCAGCACGCTTGCTATCCCAGTCTCCTGGGAATTTTATATTGGGGAAAGAGGGGAGGAGACAAACATTTCACCGTTTTAATTTTACGAGATGCGGGAGCTTGAAAAAGAAATGGCCGAGATAGATGCTAATGAGATCGTTCTAGGGAAAATTCGTTGAGAAGCGGCAAGATAATTAGGGCCACGAGGAGGGGTGATAACATCCCTCCATCCATTTCTAAGAACGCAGAGAGTCCCTTAAGTTTTTTAAGTGGTTCGATAACGGCTCTTAACGTGAAACACTTGACGCCTCTCTGAAACATGTTTTAAAGGGAAAGACAGAGCCTTCAATTACCCATCAGTATTCATTCCGTGTACGCACTGGTTGGGCAACACTTTGGTAATTCGCCTCTTGAATTGGTACTTGTATTTCAGATGCTTCAATGTCATGTCGGTGGCATTCAGCTGACTGAATACACGTATTTCAATCGTGAATTCGGTTGACGTATGTTCTTTTGTGCATTCAATCAGCCTACGTTTCTCGGCAACCAGTGGGAACAGCTCTAGCAGCTTTTAAAAGATTGAAATGTGATTCCTAAGTCAAATTTTTGACAAATTTCTAGAACTGCACTTGGGCGAAGGACATAACCCTGGTTCCCCGAATGTATCAGATTAAGACCAGCAATGTTGTAAAACTCCCAAAGTTTTAATATCTCCTTGTCAGAATCAACTTCAATGGTATCATGCTTTAATGCAGAAATATATGGGAAAAAGTCATCCCTTCTCTCCCTCTCATTCTCCCGCAGTTTGATTGAAATTCCACGTACTGAACTCTGTCTCAATTGTTTTATTATATACCAGACAAATCCAGCAATCTTGTTCTTAAAGGATTTACTTGGAATAATAGCGATTTCATTATCCTCTTGCTAGTGTGGAAATAAAATGCATCCTTGCATAATACCTTTCAGTGATAACTCGCATCGTCATCTTTACAGTTTTCGTCCCGGTATGACCCATGTAGACGTATCTTTGACAATCTCTGGTGATCGTCCCAACATAAACGCCTCCACAACTACGAGAAATTTACATTGAAAAAAAATCACTCGCCTGGATTGGGATTCAAACCCAGACCCCTGAATATCACGCTGAGTGCTCTTAATCAGTTAACCTACATAGTCGTACTCTCTTATTGTTCATTTCTTTTTATTGTCTCCAATGATTTCGCACATTTGTAGGATCACTAGTGGATGACTCCGTTCAAATTACTGCGCGACCAGTTCTCCGTGGCTTATTCCTCTTGGGCCTTGATCAGCAATTCAATCTAGTAACACAAAAGCGCCTTGTTCAGGAACGGAATTGGAATTCATTGATATCACTAATAAAAACTTCACTCCTGTCAAGCATGTTGTGATTACACGCTAGTGCCTGCTATCAGGGCAGAAAGAGAAATGCTGTGATATTCAAACCGTGGCCGTTTCGAGGTAGGACTTCTATTCATTTCGTACTCCCAGTACGGGGGGTATTTCATTCTCCCTTTATTTGTATTTCCACTTGTATTAAGGGGTGATAGCACCCTGGACGAATTTGAATTGGCGATTCGATTTTGAGCCGTGCCCGATGATTTTCAGTTAGGTTTATCGAACAAGAACCGACATTTCCACCTTAACAGACTGTTTTCCATGGTTGCAGCAAATGGTATGAATGATAATCCGCGGCTTTTGAGATTTCTCTACCGGAAAGTTTTAAGATGAATGAAGATGTATGCAGTTTATTTGAGAGATCGCAATGGAATATTACGGGAATGGATTAATGCATCCTAAATACGAATTTGAAATGGCACGGTTGAATGTTTGGCGGTGATCACGTCGATGAGATCCAATGAGTGCACATTGAAAATGAATTAGGGCAATTACTGGCCTGAGAGTACTCGATGAAACTCGCGAAACGATTTTCGTTTTCCTTAGGCCAACTCGAAATTTGAAATTGCCTCGGCATCATCAGGATGAGTTGAATTAAACGAACTGGATATGAATTAATTGGATGGCATAAATAATTGAAGGATTTTCGGCTCTCTTGCAGCATAGCATAACTTACAAAGCTTCGGTTTGCAATGGTGCACGAGTGAGCGACGACTCTCTTTCAATTTAGATCAATACTCAATTCTCACCAGGAGGAAAGGAATATGGACCGAAAATTATTCTTGACATGGAACTAAAGAAACTTTCACTCAGTGAGTTCAATGGTGGTAGAATTAATCTTATGACCACTTTGTGAACGAGCAGTTTGATATCAATGACACAAAACACTACCTGCTTTTTTTACTCTTTAAAAATATTTATAATTACTACTTATTATCACTGAATAATGATAATAATATAATTGTTGCTTCATAGTGGCGAATCGTAGCGTGTGAGTGGCTTGTTACAACTTGTTCTGGAAAAATTACAGTGTTTCTCTGAATTGGATAGAACTATATAGAACATCAGTCAGCTTATTATGATTGCTTTTGTGAGATTTTCGTTATTGCACTGTTTTTTTAATTCATTTAGAGGAAATCAGGATTAATATGTTGGCCACATTCGGTGAAGATTAAAAAAAAAGTGTTGAGAGTTGATAGACAAATTAATTAATTCTCATCCTAGGACAAAGTATAATTGTAAACGGACAATGTTGAAAGTATAGCCGCAAAGAATTAATGACAATTTTTATGATTTATAAATTACTACAATTTTTTGCAAGATAAGTGTTAAATTATGGAATTATACCATGCAAATTTTTTTAGCGAAAAGTGGCAAGGTTGCAAATATAACCCATTGAACGCCTCTTGTACTGTATTCCATTAATGATGATTATCCGGGGATTTTGTGGAAGCATTTAATCGAATATACCTGATATGACCCTTTCGCATTACAAGCTTCTAAACATTTTAAAAACATTGTAATTTCAAACTAACGTTCGTAAATTTATATCCGCATTCGCTCCTACCTTTAATCACCATGGTACAACTGACATTACTACATATGGCGCCCTTAATATCTTTTTCTCATCACCTACGATTAAATTGAACAGGACGATTATTGATTAATTGATCATGGAAAATAAAGTACTCTCAAATAGCAGAAAACAGCTATTGGGAATAGATATCAAAGGTAAGTTTACCAGAGTAGAAAAAGTTACCATTTTCGGTGACAACCGGGAGTTGACATTACTTATTCTCACCCTATAATTGGATTACCATGGTAAAATGCTTGTGATACGAACGGAGAAGTACACTGAGGGAAATTCAAGAGCAATCAACCGACTGGGCTCCTATGCAGACAAACTCCAGTTCATTTCGTAAAAGAGAGGCCACGGTTCACACTCGGCATCACCCCATCCTCCTCCACTGTACAAATTGAAGTAGACTTTGCGGATGAAATATAAAGGCGATCTTCTCTCCCCTTCCGGCCGCCCGGGTCCTAATCCGATCACGATAAGAGGAAAAACGGCTTTGAAATATTCAGCCTTGGAAAAAGAGAGGGAAAGTTGGGCGACTGCGGGACCACAAGGGTAACAGTCGGAGAGAAACAGAAAATTTTTCCGTGATTGATTTTGATAGCTATGATTGCTTTTGTCTTCCTCCCTCAAGTTCATCAATACCGTTATTCATACCACATTACCTATCATGCAGTAATATTATGGTTCCGATAACTTATTTCTTTATTATAATTCCAAATAAGTTCGTTTATCCCGTGATTACGATCATTAAACTGCCATTAGCAATGCTCTGCATCTTCCTGAGTAGAATAATTTTTTTCAAGTGTCAATATTTGGTTATGATTAGCAAAGTACATCTACATCTACATAATATCCTGGGAGCCTCCACATAGGCGTGTGGCAGGAGGGGTTTGGTCACCAGCCGTGTAAAGATGTAAGTTTTTGGGAGATGAAATGGTGACATGTATTATAGGCGTGTATTTAGTGGAGCTCAATTTTTATTGTGGTCGCCTGTTGTTCGCGGAAAGAACGGGTTTTTGTACCTATCTGTTCGGCAGTGTATCTCTCTTATTTTATCGCATCTGTCAGACCTAGAGATGCAGTGAGGAGTCATGATAATATTCTCTGTGTAGCTCTGAAAAATATCAGTTCTGAATTTCTAAAGCAACTAAATCCAAGCGTGTAACCTCCAAGTCTCTAGGAGATACCACCTTAATCCCTCTAAAAGTTTTGAGACAGTATATGTACACTCGTACCAGTTTTTAACGAAGCGCGCTGCTTTTCTTTGTATTTTTAAAATTTTTTTGGTGAAATTATTTGACCAGGGTCCCAAATGCTCGCGGCATATTCGAGGTAAATACCAAAAAGATTCTATAAGATAGGCATAAGTCTAAAATGTGGAGTTGATCTTAACAGAATGAACAAAATGCGTGATTATATCCTATATTATGTTGAGTATGATAATCATAGATCTATTTTTGTTAATTCTTCCCTGGGTAACGGAGCATTCTAGCATTACAGAGTTTTATTTACGGTGACATGAATCGGGGAATGTATACAATCCATTGGTTTTCCCAAAAACTTAAAAGTTTCCGAGAGATAAGTACTAGGAAGCTCATTATTTGCAAACGCTGAAGAAAATTTTAGTATTTCCAAAGTTCAAAGTCAATTCTAACACAATTGTCAAGTAATAACCGAGGATTGACGACAGGGAACCTAATGTAAATACCCCATTCCCACTATTCAATTCCTGATAAAGTTATCCATCTAAGTTAATGAGTGATTTAATTACTAAATACTCGAATATTGAGCGAATATTGCGAGTCGAATTATTTAGAGAATTTCAGGTTATTTTTTCATGATTTTTTCACATCCATTAATGAGTGTTGACTTACAAGAAGAATCAACAGATGCCGTGATTTTTATTTTCCGAGAATATTGTAAATACTTGTAATATTAATTATTTTAAAAAGTCGTTGATTTTGATGCCATCTTATAGGTGTAGTATTATGCTGTATTCGTAAACACTGAACAATATACAATTTAGGCCTTAAATGAATCCGATATAGTAAACAAAAATTTTTTAGCAAAAAATCACTAAATGCATTTTTATGACTTCTCTCATTTGATCAAAATTCTGCCCATCCCTCATCACGTTTCCTTTCTGGGTTAGTGTAGTCAAGAAAGTTTCATTATCTGTTGCATTCTAGGCTTAGAAAACTGGCTCTCTGTTAATTATTTCCTCCATAATGCCGTACTCTTGCATACCTCGTTTGCTTATCTTACACTCATTAACTGCTTTATTCTTGCTCTTCCATTCTTAAATACTTTGAACAGTACTCCTGAATAGAGTATCTCCCACAAAAATAACCCATGACATATTCGGTCTACATCTTTCTCACACACCATTTTCTCTTCTATCTTAAATCTACTTTTTCTCGCCTCTCGTCAATTCTCACGGCATGGATAAACCAATGAAACACATTAAAATGCTCGTATAAATGCACATGTCCATTACCGGGGAATCCATCCTATATTTTTCCATTCTTTCATGAAAAATTCAAGTAAATGGAAAACGGTCAAGCTACAAAAATTGAACCTCTAGGTATGAGCTCAAAGCTTAATTCCGTCAGGATACCAAATCGTCAGCGTACCCTTCCGAAAGTATACACGTCCATGGAGGAGAAAATATTCGGGAGAGGATCATATTAGTCGGATGGCAGAGGACGTGGAGGAGCTAAAATAATTCCCCGCATTGCAGTTCCGCCATACAGTTTTCAATCTCCCGGTCCTACCAACACATTCACTGCTTTCCCGCCACTTTTCTCACAAACTTCCCCTACCTTTTCCTACCTCTCTCTCTTCACCCTTGTAACCTCCCACCCTTCCTCCCCACTCCCCCTTCGCTTCCCCTCCCGACCCCAGCACCCACACACCAACAACTCATCCCTCTCCCCTTCTTATTGGCCTCCTCCGCCCCTCCACCCAAAACCCCCACCGGTAACTCGTAGCTGTAATCTCATTCCGAGGCTCGTCCAACGCCACCGTCGGTCGCCTATACTTCTATACCTCTGACCATTTCGACTCCGCCCACTATTGTTGTCAATCCGGCGAGCTAGTGACCGGATAGAGCCACTACTCCATGTCTCGCCCTCTTCGTCGAATGCTGCACGCTCCGACCCTCGTGGAAAACATTGGAGATGCGGGAAATCGAAATCTTTGTGGGATTTTGTTCCGAGCTTTCATCGGACGAAAACGTCGTGTTTTCCTCGTACGTCTCTCGGGACGCGTGAATTCATATTCAACCGTCCATTTCTCCCTATATGATCTCCTCTAGTTTTTTTATGTAAATCGTTAGCCATAGGGTGCCTATTCAGGAATTTGTAGGATGTTTTCCCCCTAATTTATTTAAAATAGTAATATGAATATCCCCTTGAACGTAGAAATCTTTTTCATCTTCCTGCCAGTATCACGCATTGAGCCTGTTACCACTTTCTTTACTTTTGGTCTTTTTATCTCCTGCGTGGACGCCGGCCGGCAAAAGCCGTTACCAGGTCCGCCACAGGGAGTCTGGCGGTCCGGCTTTTGTACCCAATTTCCCCTGGAACACAGAAATCCTCTTTATCTCCCCACAGTTATTAGGCATTGAGTCCGTCAGGATCTTCCGTTTTGGTCTCTACATCTCTTGTGTGGATACTTCAGAGAGCTCCTCCCTCCCGCTCTGTATTTCCTAATTTATTTGGGTATTTTTCCTTCATAAAGTTTTCTCAGTATTTTTCCGTATTTTTCTATTGTGTCGTTGGTGCCTTGTAAGCCTAGTTTATTCTGGATACTCATATTTCTTTTTTCTGTCTGCTTGCGTAAAGAAAGAATCTCTTCTTATAAATTTCATTATTAAAATATTTCGGCAAATCTTATGGACTCTTAAGTATAATAAATCACAAATAAGAACGATTAGAAGAGATTTAGGTGACCTATAATGTATATAATATGGTATCATTTTCAGAAAAATAGGTATTCTGACGAGTATGAGTAACATAAAACTTTGAGTGAATTGCAAATAATCTCTGTTTCAAATACGTCTACATGCATACCTACGAGTTATAGGGTATTTATGATTTAAGATGAAGACTATTCAAGTTGCCCTGGGTCAATAGCCAGTTTTACATGCTTTGAGAAGGGTTTTATTTGATCGAGAACCTTGAGCATTAAATGCATGTCTAGGATTTTCCTCGTGAACTTGTCCATTGTAAGACGTGATTCTTCAGTAATATTTGATTTTGATAGATGAAAAATAATTGCACAAGATGTAAACGCTTCATTACCTGTTTCTGAGCGCATACGTTCCGTGGATTCAAATATAAATTATATCTGCAGAGCAAAATTATTTTAAATATTTTCGCTCTTCCTTTTTCCAACGTTTGATATTTAAGTGCAACAGTTTCATACAGTATGTGGACTAAAGAACTGATTTCAATATTCAGTTATTTTAAATGAACGTACCACAAGTGACAACGATGTTGAAGACGCCGTATTTAACATTAAACCTTGGAATTTTCGGAATTTTATTGGATATTGTAGTATATCCGTATATACTATTTTGTAAAAGGATAGAAGCGCATACATATAGACTTCCACGTCATTTTGAAGGATGGATAAGTTTCATGTAGATTTTTTTTAAATATGACTTTAAAAATTTTAACAGTGAATGCAAGCTAAAGAGAAAAGCAGTAATTCCTAAAAATAATTGTAAAAAACTCACTTTTTTCTCATTTTGTCCACTTTTGAATCACAAGAAACAGGGTTCTGTGCCTTTTGCACGAAACTTTGGGTCATTAGCAGGACACAATGTTGCGAGCCTGAACAAAGTTTCACTCGCTCTCCGCCGCCCAAATCCACCAAAGAAAAATCCCCTTACCCGTTCCTCATCTGCCCCCATTCCCTCTACGCATGTCCCCTTTCCCTCAGTCTGGACCGCTGAAACTTTTCCCTGATGAGACCCGTGAACTACCCTCTTCGCTCTGAAAATTTTCCCACGAAGAATTTCTATCCCCCATCGTTTCAAGTTTTTTTAAGCGCGTTCTCATTGAGAGCCAATTAGCTCCAGTGAGTCATTTTGTTTACTCTCAGTTACTCAATCCGTCTGCTTTCAAACCTAAATCAAGCAATTCTTAATTAAGTTCATTGCTCAAACACGAAATAATGGCGTGTTTAACACGGCGAAATATTTCAATTATCTAGGTTTCTCTGTTTCACTTAATCTGCTCCATTTCACTCCCATTTGCAATATTGAAACAAATGTTCAAATGAACCGCAAAAAACGACAAAATTAGAGTTTTTATGAATATATATTGGTTTCTGGTCAATACTTATTGATTATATATTCTGGTTTAGATTGTTTTATGATATGCCATTGATTCTGTTTTCTGGAGTACATATTTTTCACCGATGGAGGGGTGCATTTTATTTTTTCCAGCTTATATTTTCATATAGTGTACAAGTTTTGTAATGATTATGGAACTTAATGCAAACACTACCCCTGTAGACTTTGAAAATAGCACTTACTCCTTTGTTTTGATTAGAAGAATTAACATCGAACTGAACTGCTGCTACTCTTATTGTTAAATATTTCACCGAAAATTGCGACTTGAATTATCAACCATTAGATAGCGTATTGTGTCGATCAAATAAGACAACAAATTTTGAATAAATATTAAGCATGGAAATCAATAATTGTCATTTCCTATTTGTCTATTTTGAACTTGATTTATTCCTGACTATTCCTATACCTTAAATAATGTTTAGGCATCTGGAGGAAGTATGGTTTCAAGGTTTTAAATGAAGGTGGTAGAATCAGTAATTAAATAAAGAGAGGACTGAATCGCTTTAATTAATAATATATGCCCATATCGTTGAATCGATTCCCGATTAATTTCTTTAACTGAAGAGGTTCCTCTGCAACTGAGAGTTTTAAAAATACTGCATTCTGCCGCAACACTTCTGGTTTTTTAAATATATTGGTTCCACTTGTCCTTAACAATTAGGAAACAATATTAAGATAGAAAATATGCAGATTGTTTGACGATTTTCTTCTTAATGAATATTTTTTCAGGGCGCATGAAGCAACAGTAACGCCACTTTTTTACCAACCTATTTTGACTTCAGTTTGTGTAGCCATTTGCTAATAAATCCAAAGCTAGCATAGAATGTGCTTATAGATTAAAATATGTCAAATCTCTTGTAGTATTTACTTTCCTTAAGCATTTATACACGAAAGTGACGTTTATATGAGATAGAGAAAAACTATATTTACTCATGTGTCAACCTTCCTCGCATTTATTACCATAAAATCTCACCAAACAGAGGAAACGTTTTTCTAAAAGCAACCAGAATATGAGTTTAATGACTTTTTAATCATTTTATGGGGAACCCACCTAAAATTGTTTTCCGTAGCTTTCTGCTCCTTTTCGCCTCTCTCTGGTTCTCGTTTCATCTCCGAATCTGGCTCCACACTCTCATTCCCTCTCCTGCTCTCTTTTTCCGTCTATTTCCTCCAACTCCCCACTCGTCAAATGTTTCGTCCCCTTCAAAAATCGAAGAATTTGGGGTCTCCCTCTGAACCTTCAATTACGTCGCCACTGTCCAACTCATAAACCACGTCGTTCACACTCCTGTCTCTTTGAATGCCTAAACAACACTTGTCAGTGGTGGGTCGTTCCGTTCGGACACACGAGCATATATTCCAGTTTCCTTCTATTCCATTTTAATTCCTGTTTCCTGGCTCTACAAAAAGAGAATTTTTCATTCATTTTAATACTTTATTTTTTTAACATAATGGTTTTGCGACTAAACTTACTTTTTCTACTCTCGTTATGTTAAACTTGCTCTCTCTCTCTCTCAGATGTTACCTCAACCTTGCCTGGTCAAAGAAGCTATCCAGCCGAAAAACCAATACCAGGGACCCGAAATAGCAATTTTTTTTAAAACAGAACACAACCTTTTGTTTTTGGTTGGGAAAGTATCTTTAATTGTTTAAGATATGACAGTTTTATGGTATTTAATATCCTATTCCATTTTCATTCTTCTTTAATGGCTTTACTCAAGAAAATTTGTACACTCATTCAAATGCTTAATTTAAAATGCTATGCCTGTGATTTTGCCTCAAAATTTCTTTATCTTCTCTAAAGTTAAAGTTTTCCTTTTGTTGGATGGCATCCATACCGTATCTGTTTAAAGAAACTATCCAATCAAAAACAAAAAGCCATTTTTACCCCTAAAGCTCAATGATGTGACAACTTCAACAAATCGACAGCGATGATTTTTTTTACAACTAAAACTTGTTTGTTGTCTTTTAACTGAATAAAGTTTCAGAAAAATTTGCTTACATTATTTACAGGCCGGAGCTAAATGTAGTTTTAACTTGCGTTCCAAGGTGACACTTACTGCCCAACTAGAGTACATAAAGTTAAAATAATTGTTTTTAAAAATCATTTGTAATTTCAGTTTAAATATTCCTCATACCATCAGCTTTGCGTTCTTTTTCTGCTTAAACTAACAATGTAGATTACTTTATGCTTAATTAGACTTTTCTCTCGATACACGGAGAGAGTTTCAAAACGCGACCCGAACTAGCTGGAGCAATAGTCAACTCAAGAGAGCAAACATAGAACTCGGTTCATGCTTCAGAGTCTTAGTGCGGAGTCTGGAGAACAGAAGGGTGATTGCTAATAAGAAATTTCCAATGCCAACAACTTCACGGTTTCCATCCTATCCCCGAAGACCCGAAAAGAATCTCATTTTAAATGGGTCGGTTCCCATGGTGTGCCGAGCTCGTAAACACACAGTGTTGCTTCGATAAAAAGTTTCCCCTCACTGGGTGGAGAGCTCCCCGGCTATGTCCCTGCATAATTCCTGACAAAACCTTGGGTCTGTCTCTATCTCTCCCTCTCCTTGCACGGCCAAATAACTTCTCCAAAAGCTTTTGCTTCATGACCTCGTCGAGCAGCATTCAATATTGCACGTGCAAGTCTCCCCTCACGGACGAACTAAAGGATTATTATTCAGCTCCTGCCATGCATATTCCTGCCTACTAAAATAAAAACCGAAGGGCCTCCGACCAACCAACCGACGAAAACATTCCCTCTCCTCTTCCCACCACCCATCAAAATGCTTAAAATATTTCCACGTCGCGTCCCCTTCAAAAGCAAAAGTTAAAATTTTCAAGTTTCGTCGACGGTGAAGAAGAATTGAGGGAGTGAGGTTGTTTTAAAGGGTTCAAGGTCGACGGAATGTCGTTCTCAAGGCAAATTAGGTGGGCGGTTGGGTAAAAGGGAGGGGGCGTTAAGGGTACGTTCTTTTTAAAAGGGGTGAGTTGGGCCAGAAATACGCGGATCTTGTAATTCAAGATGGTGGCGTTGCGCAACATTTTAGGTAAGGTTGCATAATGTGCGGATTATAAAATTTTGCGTTAAAATATATTTTTTTACGAAAAATAAATAAGATAGTTGAATCTTAGGTTAAGAATGAGCATAACGTGATTATTATTTTAAAATCAGTGAAAAATGGCGGCGGTAACGCTTGGACTAAGCCTTCTGTTTAACTTTGCGCAAGATCTGCTAGTTAGTTGTACTTAACCCTTATTTAAGCGGAAACCGTGGTTGCTTTGAAAGAATTAACCCTCTTTAGTTTCTGGGCATTTAAGGAGGAAGTGGGATCGCGACTCGGCTAATAATGATGGTGCCTGGGTAGGTAATCTTATATCGGTAAAATTGTAGTATGTTTTACTTTATTTTGTGGAGTTATATACATGTTACGTTTAGATTGCCAAATATTCAGTCATTGGTTTCCACGTATTTGAAGATCTTAGCATTGGTGTGGAACAAACGCGGTGGAAACCCGAACCAATGGAGGGATTCACCCTTAGATTGCAAAAGATTAAAATCGATTCTAAAATATGAGCACTATTTTCATTTGCGGAATTGAATCATTATTTAATAATAATATATATTGGGAAGGAATAGTTATATTATAAACCACGCTGATAGGGAGAAATTGAGCAATACACCACTTTGAGAAAGCTGAAAACCACTCCGTGAGACTAAGCCATTCCATTTAACTCATCGCAAGAACTCAATTAATTCAGGGAAACTTGTTCTAAGATCTCTATTATCGGGAAAGTCCTTGTTGTTTTGAAGAGTTCAAGGTCGACCGAATATCATTCATGAGGCAAATTAGGAGGGTAGGGTGATAAGGGGTAGGGCTAAGGGTGTGTTTTTTCGGGGTGGGGAGGAGTGAGGGGTTTAGGACGTGATGAAGGGCACAAGGAAGGGAAGGGAAGTCCAAGGATGAAGGTACGATGATGACGATGGGTGGAGCAGGAGACAGGGATTTTTCCAAGGGTTGGATGGGGGTAAGAACAAAGGAGATATTAAAAGTGAATGATGTCTTTCGCTCCAGGGTTGAGAAACCCTTACGAAAAATGTCCCCCCAGAGAGAGAAAAAGAGAGGAGGGGAGATGGAGGGTAAGGAGGAATGAGAAACCCCTTGACGAGGCTCCTAACCGTTAAGAACACACACACTCCCTTCCTATCCTTTCCCTAGGGTGTGCATGCTGTGACTTCCTCATGGCGTGCCCCCCTTTCATGCTTCACACGTGTGTGTGTATGTGTCAGGTATGTATATTGCCGACGCTGGTTAATTCATGGGCGCGATCGAAATTGTCTCTCTCGCTTCGAAAGGGTAATTAAGCCTTGAATTTTATACGAGACTTTGGGGGATTGGTCGAACGCGGAACGGATCCAAGGGGGGGCGAGGGTGGTGAAGCTTTAGTCGGTGGGTGGGTGGCTTTTATTATTTCCCACTTAATACCACTTGTACTCAAGAGTTTTAGGCCGCGCCTATGAGCGTACCGTAAAGCCAGTCTCGTAACGGGGCGATCAGCGTGGAGAAATTTCCAAGTTGACATAATAATCTTCTGTGCAAAAATCATCTTCTGTGCAAAGTATTTTCCGCCAGAAAAAAGGAGAAAGATAAATCATAAGATCAGCCATAAAAAAACTAAAATGAGATTTTACGAGCCAAAGAATGCGATACTAATCACTGTAATTTAGGGAATATGGATGTGGTAATAAATAGATTGATAATTGTTTTTACTGTTGGAGCGATCCAACCCCTAACAAAACAATATTACTACTAATACGATAACAATAACAATTTGAAAATGACAAAACTGATAGTATTGGGACCCAAAATGGCCATTGTTTATTAAAATAACTCTAAAGAATTGTTTGTTTAAATGGAAATTCTAGGGGATTTATTCTGAATTACCTCACATACGTTTGGTTTACGGTATACCTAATTTTTTTATAGATAATAATATAAAATGACATTTGTTTATATAGTAACTTTCTCTTGCCAGCACTTGTAAATGAGAAAGGCGCCACTAAAACTTGCGCACATCTGTGCAAGATATCTTGCATTTCAGCATCAGCTTAAACATCCTTAAATGTTACGTTTCACGCATTGTAAGTATTCAATGTATTTGCATATACTTCAGGATGTTTGAAACATTTGTGCACATTGACTAATTTCTGAACTAATGTGATCATTCGACACCGACACGATAGCTAGGAGTATTGAAGCCATTAATAAAGTGCCTTTCAGCCGTATTCTGATATATAAACTAATGAGCAAATTTTCAACTTTTATAAAACCATATCAGAAAACACGCATGCATTCAAAATTCATAAATAATGAGTAGTGACGTTTTATCAAATTGGCAAAGCGTTTTGATTTTGTTAATTGCATTCCGACGATAATATGTTAAATATTTGGATGCGTTATCAACCTTTAAATGAATTCTATGATAGTTATTTATTCATTATACCTGAACTGCGGAAAACATTTTGTCAGAATCCATTGCAATTAAAGTGAAAAGCCCAATTGTGGCAAAATAAATGCATCCAGTTGGGTCGCTAACTATACTTATAAGTTTTGGCGTGATTTATAACTGTGGACGTTGTTTTAAAATCTTCAGCAGCACATAAAAGTAACCTTAGTTGCTCCACATCCTACGACCTCGAAAAGTAGTATTTGACTCCAAATTATAATGAGACTGATATGGAATTCATGATTCCCCATCCGGGAACTAACGTATTAACTCCGACTAGTAATAACCCCATACAACGCCGCAGTCCAAGAACGAAGAATATCCTCAATCGTGCATGCAATTTTACGAAAGCATTCACCCACTGCGAAACTCGCTTGAAGTGATGCTGATAAAGCCGTGAGCGATTCCCTCGAACATGCAGCCGTGACCACCGACGGATATCGCAATACATTAACCTCTGCAACGCGTTCCGATCCTCTGCGCTAATTGGAAATATTTCGTTTGTCGACTATTTGAAATGGAAAGTGGAGATGGAGACCAAATTGAGGGAGCGAATTCATTAGTCACTCGATCTTACCAGTGTTTGACTACAGCCCTCCATTATTCCCTATCCAATGCTAGTTCTCTCACTCCCTGGTGGATCTTATTCTATGCTTACTTCTTTGTTTTGTCTGCGTATTTATGGTCCTTGGTCTGGGGCTTTTCCCTCTAATTTCTCCTCAATTATAACCTTCACAAGTCCATTATGCTTAGGGGTTTGCCCAATCCATGTGGTTCTTCTTTGCTATGTAGTCTTACATATGTTTCTTTCCTCATCTACTCTACAGTATTGTACTCAAATACTGTGTCCAGAGAATTAAAGCTAAAGAGAAAGGAACACACATATAGATTACTAGAAAAAACCAAAATGAAGAAACTCATAGGTGACTTACTTCGAAATGGAAGAAAAGATCGAATAAGCAAGTAAACTTAGGCGGGGAAAACAATTTCACACCAGTTACAACACTCAGGCTAAAGAGCTAAAAATAATGTGTATCAACCATTTTAACAGTATAGAGGATAACTGGTTATTTCCCATTTTCGTTAATAGCCTCTGACCATTGTACTAAACGGTTGTAAGTACTGTCCGCATATGCCTCTGTCTATAATTACCATGGTACGACTGGTATCTGCGTAGTATTTACTACCTTTAACGTGTGATGTATTTGGTTCTCAATAGCTACATTGCCTACAAGTCATTTGACGATAGTGACAATTATTCTGTTAATCATTTTTGCCAACGTCCACTCAGATGGAGTAAAATAGCTATTGTATATAGATTACTAACATAAGATAACCCGGAAAGGAAACATTGCAATAATATGTGCCAATAGGGATTTCGCATTCTTAACTTTATGATGGATAACCATGGTTATAAGCTAGTAATGAGACGGGGCACAAGGGAGAATTTAAAGCCATTAGTGTCCAGAAGTAATGATTAAATCTAAAGGACACAGGAGGAGTCGAAAAGAATGTGTGGGGTGAGAATAAATTGGGTAAAGAACTAGCTAAAAGCCTTCAGGTAGAAGGATGACGGTGGCGCGCTGAATAAAAGAGAAAATTTAATGATATGGATTAATGAAAAATGGAATATAAGTAAAATGCTGAAAAATAATTCTTTTTTAAATAAGGGCCATACATGAAACAAAGGTTATAGAGTAGAAAAAATCAACGAGCGCCAACTAATGACAGCAAGACCAAAGTTCATAACAGTGGAGGTATCTAATATTCCTAATAGAGGGTAGTTCTCTTAATGTTTCTTGTTCCAAAATATTTACATGAGCATGCATACGCCGCATTTAATTTTGAGGAGATTGTTTAAGCTTGAGGTTTTGCATAATAACACCATGGTGCTAGTTTTTGCAACAAATTCTTGTTTTTCTACACAATTTTCCTCTAAAAGTTGAAGGAGAACGTAGACAAGGGGAGAGAGAGAAAGGTAAAGAAAGAATAGAGAATAAAGACCTCCTACACTCACTCCGTCACTGGCTCACGCCGTGACGCCAGAGACACAACCACTTGTGGACTAATGGGGAATGAACTTGACAAGCTTTACAGTGTCCGTGGCAGATTCTGGTGGTTTGGGTCATGTAGAGCGCTCTCGTTACACGGTTTAGGCTAGGACATGGGATTAGTCTGGGCTTTAGTTCACGAGTTGCAGAGTGGGTGATGAAACAGAATGCAAATAAATTACCCGTGGTTTCACACTCGTGCGTGTGATGTGGTGATCGAAAAATATTTTAAAGCAAGAAATTTAAAACCCAATGATGAAACACTGGAAGGATATGAAACTTTAAATTTCCCCTTGTTGAAAGATTTTTGGGCATAAAATAGTGATTTCCCTTCTTTCTTTCCCCTTTCTGTCATTTTTCTATCTCTATCTTTGATACAATGTCCATTTTCTTCCTGGATGATGTGCTTAATACATCTAATACGTAAGATTAGGATGCATAAAATGTACCCAGCTGTAATAGAGTAGAGCTATTAGAAGCATAATGCTAATGTACCTCTTGGGAATGAGTTGCAAAAGCAACAGTTTCTGCTTCCCAAATTTGGTGGTGACTTTCACAGCTTCATAGACCCCATAATTATCAACCCCAAAGCTAATGTTTGTGCACGTGGGCATCAAAGTTTAAAATCTACATTAATACGAGCCACGATACGATGAAGCAGTACCTTTCTGATCTGCTCAATTACGAAAGGAAAAGTTCATATTCATTTATTGTTTAATTACATCGTCGTCGAAGTGCCTAGGGAAGGATTATCAAGGAACCAACATTAATGAAGCAACATGAATCTGTTGCCATGTAATGATCAAATTTTTGATAAATTTAGGGTATTTGGAAGAATATATCAAGGATTCGTGGTAAAATAAATCATTTCAAGCATAACTGTCAGCGCTGATAAAACAGTACGTATCTTATTTACTACCGCAGAGACATTTTTTTAAAAATATTTTCAATTATAATTAGCTGCTATTATTCGGCATTTTTATGGAAGCTGCAAGATGTGGCGGGTATAATATTTCCGTTGCCTTGTGGCTCCCTGATACACGGCTATATCTCCGGGCATCAAGTATTGTGAGCCCATGCTAATAAACGGAAACTTCTAAAAATCTCATCTGCTAACCATATTCAGAAGTTACACTAATTCCTCCCGAACCCTCCGGTATTAAATTAATATTACGTCAACATTATTAGTGAGTTCTGCTTTGTGTAATTAGTAAGAATTGAAAATTTATGGATATTTCAGCGTAATGGTTAATAATTTAAGAGAGGTCCATTTCCTAACTGTCCATGCCTTACCTTATCACTCTTCACCACTCCTTATTTCTCGTCTCCACAATGCCTTCGCAGCTAGACAGGTTCATGGAAAGCCGTTTTGGGGAGGGAATCGAAAAGTTATCACGGCTCATTTCCTTGAATTTACCCGGGCGCTCTGAATCCGAGTTCTTCATGGTTTGCCACTTTAATGAATTCTAATTTGCGATGGCGTTAAAAGTTTTTTTTTCTCCAAAAGTAGCTCCCAAAAAAGTTTGAGAGGAAAATAATTTTGCGGTGGCAAATGAACTCGAGGAGAAAAACAAACCCCGACACTTCGTGGTCCATAGTTTGCTATGATTAAATGCTTGCCTCATTTAAAAGCAAATTTCAGAGGCGACGCCTGAGTCAACAAAATTCATTTGCTTGAAATTGCTCTAATCAAGATAGTTTTCTTCGTTTTTTGCTCTTGAATTATCATAAAATGTTCGGGGAGGGTGAAAAAGCGATTGTATCCAAAGTTTACTAAGATAATGACAGCTATTGTTATCGAAGGACAACCATCATTTTAATAATCAGGCTTTTGGAAAGCCAGCGAAAACTTTCATCCTTCCAGAATCAGTAGTCAAAAGTACTTCTGACTAGCTAAAATAGGTAAAGACGAGTGCAAGAGATTTTATTTTATTGTTTTATCGGATTACTTTATTGTCTCCATTGAACACCCAATACAATGAGCAAGAACTTATATATTAAACGGCTATTTCATTAAGAATAAATGAAAATACGTAAAATACATAAGTATTTAAGGATATCAATGCTAATCTCAATCATTTTCCTCTTTATATTCCTTCAAACTATTTTCTGTTTTATAAGGCATTTATTTAGTCTTCTTCTTGACTAACAAGTTTCACTGCTATATACGTAATTTAATGCATATCTCTTATCAACTCTTATTCTTCAAGCTCAAAGCTCTAGTTAATGCTTCAGTAACCTTTACTTCGCATTCAGTTTCTCCAGTGCGCATACTTTAGGGAAATTTCAAGGTGTTTCTAATACTCAAAATACTATAACTATTTTACCACCAAGTGCTGTCAAGTGCGGAAAGTATTCCTCCAGTTCAAACAAATGCTCATAGTCATTAATGCTTCGCACATTCTCTAATGATAAAAGCAAAGGGAAAGAAAAAGCGAGAGCCTTCGTGCTTTCTTTTCTCACCTGCGTTTCCATGCTGGCCGGAGATTCATCAGATATAGTTCATATTTTGTTCTCAAAATACTCATGAATCTATGAGTAAATATATAAATCAGATAATTAGGTGAGGGAAAATTCCGTATTAATATATATTGTCAAATCACATTTTCAAAAAATTAGGTGGTATAAGCGAGATGATAAAATTATCAATGCATAAAATGCATATGCAAGAAAATATCTGACTATTTTGTAATACCAACATGTTAGCAACTTATTTCACTCCTTTTTGGAACACTTAGGTGCTAGAAATAGAACCTATATTCAATGGCAAATGTTAAATCTGCGGCGAAAGTAGTTCTGCCTGTTCAAATGAATGCCGTCTACTTCAATTCTTTATTTAATAATTGTGGTGAGATTTAACGAAACATTACAGAGAGTGGTAACAAGCATATTTATCCCTCTCATTCAATTCATTTTATTCAAATAATTCTGCTCTTTCATAGTCCACGGCTGGCTGCCTCGCGAGGAGTTTTTCCTCCTCTCCCATTCAGAGACGAATATGGAAATGAGATATAACTTAACCCTCCTCTTCCTCCTCCTCCACTACATTTACCCGCAGCACGACGCAGTCATCACTCGGGTGAAGTGCCACTTATATTTCTTTGACCATTTTGAAGCCGTGGCTCGCCGTCTGGCGGCGTAAGGGCATAGTGGACGGGCAGTTACGAAACACAGGTGGATGAGAGAGAGTGTGTGTGCTCGCACCAGCTTACATGACCCAAAGTGAACGTTGCGGGGAGAGGCGAAGAGTTCATTGGGTTAGAACACTTCACCGAGAGATCCCTGAAGAGCGACTCGCCATGGTCGGACAACAAGCGCCTCAAATGACTGAGGCCGTGTGTGTGTTGCGACTCTGTGTTGGCCGTGAGGCGCACATAAACGACCGCGGTGCTGAAACACCGTCACCGGTGCCGCGAATGTCCCTCTCTTCATCCCGACTGAAGTGCATATCGTATTTTTTCCGAGCCAGGTGAAGAAAAAACGAACACAAAAGCTTTTTATCCCAAAAAAGGCGTCGTGTGGTACCGAAGAGGACAATATTGTGTTCATTGTGGCCGTTCGTACAAATTGTGAGTGAAAATGCATTGTGCTTAGAACAATTCAATCAACCGCGGTGTATTCCTCAGCATTTTACAAGCACTCCAACTGGAGTGTAAGCTAAAATGTAGTCATTTTTGCGGTTATAATCTATATCGGATAGGCAAGTAAAAGCTAAGGGCTGCACTAAGAAAATCTCAAGTATTTGTATTGAATAAGTTTTGCTTATGGCCGATTGCAAGAACATTTGGTTATGGAATCGAAAGTTATGAGATCCATGAAGTTATAGATCTTATAAAAGGTTCGGGTTGCAAAAATACATATACTAGTTACACAACTTCTTCACCAATAGTTGACTGCTATGAATTTTTGACCTAGCATACAATTTATGAGTTTATTCTATGTAAAGTTGCTAATGTACATAATTAATATTCAGCAAGCACAAACAAACTGGTCATCTATTGCGCATTTGCGCATTGCGCATCCGTTATCTTGGCTACTTATGGAAATAATAACTCTATTCAATAAATTATGATTCTTACAAATTTATCGAATGTGTCTGGAACACTTACTAAATGGTTGCCATGGCTTATGGGTCCTATAAGTTTAAGAAATACATATATGTCGATCCTGCAACAGGCCATTAATGAAGCGTGATTTTTCCGAAATGTAATTCATATTTCTGCCTGAGGTGAGTCTTAAAGTCGAAACCGGGCTAAAAGGCTAAAATTGTTTTAAATTACCAAGAAGAAAGGTGATAGAGTTTAAAATAGCAATGTAAAAGATAATTAAATTCACATGTTCATAGCTCATGGTTCATGCTTCTTGTTTGCACAGCTAATATTACCATTTTTACGAAAAGAAAAGAGGCATATTATTTTGATGTAAGGAGTTAAGCGTAGGATAACGATGGATGAACTGGTGCAAACAGAATAAAGAGCTGCTTTAAGTGTTGTCATCGTTTACTTTGTTGAAGTATTTTTCAAGGAAGATGTCAAAGTGAGAGCTTTGGAATGAAATGGCTGGATAATAGGTAGAAGATAAGAGTGGAGAGGTGCCGCAAACTAATCTGAAAATTGATACCCGCTGATTATTCTAGGTCTGTCCTATATTATTTTACGACGATTTTATTAACTCGCTTTCTTGTCTGTCCGTTTGTTTGTCTGTTTGGTTCAAATTTTTCAATCGATTTTAAACTATTTTCCCAAATAGCTAGAGGCTGGAAACTTTAACATAGCTCAGAACTGAATGACATGGCAATTATATATGCAATAATAATATATAATATTAATATAATATATTTATTTATTATATTTATTATGTAGTCCTCTACAATATTTTTAGATGAACAGCTTAGTCCAATGCAATGTGAAATTAGTAAAATATATCAAAAAGGACGAAATAATACCAATTTTGCTCGAAGTTAAGGGGGCTGTACTCCTCGGCAAAAATAACTTTTGTAGTTCTGGCTTCTGCCGCAGACTCGAAACTATCTTCGCCTTCCCCTCCGTTACGGGCCCCGGACATCAGCGGCACTCATGGCACTGTAAAAAAATGCGTGACATGGATTCACGAGAATGTTCGCTGTGACGTTGTTATATACAATTTTCTGCATTTTGATGATCCATCATAGAGATGAAGAACTTCCGTTATTACTTTGCGTGCTGGGCTTTAAATTGAAGGTCATCTCAGAAAAACTGAGGATTTTACACACCTGCATTGTGAAAGAAGAATCATTTTAATCTAGATTAATGAACTTTTATTTACTATCAAAGGTTATTTTGTCACTTATAGGTCATATGTATATCTAACAAAGACTGCAGCCTTACCATTACGTCCAGCTGCCGTTTCATAATGATACACCATGACGTGCCAGTACATCCACCGTCCTTCTCATAAAATATAGAAGGACGTACCATTACGTCCAAAGCACTCACAAAGTTAACAATTAGTGCAAAGATAATATGTGTCGTACGTGTCATGGTGATCAACTGGTTTTCGACAAATTCTCTTGTTTCTGCGGTCAAAACAGTTATGTAGAAAGCAAACGCGAAGATTAACGACACTTATTTTAAATATCAATCCTTACTCCAGAGGCCTGCCCGAACAAGTTTACTTTAAATAACAAAGCTGAGTTGTAAAATGAAATACGTCTACGCAAGCATTTTCAGCCGTAGCATACAGCCCACACAAGACGCTATTATTTATTTCAATTGTGGTTATATCGTTAATGCAAACCCCAGTTCAATGCACATTGCAGCATTTCCTTCGAGGAAAAAATGAAAAAGTTATTCCCAGAGTTCCTTCCAGGCGATCCTCGTGAAAATGTCGAGGAATAATATTTCCACTTTCTCACAAGCTCAGTCGCCCCGCGTGATGGATATCTCAACGCATTAATTTCCAGCGTGCCCGCCCATGACGGGAATGAAATCCACCAGGCGGGAGATCCGAGCCTCCAAGGCGCTTCCCCGTTTCCCCCGCGCTCGCGACCGCGTAGCAAGCGATGCACGGAGCCCAGCTCCCCGCATTACACACCCGCCTCTTTTTTTCAGCCTCTCTCTCCTCCGCGCCTCAACATCCTCCTCCTCCTCCACCACCCACTCCCCTCGAAAAATAATCAGTCTTTCTTTCTCTCTCTCCGAATACGCCAGCGAGCGAATACAAAGACTCACGTTCACTCTTGCTCACAGACACCCGTGCCCCCACATAAACGAACGCGCCGCACTACACGTGCATTAAGAGCTCACGTACCGCTGCTTCTCCTTCAACTCTCGTGCATTGAAATCTCCGCCAATATTTTGCTGTGGAGGGGCAAACAGAAAAAAAAAGTGCGCTTCACTTCTCCAAAATGCTCATCCTAAAGTCAATACCATTCATGACAAAAAGTTTATTTTTATTTTTTTGTTCCATTTCTTTTCGTGCACACATGCACGCTGGAGTGCTTTGGGTTTTCAGATCCACCTAAATGGTCTATACTGAGTGGATAGACTCCACACCGTGACCCAGCAGTACGCTGGCCCTCGATGATCTGGTAGATCGACAAAACGAAGCCAGAGAAAAAAATGACGGACGAAAAATGCGAAAACAAAAATGGATCGTGATGCAAACTCCATGAACAGAGGGGAAAAAATTCCATCGTATCTCGTTGGTTGCGCTCATTATATATTTTTTCTCGCCTTGCATTTCTAACGCACCGATCCAAGCTTCACTTCGCTGATATTTTAGATAAAATTCGTCACCTGAAGCGATGAAATGCAAACTTTTGTGCTGTATACCCATGGGAGTCACATAAATAAATATCCCAAATGTGTTGTTGTCATAGCGACGAGCGAAAAGTGTAATACGAAAATTATTCCATCTTCGTTGAGTAATTGATAAATTCGTCATTACTTGATTACTGCACAATAATTTTCAAGTTATTCCTTCATTACTTGTAGTCATAGAACTGGAAAAGTAACTGTATAATCTCTTTCAAAATGACTATATGTTTTACTTAAAATATCATAAATGATTAAGCGAGGGAGTACATTGCTAACCGCCAGATTTAGAGATAATAAATCAATCGTAGCCTAAATGTTTCATCATGCCGCAAGGTCAATTTCAGCTTCTCTCTAATGGAAAATAAGTTCTGTAGCAAGGGCATTTATCATCTCATTTTATCTAGCAAAGAGATAGAGTGATATCTTAAACGAATGATTCCGTTAATTTCATTTGTTTTTCCAATTCTTGTCACAATCCTTATCAAACTGGAAATTTTAAGCACCGAAACTCCCGATAATCATTTCAGTTAGTCATTTATCACAAGTTTTCCGATGATAGTTTTTTGAAACGTGCTATTACACAAATGTGCTTAAAATTAGCCGTAATTACGTTCTGAAATAGCATAATTTTAATGGTGATGTAGATATTTCAGTCGCTGGAAATTTTGAATTCTAACTAGTGGTAAAATCTATTCCTCAACCAAAGAGTCCAAAATGGCCTTCGCCAAATGCATCTTTGCAGAGGTTAGTTTCTCAGCTATTTCGTGAGGTATAAATTTTGGTCGTTGGTCATGGACGCAAGGAGATAGTTTGGATTCTCAGTGGGAATGATTTTCAGCGCAGAGAACTAGGTTTAAAACTAGCCCTAATTCTCTATTCGCAACTTCCATCTGGAGAAGTACCTACGTAACACTCCAACTTGTCCAAATGGAGTACTCAAGGGAGGGAGCTCCCTCTGTCCCTGGTTCAAGTAGGTTAACTATAGAAGCGGTTTTCCAACGTCCTTTGAATTCGCAGTCGCGAGCGTGAAGTTTCTCACCACGGATTTCTATTTTACTTTGACCATCTCTTCTCCTTGAGTATAGTTGTTATGTAGTTGAGAGGCCCTGTTAGAAGTTTCTGATTGTGGTTGTTCTTATCAAGAGACGCTCTGCCTGAAAGCACAATGAAGGGATCCATCGAGATAAAAGTAATCGATTAGATATGCGCTGAATGATCAATTGTATTCAGTGTGGCATCCTTTTTTTAAATGGTGGACCTGCACGTAAAGGTTTGATTTACGCACGCATTTGATGGAACATTTCTTCTGGAAAATCATTTTCCTAAGACGACTCGTTATGTTCACCGGAATTTTTCTTCACGCCTCATCCTTTATGGAAAGATTTTGGAAATGTGTGCCTCACATTTCAACAAATAATCTCGTTTTAGCTGGATTTTCATACTAACAAGTCAGCTGAACTTTTTGGAGAGCTTTATTGTACATATTTTCATCTTCCTTCTTTAACCACAACGAAATATGTGATTATAGAAATTTGCATGCCCATTGAACTCAGAGCTAACTCAGAAATACATAAATATCTATAATATATAACTTTCACTAGATAAAACTACTGAGTAATGCAATGAAAAAGCCTGATGTAAACCAAATCTTTGTAAATGATGTCTCGATGACAGATTTTTAAAAAATTTAATTAATTTTTTAAATAAAAGTTATCTAAGAAGCACTCATCCTCATATCTCTCTCCAACATTTACCGCTTACTAAATAAACAGTTCTAATTATTTTCGACATTTTGGGAATCGTTGTATAAAATTATTGTTGATTGTGCTGACTGATTGGGAACTAATGATTACCAATCTCAAATAACTTCCGTCATCACCCATTGAAAACTTTTGTGCTGGTGTGTGAAAATTGTTAGTTGTTAATTTGATCGTCGTAGATTTCAGTCATATGAAATACGACTATCTGGCACTTTAAACGAAGAAATATTTAAATAAATAAATAGCCATCTCATCGTTCATTTTTCAAAAGGTATAGTCAAATAAGATAAGTATATGGTGTTGGACCTCGGAAACGCTTTGCTTATTGCATTTTGTTTGATAATACCCCAACACTACCCCTTTTGCTCACATTAAATTCATACATTTCTTCAAAAGAACTCTCTTGTTCTTAAGACACCTAATATTCCAACGGTCAATACGTAGCTTCGGGTGAACTTAACCGCGGAAGAGCGAAGGAAGCAGTGTTTTTGGTTGCCCCATCAAGTGACGGGATCGAGGGAAAGAATTCTTCAAGAAACATATATAAAAACTGCGGGAGGAATTGACCGGGGCCTCCATTCTCTTGGGCACTGCACCTCTCAGATGGGAACACATTATTCACTTCCGCTAGATAAAGAAGGCTTTCTTGCACGAAGGCAAGATATCGCCGCCCTCGTGAGAGATAGCCATTTTAAGCGCGCAATCGAGTGTGCAGTTTCAGCGATGGCGTGAAATCCTCTACCCCAAATGCATTCTGGGATAATTTCCAAGACTTCAAATTCGTATTGATCCAATGGCGATCCCAAAATAAAAGTTTTATGAAATCTTCTTAAAGGAAAGATACGTAATTGATTTTTCTTTATCAAAAGCTTTGAAATATCCTCATTCCGAAATTTTTCATTACGGATTACCTGTTTCACAAGATAGCAACTATTTAAAGCCTGAATATTATGTTTTAATAAATAAAAAACTCCAATCCAAGACCTTGTAGGGAACACCTGTATCAACGGCATATTTTTTTAAAATTTAATGATATATGTATTAAAATTTTTCACTGCAAGAGAAATTGGCGGAATTTAGTTAGTATTTTATCCGCGGTAACTCAACAATGAGTGATAGAAAAATGATGACAAATTGATGTCTAAGATGAATTTTATGAGTACTTTGTGTTCCAATCTTCATGAAAATTGAAGTCCGAATTGCGAGCACGGTATATAAGGAATGACATGTTTCTTTGGTTAAATCCTATTCAATAACCTACATAGTTTATATGCATACATATTTATAAATGAACGTCTTTCCTGGTAAAATACTTTTCGCCATCAATGTCCAGCGGACAGTAGTGCCCATGACAACACTTTCCAACCCCGAATTGGATCGTTTGCGTGAACCCATTGAGAGAGAGGAAAAAAGAACCGTTAAAAAATTGTAAGATATCGAGCGTATAAGGGAGCCCTCTTTTGAGAAAAAAGGATAAGTAATCAAAGTGACCCTCTCATGAGGTGGGATGTTCGAAGAGGGAGGCTTCGTCGTCGGGGGCGGAGGAGGAGCGGACCAAAAGCTTGCACAGCGGAGGATATTGGCGTGACACGCATGGGATAGCGGATAGCGTCGCCAGAATTTCGAAGCATCTGGATGGAGGGCGTTGCTCTTTTTCTTCTTTTTGAAAGGAGAGGAGGAGGGTATGAGGGAAGTGGATGGTACTTTGGGGTGTGGGGAAGAAATGCAAACTTGCCTGAGGGAGGGGAAGGGGGAGGAATACGATTCGCAAAGAGAAGATGGAGGGAGGGAGAAGGTAGCGGTTACTTTCATCTTTTTATGGCCTCACATCCCAAGGATTTGATTTCTTACGTGAAGGTAACCTTATTCTTATTCCCCACCCGGGGTCCTTTTCGCCCCCCAAACCAGCACCCTCCCCCCCCCCCCCCCCCCTACGTTCACTGCGGGCAATATTTGGCGGCCGGAGGAAGGAGAAACACGGATGTAATATTCACCAGGAGAGAATTTTTTTAAATGCGCTCAATGCTCTTCGCTTTTCTTATTTTAGCGAAACTTTGCCTTGCGATTGTCTTCTATTATGAAGCTCCGCCAGTCTTATCATTTTCCCACCCATGATTTTGAAGACAACACGGGGGAAGTACGAGGATATCTATCATACAGACGCCCGCTTCTTAAATTATCATTCCGTAGTTAAGATATTTCTGGTGTTTTGAAGTATGCTCGAGTGAAGTTATAAAATAGACGACCTTCAAGTATTTACCAGTGCGATCATTGTATAATTATTTCCATCATGAGATGGTTTGTAAATAAATTCACTTTGTAATATTCAACAATGGTTTTTATTACTCCGACCTAGGTTTCGACTCAAGTTAAGTCATTATCAAGTTGAGTCGAAACATAGGTGAGAATAATAAATACCATTGTGGGATTATACAAAGTGAATTTATTAACAAACCATCGCAATGTTGTTCCACCAAGTGAAGCCTGAGAATTTATTATATATTTCCGTATTGGATAAAAGTTAATCCGTCCACATATATATGTCATGACCAAATGAATACCAAAACGTATCAGCCGCAGAACATCAATAGTAATAATAATTATTTATTTTACCAACCGAATTTTACAATATAATCCATAAAACAGTGATATTAGTGAATAGGGAATTAGTGAAATTAGGCACCCCTGAGGAGACCTGTATTGGGGTTGCTATCCATTGATTACGCTGTGTTCAGCAGCAGTCTATTTGACAACATATAATATTTCAAATATCGTGGGGATTACATACACAGAACATATGTGACGCAGTATTAAAGAAACTAGGTTTTGTTAAACGTGTAATAGGATGTCCTCGGATGAAAATGTCAAAGAGAGATGCTACTTCGCTCTGGTTAGGCCAATCCTCGAATACGCCGCGAGCATTTGGGACCCTGGTCAAATAGATTTACCCAAAAAAATCAATAAAATTCAAAGGAAAGCAGCGCGCTTCGTTAAAAACTGCTACGAGCGTACATATAGTGCCTCACAACTTTTAGAGGGATTAAGGTGGGAGCCCCTAGAGACTCGGAGGCTACACGCTAGGCTTAGTTTGCTTGAGAAATTCAAAACTTATATTTTTCAGAGCGACACAGAGAATATTATCATGACTCCTCACTACATCTCTAGGTCTTACAGATGCGATAAAGTAAGAGAGATTCACTCCCGAACAGATAGGTACAAAAATTCGTTCTTTCCGCGAAAAATTAGTGACCTCAGTAAAAACTGAGCTCCACTAAATACATTCCTATAATACATGTCACCATTTCATCTCCCAAAAACTTACACCTTTAAACAGCTGGTGACCTAACACCTCCTGCCACACGCCCATGAGGCGACTCGCGGCGTATTATGTAGATGTAGATGTAGATATGGATATTTCATAATTATTCTGTATAGTTTATGAACAAAAGTTCGCGAGGAAGACCATGGGTACAACATGGTGGGCTCAGAGTTAAAGTGCCAAGTGAACCAAGTGCATTCAAGTGAATTTTGAGGAAATAGTGTTTCAAAACAGGAAATACTTTTCGAAAACCAGCAATACCTTCTCATTGCTCTGGATAAAAGCTGCCGTGTTGCGGAAAATATCCAAACTTTGGACTTGGTTCACTCTTGCACTAAAAATATAATACCACGGCTACCGTAGATAATTATTAGTTGAGAAATGGATAATCAACTCGGTCCACTTTGATAAAAAACCCTCCAGGAGTCAGGAAAATTATTTGGGACGTCATTGTGTAGAAATTTCAAAGAATGAAGCGGTTAACTTAGAGTGTAGAGCTGTAGCAATTTATCTTTGGGTCGATGGCTGCTGATGTTGTCTGTCGCGGAGACAGCCCAAAAACTTGAATTCTGAACTTTAGAAAAATGCTGTTTGTGTTCTGACCGCGGTACGTGCTCGACGTCCCTTGGAAAAAACATCATGTCTCGCTCATAACCAGAACCTTCTTCGTGCTGCTACGAAGAAAATTGATCCCCCGGCCGGCCAAATGCTCTCCGCTGCTCCATTCTCCCGTGCTCTCCCCATTCTCTCCTCCCAATCCTTTGGCAACCGTCCTTGTGAAGAAAAATAAGGCGTGCCCCGAAGGGGGTCGGAGAGGGGAAAGGGCCTTCCCCACACATGGAGGAGGGTCTAGTCCCCGAAAAACTCCCTTTATCTATCAACCGAGCCATCTATCGCCCTTTGGTCCATCGCTCGGCAGGCCTAACATCATCTTACACGCCATCCAACCCCCCTCCTCCGCAGAAAACTCCGGTCTTATCCTCATCTTTCGCTTTTCCGGCAACCCTTCCCTCGTTCTCGTTCCTCCTCCAACTCCAAACCCTCCCCCTCTCCCTTCGGGAGCGCCCCCTAACCCTTTTGTGTCTCCCTTTCCCTCCTTTTTTCATCTCGTTTTATTTTTTCACCACATTCCCTTTGTTTGGTCGCACAATCCCCTCTCGAGTCGACCCCATACTGCCCCGCTCTCCCTCACGCCAACACCCCGACCAAACCGTCGTGACGAAAACCCTGGAATCCCCACACCCTGTGCACCTTCGCCTTACCTTCACCACACGTCTCACTCGAGTGCGAGAAAGAAAGTGTGGCGAGGCACCCTCCTCCAACAACCTTTTCCATCCCGAAAAAAAAATATTCCTTCACCTCCCCTTCTTTCTCTATATCCCCTCCTCGCATTTCTTTCTTCCTCTCCCTCCCCTCCCCACTCCTCTCTCTTTTTCCAAACCCCAACCCTTTACCTCCTCCCGAGACTGTCTCGCCCGAATCTCCTCCTCGCCAGACCCTCGACTGTGCCCCTCCAAATTTCCTCCTCTTCCTTTGCTCATCTGACCTCGGCTGACCCTTTATAAGCTCCCTTCCGGCGCGTCTTGTATCGACGCAACCTGATGGAGCCACGCGGGTCCTCGATGCCTACATCTTATCACTTCCTTTCTTTTCGACATTCTGCGAAATACTCGGCAATTGCGTATATAATTAAATTCCTGGCACCATTATGACGTCCCTCTCCTCCGCTACTTTTTGGCGTCCGTCATAATGGCTGAAGTATTCTGATTTTTTTACTCGCGCATGTATTGCTACAACTAAAAACATCATCCGTCTACATAACTGTGTTTCAGATGAAATCTACTTTTATGAGTTATGCAGTACCTCGGATGGGGTATGGGAGATCATTAGTATAATATAGTTAGGGACTCAACTCCGATTATTGACGACATTGTCCTTAATAAATATTTCAATATTTTGGATATTAATGAATTTGAAGTTTTTCTCTCTCACTTAAGGTGACAGATAAATTGCTAATACATTATTTTTCTTGAGTTATTTCAATCGAGATAGATAAGATAAAATTTACCTAAACCCCGTTGAGAGACGAGGGAAAACATTTCTCTTTAATGAGAATAGCGAACAATTAATCATTTTCCCCTCCATTTATTGTTACATCTTGACAGATTTTGATATTTTGCATCATTACCATGAGGATTATCTCCTTCATTATTACCGATGGAGACACCTTTAGAAATAATTTAAAACATGGAAGGTTCGTTTTGAGCAAATGTTAACAACAAAATGTCACCTGTTATTGATTCTAGCCATTTCGTAGTTTTTAATGTATTGCCAATTTAAACTTAAAATTCTTTTTAAACCTTAAGACTGAGTCATTAGTGATCACGTGATCTCTGCGTATTCATATCGGAATTGGTCATTCAAGTCGCAGGGTAGAGAGCTAACTATAATTTAATCGGTACAACCTGCTCGCCTTAATAACAATCGGTACAACCTGCTCGCCAGAAGGAAGTAACCAGTTTAAAAAAATACACAATATCAAATCAATATTTGGGGATTCAATTCCGATTATTGACGACATGATCCTTTATAAATATTTCAATGTATTGGATATTAATTAATTTGAAGCTTTTCTCTCACTTCAGTTGGAAGGAGTTCACTTTCAACCAGTAGATTGATTATCATAAATTCATTCAACGGATAAAATTAAGTAAAAAATTTAAATATATTTTTTTAAATTGCCTCAATAACTGAAGTTTTTGTCCATCATTGATTCATGCATACATTCCGAAAGTCCATTTACAAATAGTCCTGCGGAAAGGCTCCAGGATCAGAGATGAATTACTAACAATTTCATTCAGATGGCCAGGAACAGTCTCAACGAATAAAAATTGAACGCGCAAGCATTCCTAATTTAACCTGGTTCCGACAGTAGTGGAAGGTTTAAGGAATATAGTGAGATTTATGGTTGCCATTTCGGTACGAAAACCAAATATGGATATGATGGACGTGCACTTACGTACATACTTCACCTGCATGTGGTGGATTGAATCATGGAGTAATAACAATCGATTGTACTCTCTCCGTATTTACTCTGCGTAAGAGAGATTATTCGTTCTTCAGGTTCCCCGGCTCATAAATATTTCCTAAAAATTGGAAAAACTTTTACCAATATCCTTTACGATCGACACGTTACAGTTCGAAAAGTGATGACTTCATGCATGTTTTCGGGGCTGCTTATGAATAAAGGGATATTTTTCTCGTTCCATCCTGTCAGTTATGAGTGAACGTCAACTTTAGATGATGTAACATACTTTGTGTGGTAGTATTTTCTGACTATTTATCATTCGCATCAGTACAGAGTACATAAGTTTCCGATAAATATCGTTTCCATTTGTTGTACTCTACACTAATCTCGACCAAAATACCTCCAGAAAATCGTGAACATTGAACTGCTTTAAAGAAACTAATATTCTCCAAAGGTAATCCGTCCTGATCCTCGTAGTCGCCTTTCAAATCCATATGTGCCTTACATCAGTAATAAGAAGTCATTGTAAATATTTGAATGGTAAGAATTACTAGGGAACAATAGCGCGCTACGTATTTTCCTTTGTGTTCTCATTTGCTCCAAAAAGCAACTTTCATTTAGGCCCACCAAACTGCTGTATTCCCTAGAATTCACCTAGTCAAAGAATAAGCAACGAATGGTAATTATATTTATTATATTTAATTCCTCTGCGTCTGTGGTATTTCAAAATTCGTCGGGCCTTCGTCATATATTGGGAAGTTAAGGTTTGAAAAAGGGTAAATATGTGCCACCTTAAATTTGAGAGTTTTGTATCAAATTGTATTTCTGCGTGTCTATCTATAATATGGGTAACAGCGTAGCTTTAGTTGTTTTTACCAATAAACTTAATCGTAAAATAAATAATTAAGGCAATTAAAAATAGTACCTAGTATATCAAAGAAGATGACACGATTATCATATTTGTCAAGGCTTATTTATCGCCAATTGTTTCTATTCAGTGATATTTGCATCATTACAAAAGTTGCATACTCTTTAAAAATACCAATCGATCGAATTGTGAACCACTAATTTGAAACTCACGAGTTTACAAGAGAATTTTAAAGTGATTTACATTTTTCTCGCAAAAATATATGTCTTGAATACTTTCAAGAAGGCCCTGAGCAAGCAAATTTGTCGCAGATGCTTTACAAAAATATTCCAGGTGCCTCGCGGTACGAAACAACATTATTTGCGGGCAAAATTAGTTGTTGTATCTCCCTGAAAGGGACTGGATTGATTTTTTTCTGCTTAAGGATAACTTTAAATCGATCGCATGTTTCTTGAAACCTGCAGTATGTCATTCAAACGGTAGCAGATTATTTTCTCAAGTTGAGGCGTATAGGTAGGGATTTATGATCAAAAAGTAGAAGAAGAAGATTTCCATCGCCTCAGGAAATAGAGAAGCTATAACAATTAAGGTAACGGACTTAAAATCGAAAGAAAAAAATTGAATTTATTTTTAAAATGCATATTACTATCAGTGATTTGGAAATGAAGTTGTTGCTCCCATCCATGTGTTTGCTATATTCTTTCCTAGGAATCCTGAAATCCAAAGGTTACTGATCTTTCTCTTTTAGGATTGCCAGAGAGCATGGGCGAGAGGTTGAAAAGGCAGGAGATTCTTGATGAAAAGATTAAGAAATTTTTAGCGGTGAGAAAAAAAGAAATTATAATATACAGTAGCTCATACATACAAACTGTATACACCACTCATAGTAAATATTGATCATCCTGACTAGCTGATTCCATTTTTCAGAGCTGATAATAAGCCTTTTTTTTACTCATGCTTTTTTCTGCATGCTTAAGTCAACAAGGTTGTGGATGTTTTTGTCTGTTGGGTCTGTACTTTGGTGTCGAGCGCTCAGGCGGAAGGAATGAGTCGGGACCTTTTGTTTCATGGAAACACAGCATCCATGTATCCGGGGAGCTTCTACCTGCAATGTTCCTCCGTATTCTCGGGCGCTTCCATGTCTGATTTCTGTTGTGATTTGGGGTTGAGACATTGGTTGTTCTCTTCTGTTGTGGTTTCTCGAACGTCTTTTTTTCCTTTTTCTCTTCTTCTCCTGCGGCTGATGTTGTTGATGTGTGAGGTTTGCCTGTGTGGTGTGCATGAGAGTGTAACTTATGTGTATGTTATTTATTTAAAACTTTTCTATCTTTCCTAATGTGTATAATCTTCCTTACCTTCTCTAAGCTATCTCTTTCCCTTCCTTACTGCAGGACTTTCTGTGTGTCTGGTGTTTCATTACTCATTTACGCCTATTGCGTTTAGAATAAATCACAAAATATATGATGTACATTTTTGGCTCTGAACTTAAATTATGACATTTTTCAAATTAATGAATTCTTATTCAACAGTGAAACATTGACACAAAAAAAAACATTTTTGTACCCCATTTGGTAAATTAGTTAAATCGAATTACTAACCAGTTATTTTTAATCTCTGTTGTTTGTTTTTAGCCTAATTTTTTTAGTATTTTTTTGCAGTTTCGCCTATTGTTTACAAAGTGTGTTTTTATCTTACGTTCAGTATATTTTTTACTTAATGTTATGCCTTGTGGTAGCACCGTATGAACCAGTCTTATGTCCTGTTTCATTGCTGTTGACTCTACTAGGGAAAGTAGAAAACTTGAGACATCGTCACGGTCAGCATTCAAACCATCACCATTACAATTCCCATAGGGAGAGACACAGCCATAGGCATAACAGAACACCCAGGGATGAAAGCCGCACCACCAGCGGCCGTGGTGGTGGCCTCGATGGTGCAGACGTTGGTGTCGGAGGGAGGGGTTACGGCACCTCCTCCAAAGAAGTGGATAGATTTGCACGTGATGTGAGTGCCGATTACAGAGACCGGTGTCGTTACCGTGTGTCGCGTGATGGAGGCACCGGGACGAGGGAAGGTGGCGGTGGTGGAGGAGGCCGGGAAGGCCTTAGGCGGACGTTGTCCGACGAACCGCCCTCCGGAAGCCTCCACGAACGCGGGAGGCATGGCGGGAGCAGTCGGAGCCACGATAGGGGCGGCGGGATCACTAGCCGTTCAACGGACCAAAGGCACTTCACCGAGCGGAGAAAGAAGACGGTGCGCTTCGACCCCGGCGAAATTACGAGGAGTAACAGCATCAGTGCGCCTAGTGCTCAATCCAGCGCTGTGTCCGCCACGGGCGGCCGCCGACGGACGCGAGAGGGTAGTGGTGACCGTGGTGAAAGGAGTAGTGGTAGTAGTGCCTCTGGCCGCCGCCATAGCGCTCACCTCGACGGCAAAGATGGCGGCGGCGCGTCGGACGGCCGGGGATGTCCGTGCGGACTGGAAGGAAGTGGGGTGGACCCGGAAGAAACTTGGTGGAAACGTGGTGGTGGTGGAAGTGGGGGAAGGTACGGGAGTGGTGGGAGAGGTGGTGACGGATGGCGAGGTGGCAGTGGTTCGAGGTGGGGGTCCGACCGGCAAGGATCACAGGACTCCCAGACCAAGGACTCGGGTATAGACACGAGTAGTACGTTCACGTCGAGCGAAGATTCGAATAGGGGAGAAAGTCTGAAGGTACCAACCAGCACCCATGGCGAGAGCAAGAAAAGTCACTCAAAAATGTGTAAATTAGAAAGAAGTGTAGTTTAATATTAATAAATCTGGTCCATTTATCTAGTTCACGTACCGATTACTGTCTTGAGTGAATGATGTTGTTGGCTTACGTCCACCAGTGTGAGAACTCATGATTCACAGAGCTGTATATACGCTTTTTATGCCATAGTGTGCAAAGCAGTAAGTAAATTCACTGTGATGTCTGAAGCAAGAATTTGCTCATAATAAACATTCTGTGCCTAGCCAGTGCCAGTGCAGCCCAGTCTTTTCTCACGGTCTGATTCCAACTAATATCATTCATTAAATCAGCTTTACTGATCGTAGAGATAGATATAGATGATATATTTGTTCGATGTAGAATGTTATAATAGAGTAATATAGACTTATCACAAATGTAGATGATGTAGCAACACTGGTAGTAAAAATACTTCGCATTCACAAAAATGGGACCTGTAACTTGTAACATAGTTCTGCATTAGAAACAGTTTTCAACCCCGTTGGTAGCAATCCAGTGTTAACTCCTCCACATCTAATTATCTTAATTAAGGACGTAAATAGTCATAGCCAACCACCTTGTCGGTTTAGAGTTCCAAAATGGTATTTTTCCATTCAGATGTTTATAGAGTAAACAACTCTATAAACATCTGAATGAACCATGTTTACATACCTGCCATTAGGGGCAAGAAGCTTATCGCTTCATTTGAACAAAAACGTTGGTAATGCATTCCTACCATTAGATCTTTTTGTTGAGGTTACTTCCTTTCACTTCTTCTTAAATGGTAAGAACTTTCTACCATGAAGGGTAATTAGGTATTTTTTTTACTAAAATCATAACTATTAAATTAGTGTTGTTGCCATACATTTCTTGAACTAGTTCAGATCTCTCGTGTTGAGTTATCAATATTCTTTTCCTGCCTTCTAAAAATCTGCTCTGATCATATTTTATTTTATGAATACAAAATCACATGTCTGGGTCAGTATTATTCATGTAATTGTCTTTCAGTTGGTTGTATTTTTTTAACACAGCAACAACTCTTGTACAAGATACATTATAAGATATAAAAATTTGCTCAGTATTTGTGTAGATTATCAAGGGATCTCTGGAGAATTTTTAATATGTGAAGGGGCATCTGAAAAAGAAAATCCTAAAATTGAAATCTGTGTTACAATTCACGAATGACATACATCACAACTATTATGTTACTACTGCTACACATCCCCATTTCATACTTGAATAGCTATGCAATTCTTGGCTCTTCCTATAATTTTTGGCTACATGTAGACATTTATAATTATGTTTTCTGTCTCATGAAACACCTTATCATTCATGTTGCTCAAATAATTGAGGACATTTATCACTTTCATGTGTTAGTATAGCACATTGTCTTACATTCATGGCCTTATGTCCCTCATTTTTCATTATAATCTCTCCTCTCATTTCAAGCTAGTAGTTCGGAGAGTAATTTATTGAAATAAATAACATGGAGGTTCATAGCTGTTTATAGGATCCACCAAGTAATGTATCTATATGAATGATATGCATAAATGACAAAGATGTAGTCTTACAAATTTAATTATTACTTAATCCAACTATATCTCAATGAATGAAAGACCATAAATATTTGCTTGAGTCCACCAAAGTCATTCAAATGCTTGACCATATCCTTACTGAAATGACATTGTTGTGCAATATGTATTTCACTGTACAGTTATAAAATCGGGACCCTTTGCTGAAGACCAGATGGTTGTTTAAAACTAGCATAATAGCTCTTCTAGATCGCTTGTGTGCAAGCTTACAACTATGCACCTACTTTTTTAACCATAATATTCATCCAGTGATGAATAATATTTATTATTGTGCTCACAGATGAGACTAATTTCTTTGCCTCTTAAAAAACTTGGATCCTGCCACCAAAATAAATCATTCAAAGCAGTACTAGGAACACCTACATTAAGTCTTGTATAGTAATAACGCTTAACTGTGGACATCAATGAGAAAAATCCAAAGGTGGAGCATAAATGCATGTAGTTTTCATAAAAGTACTTACTGAATATTATTGTCCGTTACATCAGCCCTAAACATGAATATTCCTTATCTAGTTAGTTTAGCATTGGATAGGTTTTACAATACATTTGTGCATACATGTAACAAAAAATGTTTGCTTTACTCATTTTCCTTTGCACCTCTTAGGAAAACATTTTCAAGTCTCAGTATATTCACACCAATGAACTATGTTTCAAAATACCTATGTAATGTAAACTAAGTGCATACATGTGATTTTTAACACTCTTGGTTTAGCTGTAAATACCTGTCTGTTCAATGAGTGCCCTAGAATAAAATCTCCAATGATTCTTTGTGGAAGAGTTAATCCAGTCGCCTAACTTTGCATTTCAGTGGAATATTGTATGACTTGTTTAAAGAAAGACCTGTAATATATGTACCTACCTGTCATATCCAGTTTGGAAACCTTTTCAATTATTCTTTGAGATTCTATTCTGGGACTCCAGCTTAATAGATGTTGATGAGTGTCATAACTTGTATGTTGCTTAAGCATTAGCTTTTTGTGTTTGATGTATCATAATGAATGGCATGAATTATTTACATGTGTGTTGTGATTCTGTGATGTGTGCATAGAAACACAAAAACTGCTAGTCTGGATTGTTAGTTTAAGAGTTTTACACAAGTTAATGATTGGCTTTTTCAAACGTTTTTGTCAACCAAAATTGGTTCATTGAACTAGCTGCTCCATTTTTAATTGACAAATTGTAAATTTAGATGAATCTGTTCAGCTATGATTGGACTTTTTGATCTTATTAAAATGTTATTGAGGGCTAATTTGGCTTTCTAATTCTAATAGTGCCAAAGGAATCACTTTTGGGGACAAAAACGTATTTTGATACATAATTAATATTGGAGTCAATATTATTTTTGAAATTTCCCTTGTAAATGGAACAGTTAAAAAAATGGAGATAAGTAATCAATTATAGTTTTGTAATTTCTATAAAAATGGAGATATTAGCCATCAAGTAAACTTGGTGCAAGTTTTATCCTCTGTTTTTTGGCAATGTCATTGTAATTTCTTCATAAAATTAACCTTTCTGACTGACTATATTGTAAATATTTCCTTGTATTTAATTCATTAATCTGCAAGAGAAATGAAGATGCATTTAGGATGAATTAATTGTTCAAACCATTTTTGTATAACTAGGAAATTACTGATATCCAAATTAAGATCATATGTTATTTTTTTATGAAAAATATTTTGAGAAACTCTGCAAAAGATAGAAAAGCCCTTGACAAATTTTAAGCTATCCGGGACTAGCCACGGAGTTTCACTTTTACGGAGTCACCCGCAAATTCGCACAGAAAAGCCCTTATTATATCAGAATGAAAAAACAATAAGAGGTATTCTAGGTGTATGTATTCATTGATGAATATTCCATACTTTCATCGGTATTATTTTCCTTATCAGGTGCCTGCCTAATCAAATTTTTATAAAGTAATTTGAAAGTCTGATATTGCAATTGAAAGCCAGTTAAATTAAGTATTAACTTGGCATAAAAAATTTGTGCTTTAGGATTAGTCATAATTTTCTGTGACTCTGACAATGCAAATCACTCTAAACCGCTTATAAATTATAATCAAGCATCTTCCATTGATCTCAAGTAAGATTGTTTCCAAAATATCTTCCTTAATTCCCTCCATCTAAAAATAACAGAGCAAAGAAATTCTCAAACATCTGAAGAGCTCAGAATATTGCTATATTGTGATTGCAGTGCACTGCCAAATATGAATTTATCTTGAAATATTCGTAGCTTTTTTCAGGTGCTCCCTCATTGATATTGAAAAGAATACCCTTGAATAATTTCAGTCAAATGGTGAATCTTTATATTTTCTTGCAGAGGAAATGACTCTTTTGAATCTCAACATATTTCTTATACTTGACTAATGCATCATAGCAAAGTGACTCTTCTTTAAGATATGGTTCCATCATTTAATTATGCTGGTTCTGACATAAGTTCCAATGAAATTTCATTTTTTTCCTCCTCTCTCTTATCCTGCCATCGGGAAAAACTCTACCACCTTCATAACTCCCAACATTACTTACCTTCAAATATAAACCTTCGACCACATGACCCTACCAATCACCCTCAACGCAGCACCCCCTGTCATGGCAGGTGAGTGCAGATGGGGGTCATCTCATCGGCCACATGATATTGAAGAAGACTCCTTCACGGGAGATAAGCTCATCTGGGTATTCGTGTGCAGCCATTTTGGGGCTGAAAGTAGTCGGAGGAGTTTTGTTGGAGAGTGGTAGAAGGGCAGCATTGGTAGAAAAAGTGAAGAAAGGAAGCACAGCCGATGTGGAAGGGCAGTTAAGACCTGGTGAGGGCCAGATGTCCATTTGTTAATCTGATTTGAGGATAATTAAGCTGTATATTTATTAAATCATTTACAATTACTTAGGTTTAATGTAGGTGTTCATTGATTTCTATCTGTTAAACTCTTATCCTCATCCTAAGGTTTGCCAATTGTTTTGCAAACTATATTGTATTAAATACATTGTGGCATATTAGACCACTCTATGAACCTTTGAATCCAGACTAGGGAGCTCCACCAAAACTATCTTGCACTATTTTTCATTAAACTGTGAATTACTACCATATGTAATCCATATCCTGGTTTTTAAATGGGCATTTTTTCATCATTTACATATAATTTGTCAGAATGTGTCCTCACTGAGCTCATTGCTGGTATCTCACTGAACCTACTGTTGCCTAAAGCTGGTAATTATCAAAGTAAAATTTATATATTTGTATATATATATGTATACATATATATTTTTCATTCAAAATTGGCCAAATTAATGAAATTACTGCAGTAATTCCAGAATCACAGGCTTATAACTTAGTTGTGCGTGGAGTCTGTGTGGCATGGAGAGATGTAAATTACTTTAACTTCATATTATATTTTTAATAATGAAATTTTTAAAGATGGGTAACTGGAAAATGGGTTACTTATACTCATACATAGTTAAAAAAGCGGTAACGTTTCATTATGTAGCAAAACCCATGAATCTTAAAATCTATGGACACTGAATGAAGGAATGTAGTGATGAATTGTGGACAAAGATATGCACTTAAATTAGAGTCAGTTACCTGTGTACGAGTTTTTATGTGTTATAGGTAGAAAGTGCATCATATGATGACATAAGGCAAACACCATCACTGAGAACTCTAATTAGAGTCCTCATAACTTGCCTTCCTTTAGAAAAAGAAAAATTTAAAAAAAAAATTTTTCATCATATGTATCCCTTACTGTTATTAGAACAATACCAGGCATTTTGGTTCAGTTTCTGTTAAAATATTTTTAAAATGTCTGTCTTAGTCAAAATCATAGATGTATAAGTAGTAGTCTAAAAAAAATTATAGTACTTGCCCATCATACATTGTATTCATTGTTACAAGTGTGTGATATTGCTTCGATTTCTTTTGGATTCAGTTTCAAAGGAGGCAAGTAGGCCTGAACATTCCTCATTCCCAAACTGTTTCAAAAACTCTTTATCTCCTGCCACTGTAAGCCTTGCTTTCTATTCACAGGAGATGAAGTTATTGAGTGGAATGGACGATCCCTTCAGGGAAAAAGCTTTGAGGAAGTGTATGATATTATTGCTGAGTCTCGGCAGGAACCTCAGGTGGAACTAATAGTGTCAAGAACATTGGGGAACGTTGGGCCAGGGTTGGGTGATAGACGAGAAGGGAGGGGTGCGGTGAGAATAGTTGATCAGGGTCACTCGTCTGCACCTTCTTGGCATCAGCAAAGCCTCTACCATCACCATGGACACCGTGATTACCAACAAGTACATCAACCATCCTCTATGCCTCCAGAACATCAGTACTCTCATCATCATCATCATCGATCACAATCTCACCACAAGTCATCCTCTTCCTCCCCGACAAGGGGCATGGGAAGTGGAAAAGGTAATATGGGCAACAGTAGAGATTTCAGTAATTGCTGTAGATCATCGTCTTCTTCAACTATTGAACTGTGCACTTCTCTTAATTATGCACCATTGTACTTAAAATTGATAAATGGTCAATAATTTATGTACTACCTTGTTGGAAATTGATTATTCTACTTATCTTACTGTTTTAAACGTTTATGTGATTGTTCTTTTTAAATGGTTCTCTTAAACTAAGTGTTTGAGTGTTGAATTTTCTTCATATTTTCTAGAAGTTTTACTCTGCTCGTAACTATATGGCTCTTTCTAACTGATGACGCATCCCTATCATATTGGTGTATTTTAAGTGTCTGGTTAAGCTGTATTTGTTTAAACATTTTAATGGATATAATTTATATTATTAATATGTTATGTTAAATTAACCAAACTGTTTTTTATGTTTTAATGTAGGAATAGGGATAAAATAAATAAGTTATGCATGCTAGATACATTCTCTCTGATTTCTCTATTTCGAAAAATGTTCCCTTTGTGATTGTCAAATGAGTCTAAGTTTAAGGATATAATTATATACCTAAACTTGATTACTGCTTTCCTCTACTATGTAGCTGTAAGGAAATGAATCTGGGCATCGTCAAAGGAATACAGGTTAAAGACGAGAATAGCAGAATCTTCTCCTTTTGCATACAAGCATTAATAAGCTTCTTTCATTGTCTTCCAACTTGTTTCTCCTTTTATCATAATTTTCCTCTTCACAATTAGATTAGAAAGTAATCTGTAATATAATGCATTAGATGTTGCTGGAGTTTGTTATAACATAGTATTTGAAACATCCACTTAAGTAATGTCAACTCTGTCTTTGGCAGTGCTGTCCTTGGGTGATTAGTATTGCTGAATAATTGGATACCTACTGACATTCCATTCCTTTTCAATTTTTTTCTTTGGTAGTCTTTAGCTAATTCATCTATGTGACCAAGTGATATGGACATATCTTTCTTCTGTAGATGGCTACAATTTCTCTCGCTAATGACTGCTTTATTGGTAGATAATAATATTTAGCTTTTATCTCTCTAGGAAGCAGTATCTAATTGGCTGATATAATGATTGTACTAACAGATTGCCCTTTCTCTCTCTCTTTCTCTGTGCTTTCTACTTATTTTATCTTTCATCTTCAGAAAAAGTTAAAGATGCCATTAATACTATAATGGATTTTGTATGCATATGTTATATGGCAATATCTACCGTAGTCAAATTACTTGTATTTTAAGATTGTGACTTTTCCATCACAAATGGGAGCAACAACCTTCATTTGTTCCCAAAATATGACCGTGTTATTCTGTATAGATACCAATTTAACTCATAATTCCAACTGCTTAACGTTGGAAGTTTTACTGCCAGTATGTGTGATAAATTTTCTGATGGATTCACTCCATTTTTTATCCTGTTTTGATAGGCTGCATATTTGTGATTAACTGCACTATTCAGATTACAGACAGCCCAAGGATGGAATGTATTTTATTTTGGGTGAGCCAATGCCCATGTGCACCGCCATTCATATTTAGAGTATTTTTACTCAAATTGGAAACATGGTGTCCAGGGAATTTTGAATGGAAGGTAGGGGCAGGGGAAGAGGTCAGGGACCCTGTATTTTGGAGTATGAGTTGGTAAGCCAGCTTTGTGTACTGTCACTTGGCCTAAAAATGAGTGCAGAGCTTACTATACTATATTTGTACATTAGGAATGATTGTCTTGACATGTTTTTTGATGGAAAGAATGAAAATTTAGGTCTTTTCTTTGCGAAGGTACTAAATTACTGTTAAATGCTAACAAGTGCTATTTGGATATGTAATTAGGCTTATTTCACTGGAAAATAGCCATATGAGAAACCAAACTGGACGTGGCAGGCCTTGATCGTGTTGGTTCAACCACTGTACCTACTTTTTGTTACCTATTTCATTGCTGGATATATTTTTTGCGACCAGAGATAAAAAATATAATGCAATGAAAATGATGGTAGAGTATTGGTAGAAGAGATATTTTAAGAAGCAATGCCAGGCATTACATTTTCACATGATTTCATATCTCAGACATAGCACTGTGTATGAATTCTGGTTTGAACACAAAGAGTTCTCTTTAGTGAGAATTTATATTTAGACCAAAGACAAAAACAAGTCATTATACTTTCCAAAATAAATTCAATTGCAGACACTAACTACTGAAAATTTTAATTGTATTAGTGTCACTATTTTCAGTCCGCCTCAGAGCCATGAGGCTGTATTACAATTCTTGATTTCATTATGGAGAAATTAATACGTTGGGGGTTGATCAAAAGAACTGGACAAAGTGGGAAGGGAAACTAATTAAATTCACCAAATCATCAAAAATGTTCCAAGGTTTTCCATCTTCTCACTTTTTCAACAAATTAGTTGAAGGAATATGAGCATATTTAATTGCAATCAGAATGCACCTTGCGTCAACAGGTGTGGAAGGCTTGATTTAAAATATTTTTGCAGCAACTATGCTAAGTGTATTATACTTTGAATTAACAAATATATAATTGAATATGTAAATTATCGACACATATTTTAAAACACACTTCTGTCTTTTTTTTGAAACAGTGACTTATGAATGCCCTGAATTTTCACCTCCCCCATATGGCAACCATAGTCCGGACACATCTCATTTTTTACCTTTCTCTCTCCAAACTCGTTTTCCATATGGCCTTTCTACTTAAAATACCCTGTGCAAAATATGCCCCTATGGAGGCTCACTGCCTAATGTTTCCTTTTCTCTTCTCTTCATCTCAGCTCTCATTCTATTCTCTTCATTCCACAATCCATAACTTTCCTATGCCATCCATCCCTCTTTCCAACTTTGCTGGCATTCTGTTTTCAAAAAATGATCAAAACTGGAGTCTCATTGAAAGAGTGAAATTTTGACTGCCAAAAAATTTGCCAGTTAGTCTCAGAGGGGTATTAATATTTTATGAAGTTCCAATTCTGGCAGTGATGAATTTCAATAGTTTATTTTACAAACAGTTATTCTACCTTATTGTGTCCTTTCCATTCCTTGGGAGAGTGAAAACTAAGTATCACTTCTCAGTGCCAAATAGAATTTTCTCTAATGCTTCAGCTTCTCTGTTGCAATTTTTAACTGCTCTCTGTTCTTGATGTTGCTGTTTGTTGATTGATAGATTCAGCTTAGTTCACAGCTGTGTTATGTATGGATATTTTACTGAACTGATAAAATACGAATCTATCCAAATTTACCAAAGTTGGAATAAAATATTTGATAAAATAATATCATGCTTACCCCATGAGTAAATTAATATCAACTAGTGATAATGGATGAAAAAGAAAAAACTATTATGATGAAGATATAATAATATGTAATATGCATATTATCATTATTGTAATAGGTAAATTTCCTGAGAAGATTATGCTCAAGCAGGCTACTAAAGATGCAATGTGCACCATTTTTCATTGTTCTCAAATTTATGTGATGAGGCTGATAAGAAAAAAAATTCATAAAATGAACAATGAATATTTAGTTTTTATTATATTTGACAAAATTAAATGGCATTTCTAGAATCTTGAACCAGAGACAAGGAGTAGCCAAATAGTCTATACCATAGTAATTAATATTTGACCCTCACGTAATGCAATATAGAAGTAATTTGATAAATATGGTAGTCTTTGAAAATATGAAAGAGCATGTAAATGAGTTCCAGTTTCTTGCAATGAGAATTAAGAACTTAAGTTTCACAAGGCCATATTGGTAGTAATTGATTATGATCAAGAGTAATAACAGGTTTCACATGTCAGAAATGGCTTAGGAATGAAGTCTATTTTCCTCCAGTCCTACTGTTCTATTTAGTTTTTCCATGATGCCAAAGATGTGCTCTATAGTGCTGAGCCCACTACCTTCATTGGCTGAGAAATTCTCATGGTTTAAAAGAGCTTTATAAGATGAGTTCTGGTTCATGGTTTGTAAGGCCTTTTTAAGATCCTTTTTGTAGGAATTAGTAAATTTCAAAGCTCTTAGGTTCAGAAGTAACTCCCTAGAGATCATGTGGGTTAGTCATTAGTGATGACTTAATCAAAAAGGATATGCATTTTAATCCAATTTGTGATTTAGTAATTTCATTTTATTAGATCTGTTGAACTTAAGTCACCAATATAAGTTGATTTCAGCTATCTTGACATCAAAGAATCAAAGCAGCATTAAGTTTTGGCTTAGCCAGAAGCAAAATAGAAACATTTTATTTCATGGCCGGTAAGACACTGAAAATATTCAGGTTTAGGGTTTAGAATAAAATAAGAAATATGCCCTTGACCCAATTGATGCAGGTCAGTTTAAGATCACATTTTCTAGTAAAAAAACTTCATCTTTTAGGCTGGGAAATACCATGTATGTATATTGAAAATTAATGGCAGGAATTATTGCTTGGACAATTTATCAATGAGGACCTCAGTGCCCATTTATGCATTGACAAGATAATAAAGATATCAGTGGTTCCATCAAATCTTAAAATTTTCACATCTTTATTGTCCTGTCACACCCACGAAAAATCTTATCATTCTCCACCTTCTTTAATACTTACCCATTGTTCCCCTATCACTGTCTTCCGTAGACCATTACCCCTTAGTTCATTTACCGTCCTCTTTTGCTACCTCCTTGTAATTCCTCTTATTGCCCTTCTAACATCTGCTGGCATTACAGATTACATCCTAATTTTTTTCTCCACCTACTCACCCTCTCTATCTTTCTCTGTACTCATATCCCAAAAGTGTTTAGGCATCAAGTAATTGGAACAAAAAAATTAGACCCATTCAATGAGCTTTAAAAATATACTATGAGGAAATAATATTGCCAACCCAATTTAACCTATTGTTGGCTATAATGGAAAACACCTCCAAGGTCATATTTTCATTATTATCCCTTGCTAAATGTGGCAACAATTTAGCATCTCCTAGTGTTAGGCATCTGATCATAAACCAAAACAAAGCCTATCCTCTTAAGTTAATTATCTCGATCAGAATTGAGAACACTTAGGATGAAAAGACTCCACTGATCTGTAATTGGTGGCAAATGATAGAAAATTAGTGCTACATATTCCTCTTTGATCACAAGAAGTGTTTCTGAGGATTGTAATTGTGGCTCTGGAGATTAAATTTTGTATTACCCTGAACATCAAAGGACTTGCTACATTTTATAATCTAGCCACCGAAAGCATTGCATAGTTACCTATGTTGAGATATGTACTTAGGTGAAACAGCAATGTGTCGTGCTAAGATTCAACATTCAAATACAATATTCAAAGTGAGCTCTGCACATTCATTACTTTTCACATTTTTCTTCCTCCTCTGATTATGATGTGAGTTTCTGGAATGAAAATGGTGTGAAGTTAGGCTGTTACATGTACGAAGGAATTAGTTGTATTGTGTAGGCTTATCCTTCCTTTGGAAGGTGCAAATAAGATAATCGAAATTGTCTTTTAAGTTTATCATAGAGTAATTAAAGAAATTATTCAAAATGAATTGTGATATCATTAATATTTAGTGTTACTCCTTAAAGAATATGCATTAAACATAGAATATTACATATATTGCAGTGAAAGGGAATAAGAAGCTTACCTATTTTTCTAGTTGGTTAATCAGGAATTGCAATATTATCTAGCTTGTATTCTAACTTTATATCGATGAAATTAAACTTCTATTTTATATGATTCTTAGAGTCAAGCATCTCCTCAACTAATTAATATGATATAATTAATTAATAGTGGTACATAAATTTAGAAGCAGTTGAATATATTATGATGTAGACAAAAAATTTTGCTGAAATACCCTTTAAGTCAAATGGTCCATTTAATTTCTAGTACATATTCCATCAAAATGATATGAGAATCAAGATAAAAATTGGATTTTATAGCAAAATATAGAAATCTTAGATTTTCTCTTCTAAGGGCACTTTCTTAACCTTCAAAATTGACCCTAAGTTTTATTGTTAAGCATATTTGAATTCTAGACTATATACTAAAGGCATATTGCTCTCTTTCAATCACTCTAGATATCTATGACCCATCAAGAAGGGACATATCAGGAAGAGAGAAGCCTAGTGTGATGGTGACATCACCAAGCTCTCCTGACCCCGCATCAGCTGCATCTTCGGCTGCACGGGGCCTCCGCCATCATCAACATCATCCCCAGCATTCAGAGCACCATAGAAGACCGCACCAACAACACAGAGAAAGAGGTGCAGTTGGAGGGAGGCTGCAGGTAAGACAGTAAAAGTTTTCTCTATCATCATTTTGTTTAGACCAACTTACAGTTAGGAGTCAAAAAGGAATTATTGCAGATACTCCTTCATTAGAAAGAAGACCATAAATATTACGCCTGGAACCAGGCATAGAAACTTATTATATGAGCTACATCTTTATGCTGAGCTCTGTAGTTTAACTGTAGTGATTTTCTTTTTAAACAATCTCGCGCATGAAGGTAAAGGAATTAAGGCTGTACATGAAAGTCGATAGGCACAAATTGGAACAAGTTGAACAATTTCATTACTTGAGTAGGAATTACATGATTGTAGATGATTTTACTTAGTTGAATTTAGGCATAGTAAAAGAAAAGTCACTTTATGCACTTTTTATTAAAATACCTAACTGGTTTTGATGCTACAACATCTACTTCAGAGGTCGTGTCCTCAGAAGTTGATGTTGTAATATTGAAATTGTTGGTTAGTGATAAGCTTGAATTTTTATGTTTTTTTCATTCTGCCCAGCAGTCTTATTTTCTAGTTTTTTTGTTCCAGCTGTTCAAGTGTTTCAAGCTGTTAAGAAAAGTCACATATGTATGTAGTGTGATGTACGGGTTCAGTTTGAGTGAAATTAAAACTGCATTTTTGAAACTCGTTGTGTTTTAATTTAGCATAACTCCATCACATCATAACTCCACCGATTAGGTATTTAAATAAAAAGTGTGGAAAATTCAGTCATATTTATTTTACTTGAGTAGGACAATGGAGGAAAATGAGCAGATTTATTAAGACATCAAAAGAAAAATATTGTTGGTGATAGAATTATTCAACAATCGGAGCTAATATAGATAGCTAATGGCATGGACCTTGTTTCAAAATATCCAGGTAAAAATATTTGGTCTGTGTAACTGGTCTGAAAGATAAATATCTGATCTGGAAGTTTTCTGTTCCTAGACTGAACTGTTATTGATTTTAAAGATGTTTCAAATTCAGACCAGTGAAAGATCACTTTCGGATCAGTTGTTAGTCTTCCAGAGCATTATAGACCAGTTTCAGAACTGCTACAGACCTGTTTCAGAGCCGTTATGGACCACATATTTTTACCTAGGTTTAGGGAATAGATTGATTAAGAGGTATACATGTAATGAAGCAATGTATGGTATGGAAACGTGGACTCTGAGAATGATGACAAGAATATGCCGCAGGTATTTATGGAGAAGAATAGAGAAAGTATGGTGGATGGAAAGGACGATGAACGAGGATATGCTTGGTAAGGAGAATAAGGAGAGGAAACCTCTGGAGGAGAATAGGGGGAGGTTTGAGTTGGTGTTTGGAACAGACAATGAGAGAAGAAGGGATGCTGAAGGCTGAAATTGATTCATTCATCCTTATTTTAACATTGGCAAAATACACGTGCATGGCTAAGTCAATACAGATACAAATGAACTAACAAATGAGAATAAAATGGGCACAGTTGACACCTGCTTGTCTTCCATAAACTCACTTCCCCTGTAATAACACTGTTTGGATAGAAATAATTTAACCCTGTTCATAAGCACTTTAAGTGAAGCAATATCCTTAGTTTGCTGAGGAAGTTTGTTATAAAGAATGGGGGCCAAGTGGTAGGGACCTTTTTTACAGAGAGAATTGTTATTTTGTTTACAAGGAATATTATTATGAGAATGTGTGGACTATGTGTGGTAGGTGCAATTCGATTGAAGGATGGTGGGTAAAGAGGGAGGGAGAAGAGAGAGGATCTAGGCTTCATGGACAGGATAGAGAGAGATAGGGCATAAGTATGGTGAAATGAGGAAAGAAATCTTCTATTGAGGGAATAGGCTCATGCCTAACAGGATTTTAACCCTCTTTAATATAAACCTGCATTTATGGGCTGTTTGCTGACAGCACATCAGGAGTGTTTGTCAAAAACTTAATTTTCGAATTTCAGTCAGATTGGGGTCAGAAAAGTTGTCTATTTAGCTCAGTATAGCAAAGGAATTTTTTCTGAATTCTTGTCTAATGTCCTAAGGTTATACCAAGCTTTAACAATTGTTGGCCATTTTGGTAAAGGGTTGAAATAAGCAGAAGATCATGCTCTGCCTCAATTTTATGTGAAATTTTCTCGCATATTATTGGAAGGTATATGATAAATAGCGTGGCAGTAGTTAATTGAGTGCAGAACCCAGATAATCATGAAGGAAATTAGGTGGTATATTCAGGATAGGCAACCTAGCAAGCACATAGTGAACAATGCGTTCAATACCCGCGTGATTTCTGTTGCCATAATACTGAGCCCCGAAGGCAACTTTTCTCACTCCAAGCTCATTGTAATCTGGAAAACGTTTTTGATGACTACTCAGACTGCACATGTCTCAACATGTTAAAGGTGAGGTATAGCTGAGCTGGGATGCCTACTTGGGGGTTGCATGGCGCAAGTTGTGTCATTGAAATTTTTGGGGAGGGGGAATTTCGAAAAATTATTTCAACAAAGACAGAAAAATAAATAAAATTTTAAAATCGGGACAATGGGAGTGGCAAGCATAATATGTATGAGGCATTCTAAATATTTTTTTTGGGGTCGGAGGGATGTGATTTGGAAACATTTTTTCATGAAAGAAGAAAATTAATAAAATATTATCCATAAAGAGATGTGCGCGGGCATATATATAGTATGGGATTTTTAGGATAAAGATAAACATTTTTGTTCTAATTTATTAACCTTTTCTTTTTTAAATATTGCCTCTTAATGATACTGTTATTTCAATTAATTTATCACTCATATTTAAAACAAGGAAGCTGGAAGGAATAACCGAATTTGAGGGCGGAAATAAGAATTAGGGGGTGATTTTGCACTATAGTTTTTGAGGGGGACTGGCACCCCTGTTGCTGAGTAGTATTGGGAGATAGTGGGGGGGCTAAGTGCTAATGTGGATTTGTCATTTCAGTCATGCAACTCTACTTAATTTCTGAAGGTGGCAGCATATCTCCATATAGTATAAAGCCTATTATTTATTTAACTTAGGATGTGTTTGTACATTTTGGAGAATGTGCAGTTTGTGACCTGTAGAAGGGAATGCATCTGGGGCAAGGCTATATCCCAAAATTGTCTCAACATAAAGCCCCTACCAAAGCGTTGAGGTATTATTGGAAAGGGATTTTATTTTCTCACTGATAATGCTCCTATAGAATGAAAAAATTTATGAGAAAATGAGGAAATGTCTGGAACAAATATTCTCAGTCATTGACTTTTGATTTGACTGCAGTTAAATTGAGCAAGATCCATCCCCAATAGTCTTATCCCTTATATCCCTAAAATTTAATCAACACCACTTTTGAATTTTATCTGTGGATTTCATTAGCTGTAAGAAGCATGATATAAATATTGTATTATAAATGGCCTAAGAATATTGTTTTATATATTGTAAATTTTAAGTAATTAATTAAATTCACCAATATATATGCTCTGTTATTAGTACTTAAATAATTTTTTCCTCGTAATTTGCTGATAATGCCTTCACAACGGTAGGTTTTTCTTGTGATTCTGTTGAAATTGTTTGGAGAGTAACTTATATATTTTTAAAAATAGTCAAAGAAGCTTAATAGCTCTACACTGCTAATTTTTTAGCAAGATCTATGCATTAGAAATTCCTCTTTTTTACATAACATCTCTTTGGAATGCATAATCATGCCATTTCCTATAGAAAACAGGTTTTATATTTTGGGAAATATCTCAACAAATAGTATGATTAGGGACTAATATTTTCTCTTAGGAAAGTTGCGATGTATGCTCTTTGACCCTTCAGTAGGCACATGGGCCACTGGGGTAGCCCATGCATGTGCCATTTTTCATTGGATGGCATAATATACACATAAGTGTCAGTAGCTGCACATTATGTCCTCAAAAGCCTCACATGGTCGTTTGTTACAAATTGTAGCAATTCTGTTGGCAACACTAATAGTTATGCAGCAAATTTTTGTCAGATATTTGTCCACTTTGATGAGCAAACACTATTCGGCACATTTATGTTACTTATTTTTTGGTAGCTTGGCAAGAGTCCTGCTTTGTTACAATGGATGTTCGATGCTCAAAATATTTCACGATTTTTCAATTACTTTGGGTTTTGTTCCACAAATAACTATAAATATGTCCCATAGTGACAAAAACCTTACTAAACAATAGATATTAGTCTAAATTCATTGCAAGTAAAGATTTATTACCAAAAAATTGAAAATTTTAGGCAATAAAAAAAATGGCATTTGGGCCACTGGTGTGAAATTTTTGAAATGAAGATGAATTTCACAATGAAGAAATCTTTGAAAAAGCTCAAGAAGAAAGAAGCATAATAAGAATCATTAAACAAAGGAGAGCTAAACATATTGGACATCTACTACGGCATGATAACAAGTGAAAAGGATAATCGAAGGAAAAATTGAGGGAAAAAACTGCAGAGGAAGGCCCCGACTAGACTTCATGAGCCAAATTATGAAGGATATGAATTGCAGAACATACTTTGAGCTTAAACAAAAAGCTGGGAAGAGAGATGAATGGAGGTCTGCAGCCAACCAACTCAAGGGTTGAAACAGAAGGAGAAGATATCTTGCATGAACTGCCTTCTAGCAGCAAGTATATTACACGGTGCTGTTTGCGTGCTTGTCGGATACACTTTGGGCAAGGTGTTTGGCGATTGTCTCAGGGTAAACTGTCTGCAGAGGGGAAACATACCCAAAAAGGGGAATTAAGGGAATAAGGGTTGGAATGCATTTAAAAATGCTACACCTTCTCTCCCAACTTAATTCGAGACATTTGAGATGTGAGTGTGGATGAGAATACAGGGTATGCTATGGATAGAAGTGCATAAGACAAATGAGGAAGTCCTGGACATGGCAGATGAGAAGAGGAGATTAAGGAAAGGCTGAGAGGGTTGTTGGAAGAGGTTATGAGAGGCAACAAGATTCTGAAGACCATGTCAGAGGGAAGTATGTTTCTTAAGTAAGGAAGGGAGAGAAAAATAAAAGTTTTCATGGATAAAACAAAGAGAGTTTGGGTTCATGCAGAGTTGAAGAATGAAATCATTTTAGGAAGTATGGTTCTTAGGGTACTTAAAGATTTGTTGTGGTAATCTTGTCTCCATCTTAGCCAACCCTAGTCTGTAAAAATTATTTTTTAAAAAATATGTATGCCTGGTTGTATGACATGACAGGATTGCTACCGGCAAAATAGAGGTTAGGATGTTGCGTAAGTGGGGAAGGGGAAGAAAGAGAGTATATTATGGACAGAGTAAATAAAGGTGAAGAGGAGGAGATGAAAAAAACATTATGGGTAGATAGGGTCCGGCACACACAATACCTGGACGATTTTCATTCAATTTCATTAAAACATACCTAGATTAGTAGATTACTTCAGTGATTATACTTAATATTATTTATAGAGAGATCACTTGGTACACTTCCTACTGAAGGGGCTATAATTAGAGGAAGGGAAGGTAATAAAAGTGTGATGGTGAAGGGAGAGGAAAGAAGTTGAAGTGTGTTTATGCATTAGAGATGATAGAATTACTACAAATTACAGCATTTGCCCAAGTATGATGCAGTACCAAAGAGTGTTCAACTCCTGGTATTTTAAGTGAAGTTTAGACCAAAAAGAAAGACCATTTAATTTGATTTACTTTTTCAGTGTTCACTCTCCTCAGGATGCCTTTTCGGAGCATTTGTGTAATTTTGCATCAATACATGATATCCTATTCCAGTGATATTAAATAGACATACTCTGAAATGCATATGGAGATGAGAATACTCCCCTATCTTTTTGAAGTTTAAGTACTCAAATATAGTGTAACTGTAAAGCCTATCGAAGGTGTCTATTTCTAACAAAATATCACGTTATGTTCCAGCTAATATGGTTATGGGTCACAATGAGTAAAGGGTTCTGAAGATTCCCTCTCTGTTACTGCTATCGTTATTTGATTGTTTCATAAATAATTTATCTTTGCGAAGTTGTTCATCGTACAATGAGGGAGGAGGGTGAAATAGTGGAATGAGTGGATGACTTTGTGTAACCTGGCTGAGTGCTTATTAAAGATAGATGGATAGATGTGGAGAGTGTGAGGCATGGGAATGCTGTTGGTAAAGTTCCAGGTTCCATGAAGAGAATATGAAGGAATAAGTATTTGCCTGTGTAAGCAAAAATTATGTTAAATGTAACACTATTATAATTTCATTAGAAGTACAACCAATGACAGACGTAGCAGAAAATTAGAAAGAAAGATGGAAAGAACATGCGGAATGCATGCCTCTGAAAGGATTTCCAAAAAGGTTTTTTGGGTATAAACATGTAGGGAGAAGAATTATCGGGGGTAGAATGAGACTACAATGGTGAAGCCAGAACAGGCAACATGCCTAAACCTTGAAGGGTAGAAGAAGAATATCTAACCCTATTCTCATCCTCACATAATGAATGTTAATGATTCATGGGTATACTAGAATAAGCAGTAGAAATCCAATGGAATGGAACACTCTTCTCAAAGGGTGTAGGGTATCAGTGAAGTGTCTGTAATGAAAATAGGAGAGATAGGGCTAGGGATCATGGTTTTATTAAAGAGCTAGTTGAAAAGCCTGCAGAAACCAACTAAAAGATCAGCCAAAAGGTAATAAACAGAGTGAATAATTAAAAAGAAATTGACAAGTTTTTTTTACTCTTAATGAAAGGAATAGGTGTCACTATGGTACACAATATATGAAGGGATTGGGAAAAAGAGTGCCAAGCAACATTTTTGGTGATGTTGAGCTGACTGTGCCATCTGTAAATGGTTATCATGCCCGAAAGAAGTCATGCCAGTGTGCTGTGTGCAATCATTAAAAGGATCTGTGAACTCTATAAATACTTACATTATTCTCATTTATGGTATGATTTCGTGATGTGTGCAAACTTTTTCACTGCTCTCCCTTCAAGTTAATGAAATTGGCACTCTTTTCCCAGACCCCTTCATAACATATAGAAATGTCTGAGATTTCTTTGTATGCAATTTTTTGGTATGCAGGCGGAACTGTTACTTTATTGTATCCCTTGTTTAGGCTTATCTCATTATATGAATCCTTATGCATCTGCTGACCTACATGGACAGGAGAATGCAAAATATAATTACCCATGGCATGGGTTTTGGGAGATGGATCTTGACCAGATCTTTGGTTTGGGAGGGGATCTTATTCAGTGTTTTTCTGATATTCATTGATGGTCATGACAAAAGTGACCTTTCCCAATTCCAGACAAAAGTTGTGCAGTGATGAGGTTTGATTTCAAGTACATAGCAACAAATCCAGTAACATTTCATATCCCCCATTCCTTCAAATTTTGAAAAGGAATTATGGCTGTGAAAACTAATAGAGTTAATTAATAAAGTTGCAATCACAATGGAACCAATTTTTTTTTTAATTCCACTGTATAATTGTTTTCATCTTCCCCGCTTAATTCATCAGTAGAATCTGAACTGTTAGCCCTGGGATCTCCTAGCAGCAAATACAGAACTTAAGTTGAGACTAACTCTCAATTGAGAATAATTTAAGTCCACACTGGAGTTTTTGGGCATAAAGTAGCTGTATTTGCAATTTTAATCAATTAATTTCTGTGTTTCCCCATAATTTCAGCTTGGAGGATTCTATGAAATTACCCATTTTTCTGCCATGAACCCTGTCGTTAGCAGTTAAAATTTATCTATTGGATTATCACATTGTTGACAAAATAATAATAGTAACTTTATTATACAGTGAGAAAAAAATACAATGCAAGGCTATGTAAGGACAGAGTACTACATGAAAATGTATACCTTCATCAAAGATAACCAGTTAGCTCTGGTTATCTGATGATTTGATGAAGCCAGCATAAGATTCTCTGAAATACACTGTATGAAGTATTGAGCAAAATAATTTGTATGCAAGTAAATGAGAAATAATTTGAGAAAAAGATGTAGATTACTTGTCTATCTGTTTGTGTTCCAAATATTTGCATATGTATACTTTTCATTGTAAGCTGCACTGCACGTGCAATTTGAGCTGTAATTTTAGTTCTCGCCTCTACTATAACGTTTTTCAGAAATAAATATGTAGTTCTTCCCCCTTTTTTAAATATTGGAAGTGGATAATGTCTTTGATTTCTTCAGGATTTTGGTCAAATACCTATGTAAATATTATATAAGCTGATCTGCAGGAACCATCCAGATAAATATGACTGGAGTATTGATCTGAGGGTATATTTTTTCTGGAACAAGTGGCATTATGAATCATTTGTAGCAAATTGATGGAGATTTGATTTGATATTGTGGACATGTTAGGATGTATAGAAAAGGGAGTGTAAGGATATTATCTGTTAATCTTTATCGTTAAACTATTTTGTTTTCAATTTTAAGTAGTGATAAACACCTATCACATATCACTCAATATTCTATATGATAATTTTTCAATACTATGAATAGTAAGTGATATTGTTCTGAGAAGAATAAAGCAATCCTGAAACAATTAAGCATCAGGGAACCCATTCTAGCATAGCAGGTGATAAATGAAGAAATTGCCACAAGAACACTTAGTCTGTGCATTGGTCCAGCAAATCTAAGTTCCGTGGTTCGATTCCCAGTCCAGGCCAAATTTTTCTTGTAGCAATTTCATCGTATTTCATCTGCTATGTTGGAATATTTTCACATGGCCAAGCACGGCATAAGTGCTGGTGAAGGCCACTGTCGCTTCTTTGATGCCCTCTTCTCCCTTGTATTGCCATCGTTGTGGTGTTTTTTTCTGTTGCCATATGTGTTGCATATTTCTGTTTCCATATGGATTGCAAGAGCCTATAAGATCTAGCTCCCTTGTATCCACCACAATTACCACGATAATTAGGAAGCCTGCTCATTGGTCCGGTAAACCAAAACTCTGAGGTTCAATTCCTGGTCCAGGCCAAATTTTTCTCATGACAATTTCATTGTATCAGGGAAACCCTTCTTAAAAACCCCTATTCTCCCCAGTGACCGATTCATTAGTATTCACGATTGGCATTCTGGTGGTCTTAAACTTATGAATATAGTGTTCCCATGCATCTAATATTATTTTTCAATTTTTTCCAGGTCAAACTTTGGTTTGATGCAACGGCCCTCCAACTTGTTGTTACTATTGTGTGTGCCGCAGGATTGTCACCACGCACCAATGGTCAGCCAAGAAATCCTTATGCCAAATTGTTCCTCCTGCCTGACCGAAGGTAAGATATCTGATGGATACTTAATGCTTTCCTCTCCTTTTCAAGGTAAGAGTATCTCTTTTTAAGTTAAAAAAACATTTTAGACATTGAAAAAGAAATTTCCAAAGGAAGATGTTCTATCACTTTTTAAAAAGCCAGAAATCAAGCAGTGCTGCTCGAGCTGCAATTTAAGTACTTCCCTCTACAAATCATCCATCACTTCTTGCTCCAATACCAGAGGCTAATCCTGTGAGAAATATTTCAGTGCACTATTTCCTCATTTGGTAACACAGTCCCTTTCTATCTCATGAATCAAGAAAGTTGTGTTGGAGGAGAAGTGGTTTTCACTCTGGATAACTACCCCATTCTCAGAGTGATTTGCATGAAGCAGTATTTTTGTTTAGAAAAATCCAGAGATTGTATCTTGGGCATTAAACCTCCCCTATATTAACCCTGTTGAAAAGTTTGTATCCCCATTCTTCTTTGCATTCTGTTGCTGCCACGACTTCCACCATTCTGTTTTCCACCATCCTCTTATTTTCCATGTATGAGGTAGATTCCATGCCTGTCAAATTATCTTTTAAATGGAGGATTCTTGGTCAACTTTTTAGTTTTTTATGGAGAATTTTTCCTTCCATTATGTGGTGGATTGCCGATTATCCGGCTCTCATTCTATTACTATTTGATTATCATGGGAATAAATGAAATTACTTGATAAAAAGTAGAAATAAGCTGTATTAAGGGGAAGTTAACTTTGTTTGTAATAATGGTAACACACTCCACAATGGCATGGCTTTATTTAGCTTTTATTCTAAGTTGATCAACCTGTATATTGAATCAAAATTTCCAAAGCATTTCAGGGTAAGATGGGTATCCTCCCCCTTACATAAATCCTGAATCTTGGTTATGTTATGCCCATGATATGGTCACTGTCTATATTATCCCCTTGGGTGCTGTGACTAGAGTTAACCTTGTTTCTACATCTTTGCTTCGCTATTACATATATAGTCTATTATATATCTCTTTCAATCATCAGGTGCTCTCCGCAAACATCATCTCCTTATGAGTACATCAAAGCTAGTGTTTGTTGTCATCAACTCATGCTGTAAACTGAATTCAAATAACTTACTGCCTCTCAAATTCAAATCTCCTCATCAAAAATTTTCCAACATGCTTGAAATTCTCTTGGATTCCCACTGATGTATTGAAGTTCTGCCATAAGAAGAACATTATCTTTGTTGCCCACCATCTAAGGAATTCATGGATATCCAGACATTCATAGATATCCTTTATCTCATTGTCTTTAGTTCTTTACTCTTTTTTGTTGAAAAAGACACTTTTATGGCTACAATATTAATAGGATCTGCTCTTATTTGAATCATGAGTATTTTATCACTTACTTGGTATGTGTTCTATACATTTACAACCATTTTCATTGATTACAATGGCTACACCATTTCCTCCTGATTTATCCCCTCCACTTTGGATAATCCTGAAGTTTTATGATCTAAAATCACCATTGTTAGCCCACCTTTTTTCATATAACCCCAAAATATCTAATTTGTATTTGGCCATTCAGTGTTTTACCTCATCTAGTTTTCTAAGTTTTAGTAAATTTTTGTATTCAACATTCCAATTTTAATTCATATCCCTATTTCTGATAATTTTGCTGGATAACAATGGGAGGGATATAGAATTCCATGAAACCCATGTTAAGTGGGAGCATGTGGTATTTTTTAAAGAGAAAATCCGAATGCTCTTATGAGCTGAAATACATAGAATGCATGAGGGAGCCTACAAATAAAACCATCAATAATGTTGTTTTGAGTCATTGGAGCTGATGAATGTTACGTAGGTGTATGCTAATAAACATTATAATAAATTGTCGCCTTAAAAGGGATTAATCGATTGAATGTAAGCTATTTCACGTGAAAAGTGTATTGGCCACCTTAACCACAAACTCTTTTTATGACTAGCTGTTAATATTGAATTTGATACACTAGTAACACTACTTAGTTTCTTCATCAAATGAGATGTTCTATTCAACAGTTTGTACGAAAAAGTTGGTTGCCTAGTAGCAACAGACATTCATGAACACATTCATTAATGATAACAGACATTTCTATCTTGAAAGTTTGATGCAAAAAATAACCAATATGCTATATACTAATATTTGATTTCACAATCATAATTTTTTATTTAACAGAAGATCTCAAAGACATCAGTCATTCAAGATTTACATTTTTAATTAGAGACTTGACCCAATTTACTAATTGATTGTATCTACTTTATTTTGGGAGCATGTCCTTTTCCCCATTATTAAGTGTGTTAATTCTCCTCTTTCATGCTAATAACTGTCAACCCTATGTTGACAGCAAACAAGCAATGCTATCTCACCTAGCAATTGGCCTACACTGTTCCCTTTTGTTCTTCTATGGGTCACTTTAGCCTTATGTCATTTCTCAATCTCTGATATAGGACTCCAAAAAGTTATTGGCAAATAGCTGGCTTGGTTAGGTTAAAAACAGAAATATAATGAGTGTATTTTATAGCTACTCAGAACCTATTTGTGAATTGATTCATATTTTTCTACTTTGCAGTGAAAAGTCCAAAAGAAGAACAAGAACCTTGGCTAACACAAATGATCCAAAATGGAATCAAACTTTTATATATTCTTCTGTTAGAAGAGCAGATCTAAAACTTCGGATATTAGAAATTACAGTATGGGATTATGTGCGGTATGGTGCGAATGATTTCCTCGGAGAGGTAAGATATTGATATAAATTAAAGATATTGCAAAATCGGGTTTTTTTGTCCATATTTTCATAAGTAGATTACAGAATTACAATCTCCATAAGGTTCTCATTCATGATTAACTACCTCATACATTTTTAACAGATATTTTTTAAGTCTCATTGCAGAACACTTTGCCCATATATAATTAGTTTTTGATGATATATGGAGTAGTGTGAAAATAAAAATATTCATTCATAAATGGTAAAATTCCTACTTTATGGAAGATAGTTTTATTTCTGAAATTAGTTCCATCCCCATTGAGTGTGGTTTTTGGCTTCGAGGTATAAAATGTCCATCTGTAGGAATGTTTTAATATGCCACTATGAACACATTTCTCATGTGTATAATGCTCTTTGTAATGCAGTGATATGAGAAAAGGATTTAATTTTATGATGGGAGTGAGCTGATTGGATCAATCGGAGCTGGTTTTTTATTATATTTTCGCAAAGGATGATTTGACTTACCCTATTCAAGAATTGTACATTTATTTTGCATAGCAGGGGGCCTCTTATTAAGTTTCAGGTATTAATTCTGCTATTATTAAAATTATCATGTTCCATACTGAAAAAGCCTCTTTAAAATGCTACACTTTTGCGAAATGAGTCAGGCTGAAAAGCATATTCTGTTCTACCAAAGAACTTGACTACTCAAGACTTGACACTTGAGCAAAGAAGGATTGGCAATTATGCCATCATGAGAATTCTACCAAGTGAAATTGATCACTGAGTATATCACTCCCATCATGACATTAAATGTTCTCATAGTATTCAGCAAGTTCACCAAAACTTCATTGAGTTCACCTGTGTTCTTAAAGTTTTACATTTTTACAATAATACATGCTAAAACGTTCATTCAAGCCAGGCAGATAGTTCAGCATGGTCTTGAAGCATTCTGGAGATGTATTCTAAATTTGTAAAATTGTTTAGGAATTGTTATATTTTTAGAAGTTATCATGACTCTTCACTGCACTGGCAAACACCTCTCAAAAGCTCTTTGCTAACTTTGATGAGCAGTTAATTTTTGAACTGGTATTTTATGGTAGTTTTACCTAAAATTTTTATTGAGCCTTTCACAAATGTTGCCCAAATGCATACGATTTGATGACATATCCTCACTGGTGCATATGTGTATGTCATGGTGCAAAATCCAAATGAACTAAAACAATGACTCCATCTTTTCCTATGGTATTGAAATTGCAATCTAAATGCAGTTCTTTAAAGAGGAAAAAACATAGGTAATTAAAATTGTCTCCTGGTCGTGAAATGATGACGATTTTACGCGGATGACCAGCCATTGTAATCCTACCTTAATCCACTGTAGTACTGAATACCCTTTGAATGTTGAGGCCCTAGGCAGAAACATGGAGTGGGGCCGTACTAAATAAAAATGAAGAAAAATATAAAATCTTTTGTAAAATTCCACTAGTATAACAAGTGTAACATTTGTTCTCGTCTTAAGAGCTCTTATGTAAAATTTTATATTATATTAAAATGTGCATACTTAAAAAGCTCAATGCTAGGCCCCCACTATTGCATGGCCCTGAGTATTTGACTATTTGTCTGAAATGGGGAAAAGTAATGATAAATAGTATTATTTTAGATTTAGCAATTTCAAATTATTCTTTTCTCCTCGCCTCATTGCTCTCTATTTTATTAAAACTACCTTGGTACAGAATGTTGCACCATAGTCACAGTATTTATATCGATCAAAATTATCCCATAAATTGCTGTGTTATTTTTCTTCGGTATGATTAATTTGTGATTCTAAACTTCCAGGTGGTGATAGAATTGACTGTAGCACCACTTGAGGAAGAACCAGAATGGTATTATTTAAGTGCTCATGAAGAAATTCTTCCTCCACATTCTGTAAGTACTCTCGTGTATATTTCAATAATCTGTACTTTATCTTTTAAACTGGTTTCGAAATGATTGGTCAAAGTTTTTATTGCTAACTGAGGTTGAATGGCAAATTATTAATTGGGTAATTTATAATATTTTCATCAGATTAAATGTATATTCTCATAAAATAGTAACCATTTTTTCTGGTATGTTCATAACCACTGTTATCTTATCCTCTTGAACTCTTGCTCGTTTTTATTTGTCCTTTGTTCCCATGCAAAAGTTTACAGTAAATTTATCAAAAACCACAATGTCACACGTGTTGACTTCACTTTATCGTTGAATATGTTGAACATCTTCTAATATATCATAATTTGGCTGACTAAACCCTTAAACTGATGTAGCTGATTGTTTACACCTCTAACACTGCAGCATGCTGTGATTAACTGATAGGCTTTTATTGGTGCGTGGGCGTAGATTGATCTCTTTGCCAAGAGGTGTAACCATATTTTTCTGCTCATGAGAAGCACTAGTATGGAAGACTCATTCTAGTTCTGGTCTAAAAGTTAAAGAAAAAAGAATGAATAGCCATTCCATTGCCCATAATAAATTTTTACAGTGAAATAAAGAACCAATGTTTTCCTGAATACTGTAACAAATATGATGACCTAGTGTGATTCAGAGTATCATCATGCTTATTTTTACTTATATTCTACTCGGAGATTCGAATCTCACAGATTTAATAAGGAGGTCTTTGGGCAAAATCTGACCTTGATGTTGACGCTATGATGTAAGTGCTGGGTGCTATTCCGTGAGTTTTGAGGCAAAAAGGCATGTCTAAAAAAGCATGGGAAAACGTAGTTACTCAACCTAAGGCAAAGGCGTAGGTCAACACCAGTATTGAGTGTTGCCTATATTACAGCATGCAAGCAATGTGTGTTACATATTTTTCAGGATATTCTCAAACCAGTTATAGCTTCTGGTTTTCACCCATTTGAATTTGTATATTCGAATGAAAAATACAAAACAATTCACCTCGGGAATTATTGTAAACCAATCATTTTTATAAGTTAGTTGAGATAGCCAATTTCTTTCTCTTATTCAAAGGATATGGATCCTTAACCCTAGGGATTTTTAACATTCAAGCTCTTGGAACCAATGAGCATTAGTCTGATATTGTCAGTACTGTCGATTGTTTTACATTACTTTGTATAAGATATTTTTTAAATGTTCAATAGTTATTTTTTGGTGTGATTATAGTAGAAAATTGCCTAGACTATTTGATTATTCTCAAGGAGCCCCTCTCTTAAAAAAATTTTCTACTTCAGAAGCACATCATTTATCTGATACTGCTGTTCTAGTCTGATACAGCTACTAGGCCTTTAGCTGTGATTATCATCTTTAATTTTGAATTGTTTATGATGCAGCATTATATTTTGCTGGAAGACCTTTCATGTGGAGGGAGGTCAGTAATCATTTACTTATGAATGTAGCAGTGGGACTCATTGCATTTAGGGAGGTTCTTTATTATTTAATATGTTATTAACTTAAATATGATCATGCATACAGGAAATTCAGGGTTTACAAAAAAGTGTTTTTGGAGAAAAGTGATTATTTTCTGCAGTACATTACTACCAGTTCATTAATTCCATGACATTATTTTTATAACTTCCCATTAAAATGTGCAAAATCTTAGTTATTTCCTACAGTAATGTAGGCAGTGAAACCAATATCTTGTAGCAATGAGATCAGTATTGAACATGCCGAATATTGGTAAAACAGTAATGGGATTTTGTACAATAAGTTAATAATTATTTACAAGGCCATACCCTTGTTATTCTCAAAAAGTTATTGCTTTACCAAAAGGAATAACTTTGGGACTTAGCAGAGGATTGACTTTAATTTAATTTGTTACCTTTAAGTATAATTATGCATACCATAACTGTAGATTTTACAGAATAGAGGAAACCTCCATTCAGTTGAAAGGTTTTGGTAATATGTAACATGACTTATTTTATTTTGGTCTCACTGTTAACCCTGGAATTTCATTACGTTCCTTAGGTACATTTTGAAAATCATAAAATTTAATGCCTATCTATCAAGTTACAATGTTCATCAATTGGACTAAAATAATTTAATCCTGGATACTATGAAAATGTACCTAAGTTGGCTAATAATCATTACCATTTCTTTCAGAGCACATCACAATTAGGTATTACTTAGCTCATTGCAATGGAAATAGCATTTATGTCACTGCTCATACTCAGTTCTTTGTGACATAAAAATATGTTAATTTGTATCATTACTTTTATTACAATTAGTATATTTGGTGAATAAATGATTCAGCTTTTTCCAGTAAGGTGGCTCTTGTTTGAATAATTGATGTTATTTACTCATTTCCCATTGTTTTGCAAATTTAGTATAGCTTCATCAGAGCTAAAATCAATTCACAGTATTTACGAGGAATTGGTAGTTTATATTTGATTTTATATTTCAACAAAAATACATGCTGGAGATGTATATATCTGACTAATTGCTGGAGGGGTGTACTTATTGATTATTAATAGGAAGAGGCTGAGGAAATCTGGATATTGTTGTTGTTATCATTTCAGAAATTGAATGTGTTAATGACTTGTTATTATGTCTTAGTAATGGTAACATGGGTCTGAATGTACATTGACCTTGGAGTATTTGTTGAAAGGAGTGTGCTCATTAACTGTTAATAAAAAAAAGAAGGAGAATTTAATATCTGTGTATTTTTCAACGGTTTCATTTCAGAAACGGAATGTGTTATTAATGGAAACAGGGGGCTGTATGGATGGGGGAGATTTGGTTGGGGGTGGAGTAACGCCGACTGACCATCTTTCCCCTCCTAGCACAACTTCCCGCCTCTCTGATTCCGACACAACATCTGAATGTGATTTAGATGATGCCATGGCAGGACTCAGGGATCGTAGAGTTGATGGTGCTTCAATATCTAGTGTTGGGAGTTCTTCAAGGTATAGTATCACAATTCTTACCACCCCGGTAATTTAAACTAGCTAAGTGCCTAGAGCCCTGATGAAAATGGCTACCGTGATGGCCATTTTTGCCCATTTAGTACTTGAATGGCCATTACCTCCTCTATTGTTATGAATGGCTACAATGGGCTGTGCTGTTTATTATCACCAAATTAACTTTGTGCCCATTTATGTATCTTTTTGAGTATCTGTTTTCATCTGGGATGTGAAGTCAAGATATATCATAAAACAGAAGTTTATCATTAAGTTACTTGACCAAAAAATATTAGTATTTGTCAGGTTAAGCCTTGAAAATTTTAGCCAAGAATGGGATTCCCTGGATGATCATGGTTAAAATATCTTTTAAGAGGTGGAAAATGTTGAATCAAAGAATGAAAATCAGTATTTAACAGTATTCTTCCAATTAGTATCCTCAGAGTCTCTATTCATGAGATATATGCATGCATTGATTACATAATTTTGGGTTCATGACTTTCAGTAGTGTTTGATGATATCTTTTCTCCCCTGTCATTCAACTGCACAATATTCATTTGCTTTGTTGAAATTAGTGGTATAAGCCCTGTGGTTTCCCATTAACTAGAATATGAGCCATCAAATGCATGTGTTTCAGTTGGGATTTTTGTAGTTATTGTGTATGCACTGGAAAAAAAAGTCATACTGAAGGTATTTTAGGAAGAAAAGAGGATAACTTGTGTCATATTGAAATGAAGTCTTTTGGTTTCTACGTAATGGAAATTCTTTGTAAGCAATCATGAACCAAGCTTAAACAAGAACTTTAATTTTAGGAGACCTGAACTGTTTTTATTAAATACATACGCTAATTTCTCTTCATGATTATCCATTTAGAGTGAATCTAGATTTTTCCAAGGATTAATGTGTGTTAACCTAAAATGAATAAATTTAGTATTTACTCTGTAGCTCAAAGCATTTAATGAAAATTAAATCAATAGTTATCCTTTTCTGGATAATCATACTCTTCCAACTTCTGTTTACATTTTCCAGAGTATCTTGTCTATACATTGTCTTCTAGATTCATAAAACTGCCTATATATCTCCTCTTAAAATATAATTTTTGCATGAATCTAAAATGAACCCGATTATAAGACAAACCAGCCCTTTTTGAAACTCCTCAAGGCGGAAAAAATTAATTTCAAATAATAATTAATGATAAGCAGAGTTCCTAATGTTGCTCTGAATACTATACAATTTGAAGTTTGTGATGCAAAGGGTTTTATGCTTTTAACAATCCACATTAGGTGAATTGTAACCATAAGAGTGTGATCATTACTGAATTGATGTATGCAGTCGTCTGAAAACTTAGACACATTTGTAATGTTGCTCTGAATCCAATCCGCCAACATCGTTGTCATTTATATCTTTGTGGATTTTATGCTTATTAGATTCCAATTTAGGTAAATTGTAACTATGAGGTCATGAGCATGCTTGCATTTCTCTGCATTTCTGTCGCAATGACAAATATGTGGAGACATTTGCGTTTTTGATGTGTCAAGATAGAGCCACCAATGGAAGCTTCTCATTGTTTCAATTTATGCCTGCCACTGCCTGCGTGAACAATGAGAAGATTATCACTTACTGAACTCCAAAATTTGACTAGACTGGTCACTCAGAGCGCTCACTAATTGGCTTCTCCTCCTCTGAGACAGAGTTGCAGACCCCCTCCTGGTTGTGTCCTTCACACCTTTTCACAGTGACAGAAATGCAAGCTAGATGGAATTCATACTTTTTACGACACAATTTTGATGAATTGTAACCATAAAACTGTGATAATTACTGGATTGATCAAACTAATTTGTGGAAAACTAAGATAGGTCTGTAATGGTTCTCTAAATCGAATGCACCAAAATTGTTGCTGTGTATTATGCAACAGCCTTGATCCTATCTACAATCAAATTATGGTAAATTTGAACCAGTGAGTAGAACATTTTATGAGTTACAATAATGTTAATGATACCTTAACTGAAATAGAATTTTACTATGTGTATACCTACTCTGGTGAGCATAAATATTTAGGTTATACTATCTAATTTAAGTTGAGGATTTTATTTCCAACTGCCAGGTAAACATACATTTCATCAAAAGTCCAAAGGGGGAAAAGCATCTATTTTCATGCAAATATGTTAGTTGAAATATAAATAAATTTTATAATTTCTCTATTTTGTAGAACTTGTTACAACTGTAAATTTGATTATAAAAATAGTAGTGTCTATGTTTCAAGTTCTATTTTTTCAGACGTTAAATTTTTTAGATAAGATTTTCCAAACAAAAATACTCTGAAATACTGATTGAATGTTCTTTTTGTATTACAGTCCACCTCCAGATATGGAGATTTCAGAACCAAGAAGATCAAGAAGAGACATGTCTCCGCAAGGCAGGAAAAGATCTGGAATGATGTCTAGGGATAAACTTATTAGTTATCAAGCTCCCAGTTACCGGGTGAGTGAATCAATTTTCCATTCATATGGAGTGAATAAGTTTGGGGGGTAAAATACTACTATGCTGGAATACCATTAAATGGCACAATTCCTTCTTAGGTGTAACCCTTACCTCAATGATATTGCCTGGATAGTTAATACTAGGAATAAACTCATAATAATGTCATTATTCACTATGTTTCATAAGAATTCTTAACATTGAAAAATTTAGCAAAATTAAGTGAACTGATGCTGGCTGGTAGAATTTATAATGGTATTGATTAAGATTGGTTTAGTTTATTGAGACCAATTGCCATGCTCTATGCTAGGGTGCAAAAATTGGACTGTCATTTTGACCATAACATATCTATGAGATACATTTTCACGTATCCAGAATTACCAAGTGTAGATCTATTAGATATCCATTTTCTGTTTGGAATTGGGTTCGTTTGAACCTGCTAATTAATATTTTATAAGATAATGTGAAATCTCACTTTGAAATAAAAATTCAGAAATTTTTCTCTGATAATAAGGTACTCAAAATCGAAGGAGGTTGTGAAATGAAAGCTGTAACTTATGAAAGTTATGTGCAAGTTTTCTTGGAAAACTTGACATGAATTAACATTGATCGTTAAGTGTAATGTACTTCATTTTCATCATTCTAGTTAGTATTATTTCAGCAATTGCAAAGTAAACACATGAAAATTTGAGGGTAGGAATTATTTCCAGAAGTGAACTTCATATTTAACATGAATAATAAAGAGTTGAATCAGTGGTAGCACCGGCAAACCTTTGTTGTTTATATGATCCAAGACCCTGGCAAACGATTCCAGTTTTTCAGACGAAAACAACTTATGGAAATCCATAATTTTTGCGTGCCTAGTTCCTCCTGGGACTTTCTTTTGCTTGCTTGTATTCCGTTCAGCCGCAAAGGTGTGTTGGCTTGCTGTTTGTGTGCGGCAAATTCTACATCGTTCACACTTTCGTCTGCCTCCATTGAAAAATCTGAGGCATGTAAGCATGGTTGCGGTCGTAGCAAAAGGGAGAAATGCCAAATTTTACCATTCATAATGTTGCTAGAGTTTATTTGCTATGCCTTCTCACTGACGAAATTTAAGACATGAATAACAAATTTTGCTCACCTAAACGGAAGAACTGACGTCTTTCTCTCCAGACGAGGGAAAGAGTGTCACAATGTCATAACATTTCAATGCATACGTACGATGTGTAGGGATTTTGAGGCCAGAATTTCAGAATTGCATGAAGATACTTTTTCAACGATGGAAACATGATGCTGAAACTTCACATGCAGCATAGTCATTCCCTCAAGCCCGGGCAGAGAGTTTTACCAGGTCATTACAAAGCACTGATAACACTTCACCGATTCAGACTCGATTGATTGCCCTGCCGATTGCTAGTGGAAACTCTAAGCTGCCGCTGCCTAAGGGGAAGAGGGGCACATTTCGCCCATAGCACAGTCAAATTGGAAAGGGGGTTGGGTGCTAGGGAAAGGAAAGGGGTGTGGGTGGAGAGTGGGTGGAGCAAAGGCCAGGCCGGGAAGCTGGTTGGGGAGGGAGGATTAGCCGGGAATTGTGCCGGACCCCCTTAGGGTGAGTGACCTTCAGAGGGACAATAGAGACATGAGATTTTGGAGAGGGGTGTAAGAGAATCCCTATCTTATAAGAAAGTCCTTATCTTTCGTTTCTTACCTTTCACCCCTCCTTGACCTCTCATGCTCTCAGACTCCTTTTGAAGTGTAGTAACCCAGTGGAAGTTCTGTACCCTCAACCCAGTTAAATAGCTATCCATTGTGAAGAATACATTGACATAGAAGTATCCATTGTGTATATTTTAGTTCTCAAGCTCTTGGGCACAGTACGTGTGTCAAAGCTTCCTGATTTATAATGCTGCATCATGCATTGCCGAATAAATGCCGTTATTTATGTGACAGACTTTGTAATAAAGTATTTTTTGTTCCTGTGGGTACCGGGACTAAGGTTCGTTATTTCGTAATTTTGTAATATTATTTCTTTACCATACATTTCGATAACCCTATCTTCGGGACCAACGATTTGGTTCGTAAGAACGAAAACTTTGTATAAACGTTGGTTGTAATAAGGAGAGTCTACTATATTGGGCCAAACCATTATTGGTCAAATGCCTTTGTGTTGTATGGCGTTTTCATTACGCCCAAAGATTTCCTCCTCACAGTGACTTTCCATGAAATTCTCATTATTCCTTACATACCTTTGGGAATGATTCATTTCCAGTATTTCCTTCACGAAATCTGCCTATTCCTCTAGCTTTTCAATGCTGTCAATGTCAATCTTTAATGATAGTCAATTTTGACCATTTTATGTGGTAAAAATGTTGTTATAATTTTTGTACCAAGTCCTGATGATTCGGAAAGAAATCCGCTTAACTTTGACGGAAAAGGGTGAGTGAAGTTATTTATAATATCAAGACCAATCTTCCATGATAGCAGCTTATGTGTCAATATCAATGGCAGCCATATTTTCTTTTCCCTCACTTTATGGGCTAAAGTGAGCTTGCATCCCTCACTTTACTGTAAAGTGACACTTAAGCATCATTTCGTCAGAAGTGACGTCTATGTTATGGAATGGTCACTTTAGCCTACCTAAAGTATACTTTAGCCTAAAGTATACTTTAACTTAAAGTATACTTTAGCCTAAAGTCTCGATTATGTATCGGACCCTTAGTAATTCCTCATAAACACTATTAACAACCTAGGTTTCAAATTATGAAGCCATCAAGTCATGTAGTAATCCACTGATCATCACCTTATGATGACTTCCTAAGTCAAAACCTAGGTCATTAATAAATTTTATGTGGAATTACTTGGCCACAGTTATCATTTCACAATGTTAAGCAAGTTCCACAAAGTTTTGCCCGGCACAACCAATCTTAGGAGGTTGATAATAAATAATTATGTATTATGGAATCTATGTTTGTTATACTCCCGTTTGTTTCTAGTTTCATGGATGAAGTTTTAAAGATGTCCTAGCAGTAGAACATGTTAATCAGTATTTTGTTTCTTTTTACCCTTTGATTGCAGGGGGATCATAGCACAGTTTCAATGGAAATGTCCACGGGGGGAAGTAGGCAGAGGTCACATTCTGCAGCTCCGACTGACTCTCCTAGCCTTCACTCTAGAAGTAGATCAAAAAGCCCACGAAGGATATCAGACCACAGCCATAGGAGTTTATCTCCACCAGAGGGCAGGTGAGTGAAGCAATAGTAATTCACAAACAAAATACCTGGCATTTCACCCCAGTTACCACACAGAGACATCATTACTTGCACCAACTTGTGCCCTCTTTCAATTTGCTTAGCCTCCATGTCTCTCAAAAGGAGAGAAGTCTTTTATTTTAATGGTGTGTTTGATGTCATTATAGTATTATTTTTTCTAAATAAACTATTATGTTAAATAATAAAATTTTACTATTAAAAATATAAAATCAAAATAAAACTAAATAAGGGCAGAAATATCAACCCTTTGCAATGCCCACCCTGTTAGGTACCCCTTGTTTTTAAATTTCCTCTCCCACTGAACCCACTACGGTCATGAGAGAGGAGGGGGATATCAATTTGCATTTCCTCAATCAAAAATGTATTTTTTGTTGAAAAGTACATGAAGACCTCTCAGGTCATTGCATGTTCCTGTGTAACTTTTTGATTGCACATTCCAGAAGGTTAACCATAGGTCTTATGTGAAGCTGAGTCTTCCACTAGTTAAATCATCCTTGGAACTCGCTGTAGGTATTTTTAATCCCAGTAGTCCACAACGCCAAGGTCTGAAATTTTATTATTTACTTAAGTGATGAACCAATATTTTCTGCAGATAATCTTACACATTGTTAGTCTGTTGCTATAAAACCTTGATAGTGGTGACCATGAAAATCTAGTTATCAGTTTTAATATTGGCATGAGGGTGCAAGTGCCTGCTTACTATTGTCTAGCTATGTAAATCCCCTATAATGGACAGCAATAGGCTTTATGAATGGGATGAAGAGATGGGATGTATACTAAAAGTTAAGAAGAAATTTTGTTGGTAGACATAGGTCTGTGCCAGTTAAAATGGGAGGATTTTTTCTCTTACTTTTAAACCTTCCTAAACCAGCTGAGACTCTTTTAATAAATTACCTATATTTGTGGAATGGTTGCAATGGAGCAATCAGGACAGTGCCTTGGGTCCCCCAGGGTTAGGGAAGCCCCTGAGAGGCTTGGATTATAAATTTTATGGAAATACAAAATCCTTTATTTTGCATAGGTCGAAGCATTTTATTTGCAATATTTATAAAGGAGTGTTTTTAGTTTGCACTGAAAATTTTACATTTTACTCACTTAATTTAAGAAATAAAACATTCCAGGGGGGAGTTAGAAGGGGTCTCACGATGTTTATCTGCCCAGGAGTCCAGCTACACCACTGTTCACAGGTTTCTGACAAGGGTTTAAAAACTGCCATCCACAGAGTGAGTTGTGAGTTGTTGCACGTACAGGATACTTTTCATTAGTTGAGAAAGTTATAATGGAGACCAGTGACCTGCCTCAGGTGGCTGGTCATTGGGGCAGACAGTCTGCAGTTTATTAACCCTCTGCTGCCTACATGGACGAATTCGTCCACTAGTACGAACATGCTTCTATATTGTACACGCATCTTTCAATTCCCATACGGATGATTTCGTCTGATAGTTGTATTCTACCTGCGTTTGACGGCATTTACCGTTTTTCAATTGTTTGCGACCTATTGGAGTAAACTTGGAGTGTCTAATATAGAAGCATGTTCGTATTAGTGGACGAATTTGTCCATTTGGGCAGTAGAGGGTTAATGAATGTGAAAAGGGGACAGAAATCATGAAAATAGCTATGCTCTTCTCAAAATGAAATCATTCTTCCTGTGCCTATTTACACCTCACATTTCTTAACACACTCGCTGCTGGGCACTTCTCGCTGCCGGATAGGTAGAATGCTGCGTATTTTAAGCTTTATTCATGCTATCACAGAAAAATAACTGTATTACATAGAAAATGCTGTTTATATTGCTTTAAAGCTTGATTATTCTACCTTTTTTAATTGTAAGTTGGTTGGAATATGTTTCTCAGCAGCTAAGGAAACACGTCAAATGACGGGATTAGCAGCGAAAGTGTTAACTATCATAAAAGGACAGAAAATCACCAGTAACTTCATCTAAGAGTACAATGAAAGCGAGTTGCTGGCTGTTTTCATCATTACCATTCTTTTCACTTGTCAATTTAAAGGAACGGGCTGAAATGACAGGAAACTTGATGGATGAGATTAAACCTACCTATGAGTCGTAGGTCTGGTGTAAAAATTCCGTTTGAACAGTTTTATTCATAAAATGCCAACAGAATCGTCCGGCAGCAAAAAAAAAAACTTGAAACTGGAGATAACTTACTGATTAAAAATTAAGTTGCTGATGGGAAGGGAAACTGGTATCATGAGACAAGAATTGTTCTGAAATCTCAGAGTATTTCTTGAATCAAGTTGTGGTTTTATAAATTGCTATCAGTAAATAAGTTCTTCATTGTGGGTGGCCTAATAAAATTTTGCCTACTCTTGCAAAATGTCTTGGGCAGGCACTCAAGGAGGCAACGCTGTTGTTTTTGGGGGAAAAGTTCTGATGTTCTATGATTTTTAAATGAACATAAAGTGTCAATACTGATAAAGACACACTGTTGATAAGTATTCTCCTTTGTAGTTGAGATTCATAAATCTCACCCTAGGTTGCATGCCTGCATACTGTAAGCTAGCTCTACATTTGATTTTCACCAGCTACACTTTTCTTGTTTAGAAAGCCTGCTGAAAGTTTGTTGCAATTTTTAAGACATCTTAAGAGTCTAAAACGGGAAAATGTCCCAGATAGCCAAGTAAAGCAAGTTTGCTGCAGGAATGCTACTCACTTTGCAAATATCCTGCAACCCTGCCAGCTTGCTGTGCTAATCTTTACCGTACATATACCTTTTCTATTTGGGGATGGAATAGGTACTAAAGTTTAATTCTTGGTGATAGGTCTGCTAAGACAACCCTGCTTCAAATATGTCCTCCATGATGTCCTACCTTTGCAAACCTTCTTTGCTATATTCATGCCCTGCTATATACATCTCCTATTCTTTATATGTACTCCTAACATTTCTCCTCTTAAGGGTGTTTTCCTCTGAATTCACTAATGGCTTTCATGGTCTGCCCCTTTCTCTTACACCATTCACTCCACTGTCACTGACAGATTCGTCTCTCATCCATTCTCTCAAATCGACGCAGCATACTCCTTATATACAAGTCTAATACTGGAGCTTACATTTCACATTATTTCATCACCTTTTAATTCCTACCATATTCTCCTGTCTTTGCCAGGAACATTTTTCAAGCTTCCATCATATATTATTTAAATTAAAATGCCCTGTTGGTGTTTCTGGCCAGAGTTAATTTTGGATATACTTTAGAAACTCATTGACTTCGAATGCTAAATCCAGCTCACGATTATTTGTATCTGCAGCCAGTGGATCCATCATTCCAGAGTACATTTTAATGTGCACAAGTCCTTTTAAAAGTTAACTAGCTACAAGTATTCTTTGCTGTTTGGGGTGATGTAGAACTTATGTAAAATGTGATACTGAAAATGGTTTGTGGAAATCTTGTTGAGTGATTTGTGAAACAGAGCTGTGTCACATCAAAGGGATGCCATGGCTAGAAAATCTGCATATTTTTTTAAGCAGATACCATCAATTCCTTTCAGAGTATCTTTGACACTGGACGGCATGAAGAATACTGAGGTCTAGTATACTTATTAGGTCTTGCATAGTGTATGACTCTTCTGGCTATCAAGCTACTAACCTACAACTTAAACCTCTACAGTGACTTAATTTCGGAACTTTATTTAAATATCTGGAAAAATTTATACTGTCACATATATTTAATTTTCCTCCAAGAAGGACAAATTGTGCCACCATTATTTTTTTAATTCATCTCTGGTTAAAAATAATCCTTCAAATTGCTTCCTCTCTTACTTCAAAGTAGCAAGCCAATAAATTCACATTCTCTTTTTTGTAGTAGTAAAATAAATGGCAGACAAATGAATTAATTTTGGTTGAAAAATTCCCCTGAAAATACCATTACATGTCATCTAAGTGGCTGATTATGATGATTAGGCATTCCTCCTTTTAAATGGAAGGCTTTTTGATGGTCTTTACCATTATTTCCCTCTGTCAATGCAACCATAAACTTTCTCCCACAAAACTGTACGTTTAAACAAGTATTAAGTCATAGACTCCTCTACTTTTTTGCCAACCCTTCATCTTTATCAAGTCATCCAAAATTCCTTCTCTTTTCCTCTCCATCTATGCTCACCCAGCTTTCTCTCTTTCATCACTCTCTTCAATAAGTCCTCACCTTTCAATGGATTTTCAAGACACTGTTTCAGTTTCTAATGGGTGCTTGCAAGTAATTTCCCTTTTCAACCTCCAAATTCTTCTCTCCTTTACGTGTCTTCCTCTCCACCCAGGGAACCTTTTCTATTTTTCTCCAAGTCAAAAGAAGGAAGGCTTCCATTCAACATCAATCCCTTTTCATGTGATGGCTTATCCTCATTACATTACCATCCATGAAATATTTTTGCAGATCTTTACTAACAGTCCCCCTTATCAAATCCCTTGTCTTCTTGTATACTTCATTACATTGAATACTTCACCCATTTAGAATAATATTCCAAAGAATAGATTTACTTAACTTCAACTGAACTGTGATGGTGAATATTTCCAGAATGAAAATTTTCAGATTGCACTGGCCAACTGATTTAGAAATGTGCTGACTAATCTTTTCTTTACATCTTCAATAACAGTCTATCGCATCAAATTCCTACCTCTTTTAGTGCATTACTGATCTTATTATACATGTAACTATTTAGAGTATATGCCATAAAGTTTTACCAAACTCCAACTGATCACTAATGTTATGTGTTTTTTTCAGAATGCACAGTCCAACTGGAACAGGAGGTTATCCAATCCCTAGGTATTCTTCACATTCTGCTACTGCCACACCTACCGGTTCTCCCAAGAAGCGCCAATTACCACAAATACCCCATAGGCTGCAAAGAGGCTCAAGAGATTCTAGATCTGCAGCACAAATGGCTTCCGGTGGTCGAGCGGTGTCCTTCCTCTATGTAAGTTATTTGTTTTTTTATTTCATATACCATTCCAATTTCCATCATTAATTTTCGTTAAAATAGTATTCAATAAAAATTAGATTTAATTTACACATTTCCCATTGTTGTGAATGTAAACTAATACTATTTTCCCTTAATATTTCCCTCTTAACTATAAATGATAGCTATAGCCATCTTTACTTTGGCATGTCTCAAATCTTGGCATTTTCAGCTCATAATCCTTTCAGTTTATATAGTTTCTCAGACAGCAGTAGGTAAAAACAAGAACTTGGTTCAGGCAATAAATGATTTAATTGACCTTAATGTACTATTAACTTAAATAGTTATTTTAGTAAACCTCACTGTATAAAAACAATTGTTACAACTATCACAGCAGATCACAGGTCATGGTTACATCCATCACCTCATGAAGGAATGTGCTTTTTCTTCTGTATTTGCTAATGATTTTCTTCTTACCTACCTTTTAGGATTTTGACCAAATATTTGCAAAAATTAGTCAAATTTCAAGTGACTCATGCCAGCCAATATGAAACCTTTTAGAAGGCATTGACAGTTTGATATTTTAAATGAGCTTATTCTCATTTTTATTATTATAAAAATAAAGCCAAATATGTCCAATTTTACAGCTTAACAGATTTGTATAGGGTTTTCATTATGTGTTGAAAACTTGATTGGAAGATGGCAGAAAATGAAAAGGACCCCATCAGATTTTAGAATATCCTTAGGAGAATATCCTTCAAAAGAGGACAATAAGCTTTAATATCATGTCTCCTACACTCTTGAATAAAATACATAATTGTCTCTTATTACATTGTGAACATACTGTGTAGAATTGTTATCTTAGTAGTGATCACTAATTCTTTGGCAGTGACATCATAATAATCAACATCCAAATTTAAACATTTTTTTCATTTATAGGACCTTGAAGAAAGAGCTAGGCATATCAAACAAAGAATGAAGCAGCTTCCAAGTCATCGTAGCACAGGTATATAGTCTTTCTTACTTTTCATATTTATTCTTATACCTACCTATTGGGATTGATTAAAAAAATAATCATGCCCTTTTATGTAGATGTTTGGGGACTCATCTCTAATGGAGTTCAGTGGAGTTATTTTAATTTTAACGTAGTGGTTGCCAGATTTTCTCAAGATAGAGAAGGGACAGTGCACAAGTCAAGCTTAATAGCTCTCTCTGTGACTTCCCTCTCGAGTGTGTGAGAAAGATTATGTTTTTAAGGTCACAGGGATAGGTTTAATCCTGGAGAGAGTATAATTTCTCTGTAGACCTGAGCGTTGTGTGGCCTATCAGTATGTGCCATTTCTAAGTTCTGGAAAAGCTCTGTTAACATACTGTTATGGTTGCTTGAGTGTACACTTTGATTGTTGCTGTTGTGGAATCCTTTTCCCATGAACTATGAATTAGACGGTGTGTTTAGTGATAACAATCCTGCCATCCATAACTAGGTTCCATAACAGCTCTTTGGAGGGTCCCATTATATTTTGGTTGAGTGATAGTGTTCTGTGATTTAGTCGTTGGCGAGGAACCAGTAAACAATCACAGCATGTTTCATCTGGAATACATTTGTGTCTAGTGAGGGCCTCTTTAATTTTTGGGTAATCTGTGGTGCTAACTCCCTTATACAACCATTGAAATACTATCTTTCTCTTGTTACTTAAAAAGGTAGCTATTTATTTCCTATCAAGTATAGTGCTTGTGTTTTTAAATTGCTAAATTTCAGTGCTTGTATTTTCATTTTCACCAATCCAACTAAATTATTTATTAAGTTCAAAGTCCTTTAAGAGAATGGGTGGAACTACTCCATCATTAGAGATGGGCCATTCTGAAAATTACTGCAGTAATTTTTGTAAATTACTGTGGTATTTTATGCAATTTACTGCAGCCCCTGAAAATAACCATAATTTTTGGTAATATTCACCTCTGTCTCGGATATTTTTCATGCCAATATATTCCAAACATATTATTTGAAGCCAAGTCTATATATTTTTAAAAATCTAAATTATAAATAAAGGTATGTACAACTCATATGTGCAATGTTTTACTTGTGGAATATTTGTGGGGCTAACATTTTTAATCATTTGAATGAAAATTTCTTGTACCAAACTAAACAATGCCGAATGACATGTCGGCTGCATATTTTTTATATTTTCTTTATTTCTATACATTAATGTAGCAATAGTAATGGTTTATATGCTGTTATCTCCTTGCTGTTGGCTTTCCTATTAAATCCTCTGTTAGCTATTAATTGCAGAAAATAAAAAATTACCGGAAAATAACAGTATACATACATACATACCCATCACGCCGTTCCCTTTCGGAGTAGGCACAGTCAAAATGTTTCACTCATTAATACATAATTGTACACCTAACTCTGCTTCAATAATTTCCCCATACTGACCTATCCTTGCAAACCTCTTTTGCCTCATTTACCCACTTACACTGTTTCATACACGCCCTCCTGTTTTAAGACTCCTAATATTCCTCCTCCTAAGAATTTCCTCAACCACAACTTTCTCGGCCTACCTCTACCCCTCACACCATTCATTCTACTCTCATATATCTGTTTCATTATTCGACTCTCATCCATTCTCTCAGCATGGCCAAACCCACGAAGCACATTCCTCTCATACACGTCCATTACTGGAGCATTTAACCCACATTCATTCATGACCCACTCATTCCTGTCCCTATCCATCCTACTTTTGCCACAAATACTCCTCAGATAACTCATACCTACGGCGTTTAGTCTACTCTTATGTCTATCCTGACATACCCATGTTTCACTACCATATAGCAAAGTGGGAAGAAGTACACTTTTGTACACGGCAATTTTCACTTCCTTAGACAAGCACTCATTCCTTCATATGCTCCACATGCTACCTACCACTTTCCTTCCAGCATTCGCATGCCTATTTATCTCCTCATCTATTCTTCCATCTTTCACATACATCTAACCTAAGTACACAAAATCATCCACCTGTTCAATTACTTCACCATTCACCCTCATCATACAGTTATTCTCCCCATTCTCCTTATCAAAAACTACTACTTTAGTCTTGCATTTATTTACCTTCAATTCCATTCTCTCCATTGATTCATAAAATTTAGGTGCTTCTGCAATCCCTGTTGACTCTCTGAGATCAAAGCAGCATCATCCGCTTATAGAAGAACTCGCAAGTTTACATTTCCAATCAAAACACCGTCATTTTCACTACATGCATCTCAAACACATTTATCCATGAATACATTAAACAGCCATGGAGACATTATGCATCCTTGCTTTACACCCTGATTTATTACAAACCAATCACTCAGAGCTCCGTTAACTCTTACACTTGCCTTACTATTGTCATACATCACCATCATAACATTCAATAATTTTCGAAAATTACCTTAACTTACCACGGTAATTTACCTCAAATGAAAATTATGGTAATATACTGATCTCTTTCCATCATTCCCTCCATAAATGATGCTGTAGATGAGCAAAAATTATGTTGAAATTCACAATTAAAATACATTTCTGATTATATTCTTGGACTTACTTTATTTCTTCATTTAAAAAAGTTAATGGTTATTTATTGAGAACTTTAAATTATGATCGGTGTCCATTAGACTAATCCAGGGTGTATTTCCATTCTTTAGGATGGGATGCCCCATCATTATTAAGTGAGAGAGACATTAGAGAAGGAAATGGGAGTAGTAGACATCAATACCATCATCACTATGGTGGAGCATTAAGTGACAGTGGAGAGCGTCTTCATGTGAGCACTCGAAGTCACCAATACCATCAGGTAAGTCAATTCTAACTTTGTTTGCTTCACTTCCTCTCTTCTTCCATTCCATTCTTTCTTGAATTCCCTCCCTCATTAAAATAGTGTCTATTGTTAACCTCAATTATGCTCCACCTAGATTCAATATGTTTGAAATGAGAAATCTCAGAAATATTTTAAAAAAACTGTGTGTGGTATTTCAGTAAAATAAGCAGCATGGTGTTTATTAGGCTCATAACCTGTTTCAAAACTAAAGTTTTCATCAAAAGGTGGTAATGACGAAATCAGAATGCAAATATCATCGCCTATACACAAAAAATACTCCTCAATACTTTAAGTACTATATAAATACTTAAGTATTAGGGTATGACATCCTAGGGACAGCACTATGTTGTATACATACTATTAATGCAAGCCAAAATGATTCAAACATTTAAATAGAGCTGTGTGAATGCTTCAAAATCGATTCAAATAGACTCGAATCAGGCTTAATTCGATTTGCCTGCGAATTGGGATGCTTTGAAACCGAATGATTCGAAATATACGAATCTGATAGATTCGTCTTTGAATCATTGCATGCATTCAAGCATGGCACTCATTCCAAAAATGGTGCACTGTCTGTTTAGATGATGTTTTCCTCATGCGAAATGAAAATTTAAATGACCACATGTTAATCTGTGCTATTCTTTGTGCCACTATAGATATATAAGCTAATGTAAGGCCCTGAAATATTGTAAAAATCTTTATTACTTTGACTGCACATAAGTTTTTGCGTTTTACTTAGATTTGAATTTGATACGCAAGCGAATGTTTTTAGGGTGATTCGATTCGGTACCATAATTTAAAAAAAATTTATTTAGGTTTAATTCAAAATTCTTTTGGGAGATGCGATTTGGTTCAATTCGAAATGAAAATCCCTGATTCGCACAGCACTACATGTAAAACATGACAGAGTGACATCTCAAGTCTATGGGGAAAGAGGTTTTTCAAAGTCAGCTTAGAAAAAGTATGTACTGAGAATTTCACATAATCAAGATTTATAGGTCCCATCTATTAAACTCACTAGTAGCCTCTTTTTTTCCTTCATGGGGCACTTAGTAGGAAAGGGAAAAGCTCTTACCAAATATGCCCAATAGAAAAGGGAGCATGCAGTTCATTTATCAGAATTTACAGCTCTTGCTGAATAACTTCATATGAGGGATTATGTTGTGTTACTGAGATTGAATCACTTAGTATTAATTGTATAGCACTTTCCAGCTGTCTGAAAGTTACCCTGCTGCATATACAAGCCATCATTTGATTAATAGTATTCACTCAACCTTTATTGGCCAAAGGACTTGAAGCACTTAGGCTAGTTCAATGAATCACACAATTTATGTCTTTATCAGGTCATATCAAATAACTGGTTTTTATAATCCCTCCTTGATATGAAAACATTGTCAAAACACTAGATCATTGTAACATTCACATGCCCAATCTGTTTGCATTTTAATTCAATATGTTACCTTTGGTCTACCCACCTATTTGAACAGTTTTGCGTCAATTTTGGTGTGAAGAGAGCAGTATTAGTCAACAATTGAAAAAATACTGTTTTGTTGGACAACTCATATTACTCTACATTTCCTAACATAACAATTGTGGCTACTTCAATTTTTCTCTCATTTGGCTTTTTTCTTACCTTTCTACTCCCATATCTTTGAGTCAATCGAAATGGTTGCAATGAAGGGAAAGTAGTAATATATATACACATTTAACCAGAGGCAGCTCAAGGATTTTTTTTTCACCTGGGAAAGACCACTTTTTCAGTGTTCCTCATTCCATCATCTAAGCCAAAATAATGGGATGGCTTATTCCTAATTTACGATTTTTATCATAAATATATGCATGCATATTCATACAATAAATAGTCCCTCGTGAATTAGTGTAATTATACCCATGCTTAACTTAAAAGCACATGCACATTTACTGGTTGGATGAGAAGAACAGGACCCCTCCATTACCAGAAGCAAATTTAGTTGATGAACTTTATTGAGGGTATCAACGTTTATACACAAATAAAAACCAACTAAATATCCTTAAATACTTAGAAAAAGGGCTAAAAAAATGCAGCTTTGTTGTTACTATTTTAAAAAATGTCCTTGACTCCATGACACTTCACCTATCAAAAGGACCCTCTAGAGACAATTATATACCACTGTTTAAAGGTACCACATGTTTCCTAAAAAGTCTCATGGGCTAAGAAATACAGCATATATTAAGAAATTTTCCAGTTGATAGTTATGGTCACAATGGTCGAAAAAAATACTTTACATTTCTTTTATCCTTTGATATGGTGTATGATGAAACAGAGGTAATAATTCACTGACTACCAAATCAAATATGGTGAAATGGCATGTAATTGTGCCTAATTTTAGTCATGTCTCATGGTGACATTTATGTCAGGTAGATTTCTACAAGTAGTTCTCTTGGCAGAATCTTGATGATGACCACATAAATTGCTGGGTAGTTTTTTGTGGGTTCCTTTGGGTAAAAAGTGAATCTTATTAGCCTGAAAATGAGATAACTTTGTGACCCTGTGGCAGTGGTAATCCCATACCCCTTGACCAGCCCCTGTTATTGACTTTGAAAACTTTCTACGGGCTATCAGATGTATGATAAACTATCCACTCCAGTAAAATCTTCTTATTGTGAAATAAATTAATGTTTTAAAATTTTTAATATAATGACTGTTGCAAAAAGTTATTTGTGAAAAATAATCAATCTTCATCTGTAAATAAGTAAAGTTTAGGATGTTAGGCATTTGTCAATTTATACCAGCAAGTGCCGCCAATGTTAATTTTAAAGCCTAATTAATTTTAGGGGAATGTTGCTCTTGGTTTGACAAAGGAAATCATTGCTTGTTATTTGATGTAGTGAAATTAGATGTAGCCAAAGGGAAAAATTTTGGGTCTCATCCATTGAGGTAGATGGGGAGGGTGCTTGCAATGGTAGCCAATCCTACAAGTTGTAACATGGGTGAGGCTTGTTTTCCATATTTGTTAATATGATTTTCCTCAAGTGCCTACCGGCCGATGCCCTAGTTTTGCAATTTTACTAATTTTTCCATCAATAACTCACTATAAATCAGCATGCATTTACTGATTCAATATGCATTCTCCTCACATATGTTATTTAATTATTTAAGTTTATAATAATCCACATTTGTGATGAAAAATATGGTAAAAGTGAGTAGAAAACAAATCTTTAAGCATTTTGTAGAGTAGGCTTTTGCAGCTGTTGATAGGTACTGGCAAAGTTTTCATGATTGACTGCATCTCAAGCATAATGAAAACTTTGCTAGTACATAGCTTTAAGTAGTTACCCCACTATGCACCAATTTTTTTGTCCACCATGTGCAGTCATTTCACATGTTACCCAACTCGTGGGAGAATCAGGAACTAAAAGTTACGAACGAGAGATATTTTCATTACCAAGCTGTAAAATTGATGTTACAAAGGCATATAGGCGTAAAGGAACCAAATTAGGGACAAAAAAGAGAACTCTTCTGTATGCTACCTCTAAGTCACTCAGAGTGATGGAGGGTTAATGTATGTTTCAAGAGTTACTTTTCTTAAATTTCGAACAGATGGTGGATATTCTTGCTTTATATCCACTAATTTGTCCATTCTGTGGTGCTATCCAAAGGAAAGTTAAGAAAGCAGGGATAACCAATATGGTTGTTATTTAGGTTTCCAGGCTACTGTTTGATGACATAATGCCCTCTCCATCTACCTCAACAGTCTCATCAATTTCACTGTAAAGAGACTGCTTTATTTGTTACTGCCACTTTACCACCCCATCAAAGCGGTGCTGGTAATAAGTTGTTGCTTATGTTGCTTACACCTGAAACTGGACCCATTTGCTAAGCCAGCATCCTGTAGTGCTAGCATAAAAAAACGAGCCTTTCATTTTATTAGGTACCCCATGGGAGTAGTGCCCCACATCACCATTCAGGATCTTCCTCTTCCCATCACCATGGTGCCGTGACCCACCACACACACCCACATCCCAGTCACCATTCTCATCATCACCCCACACTTCGAGCAGGACATGGACTGTCCCCAGACAAAGACCTGGGAGATTTTGGGGACAGTGACATAGAGAGTGTTGTGAGTGTCACAAGCAGTGCCTTTTCAACGCAGTCAGAGCGACCAAGAGGATCAAGAGGGATGGGGTGAGTAGCAAAGAGGCCCCCCTTGTTGTAACTTAAACCTTTTCAATAGCCTGTTTCATCTGAATCATAATTTAAACGAGTCATGGCAGGAAAAATCTGATGCAGTGAAACTTTTAATGGAATATATTTCAATATAATAATTCCCCTTGTTGTAACTTAAACCTTTTCAATAACCCGTTTCATCTGCATCATAATTTAAACGAGTGATGGCAGGAAGAATCTGAGGCAGTGAAACGTTTAAAGGAATATATTTCAATATAATGATTTCCCTTGTTGTAACTTAACCTTTTCAATAGCCTGTTTTATCTGCATCATTATTGAAATGAGTGATGGCAGGAAAAATCTGATGCAGTGAAACTTTTAAAGGAAATTATTTCCATATAATATTTCTCCTTGTTGTAACTCAAACCTTTTCAATAGCCTGTTTCATCTGCATCATTGTTTAAACGAGTGACGGCCGGAAAAATCGGATGCAGAGATAATTTTAAAGGAATACATTTTAAATATAATTTGCTCCTCTGTTTTGTACTGGCTATGAATTAACTGTGTGGAAATGTGAGACAATAAATAAATGAGGTAGCATGTACTTTTCCCACTGATTTATAAGGACCTAGCCAACCTTCCAGCTGATGACTGTCATTCTTTGAGGAGAAAGTGACCTAATAATCTCCTATCTATGCTATGAAGAACTCATGCAAGATAAAGTACTCTTTGCACTCTTTCTCCGAGAAAAGCCAATTTGACTAGTTTCAGTATTTTGTGACATACTGGGCTTGATGATAATGTAAAAATCAAAAATAGTCGCTTTAAATATTCCATAGTGGAAAATTCCAAAAAGTTTTTTTTCGTCAAGAAAATGATAGCTATTTGTTGGAACCATGGTTAGATTTTCTATAGATAGACAAGTGTGGAAAGTTATTACTTTGTTATGCTTGCAATTGTGTGATTTGAAACTAATATCTGCTCTGACCATTTTTCTACCTACTTTATAAGATGATACTATTCTAATTTGTTCTAATACATTTAAATGTGGTATGAAAATACAGTAATAAGGGTAAATGGTCATGTCTGTAGGTGTCAATGTAGAAACCTTGTAAATGTTATTTTGAATATTATTATGATTGATCTATGCAATTAATTACATAATGATTGATGAAAGAAAGAACACAATGCCATTTGTGAATTTTTTGTGTCCATGTCAAATAAACTCACTTCACTTAATGCCCTAGACTTCACTTGGCATAAGTGATAAATTTGAACCAACTGAGTTTATTTAACATGTATGAGGGCAATTAAGGTTAGAATTGAATGCTTAGTCAAAATTTCATGATCATATAATTTAGATTCATGATTTTGATTTGTCTAATGTAAGCTCAAATCTTTTTACTTTTAAGACAATGTATTCTAGCCTGTAGCAATGACTCCTTTGATGTGAAGTGTTATTAACAGAAAAATAGTATGATATGTACCATATTTGACCTTGTTTCTTTTGAATATGAGTGGATCAATATCTACTGACAATTTGAAAACTAATGTTATCCATAACTGTTGATTTTAGGGGTGGACGGATCCAAGATTTTTTTCGGATCCGGACCGGATCCTTGATTTCAGGTGTCGGATCCTCGGTAATTTTCGGATCAAAGTGCATTTTTAATTGCATGGTATAAAACGAAGTTATTAAAGTAATCAAGTTTCTTTTGGGTACATACAATAAAAGAAATGATATTTCGATTATATCTTACACATTTTAAAAGGCTCTGAGCAATTTACATAGTTGCAAAAACAAAAGGATTACTGAAAACACCAATTTCTATTTTTATGAACCCTTATGGCTGTGTAAAAACCCTATTCTGTCAAACTCATTTTGATTCTTTAAATGCTTTCAAGTTATTTTTTAAGAACACCAATACCTTTATACATTCAGGATCTAAATGGTTACGCTTACTATCCGTTGCAAAATTCCGTCACTCGAGTTTGGAGACTAATATGTGTCTCAAAGATGGCTCAATCGATTTTAAATTGAAGTACACCAAATCAAAGCTTGTTTATTTCTGCGTTTAGTGATGGTATACAAAACTTTTTACCGTTTATATTGATTTCAGTGTGTGCTTAAAAACAGAAATTTAGCGCATTTTTCCGGGTACCGGATGGATGCCTCGCATTTACGGCTTTGTAATTACAACACTGATCAAGATATTGAAATTTCTTGTACAAATATTGTAGCAAAGATCTTTCTTAACAATCATACGAAGTTTCATATTATGTAGTGCATTAGTATTTTAGTTATTGATGAAATTGCAAGACTGCGTTATTTTCCGTTCTGCACATCCCTGAAAACCGCCATTTGGACCTTCTTCAAGCTATCGATTTCATCATCATGAATCCACTTATAAAATCTTAGATGAATTAGTAGGTTAATCAATATCAATTAATATTATTTTGGAAAAAGAATGTGCTGAACTACCAGGCGCATGCCTGGAAGAGAAAGGGAAAGGCGCACGCTGTTGCCGTTCTATCGTTACTGCCTAAATTACCCATCAGCCTCAGTAATTTCATTCAACACGCTCCCTGTGAACCTACCTCTAATAATATGTAATATGGCTGTAGATATGGCATTCGTAGTCTTATGTGGCCAAGGTTGTTCAATATCTCGATTCTTCGCCTCTTCGAGACGTTTTCCACAATCTGAAATTCTGTTGCCTAACGCCCGAGAGATCTTTGAAACAAATCATTGCATGGGTAGGACAAGCTACATAGTGCATTGGCGCATGCAAAGAGAGAATCAGAACTCTTTTTACTCTCTCTTATAGGACGCTTCATCCACTAAAGCATTAATTTAAAATTTCGTATCCAGATCTGATTTTTTCAGTGAATTTGGATCTGATTTCATTATCTGGCGAAACGTAATATCCGCAGATATTTGAATCCGACGTATCCGATCCGACCATCCCTAGTTGATTTTACAGTGACATTGGTGATTGAATTTATAATTAGCTAGAAATTTATAACAGTGAATTACATATACAAAGGTACAGAATAATTCTACTTAATTGCATTTAATAAACAATACTTTCATGAATGAGAACATTTTTAGTGTACAGTATGGTATTTATTTCTTTCTCCATCGGTATGTGTGTGTGGGTCATTTCAGTGAAAAAAATTATTGATAATCTTGGTCATGTTCAATTTGGAAGAAATCTTTCCATGCCTCTCTTCTTATTTTGTGCTTAATTTATTTTATCAATCATTCCAGACAAAAGCAGTCAGCATTATATAGGTACTTATCATATTATGCATCTAAAAATCTGTGTGTATTCGTAAAATATGAAATGATGATGAAAGGTGGCTTAATTTCAATTGACAAAGATATTGAACTTTTAAGTAAATTACAATTACCGTTTGAGAGTGAATACTTTGCTGTAAAAGGGGTAATTTATACCGATGATGTCATTTGATAGCGCTCTCAGTTTAAGAATGTAAAATCTAAGGTTTGAAAACCCAGCTATTCTAGACTGAAGATAAGCTTCAGCCAAACCTTAAGGCCCAAAAAGAAAATAAATGGTCTTCTAATATGGGCTTATTCCCATGGGCTAAAGTTGGAACTCATATAATTTAAATTTGGCAACGTTTTCAATGGGTAATTCTGAATTTACTAGAATGTTATAACTTCATTATCATTATCTTCAACCCATGAAGAACTCTTTCTTCTTGTACGTTTGACTTTTTGCCTCAGCAATGCATTTAAAATTCTTAATTCATATCCTATTTTGAAAAAGCATTTAACAATATTGTACATTGCATAATCATGATTTTACTACATTTTGAATAGTTGATATTCAGTGCTATTCAAGTCAGTTTAATCTCAGAATATTTAATTTGTTGAAACTGTTGGCATTTTGTTAATTTATCTGTTGAGTTTGTCTTTGTCAACAACTTGTTTTGTCGCTTTCATAATACTTTTTTGGCATTCATTTGATATAACTTATCAATTCAAGTATTTTATCAGAAAAGAAATTGCTATAATCACTTAAATATTTTTTTATGAGAATGAGCAGATTTAAAGATATTGCTGAGCTCTATTCCTTAAAATCAGTATTATTAGGGTTTGATAAAAAACCGAGATGCTGTACTAGAACGGCTGCAATGGGTGATTTTCATTAATTAGATGCTGACTCCCAGGACCTCTTGAAATGGGAACTTATTTCCAGACTCAGCAACACTGGTAATGCATGCCCCGTATGCCTTCAAGATGGGAGCATCAGAGAAAAGGTTCATCATATCACTTCCGTCCCAACAGTGGCGCAATCTCCAACATACCCTGAGGCAACTTCACTGCATCGCCACAGCAATAGTCTCCCAAGTGATTGGGATCACCTCCACCCCCGTGATCCTTCCCCCACCGTACTAGCTCGTGTGGATTGCTTGCTTCATAGCAGCCCTGACTCTGAAATGCCTCCCTCGATCCCAAATAGCAGGAATTCCTCCTTGCGTAGGCATCCCCTGAGCCGCAGTGCTACAGCAGACCCTGGGCTTTATACCGTTACCCATAACAACTGCCCTTCAGAAACGGAGAGCTGTCACAGTGGACCATGCTATTATGGCTATGACAGCGAGAACAGCTGTGCTGAGACAGAAATTCATGTCTCAGACCGTAGTTTTGATAGCTGGGGGACGATGGGTAATGTAGATGAAGAGGAGGAGGGCCTGATTGAGGGTGATACATCGAAATCTGCCCCGGAGTCTGACGAGAGGACCGGTGAACAGCGTCAATCAAGGAGAAGATCGATCAGCGAACAGCCGAGAACTTCAAGCTTGCGAAAGAAGGGTTCCTCCAGTGGTAAAAGACTCAGGGGTAATGATGTTGAGTCCAAGGAGGATGGTGAGGAAGATCCTGATGAAGAGGTAGCTGTGCCTCCAGATGTACCCTTGCAGAAAAGAGATTCCCTCAAGGAGATAATTTGCGAGGCTAGGGAGGAGCTGACCAAAGAGAGGAGGGGTAATCCACTCGGGGGCGAGGCTAGATCAGATGTGGAGGATGAGGATCACTGCGAAGGCGGCAAACGTATTGATCCATACACGCCCGAGGACATGAGAAGAGGAAGTTTCTCCAGCAGGGGGTCGAGGAAGGGCAAGCGCGGATCTGGAGTGGGGGAGGAGAAGTCTGAAAACACAAATGACAGTAGGCACAATAAATTCAGTGGGGGAGATGACGCAGACGGTAGAGACTCCCCCAGTGATTACCAAGACTCTGCTTCTAATGTAGAGAAATGTTCTTCAAAGCACAAAAAGCGTTCCCCATCTAGAAATCGTAGAAAAAGCACCAACGCTTCTCCCCTAACTCCTCCTGCTAGCCCACCATCCAGTACAGCAATGGTATGCATTAATGATAAGCTTGAGTATTATGAGTATGAACCTGGTAGCGACCATGAAGCCAATGCGAATGGTAGCAACCAGGAGGCTGATGCTAATGCTGATGAGCAAGATGCTAATGTTGATGACCAAGATGCTAATGGTAGTGGCCAAGATGCTAATGGTAGTGATCAAGATGCTAATCGTAGAACCTCTGTCTCTTCCCCCACACAATGTAGTGAGTATGGTTCCCGGGGGGTTGCGAGCCACGGTGCACCCCAGGGTGTGACAAAAAGGGGCCAGTTTGCCCGAAGTCTCTCCAATGCAGATGTCCCTGCAGATGAGAAAGCTGGTGAGTAGATTTTCTTTGGTTTCAGCCAAAACATTACCTTTGTAGATGTATCATAGTAGTCTCCTCTCATGAGAATCTATTTATATATTCTTTTAGTTCAAGGATTAGTATATAGATTCCAGTTTACCTCTTCAGCCGTACCACTCTCTGTCTCCAGAAATGTTGGCATGAATGATTGAAAGGTACCATTATTAGGCATAGTTACGATGTTTATGGCACATTGAAATGTTAAAATGGAAACTTGAATGCAGTGAAATGTGCCAAGTGTAGAGAATACAAAACAATTGCCTGTAGTCGGAATTCAATGTACATTAGGCAATCAAAAAGAATAACATATTACTGCACTTATGCTGCATTTGGACTGAAGAGGATGAGACAGGTCAAATGCAGTTAATAATCAAATACTTACTGTTTACACCACAATTTTTTAAATGAAAATTAGAAGAAAAATATTATATATAAGACCAAGGAACTGAAATCGCCATACTTGAATTCTGAGTAAAATTTCCCTTCTGTCAAGAGAATAGCATAGTTTGTTCAACAGTTTTTTAGAGCTACACTTAAACTTGGGTCAGGTTGCATTTTTGAGCCACAGAAAGCAATTGATCATCCTTTAATTCCTATGATTTGTCAAATTGGCTATTATTTATGCCAGGCTGCAATCCTGGATCATAGAAAGCTAGATCATCAATTAAAGTCAATGTTTGTAATGCTGTGAACAACAAATTTACCTCTTAGATGCTCAAGGTGCGAATGTATTGGCTTCTTGACAGCATAAGGTGTTTTGATGATGTGATTCTTTTGCAAACCCTTGGATAGTGATGGTGATGGCCAAATTATTATTACTGCTCAATTGTAAGTAATTAAGTGCTTTTTCTTCAAAAGTGAAATTCCAATGAAGAAAATTAATGAGACAAATAAAAAAATATATGTACACATATGGATCTATTTGAGCTGAGTATCACAAGTGAGTAACTGATAAGTTACCATTTATTTTAGAAAACTTGATTCTAATTTCTTTTATAGGTGATGGAAGCCTTAGTGACACAGCTGTGGGGCATCTCCATGGTTTAGAAAGCACAAGGAGAAAAATGGCAAGCAATACAAAGCCTAGCCAATTTATAGGACTGAATAAAAAGAGTAACTCCACGTCACAACTTTCTGCCACAGGTAAGATAGGATTAAGCTTTTTCTATGCGTTCATATGTCCTTCTGTAAAAACTTGATACAATTTTTGAAGTTTTTCCATAATGCATCGATCTAAATATTTTTGATCTAGTAATAGCTTCATAGTTTAGATACTGAAAGAAACCACAATTACTAGTTTGCTATCTTGATTATTCCTGAGGATATTTTGACTTCCCTTTTGCTTGATTGGTCTCATAGAAATATTTAATGCCGATAAATTTGAAAACAAAAAAAAGGGCATTTAGCATTTGGTCCCCACATAGAGTATTTTAATGCTTTACTTAGTGTGTAGGACCTGCTCTTATAAAGCTTAATGAAATAAAATGCCCCATTATTCTGTACTTATGGCTGCACAGATGACTAAAAAAAGTTGTTGAGAATTACTAAAGTTGAGTAGAATGAGGCTTGGTTGAAATCTTAAGTTTATTGTTTACCAAAAGAATATACTTATTAATAATCAAATTGCTAATATAATTTTTCCAAGAGTTTTGTTGAAAATGATAGCTTGAAAAGGTTACCTAATGTAAACCTAATAACATTTAAAGTAGACTTTAAAATTGCTGTTGTTGATGTTGTTGTTGTTGTGTTGTATGTTGATGATATATACCCTTACCTTCCTGTAACTCCATATTATATGAACACTTTTCGTTTCCTCTAACCTAACGTATTGTATGTTTTTTGTATACACAGTCAAGAAGTTGAAGGGCAAGGGGGGACAAAGTAAGTTTATTCAGTGAAAAAACACCAACTGATATATATATTATATATATATAAATACTTTAGCACTTGGAAATCACCCATTGTGTAAATCCTCTTTACTTATTTGATGTTTTTTAATCTACGAGTTTTCCAGTTGTATGATTTAGTAGTATGAGAAGATTTTTGTAGAGTTCTTTGCTAGGACTTTTCTTAATGATTATTCATGTTGGTGTCATATATACGGTACCTGGTGTGCGTTTCTCCCCTCACCTTACCTTTAGTTTACGTAATAATATGTATAATTACACATGCATTATTTTTCAGTTGTAGTGGAAATATTAATTATTTATAGAAGTGTACTTTTAAAATTGAGCATGATTAAATCTGGCATTTTATATGTTGCAAGAATTCAATATGTGTTCTTTTTAATAAATCTAGCTTTGATTAATCTTCTCCATATATCTCTTTATCATCTTAAGTCATTAATCAAATCCTGTGGCTTAGTATAGAACTTTTTTAACTGTTCCTCTATAACGTAGACAACTATTATTAAAGCCTTTAACTTTTGCGGCCCATCTCAACTTTGTTTTAAATGATTGCTTGTGTCTTAATGATCAAATTGGAGTTTTCTAACGATAAATGAAAGAATTTTTTCTCCATGTCTTTTAATATTTCTATTTAGCAATGTGTTCCATGTTACAAATATGAGTAGTTTAGTGCCACTTTTTAAGTGTTTATAGTTAAGTGTGATGAAAAAAAAGAGATTATAATTAACATTATTTCCCCCTTCAATCATCCCATTCTCATTTGAAAAAAAAAAAATACTATCATCATTTCTTCATCTAATACGGTTTCCACTAACTTAATATATTATGTCTGTGTGTGTCCTTTTACCATGGCCAGGTCGGAAGCGTAGGTTAGGTTTTGGCCGAAAAGGCAAAACTTCCTTTACCGTCCATAGAAGCGAGGAAGTGTTGCCTGAGGACGTGAGGCATCTGGTCAAACAGGGCTCGAGCGTCTCAAGCGACGGGGAGGGCTCCCAAGATGGCGACAGGTTCGGTTGTGACACCCCCTACTTATTCACTTGACACCAGATACACAATATATAAAAAAACAACCATCACCTTGCCATGACTCCAATGCAGACAGAAATCATTCATACTGACATCCACAATGCTCTCATCCTTTACAAATATGCTTCCCTGCACAGCTTCACAAACGTATTGATTTGGCTAACTACCATCACCCTTAGAGAATTCCATTTTTTTCTTATCATTATTGAGTTTATTTTCTTTTTGCTACAGTGAATTTATGGTTTGTGGTTTTTTTTATTGGTCAGGATTAATTAGCATTATTTCTTTTAAATCCATTACCCTTAGTTCTTTCTCTATCCATCATTAATTAATTGCATCCAAAAACCTCACTTTTATCACCTTTCAAAATATTGACTGAAAACTTATAAGCACTCTGCTTGAATATTGTCTCTGAACTTTTTATATGCCTTAAAAAATTTACGGCTACTTTTTATGAAGATGATATCACTTGGAATGGCCCCTGATTTATCTTCATAAAAAATGTGATGAATGGCAGCAAAGTTTTCAAGTTCCCTAAATTGTGGTGCCTTGCTTTGAGTACTGGAGAAGGAAAAGATCCTTACTATTTGAATAAAATTAATTATGTGCTGGTTAATGTCTAGCGAGTGTTTGTTCATATTTTACCTTGCTAAGAGAAAATACCTTCAAGAGAGATAATAATCAGTCTCATCGTCTTAAGTTTCTTTGAAAACATCCTATTGGAAGACGTTTATTAAGTAATGAAATTTTGCTTGTTTTTTATTTTGGAAAAAATATTAATTTTTACCAGAAAAATATTCCTTATCAATTACAAGTAAGTTTGCCCCTTGTCAATTTCTTTTTTTTTTGTAAAAGACCAAAATTAAAATATTTTTTACCCACTCCTGGTGATATTTTGCCTCGTAATTTGACTGAAATAGCTTCCAATGACAATTGACAATCCTACAGTTGTGACAAAAGTGACACAAATTAAGGACTTTTTCTTCTACTCCTTAAATGTATGAGATGGTTTGAACTCGGCACATGCTAGTATGCAGCATGTTAATAAAGAAATTTCTTTCTATTGTCTGATTGGGTCAAAGGTAAATTGTATGTTGAGATGTTTGCGAAAGAATGAGCAGAATGGAGTGCCATATTTTGGCAATAATTTGTGCTGGGAATGGGTCGGGTATGTTTTAATGCATTACCAATGCATCCTGGATGTGTTATCCATGACAACATGGTAAAAAAACCGGTAACATATTATTCTTCCTTATCATCCTTCATTATTCTATCCCCCTACATAGCAGTAGATTCATTTTGTTGTAGTGGCGTGTAGAATGGCTTTTTGGCTCCGAGTTAATGACAGTGTTTTGGTGCGTCCTTGCAGCCATGGTATGCAGTCTGCTTTTGTGAATGTTTGGGTCATATACATAGTTTTTTTTTTGAAAACCCAATTTGGTTAGTTTTATTTTAGAAAAGTCTGTAGTGTCTGAGATGGGCATCTTTTGTAATCATGGTTTATACTTATTACAAAATAAAGGGGAATTTTTATCCTCTTCTTAATTTTTCTGCATTTAGAATTCTATTCCATATTTATTCAGGATTGACAGTATTTATGTTGTAGAAAAGTAAATACATTTTAACCCTATGGGAACCATTCAGGTTGTTCTCAGTAGAGCTGTATAAATCCTTGATTCCTGCCTTCCTGTGAAGAAAAAAATCCTTTCAATTCCTTCCAATCCCCCATATAACATTTCCTATGCCATGAAAACAATCCGTCTCACTTCCTGCACTCCCTTGCTCTGATTATTTTTTGCCGCAACAGAGGGTGGTAGAAAACGTAGCTCTAGCGGAATCCAACGAAGTCAGGAGGTCGTTCCGACTACCACTCATTCCCGGCTTGTCAAGCAACCCTCTAAAGAATCCACGGACGGCAGTATGAACAGCATAAGTTCGGAGGGCTCGACGTAAGTAGCAGTCGAAGAATACGTGGCTCATCCCATCGCCCCACCCCTATATATTTGTCTTTTTTTTCCTCTTCATGGGCCAACAATGCCTCCTGTACCTCTCTTTTGTCAGTCAAATATATATATTTATATATAATTATATATATATTTTTTCTGTTTCTCTAATTGATGGAGGCACCTCTTGGCAGCATGTAGATCTTCGAGTTTTGTTAGGAAAAAACGTCTTTCGTGACCTCAATATCTATTATTAATTTTTTATTTCATTTTTGAATTATACCGACAACATTTTATCTGTCAGACTACTTCACTCACTAAATCTTATTTCGCATTGAGCATTTGATCTATTTTTTTTGTCTGTTTATTATGGTAGCTACGGCTCTGAACTTTTTTCTGGGCTTATGGGCTTGTATTTCTTCTAGTTGGTGGATCTGTGGTTGCTTTTTTGTGAACTCCAACATGATTAATTTTTGTGACTCTTTTTGTGTGAAAAAAGGCATGTTTATTAACCCGCTCAGAATGCAGCTACTTTCATTGTGGATTTTTGACAGTGTTGCTGTAGAAACAAAATTTTCATGCTGAATGTTTGTGGAATTTTCCATTTATGACGTTTACACTAATACTTTAGTATACCTACTTACAGTCCCGGTGGTTGGGAGTCAATATATATTATTTACATCCTACTTGCCCCTTTTTTCACAGGTTTTCATGTAAGATTTTTCAGACTTTTCAGTGCCAACCAACCTACTGGCTAGGAATGGATAAATGTTACATATATGGCAGATTTTGTGAATGGCATTGCTTCTGGGTTTAAAAGAAATTATATTTTGTTTTTTTTTCAAACCTTCTAGGTACATATTTGTTTAAAATGCATTGAGTTAGAAAATGGCATGCTAAATCATGTATGACTCATCATTGCCTGATGGACAATGAATAATTTTTCACACCGAATCAATTCTTTTGTGAGAAAATAGGAGCAATTTTTTTATGATTTTTTCAGGGGTTCTTATTTTTTTTTAAAGTGAAGCTAATGATTGTGTGGATTGTGAAGACTACCTAGCTAGTAATAAGAATTGACATCATAGCTAAAGATTATTACCTTTCAGCAAATATTTAGTAATTAGTTTCTACCAGTACCTACTTTCCATTTTGTTGTTTTCTATTTTACTCTTAGATCACCATGGGGTAAGAAATTTACTAGCGGTTATTTTTTTCTCTCATGAAGAGTTTAATTTAGACGTAAAAATGAGAATTTTCCCCTATCATTTGTAGGATGTCATTTTTTTATCCCTCCTGAATAGTTATTAGTTTTAGCAACTAGGCATAGACATTGCTATGGAATATCCATTAATCACAATTAATAGTTTCTAGCTACCTGTTGATTTATTTATTTTTTTGAAGTAATAAAGGTAAATTATAGCAATTAATGGAATGCTGAGTCATGCTCTTAAGTGAGCATTTAGTAGGTGTTTATGATCCATGATGAAGATGTAGGCTGACAACATTATCGACAACGACAAATAACACTTTTTGCATTATCTTTCAACTCCCAGTTCAAAGTAATGACCTTTAATTATAGCTTTACAGGAAACAAATTTTCCATAGGAGTTATCAGGTTAGAGTCAAGCATGGACTGCTCTTAAATGCATGCTACTCCAGCTCGTAAATGCTTTTGTCTGCACTGCACTTTCAAAATGCACAAGAAAAATGCATTGCTTTTTTCGTTAATTAGTTGATTAGTATGAAAATTTTCCTCACTGTGTAAATGTAAGTTCCTTAGCTTGAGCTTTGTAATGCTGTATTTTACATAAATCATCACATTTTTTAAATATACTTTATTATTTTTTTCAAACTTTTTGAAGTAAATGTCACTCAAAAAAATAGCCATTTATGCCAATTTGCATTTCTCAATTTTAATTTCATTTATTTACCTTACGATGCTTAGATAGAGCACTCTGCATAGACAAAATTCTGAACTTGGTAAGAGAACAGATCTCAAAATTTCTATGACCCTTAAGTTTAATGATTTTTTTTGTAAGTTTTAAAAAAAATATGAACATGCTCAGTAAATTTGTTTCAGGATGCAAAGAAATTTTGAGACCTAATATGTGCCAGCAGTATGACTTAAATACGGACACATTGACCCACCTAACCTGATCAAATATAGACATCCACTCCCAAACTTTATTAACTATTATGTACACTACTAACATTCTCATCAATGCTTCATCAGTTAAATCATTCATCAAAAAAATTAATGACCATGTTTTTGTCATGGAATGCATTCAGCGGAAATCTCACATTACTTAGAATTTTGTACAAATGTGGTATACTTACAATATTATTGTAATTCGTTACCACCTATATACATTGTTGCATACTAAAATCTGCTACTTTGTTTAAAATTAAATAATGGGCCATTGTTGACTTTTCATCACTGATTAAGTAATTTTTTGAGTAATAAGTGAAAGTGAATCAAAGTTAAAGAACCTCAGTGAAGTCAATTAAGTTTTTCCATTGCCAAGCTCTTCTTATATAGCCTTGGAAAAAAAATTGTCTCTTAAATGTGCTGGAATTCAATTCAAAGCACTTGCTAAGCATAAAAGTAATGCATAACTTATCAATCCTTCATTCAAGTCATTAAATTTTTTTCAATCTGAAAAAAATGGCCATCTCATTAATAATGCATAATGAAAATCAATCACCACTCTCCTTCAATCTGAATGGATGGGGAGACTTTTGGAGAGTGTGAACTCAAGCAATCTCTCCGGCCACAGCTGGATGCCGCCATCCCTTCGTCTGGCACAAGAGGGTCAGTTATCCGACTTCATTGATGGCCTAGGCCCGGGGCAGTTGGTGGGTAGGCAAGTTCTGGGAGCACCCTCTCTAGGTGATATACAACTCTCCATGTGCTACCAAAAAGGCTATCTAGAGGTTGAAGTCATCAGGGCAAGGGGTTTACAAGCAAGGCAAGGATCCAAAGTGTTACCAGGTAAGATTGTCTTCCAAAGTGGAAGAATGGCGTGGTGAAATACGTTCACAGTTTTATATTTTTACATTTTCTGTAACCATTTATGGATATCTGATGAAATATACTCCTGCTACTGGACAGCAAGGGTGGCTAAAGGTGTGGGTGACCTGGATTGCAACTGAGATTGCTACCTCTACGGTGATACCAAATTGAGTTCACTCTGAAAACATTTGAGTTTTGATGGCCATATTTCCTGGCCCATGAAACACATTTATTTACTCGAAACTGCTCTCCTCAATTATAATGGCCTCATTATAATCGGTCAAGGTTAAAACTACATTCTCATGCATCTGATCCAGACTGTGTTATAAATAATTTACATAGATCAGAGCAAAATATGTTAATTATAATGAAAAAAAGAGTCACATCAGGCATAATATAAACCCATCTCTCACAACACAGGGTTTTAAACCCAGATTGCACATGCAGCATAACAGCCTTTTTGAAATTATATCTGGAGCAATGAGAAATATCAGTATTTCTGTTTCTTTGAATTTTTTAAAGTTACAAAAATGTTTAAATATCAGGTGAGTTCTTTGTTCGCTTGACATACAAAATTTTGGAGTTAAAAATATCAATATTAGTAGGATCCATATATATTTATTATTGAGGGCAAAGTTTGACCACCACAAACAAAAAAAATTCTTTATTGTTTGTAATTTCTTGAGTTTGTAATTTCTTGTAACTCCCTGAGTTAATTGTATAGATACTCTGGGATTTTAAAACGATCCTCTTAACATTGACAATTCCCATCATGAACTCAATTTTTAATCATTAAGTAGTCTCCAAACTATGAGTTTTTCATAGAAAAGTTTTAAAAGGGATCATTTACCAGTAGAGTGATAGAGCGCCAGTCACTTTTTTTATGGTACTCTGAAGGAGATCATTTTGGATGGAAACGCTGGAAGTTTAGTACAATTTTATAATTTCTATCCCACTTTCATTTAAACTAATAAGTCACAGAATGGCCACCTTTTTGAACAGATGCACATGGCTTTTGCCCAAGTTCTTGGGCATATTTATGGGGAAACCTCTGGGACTGAGCCTTTAGAGAAGAATTAACTTTGTTGAAGGTACCAACATTAATGTATACAAAAATTAACTGGCTCAATATCTTTAGATAATACAGAAAGGGCTAAAAATGTAGTTCTGTTGTTAATCAGTAAAATCCAGTTACAATGCACCTCAGAATATAGCGAGTCTGAGGTTGTTCCCCTAAACTATCAGTTCATTCTTCTCTTTTACTAACTTTTTATTGATCTTAGCACCCACCATTCCATTCTTTCAGTATCCAATTTAACCAGGTTAAGTCACAAGATCAATAGTCGTTCAGCAGAAAAGCTCCATTGCCCTTGATTATCATGACATACAATTCAAGCACAGTCATATTTAGTCTATTGCAGATTCCAGCTGCTCAGATTCAAATTGATGCTGTACTATGGATTGAACAAATCTGCGCTTTGGCAACTGCAGGACATGATTCAATTTTCCATGGTTGCCTACAGGTGCTATATGCACAATCTTTCTTATAGACCAAACTCTGTTTAAAATAACTCAACAATGATAACTTTGGATCATACTTAATTGCCAGATTCAAGATGCTTCTAATCAGAGTTATGTTGACAATTATGCACTAAATGATTTTTTATGGCCATGAACCTCATGTTGCCAGTTGTGCAGCTTGTCTCTTGATATTGTTTAACACATTGCTAGTTGATCATGCTGATGCTGGAGCTCTGCATTTCTGCACAACATTCTCACTCAGTTCAGATTCGCAGCTATAATTAGGTTAGATGTTGATCATCCATATGAACAGCAACTCTTGTGGTGAAGGCAAGCATTTTTTGACTCCTGTAAGCAGTTGTTATTGCATTCTTGTGAACATAATAATGCATTGAAAAGCTTTTATTACTCTTAGTATTTTATGATTTATAGTTATATATGTTGCTAATTGTTAAACTATTTCATTGCTGATGGGGGAAGCAAATCATACGTGCGACAAAGTGGAGATGGTGGCAGCTGTCTACATCATATAATCATGGCAATAATTTTTACTTTTCATTTCTTTCTTAGCCAAAACAGTAAATATCATTGAATAAGGGTATTCATTTTTTGTTGTTGCTGTAACTAGTCATATTCGTGCCATCCTTGTGATGATGCTTTAATATTTTTATGAGCGTTATAAATTGGAGGCTGTAGGATTTTTACTCATAACACTGATAGATAATGAAGTAATGTCGATGATGGTGTCTCATGTCGTGATTAGTATTTTAAATATAACGAGCATTTTGGTCAAAAGTTTATTATTACTTTTGATGGCATAAAATTTGTTAGGGCCAATATGGTCATGTCAAAGTTTTCTGTAGGCTATTCATGGTAAATACATTGTGCACCTCTGAACATGAATTTACCTTACCCATGAGAGCTCTTTGCTTACATCTAAATGATTACCTACTTACAATTGATGAACTGATATGTGTCCAAACAGACTGGTAATTGCATAGTAACAAGAATTAATGAGTGCTGAATGATAAACAAACAGGCTTCAAAGAGCAATGTCTCGCAAAAAATTTTATATTCCAATCCCGGAGATATGATGCGAGCAACAATGGTAAAACTAGCAGACAAGTTATGACCAATGCCATGGCTTGCAAGATGGATTGTGATAATGTCATGAAAGTAGTTCACGATGTACCATTAACATGCATGACAATATAAGCAAGCTCTTTGCATTGATTTAATGCTACATAGGTATACACTGAATCATAAACCATATAGTGATATCATGGTAAATCATATCTTTACATTGAAATGTAAGAGAAATTGGCTTGACTATGTAGCTGAATTTCTTAGGTTTTAATTATGCTTTTATTGACATTTAGCACCGGATTTTATCTAACATTACGACATTGATAAGTACTTATTGAAAATGACATAATCTGCCACCTGATCCAAGACAGAATCATCATTATAGTCACATTTGCCACACTGGAAGGACTTAAGATGCTGGTGTCCCATTAGTTTTAGATAAAAATGCTGAACAGCATTATTATAATGGACAATTTATAATGCATAATAATTTATATGTAATTTATAATGCATTTTACCTCTTGCATTTGTCAGCTCGTGGTCCACATGTCTATTTCGATCACCAATGAGAATCTCTGATACCGCCTTTCTTTGCACAGCAAGTAGTTTTCATATGACACATGTACGTGGTGGCCTCCCAGGCTCAAGACGTTAATTGACTGCAGGAATTTGGTGAATCATTCAAAATTACATTTTGTGTTAATGGCCATGTGCGCAGGTGATAAGTTAATAGAGAGATAATGCCTGCAATGCATATTTATGGACAACCAAAGCAGAACTTTGAAGATTTTGAATCAGGAACGCCTGCATCCAGTTATGCTCCCTATGAAAACTATATTCTTAAAGTCTTTGGCTCTATACAACAATTAATTGCTCGACCCTAATGCCAAATTATAGAAATACGTGATGGAGGAGCTATATTTTCATCTATATGAAAGTAATGTGAACATCACCACATGTTTTTACTTAAAGCTTCATTTGTGTGCACAGAAATTGTCACCGATGTGATTGCTGCTTCTTCCTGGAAATAGCATGCGTTGCCTATAATGCATGCTTAACCCTGTCACCCAAAACCCACATTATAACTGGATTTTACTGTAATTTTTAGAGATGGGTCGGATAGTATTTTTCTCAAATTCAAATATCGAGTTTGAATATCTAATGCTTTTTCGAATATCTCACTCGAATATTGAATACTACAAGGGCGTTTTCTTTAAGAAGATTATAAGAATGTGGAAGATTTAAAGATTTAATCATTATTTGTATTTTACTACGTTAATCACAAATGTTGAATTTAATAAAGGAATCACAATTATTTTAAAAATTGAATTTGTAAAATGTGTTATCATGCTACGAGGAATCAAAAAAAGGACCAACCAACCTCACGAGCGTTTTAAATTTCATTCATTTGCTTTTTCATGCGATTCCCCTGAAGTTATTATTGTTTTGAACTGAAGTTATTATTGTAAATTGTGGACTATATACTATATTTATACTTAACTTGAAAGATGAAATTTTGTTTGAAATAGGTATTAATTAATGAATTTGTACCAGCCAAATCTGGTGGACCAAACGCTTTGTAACATGTAAGACCCAACCAATGACCGCGAATTTGAAAAAAATTACAGTCGATTTGTGCAATATATTCAAGAGGGTGAAATTATTAATTTGTGTTCTCGAATATCGAATAGTGCAAATAGCTCATTATTCGGGGTATTTGAGAATTCGACTATTCGAACGTCCCACCTCTTGTAATTTTCAAAAATCTTTCAAGGGAAGATCCACCCATTAGTCTGGTCCAGACCCCGTGGTACTTCACCTATTGAAAATATTCTGAATTTACTCTTCCCAGAGCCAAATAGTAGGTATGCCACTACTCACTGTGCTTTTTGGCTTTGGCCAGCTCTGCATCCAATTTTGCATTGCTGTTGGAAGGGCCAATCTATCTATTTTCACTGCAGATGGCATTGCAGCAGTGAGCTATAGGTGCTCTCCCCATCATTCATTTGTTTCTGGCATTTTATAGTGAATATATTTTAACCCTTCAAGTGGTGTGAACACACATTTAAGCCTCTTAGTGCTGAGTCCTGCCAGTGGTACTAGCGAGAAATGCAGAAAATCGACATTTAATGAATTGTATCATCTCAGGAAAGAAAATATTATGAAGTTATAGTTTATAATACCCATATGTAGTTTTTTTATTGTGTAGAAATTCGAATAGGCAATAATTTAAGTCTTACATAATCTGGTAATAATTTTGATTATATTAGTGCACTAAAGCTGAACTATATTTGCACTTGAGCCAATATATTGGCCCGCAGCACTAAGAGGTTTAAATCCTAAAGCTCTCCAGCCATCCATAGGGCAATAATATAAGCGCATATTTAAACTTTGAACTGCATCAGGAAAGGCATACGTACATGTCTCCCCTTCAGAAGCACTGTATCAATTGTGCTGCTTCTTCCCTTGAGGTGTGTGAGCCGTATTAGGTGAACAAAGTTTCTCTGAAAACAGTATGAAAAACTCACCATTCACAGAGTTAATAAAGTTGCTCATTTTAGAGGTTTACTACCTCATCTCTTACCAAAATTGCTGACATTTACTCATGATAATACATGGTTATTTTTTTCCTTTCTTGTCAGACCGTATAAGTCAGTTTATGTTCTTGGCTGATGTGTCCTGTTGGTGGAAAATAGGCTATTTTCCAACACAGTATCATATATATATCAATTGTAATAGTACTTTTTGAAAGAAATGTGCCTAACTATACTTCTTCCCAAGAAACCATCTCACAAATTCTTACAGGGAACACAAACTATGAAATGCCAAAGGTAACCTTACTCAGGTGAAAAAATTGCCTCAAGCCACCCCTGCTGGACAAATTATCATATTTCTTGGCCTTAAAGGCACCTTTTTTTACTGGAAAATGTGATCTAAGATTGGCCTGCATCTCAAGGGCTGAGGGTGTATTTATTTTATTTTTCAAAAATCTAACCCAAATAATTGCAATGTATTATGGGCTGGGATATATGATATTATGCATGTATTTTTTACTGATACATAAATACTTTTTTACATAAATTCTGATGGAAATATGCATTGTAGTTTTTACTTTGGTTGAATAATCATTTCATAAAATACCGTACAGAGCAACCAGTTTGGCTGCTCTGCATGTAGTCTGTGGCTAGGTCCCCTACATTAGAAGCCAGTAATCTAGCCAAGTCACTAATTATATCTGTAACGCATCAAATGGATTGTATGATTGGGCATTCAAATTTCTTGGAAATGCAATACAAAAAGCTAGTCTGTCCTCCCACCAATGAGTGAGCTTTCTCGGACTTGCGTATGTAGGACTAGATTAGTTACCCACTTATGAAATCAATAGCAAGTTTTGATGCCAGTTCAAAGCATCAAATATCTCTTCAGATACACCTTCAGTGTGGATAATGCTTTAACTTTATTCCTTACACTTGGAGTACATGACAGCTAATTCACTAACAAACTGTTATGTATTATCCAAATACATAACCATTGACAGTACAATACTTATGTAATAATCTTTTTAAAAATGTTTAAAAGTAATGCAATGCTATAAAATTTCATGGCCCCAAGAGGCATCTCGATGATCAGGAGGTTTCCTCAGCATTTTGCTTCATGAATTACAGCTAGATTTCCATGGCTGACAACTTCTCCAGCCATTGTGCTGATGTCTTCTGGTGCGAAGTGGCAATATGTACTTTGGTTTATTACTTAAGACAGACCATGAGTACGCATCACCATTGAAGACCTGTAGATGCTAGCAAGCGAGCTGGAAAAACTTGTCAGTGATGAACATGGTATGTTGATGAGAGTGATGGCAGGGAGAATGCTGGTGAAGCATGGAATAGGATTTGAATTCTGGGCAAAATGTGAAGGGTTAAACAATGCGAAAGTTTTTAAAGAGATCAGATGGCAAGCCATCTATAAGAGGGAAAGTGAGATTTTGGGATCTTAGGATAATAACTGTCCAGAAACGTAATAATCAGCCAGTAGAACACCCAAATGAATGATGAATCTTGTAGGAACACAACTATAATCTTGGAGTATATGAAGTCAAATATTTCTTAATAAATAAATTTTTTCTTGTATCATGAATTTCCTTCATGTTCATCTGTGTCCTAAGTAATGAATTCAGCCTCTCATCTTTTTTACGAATACTTAGATTGAAGTGCCAATACATAGAAAATTATTTATGACCCTGTTGCATTGTGGGTTGTAACCTTAAAGATCTCATGCAAGCCGCACATTATAATTACATTACAAGGTGATATAAGCATCATTACAAAGAAAAATTAATGGCATCGCAACTAATGCTTGGTTGATTCCAAGAAGTTATACTCTGATATATTTGAGCAAAATAACTTGTTTTTTCAACTTTTTCCCCAATATTTTAAAGTGCTGAAAAATACTTATCAGTTGCTTGTGTTGTGGGTTGGATAATTCGTTGAAATTTTTTGATATTGTACATTACATCACAGTCTTCCTCAAAGAAAAGTAGTTGAGACAATAAAAATGTTTCATAAATTCCCAAGTAATAAGTTATTATTTATTGATATGAGTTATTGTAGCATCATCACACAACATCCTTGTGCTGAAGTACAGGAAAATGCTGAAACATACTAAAGTTGGTGCAAAACAGGAAGGCAACAATCAGAATAAGCTCATAGGATGTTAAAACTGTGATAGGGAGAGGCAGGTTAGAGAATATGAAGAATGAAATGGAGAATGTGGGTGTAGACATAATGGATCTCAGCAAAGTAAGGTAGTGGAGAATATTGGAAAGATGGCTAAAGAGTACTGTTTTGCTGAGGGGATGAACGCCAGTGAGGGATTGCATTCACAATAAATGGGGAACTTGGTAGAAAAGTAACTCTGCAGAGCATGTGAGGGATAGGATTATAGTTGTTGAGCTAAAAGATGATCCAACAAACTTAGTTATAATCCAGGCCTACATGACTACCTCAAATCATAGAGAGGAAGAAATTTATTAATTTATTTATTGCACAGGATAAGAAAAACCATGTACATAGTACAGGCAGTTACCCTTTTAACATAAAACGCAAAAAAATAGAAATTAAAAATAAAAAGATAGCGTGATTTAGAAAAACGTACAATGAAATTACAATAAAAATATATCATGTTACATACAATATAAAACCTTTAAGTCATGCAACAAATTTTCATAAATTATTTCTCAATAAACTTTTTATTCTATTGAAACTCATATTGTCAAAATCAATTTCAGATGGCAAAGAATTTGTCACCCTCACGATTCTTGCCATTGGGCTGTTATATAAGTAATTGGTCCTATAATATTCTTGGACAAAGGTTCTCTTACAGCAAGTGTTAGTATTTGGTACATGAAAGGGTATACTTTCCAGCAGCAGAGATAGATGGAACATACAATCAGCTGGAGGAAATAATTGGTAGAATACTTAGGAGCAAGCAGAAATAATCTAGTAATCACACATACATGGTTCAAGCATTTACCATATTGCTAAGGATTGGTTTATTTTACATGGAACTTTCATCGTACACCCTTTCGATGTTTGAAGTCCTAGCTGTTTTCTATCTGCTATTTTTTTATACCTCACAGTATGTAAATGTATTTATTTTTATCCTTAAATGAAGAAGAGAATGAGATGATGTTCCTCATCCCTTGAAAACATGCCTTTTCCTAACTCTCCTGATGTGGAAGACCCTATTCTGAAAGTGAGCATTTGGATGTATCTTCATGAAGATACATCCAAATATAATAAATTTGGATGAAGTCTAGAATAAAATTTGGATGAAGTCTAGAATAGGGCTGAAGGTGATGTTAAATGCACCAGAATACTTACCTCACAACTGCCATATCATGTATTAAGGAACACACATCCCATGGCTGAAGGATTACGGATAGTGTGATTTATAAAAGTAATCCCCTGGGTAAATTAACTACAGAAACCACAAACGACTATCAGATGGCTACATTAGAGCAACAGGATATGGAATACAAAGAGAAGTAATGTGAGAGATGAACCAACTAAGGTTTTACCAAGTGTAGCAGAAACCCATAGAAAACCTGTCAGATGTCGTAGCTCTGCTGCGTATACCATATACATATACAGTATATGAGAAATATATTAACCCAATTTTAAATATTATGCTATCCACTGTGATACATGCGAAAGACTGGCTGTCTTGATATTTAAATATTACTCTACCTTTCAAGATTACGGTGTCAAGTAGTGCTAAATTCAAATATTTTATTCTAATTTACTCTTTAAAAATCATCTCGATATAGTAATGCCTTTATCATGGCCTCTCAATTAGCAATATTCAGTATACTGTTCAACAAATAATTATATGTCCAGTGCATGAGACATAAAGATGCTAGACATTGACTTGGCAAAATTCTGAATTAGTTATGCTAGCACTCGTAGCTGGGAATAGTTTGTCATAGGACAAACTAAACAAGCAATTCTGGATGGATTTCACAATTTAAAAAAATGAACCACCCTATTTGAAGAAAAACTTAGAATCATGTTATCTATTCCCCCACCCCAAATGAGGTGGGGGAATAGAAGGTCAGAGGAAAGTTTATGGTGAGAGTTGATCGTTCCTTGTCTTCATTCAATTATTTATTCACCAGTTGACAAAAATACATAGGTTACATCAGAGCATACATAAGCATTTAGTGAAAGCATATTATAGTGATCAAAGTCATAGAACATTATCATCAATAAACTCAGTGACAGAACAGTAAAATTTCTATTGAAGAAATGTTTTCATTTCTAACTTAAATCATTTAATTGATTCAATACCCTTTAAGTACAATGGATTTTTTAATATTTTGGTCCCACTAGCTAATAGACTTCTGGCAGACAATCTTCTCTTATAGAGAGTTACATGAATATTAGAGGAGCCCCTTGTGGAATAATTGTGAACTCTATTGTTTATAGTACATAAATGATGGTTAGATTTTATATTAGAGCAGGTTCATGTATGGTAAACCAGGTTTTTAGAGACTCAACTTTTTCTTTAGAGTAGGTAGCCTCTACAGGTGTCTCTGTCATATTTTCCATAATTTTATTGTCATTCTTCCCTCCCAGAGCATTTTTTAAGAATTTGAACTGCCATCGATCCAATCACTCAGCAGCAAGTATGGTATAGGGTGTTGCAGATGAGTTTTTACAGAGATGAGTGTTATTAGAAGAGAATTGCTCATAGTTTTGCAATTCTGATTAGTCAAAACAAATAACTGTGTGTTAGGAGAGATAATGGCTAAAGCTACTTTTTCCCCCTACACTGCAGGCCTTACTAATATTAGAAGTTATAGGTATTTATTTTAGGCTTTTTGTCAGGACAGTTTCACTTTGTATAATTAATACTTCGTATTTTTGTGCTTCACATTATCAATTTTCTAGTGCAGCAACATATACAAGTCATTAGCCAAGCAAACAAGCTACTGGATCTGCAAACGTCAGGAGGCTTAAAGGTATATTAGTATTTGTGGCTTTTCTGCAATGAGATACAAAATACTAGGTGATTATGAATTTCAAGAATACATCCTCTTTCTTTAAATACTTCACCTGTGGCTTGGAAGTGGTGGAGATTTTTCAATGTAGGTGATAAAAAATACTTTACCAAGAGCTATCTGTAGGGTATTCCCATTGCAGTACTCCATCTCTTGGAAGGACTGACTTGCTTTGCACTCTGACAAACCTTTCATAATTGACCAGTGTTGGGTGTATTTACCCTTTCTTTCAAGAAATATTTTTGGAAGCTGAATTGCCACATTTAATCCAGTTGCAAGTAGTTCCTCAAAATAATTACGAGTTTTATTTTAAATATACTACTTAATGGGCTTGTCTTTATCTTGTTTATTCCATAGAGAAAAGGACTTCGTTGTATGATAAAATAATGGATTGTAAAATACCTGAAACTTAAAACAGTATTTAGATGAGTAGTCATCCTTAAAGCTGAGGCCCCAATCTACTGTTTTTTGACATGTAAAGACCAATATTGTGCTATCTATGACTGAGGCAAAAGTTTGGCATGCAATATTTTAGTTGGTTGGTGAGCATATTACTCATGTTCTTTGATGTGTAGGCCAAATAAAATATGAGAATTTAAAAAAGTGAATAACTTCTCCTGTACAGTACATAGTTCTCTGGTAAAATGCACTCAAGCTGTGTCCTCTCCCTTGATAAAACATTTTTTTCTATCTTGAATGGCTACTTTTTTATCTCTATGCTAGTAAAGTTCTTTGAGGTAGCTCAATAGATTAACCTCATGGGCAACAATTTGTATCAGTTTGTCATGTATTGTTGCCTATGAAGCAGTCTATTTGCTGAAATAATGAAAAGAAAGTCCCAGCCTGAAGAATGCATTGCATGAAAGACATAGTCAATTTTTTGGGTTAGTTATTGAAAAAATATAATCGAAACGTGTTAAGTAAATAATCTTTTGGTATAAAAGGGATAAGTATAAAAAATTACTGATAGTAATAGGTAAAATTTCCCATAGCATCCTCACTTTTGGTAACACTTTGTGAGTTGCTGTGATCTTCAATCAGTTGAAATGACTTTATTACTGTTAAACGGACTAGGCTAGGACAAATATAAAAATATGAGCTCATAGATGTAGTATGGAGGATTCAGCAGGAATTTATGGTACTGTTACATGCAATCTAAGGTTGATAAAATAAAAAATCATGATATTTTTAAAAATATCCATCCACCATAGATCTGTGTTACATGACCTGGGATTGCATTGGTACAGGTTGAATGTACGTGACTGTAATTCTTGGTACTTAATACCTTTTCTCTCTGGAATGTGGTTGAAATTTGATTGATAGCTCATTAGAGACTCGAACCACCCTTCATTGAGGAAGGAGTCTGCTGCGGTGCATGGAAGAATGATTGTCTTTATGACCTTGTTATTATCTTAAGGTCCTGAAAAAAGTTGGCCTCTGCCAACAACAAAGTTTGTGTACTTTTAAAACCTCTACTTCTTTACCATCACAGTATTCTATCAAGTTATACCCATAGTGTGATGGGTAATTATGAATGCATACTGTGTGAATATTAAGAGTAAATCTTTTCCTCTTCGTGGGAGTAAATAAGTGAAAATTTTCAGACTAATTTACCAATACTTAACATTACATTTGGATTCTGACAGCTTACTGCATAAATGCATGACTTTATTCTAGAAGTAAAATAATCAAGGGCTGTGTGGTATTGATTTGCGCGTTTAATTCAATTATAATTTTCATCTTGAAATTCTAGCACCATATGTTAAGGTTTACCTAGTGAATGGCAAACGCTGCATTGCAAAGGCCAAGACTTCAACGGCTAGGAGGACACTGGATCCCCTGTATCAGCAACAGCTATCCTTTCGGGAACCCTTTCAAGGCTGCATTTTGCAGGTAAATACCTTGTGTGAATGATAATAATCTTTGTTCATCAGGTGGTATAAAGAATATTATGATTGATAATGTCAAATGAATTGCAACACATAAGATTATAAAGATGAAAAACTAAAAACTGAGGGAGGAAAAGTCAAATTGAAAATACTCCTGGTGGGTATGTATATACATAATAGTCTATACAAGCCGCAAATCAAAACCGAGCTAAATGCTTAGTGACCTACAATTTTTGGAGTCCTAGGCAACATGTTATAGTTTATTGTGATATGTCATAGTGATTAGTTTGTGCCTTTCTATAAGGTGAAATATTTATTTCATAATTGGCTCTGGTGATCCACCAGTTAAAGCGTTTAAAGGGAAGTCTGACAGACTTTTCCAGGTTTAAATTTGATGATACTAGAAAGGGTTAAACATCACATAATATCATTATTTTTTATACTAAATGAGAATTCTGTCTGATGAATATGTTTTCTCTTGCAGGTGACTGTGTGGGGTGACTATGGCAGGATCGAAGGAAAAAAAGTGTTCATGGGAGTTGCTCAGATAATGCTTGATGACCTGAACCTCTCAAATATTGTCATAGGCTGGTACAAACTATTTGGGACAACATCATTGGTTAGTGTTCCTCCCATTGGCATCTCTAGAAGGAGTTCAATGGCTAGCCTGAATTCTCTCAAACTCTAGTGACCAAGCTCGTTTCACCCTTCTCCTCATAGGCAAAGACCACAGAACATTGATAGTTACCAAGGCAACCTTTATTAAGTCCCTGAATGCAATGCAAATACACTTTTCCTGTAATTCATTGTACTTTGTTAATCTTGCTTCACTTCACCTTGATTCACAACCTCTTTAGAATGTTCATATTATGTGAGAAATTGTTTTTCATCACTGATTTTCAAGACTCAGAAAATATGTAATGGAGCCTGAACCCTAACTGGCCCTATATTCTGTAAATATCTCATGCATATAAAAAATATTTGAAATCATACGAAAATATTATCTAAAAGTTTGTATCTGCATTGCAAAACTGCACGCCTACCTTTAAACCCTGTCTTTTCTTTGAATCTATAATACCTGTTTCGTTGTTAGTATTCTCTGGTCCATTCTTGTATTCTTTTTTTTCTCCTTTTTTCACTATTATTATTTTTCTGTATTACTTTTGCCATGAAAGTGTATATCCTTGCATAGCTAAGCTGTAAAAACTATATATCATATTTTTCTGTAGCACTCAACAGTTGTATTACCTACCAAGTCTTACGTCCCTCCGCTGTTAAACTAAAATCTTATGGATAAACCATATATGCCTATTTAATGTCTGTCCTCAACAATGTCTCCATTTATCTAGTAACATTTGAGTACATTTGGGGCACAATATCAAATATAATAAGCCATATCATTTACATAATATTAGATAGTGATAGGGGCATTAGTAAGTGGTATTTAAATGAAAACGGTATGCAGGAACATCTTGTGATCATTGATGTTGTCAAAAATTTTCCAGACAATTATATAAATGTTGTATGGAATTTTGGTTTGCAAGATAATATATACATGCAAATGAAATGAGGGTTACAAAGGTCAGGCATGTTATGGCATGTATGGTGCTAGGAAAGTGAAGTAGTAATGTTTATAGCAATGCATGTAGTTTACAGGGATTCATGTTCTAAATCAGCCATACTATGAAGATTTTTACATGCTCGCAACCCCCTCTAGGCATGCTCTCTGAGGCACCTTTCTGAACCCTACTTTTTAAAAAGGTCCACCCTATGAATTAAAAGCCTTGTGCACGCATGCTTTTAACATCTGTTTATTATGTGCCTATCATTGGCTCAATATCTGGGACACCAGACCCAATGTAATCATGATAACATTTTTCAATCATTACATTATTTTTATTTGATTACAATTCTAAAGATAAATATTTTGCTTGCATTGTTAATAATCTTCACTCTCTTGCTAACTGCTCTATCAAATGAAATATCTATGCTGCTTTTTCCTATATACTTTCAAGAGTGGAGAAATTTGATCAGCCACTCACATTTATTTGGAAATTTGATTTTGAATCTATTATGTAAGGTTTTTATAAAGCCTTTGTAACCATGAAAGTATTTCAATGAAAAAAAGTAGCTTCTCCTTAAATCAGCCATTAGTGAAAAAAATGGGTCCTTTAATCTAAGTGGAGACAATACCAAAATGACTTTTATATTGTTAAAAAAATTTTTAGTTTAGAAATTTTTTCTTTCATCATTTTACCTTTTATTTCTCACATAAGAATATTTTTAGGCGTTTTCCTCAGTTCTTTAACTTTTATGTTTTTCATTTCATGTCTGGCACTCACACCCTTTTTAAAAAAGAATACTTAACCAAAACACCTTTCAACCCTTAATCCCTCTCGCCTATGAATATAGAAATGTTGAAAGTCCTTTCTTGTGCCTTTCACCAGTGAAACTTTGGTGTGGAGGAGAGGATATGAGGGAGCAAATTGGCAGGTATGGGGGTAGAAAAGCCTGTGTCAAAGACGGTCTTCAAATGGTATGACGGAATTACCGCCTACCCCTCCCCACTTCCACCGCACCCCCTCGACTATAAAACCCACCATCTCACGTGCCTCTCTGCCGTTAGATCTCAGGCAAGTGCGAGTGGATAGTGAGAGTACTGCTGAGGAACTCTTGTGAAGAGGGGAAAATAATTGGGTGACAAGCTGACTGCTAGCAGTGTTAAAACAAAAAGAGTGATTTACAGAATGAGTTCAAGAAGTTTTTTACACACAATGAACTAAAAAAGTATATACATACATATATATATATATATAAATACAGGTCCTGGCCACCAAAATGCTTGAACCATATCGGGTCAATCTTAAAACAAGAAAGAATGAATTTCTACCCAAATAATTATGTAAGCTATGATGTCATCTTATCTCCTCAAACTTCCCCTTTCCCTCTCCCCATTGCATTAACTTGGTGCAATGAAAAATGAAGCCAGTGATTTGTACAAGCAGAGAAGAGGGAAGATGAAGTGATATTTAATGGAAACAACCATGTTGATTTGAATGTCAGGAGTTTTCTCATCATAAGTAGGCGGCTTTGAATGATACAAGGACTGTGTGCAGTATATATTTTTTGCAGGTGAGAGGGAAAGACTTTTAAACAAGAAGAGGAGTGATGCATAATTTAATTATTACAACCTTGGGAAAGTGAGAGTGTAATACATCCCAAGTTAAGGCAAAATGTGTTCGAATGAATGACAAATATTTGAAGCACTAGTTATATTAAGTGACTGTGCTTTTTTATATAATGTTTGTTTTTTCCTTTGCAAGTGTGTACATGCCATGAATCAACACCTTCAAAATGGTTATTAAATTTCTACAGAGCCATTTCACATGAATTCTTTGACTGACAATTGAGTAATAGGAGATGTTCACATAAATATATATTAAACATTTTTATTTTGCCTGAATAATTCTTTGATTGATAGATGGAATCGTGCAATCAATGCCAAATTTGAATATGGAAAAAGAACACACGAAGTACGTTCCTTTTCTTGCATTTGAAAGTGCATTTTTTTCCACCGTGATCATGAAAGCTTTTTATGAACTTTTATCATTATATAGCTTGCCCTCAGACCCCACTTCAGACCGATTATGAATTTTAAATATCTATTTGCCATCGCAGTGGATATTTCACTGTTCTAATAAATGAAACAAGGTGATATCAAATTCCTCCATTTGCATATTTGAACTATTACTCATTATTCTTTAGTACCCAAAAAAAACTGGTAAAAAATCTTCTATTGAAATTGTCTTAATTTTTTTCCTAAAAGAAGTAAACAATTTTGTAATAATATGTATCCCATTGTGATTGATTATGAACCCCTATGGGATTTGTCTATTCTCCTTTTCAATCCTACTTCCTATAGGCTACAAAACCTCTAACAAAATGCTTTATGAGCTCTGGTCAAAGTAAAAAATTGTAAATATAAGCTTTGAAAAAATGTCATGTGACATTCAAATCTTTCTTTTTAAGAGGAAAAAAATGGCTCTGATCCATACCTGTGCTGTGGATGCATGAAATTTACTTTGTGCTTCACATCTCAGAGCAAGGTGTCATCATTCATGTATAATTGTGACACCTTTGCCAAGTGCACAATACCCAGTTACAAGTGCCATGCATACAGTTTTGAATTTTTCAGTCTTACCCAATCATATATCAAATTCATAATAACTTACATAAGGCGTGTATGGTTTCCTATCCTCTGGCTAACTATGATCATACATATCTTGCATGACTTAATTTGTAACAACAATTTAATATTTTGTTATGTATAAAATGTACAAGGGTATGTTTTATTGGTACATTGCCATATTGTTTGAAATGGTAAGAGATATGCTTGTTCTTCTTTGATACATTAGAGTACTGCAATGACCGGAAATGACTTACTAAGACTTAATTAACAGAATTTGAAGTACCATAAAATTTTCGAAATACGCTCTTGCCTGTTGTACAATTCAATAATTACCTTAACTCAGAATTTGCCGATAAAAGTTTCCTCTTAATTACTGCATGAATGCCAAGTTCTATTGGTTTTTTATGCATAATTATAGGTATATATACATATATAACACATACACTAATTAACACATAGTATATATTGGTCCAAATGTACTGTGTTGAGTGTTTTTCTTGTTGAGTTTGTGACGTTGGTGTTGAATGAAATGCATCAATTATTGTTTATAGCACTGTTGCTAAAGTTATATAAACAGGAAAAATGGAATCAATATCTGTGATTTGATATGGAAGAAAATTTGGAAAAATTATTTTTTTTTCCAATTATTGCCTTTCATAGGTATCACCAGCCTTTTTTTAAAGGCTCTTATTAGTCTATTTGGGTGCTTGATTTTGTTGAATATCAAGTGCACCCCATACTCTGATGAACACATCAACATCATCATTAGATTCTTTCAAGAGTTAACTAGATGTAGGCCTTAGGTGAACAAAATGATTTTATTTGTCCCTTATGGGTGCATAATATCACCCTTTCTTTTCATTGTTTTTGTATGACAAAAGTGACCACTGCTTTGGAATGACTGGATGAATAGCATGTGGTTACTCACAGGACTTTTGTTATAAAATAACAAGACAAAAAAGCAAAAAAAAAAGAAAAAAAATAGAACCAAAAATTGCATGGGACATTTTCTGGAATGTATCACGGGTTTTGGAAGTTGGCGATGGCAGTCGAACTCTTTGTTGATTATTCCCCACTGGTGTTGTCTGTGCTTCCTCCAATGATGGGGATGCAATCCGAGGTTGGCTTTTATGCATAATATTGGTTTTAGTTAGGAAAAAAATCAGACTTTGTACCTTACTTGAGGGGAAGAAGGCAAGGCTGTGGCTATTAACAAAAAATAACAGATCATTTAATCCTGGGCATGTTTCTGTACTTATTTTCAGGAATGGGGTCACTTACAAAAGTTGCGCGGTCTTAGATTTCTTAGCTAAAAGTTTCTGTGAGTACAACTGTGGTTTGATGACAGTGTCTATTTCCTTTAAAATCCCACATGTTTATAATGAAATCAAACATTTGCGAGCCACGAATCCATGAAGTAACCATTGACTGGCTCTCACATTCCTGTAAAACAAGGAATGAGGAGCATTTAACAGCAAGGCAAATTCTCAACCACAGCTGTACGGTATACAAATATATTCATCACTAGTATAGCCTTTTGACCTTACTATCTGTAAATTATAAAATTACTAATGGAAGCCAACACTCTTTCTGTATGGAGATGCAAACAACCCTGAGGTCTTTCTTGTGCACAGAATGTTAAGTGGTACTGGGTGAGGTGCATAGTTTCTGGCCATACTCTTCCATGCTTTGTAAGTACTGTGTCTCTTGCCATGTGTTCATGTTTCATCGTATGTTTGGTACAACAAGAAATGCTACAAGAAAGTTTATTTCTTCATTCAGAAAAAGTACTTGGCTTTGGAATATCATAATAGCGGGTATAAAACAAGGAGGACATGATGGGGCGCATGTTCTGATTATGGAAGTTATAAAGAGAGGCCACTTAAATACATTGCTGCTTTTCAAGCAGAGAGCTGTGGACACATGTTCAAAATGTCTGTACAATATAGATCCTGTACATGCATCATAATTTGATTTGTTTAAAAAAATCATTGTTTTGGTACTGGGCAGTAAAAACTGCATTATGATATGTAAATAAAGTCCCTGACACAAGGTCACCACCATAGAATTAGCCATTCTTTGTTAATATAAGTTTTCCAAGTTATGTATGGTTAAGTGAATACATAAGCATTTACGCATGCTTATGTATCCACTTAAGATTTGAAAAATGGAAAGAAGCAGTTAACCAAATGTGGCCTTCACTCTTGTTTATCAAAACAAGATTTGTTTTTTGTTTACATTGAACATATTGGTAGACCCATATATACTTCTTGGTCATTAAAAACTTCTGCTGTTCCATCATAAGAAATAAAACCCCATTCTTACCATTTTAAGGGTGTTGTTGTGTTATAATATCAAAGCAAGGAAGAAGTTTTTACCTAATTCTGTAGAAGCCTTCTCCAGTCTTAATAAGACTGCTGTGAATGACATACATCATAGGACTTAAATGTTTTTGTGAAAAATATGTTTGCAAATGAATATGACTGATTACTTGGATATTTCTATGATTTATTTTGAATCCATTTCTTCAGTCTCCTTTACCGATGACAGTTACTGGTACAGACACTAAACTATGCCTCTGCCTTGCTCACAAAGATCTTCCGCATCTTCTGTAATTGGTTTACAGTTAACTTTTTTCTTGTGTAGTAATCCCAGGGACTATCGTGACTCATGACAATAAAGTGAATGCATTGATGAAAATCTTCTTCCAGTACTTTTTCTACTATTTTAATTTGCTCCTTGGAGCATTTTGAAATATTGGTATGTTTTATGTCTGTCCTTTCTATGCATCATTTCTTATTCATCATTTAAAACTACAAATATAACGGGCATGGCATCACACAAATTATTCTTAAACTAGAGAAAAATTGAATTTGAAATGTTAATGTTTTCAACTACTCCTATCAAATTATGCCTTTTTAAAAAATAAATCTTTGATATAATATATCCTTGAGCCTTCACATTTGCATTTTTGATAACTTGCTCTCTAGTGACCTAGCAAATTCTAGACCTCCATATGAATTTCGCTAATTTTATCAAAGCAACTTCTCTATTTAGGCACAAGGAAACACCGGAATTCTTTTTGAAAAATCACATTAGAAAAGTTTACCACACATTTCAGCACAGTTAGGGAACTAAAGAAGGTAAGATTTTCTGCTCAAAGTAATTTTGTATTCTTAAAAAATAAATGATCACCAATGAAGTTGATTCTCTAGGAAAACAACCTCAACGAGGTGGATGTTTGTTGCAAATACCCCCAGAACTCGACTGGTAAGAGGAATAGTAATTGCTCCTAATAGGGCCATGTATTTCAGATTGGTTGAAGGGTAGAAGGCAGAAAAAAGGTAGTTCATGTGATGGTGTCATGTTAAAAATACCATTGGAAGGGCAATGGAAAGTCTACCTGTGTAACTATTTCACTGAACTTTGGAATAATTCATAGATTTTTGCATTCTGGCTACTATGGGACTTGGCCCAGCAGCAGGGGAGGTTGGGCCTCCATGATTGTCATCACAAAAAATCCTAGCACAACAACTACAACAGCTGATACAAGGACTATGAAAAAGGAGAAGACTGGAAGAAGAGGAGAAAAGCAGCAGTGAAAATTGGAGTATAAGGATAATAATGAGGACAGAAGAGATAAATAAATTAACTACATGTGTTAGGGCTATGTGAGGGAGATGGAAAGACAGCAGGAAGTATTGCAAAGATATGTATAGGGCAGTTTATAACTAGGGAGGAGCTATGATATCTAATACAAAAATGTGGAAGAGAGTAGATAACATGTGAGTTGCAGGATATTATGTCAGTCAGATACTATACAGGTCCTCGTCCAGAAAATTACACTAATGCTTGAAAACAATGGTTGGCCAAAAAACTATGCAAACCTTTGGTAAACATGGAAAATGCCTGTGGGAGAATTAAAATTGATTGCATCATAATCAGGAAGAGGTTTGGGAATTGCGTCCAAAACTGACATGCATTTCCCAGGGAGTGGATGCAGACTTAGATCATAATTTAGTTCATTTGAAATGTAATGTCAAATTCTAAAGGTTGGATAAAAAAGGGAATAAGGGATCTGGTAGGCCGCAGCATAGGTGGTGCAAAGGAATTTGGAATTGAGGAGGGATAGGAGAGTATGACATTGGCAGCAGTATAAGTGATGGATAAGATATAAGGATCAGTGGAAATAATTAGGGATAAGAAGCTAAGGGTCACTAAATAAATGAAAAGGGAAATGAGGGAAGGTTATGGAATACTGAACAGTCAATACTGAACTAAGCAGGATGAGGCCTAAGGAATTATGTATAAGCTAACTTTGATGAGTAAATGATTAGCCAAATTACATTGATGGAGAGGATTATGTGAATAAATGGAAAAGCTACAGATATAAGTGTGTGGACATACTTTGCCTTAGGGTAAAAACATTACCAGGTAGTACGAGAGGGCAAACACTTACAATGGTGAAGAACTAAATAGGAAAGATACTAATTGAATGGGAGGATTCCTGCCAAGGTCTTCTGCATATTCCTGCCATGTTCATGGAATTTTGGACCAGAGAAACTCTGCATCAAAGTAAAGAAGGCATTATGAGAAATACAGGCAAGAAAAGCTGAGGGAGTAGAGAACATCCCTTCAGAGTTAAATATGAAGAATTATGGAAATAATGGATGACAAATGTTTTTCATTCTAATTTTTTTATATTTGAGGAAGAACCATGTACAGTAAGAGGGCTTAGTATCAAAAATATCAATTCTTTTCCCAAAAAAGAAGTATCTAAATGCAAAGGCTAAAGAATAATTAGAATAAGACATGGCAAAAGTTGCACCTTTTAATTATCAAGGGTTGGAAGCAGGAGCAAAATGCAATTTATGCACTGAATGGTTTGTGTTTTTGCTTATTTTGATTAATTACGATAAGTACTTCACAGAATGAATTGGAAAGAGTAAATAATATACAAGTAAAAATAGGAGAAGAGGAAGAATGACTGAAATGAAACTTGCATATGGCCCAGATGGAGCATGCAAGGATGACTGACGGAGAATCAGGATGGGCTGTGTTTTGGGGTAAGGAAAGGTTACCCATAGCCACATTTGCCGGTCAAAATCCATGCAGTGGAAATGGTAAGATAAGTGAGAGAAGGGCTAAATGTGGCACTTAAAGTAGAATGACAGCTGAGTAAGTAGGTTACATTCGCAAACTACCAGGGTATCTTCAAGCAGCTTAGGGTTGGACATCCTCATAGAGTTCATGTGCTATGTGCCATCATTGTTAGTCAAGCAAAGAGAGACAGCCTCTCTCCAACCACTTAGATGTGAATAAGTCATTTGTGCGCAGGTCTCACTACATGGAGGAGGGAAAGTGAGCAACAAACTTTGGTTGGCTTCTGCAAGTGCTTGATTCTGCTTAATTTAAAAGGTGGTAGCATTTCTATGCATGGCATTTAAATCAAACAGGTAGAAAATCGTGTCACCACCAACAGTTCATCACCTTATACTAACAGCTAAGAGTTTACATGGTGGTGCTTAAAAATTGTCACGAGGTTATGAGGTTTTCTTTGACAAAGAAGACCAAGGATGGTCATAAAAGTAAGAGGGAACAAACTGGAGTAAGTAGAACACTTTAATTACTTGGGGTAGATTGTAATTATGAATAAAATGGGTATTGTAGCACAAGCATTTGGAGACTAGATTCCTGAGATAAGCTTTCAGTGATGTGAGGGAATTATTGACAGGGACTGTGGGTAAGACTCCAGAAAAAGTTATTGAAGATTTTCAAGTAGTTTTTGGCGATGTACTCAGAAAAAACCTGGACTTAAAGAAAAGAAAATGCAACAGGATGGCAGGCATTTTAGATATGGGTATGGAGAAATTGAGGTGGAGAGAAAGGAAGAAGAACCAGGAAGTACTAAGCGTGGTGGACAGGGAAAGAAAACTAGTAGGAAAGAGGAGGCAGAGTACATGCTTGGGATAGGTAATAAGGAGCAAAAGGATGCTGTAACCCATATCAGAAGGGAGGAAGATGTTGGGTAAGTGGGGAAGGAAAAGAGAATGAATTTTCATGGGTAGGATGATGAGAAGTTGGATGCATACTGAACTGAAGAAACAAAATCTTGCGACTCCTCAGGGACCAGCATCAGTAAAAGTCAAGGGGATTTATACTCTCTTCAGTTCAAACCGACTTCAACAAGTACATCGACCTAATGGTAATGCTAATGAAGTTATCAGGAATTAGTACCATGAACACTTGTATGAATTCTGCAGCTTAATGAAAGTACTGCACAAATAAGAGTGCATAAATTTGCTGAGTAAGAATGTTTAAGTATGTTATTTTTTAACAAGCTTACAAATAAGTCTTCAAAGGTACAGATATGTTGATTTTCCTTCCTCATCATAGTTAATGTTACAATGCAAATAAGGGGACAGTCAACAGTTGCTATCACTGAGATTATTGACTGAAGGCATGTTTGGCTGTAGAACAAAGTATTCAAAAATACTTTTCTACCTGTCACTTGTTTCTGGAAATAATTATTCTTTTAAGTCCAGCAAAAAAGTTTCTTCCTCCCATCATTCTTTTTAAGCACCTATCCCTTTTCTTTCTCTCTCAAAGCACCACCTTCGACACCCTGTGGCCTCTAGTTAACTTCTCTTGGCCCCCAACACTCATCATCAACCCTTCTCCTTTCTCTATGTTAAGCCCTTCATAGTGTATCTCCATCTGAATCAGAGGCTTCGAAAGTAGGTGCTACTGACCCCATAGGGTTGGTGCTTTAATCCAGGGTGAGCAAAAATAAATGAGGTGGTGGCAGGGTCCTGACTGAATGGTATCACATATAGCCGTCCCTGGATGAATAAACTGTCGGTTCATTGGCTTTAAAAATTAATATTTCTATATTTTTATTTGAACTTTATGTTTTATCTGATTTGGTCATGTAGATGATGGTTTTTAAACCTTGGGTGTTGGTAATAACTTTGTAGAACTTCGGTCAGTGACTTGATAATGTTAAGGGAACATTGTTCCAAATCAAAGTCTCTGAACCCACACCTCAAAGGTTTGACTTTTTCTCATCTAGCTCCCATTTAATATTTATGAAAAATACACTACCATAGGTACTCATACTTGACTTTTCAATATTCCCTTTCTACCATTCTCATTAGTGAGTTTTTTCATCCCAATTTGTACCTACTTCCCTAAATGCTATAATACATTTGATAAGGTATTTAGTTCAATGCCATGTTATGCCCAAAATACAACTCAAGCATCACATATTCAGCCTCCTCTGATGCATGCCCTCCAAATTTTATAATTTAATCCTCTTTTTCTTAAAAAAATCTCATTGCTCTCACTGTTTCCAAAATTCATCTTCATCAATTATCTGCCGTAATGAGTCAGAAATGAGTCTTAACATTGAATGCAATAGCTTGGCCGACTGGCTAAGCTGGTAATGCTTGGTCACTTTAAAATTTAAAGAACTTAATGAGTTCTCTGTTTCCTTTCATTCTAAGCAAAGCTCCCTCATGCATTCTAAACAATCTCCTTACGTTGAAGAGCACATATGATGTTAAATAAACTTACCATTCCAGAGTCTTTTTTCTGCCCAGAAGGATGCTCCACTAAGTTGTGAAGTGATAGCTTATGAGTTTTTCAGTAAGTCCTCTGAGTCAAACTAACTACCTTCAATGCCACAAAATATTTAGGAATATCAAGTAGGAAACTTCCCATTTTGAAGATGATATCACTCCAGTATTTCGGAAATTGTTGGATGAAGTGTTGAAACTACATCGCACTCCAGTAGGCACTATGGTGCTGAAATCAACACAAAAATGTGAATCACACAATGTAAGAAGTTATGTACTTCCAAATTTTGTACCACACAGAAACTAAATTTCAAATGATAACAGAATTAAAATAGCTAAATGAAAGTATAGTACCATTCAAATATTTGACGGGTGTGTAATATGACATCATACATGCATGTAGGACAGACATATACACAGCAATTGTAGCCACTACTACAAAGAGAACCATGGGATGTGCAGAGGTGGATTAAGGTCATTGCTTCAGGAAGAGAGGGCAGGATTACTACTTAGTGAAGATCTTCAGCGTATGCAATACCTAATTACCATCATTTTTCCTATTTTACCAGGTATTAAGCCTCCCAGTCCTCAATCTCCCCTTAATCTACCGAAAGAGATGCTTAATTTCTGAAAGGTACCATAACAGGTTTAACATTACTAATCGGAGAGCTGTAGCTCACTTGCTACAAATCTCCACAACACTGTCTTAAAAATACCACAAATTAGGGATGATAATAATAATTATTTTTATTTGGGCAGAGCCCTTTTGCATGTTAAGGTATAAGAACCACAGTAAGCTGTCATATTTAAACACAGAAACACACAAAAATAAACACAATTGGTATGGAGTACATATTCATTATAATATAAATTTCAGGTAATAATACTATACAAAGAATTGAGACAAAAATCAGAAACATCAGTCTAACACACTAATACATTGTAAAAATGAAAACAAACCTATTTTTTAACACAAATACAGTAAAAATGAAAAAATACCTTTTTTATACAAGTAATTAAAACCATATTATTAAACATTGGACCTTACATCATTTTTAAACATAAAAACAGATGTATTAAAATATCAGTGTTAGCACACTCATTCGAGTCTCTCAGTATTCGATATAGGGTTGAAAAAAAAGTATTATCTCTTAGAAGGTAGGGTATGTTAAAAAGATCAGGGTTTCTAGTGGAAACTACTGGACAATTAAAATTTATGAGGGATAACAGTTAAGAACTTTTAATATTTCCATTTAGGATTTTATATAAAATTTTTAATCCTAATTGTTTACTCCTAGAGGAGAGAAGTGGTAAGCTCAAACAATTCATAAGCCCCTCATATTCACCACAATTGCTATCCAGATTGAATTTAAATGAGATAATTCTAAGGAATTTCCTTTGAATATTTTCCAATTGAAGCTCATATTTGGTATAGTATGGATTCCAACATATCGAACAATATTCCAAGATGGATCTCACCAAAGATACATATAATAGTTTAATGCAATTAATATCAGTGAAGTCCCTTGTAACACGAAAGATGAAACCCAACATCTCATATGCCTTCGTGGCAATAAACCGAATATGTAGCTGAAAACTCATTTTGCCATCAAAAAGCACCCCTAAGTCAGAAATATTTTGGACTCTATTTAAAACAGTATTGCAAAGAACATAATCATATTTTATGGGACTCTTCTTTTTATGGTAAGTAAACTGCATTTTTTAATATTCAAGTCTATGAAGTTCATATTGCACCAGTCGACCAGCCTATTTAAACAATTTGGTAATTCAATATAATCACTAGGATTATCAATAGGGTGAAAAATCTTTAAATCATCAGCATACAACAAATATTTGATAGGACTTAAATGTTCACCTATATCATTAATAAATAAGAGAAACAGTAGGGGACCTAAATGAGACCCCTGAGGAATGCCCGAAGTTGCAGCAAAGGTATAAGAAGTGGAGTCAGCCAATTTAACTAGCAAATTTCTATTAGCTAGGTAGCTCTTAATTAAGGTCAGAACATTCCCATATATACCATCCCACATAGCACAAAATATCTAATACGTCTTTTGCTAATATCTAGAAAACATCTTGTAATAACTTGTAGACATCTTCTAGACATATTGTAGATATCTGAATGTCCGCTTTTCCTATATCTACAAGATATCTTGAGAAGATATTTTCTAAACATTCATATTCAAATTGGACCCACTGGGAAAATTCAGGATAAATGACTTAAGGCCTGGTTACACGATACATTAACCGGTACGTGTTCATGTACAAGTTCATGAACGAACATATATAACAGTAGAAGTAATAGTTGCTAGTAGCAACATGTAGTTTATACAGAGTTGCAAAATTATCAAAAATACATACTAATAAACAATTTAAATATCTCCGGTTATTTTAAAAATTAAGAAACTTTTAAAAATGAATCTATAATTTTAAACCTTTACCTTCATTTTAATATCTATTAAAACAAAGCAGCTGCCCTATGGCCATCGATAGAGGTGCTTAAACATTTATCCTTTAACCCGTTATTTTGTTCCAACTATTCAACTTTGATATCCAGAATTTTGGGATCTCATAGCTATTACGTAGGTCTATCATTTTTTATTGTTTCAAGATGCTGAAGTTTAAACCTGCTGAATAATTAAATAATGAAAAATGAGCGATTTCTTTGTTTAAATCGACCTTCTGGGTTAACTAATAGTTGGATTTTGATCGGGTTACTACCAATTCGTAGAATTTTTTATCTTCTACAACTTTTGTTGGAAAAATTATTGCCTTAACTTCGTATTTTTCATTGTATCATTTAAAAAACGACTTTTCTTAACTTTAAATCGCTTTTATAAACATTTGCCAGAAGAATTTCCCTTGCTTTTTTGGTGCACATGTGTACAATGACTTCATCTATCCATCCACCAAAAAGCATAGCAGTTACATTTTTTTTAGATTCCGGTGTTTTTTGGCTAATTGCACTAGACATATAATAAGAGTTGTCGCTCAAAATAGACATATTCTAGACATCTAGTAGATATTTAAAATATCCAAGACATGCTGTAGATATCTAGTAGATATTTTGTGCTATGTGGGATAGGCCTTCAATTTAGATAAAAGTATATGATGATTGACCTTATCAAATGCCTTGGAGAAGTCAGTATAAACTGTATCTGTTTGCCTATGCTGTTCCAAAGCTTGAGATATGAAGTTATAAAATAACAGAAGATTGGTCGTCGTCGACTTGCCACTAGTAAAACCATGTTGCTCACTGATTAAAATTCTGCACACAGAAGGAGACAATTTATCTAAAAGGATACTCTCAAAAACTTTAGCTAAAACAGGTAGAATAACAATAGGTCTGTAGTAACTAACATCATGTCTATCACCATTTTTGTAAATAGGAATAACATAAGCAGTCTTAAAACTATCTGGAAAGATAGATTGTTCAAGGGATTTGTTAAATAAAATAAATAAAGGGTACAACAAAACATCACGACATTTACAAATGAATAAAGGTGACAAATTGTCAGGACCTGAACTTTTGTGGACATTTTAATTTTAGAATAATCTCCCTTGTAGAAATTTTCATATTATTGATATCAATAGAAGATTTAAAGTCATAATAGGTCATATCATCCTGAGTAAAATTTGTATAGGTTCTTGAAAAGTAGTCAGCAAACGTTACATATATCATGTCTGTTATTATGACGGGTGCCATTGTATTGCATTTCATTGGGTAATTTTACAGATCCCCGCAAGTTGTTAACATAGGACCAGAATTTCTTTGAATTTACAAGAATATTTTTTTGCACTGAATTCAAGTAATCATTATAGCATATGACCTAGTAAGGATTTTACATCTGACACATAATTTAGAGAACATTGAGTAGTCATCAGGATTACCAGTGGTTTTATAGGTTAAGTGATACATTTTTTTTGCTTCAAACATTGCTTCGGTTCAGGAGTGAACCATTTAGGGTTGCTTCCATTCTTGAAGCATATTATTGGTGTAAAAAGCTGAATTGCATCATGCATAGTCGATAAAAAATTTTCAAAAGCAACGTTACGATCAAGGTTACATAATATCTGTGGCCAATTGATTTTTTCAAGGTAACAAGACAAAGCCTCATAATCACAGTTTTTATAATCATAAATTAGGATGTTGTAAGTGGCTACATCAACATCCTAGGAGAGTTTAATGTTCATATTTATGGGAGGATGGTGAGGATCACATTCCAACAAAATAACAGAGGAAATGCAGGAGGTGACTTGATGAGTCTGAAAAAGCTAAATCCAATTGTGAACCAAAGGTGTTAACAATAGTATGATGTAGGCCAGTTTAAAATCACATCAAAAAACAATCAAGACAAATGGAGGGAACATGTCCATGAAACATGACCAAAACGATAGTCAAGGAAGCTTAGATAAGGATAAAGAAAGCATGGTATATGAGGTTAACCTTGGTCAAGAATCCCTAGGCATCACAACAGAGCGAGCACTTGATGCTTGAAGGCTAGAAAAGTCGTTGCCATAGATAATATCCCATCAGAGCAATGAAAATATTTTTGAAAAACTGGAGGACAAAATTTTTTTCTAATTCCTGGTAGGTAAATAATTAATACTTTAAGGCTCTATTCTTACAATGCATAGGGCACGGTATCTACATGGAGTGAAAAAATATGACAGAAGACTTATCAAAAAGGCATGATCCAATTTCCAAAAAAAAAGGAAGATTAGGTCAAAATTCAAAGACAGGACTTACTGAAATTACACAGAGCAAAATAGGCACTTCATCACCAATAGAAGATTGAAGAGGAAGGCAAACATTTTCCTCCACAAAGATACATTTGGGTAAGTAATGGTCAGGCAACTCATGGTGAAATTGCAGAGATCGAAATGCTAATAAAGAAAGGTGAGAAGAATGATCCTGATGCTCTCATTGTTAACTGAATTTCATGCTATTTTTCCTTTTATTGCCATCCTTATTCTTGAGGAAATACTGCAGATGTATAGGTCATAAGTAAATTGTTTCCTCCTTCATGAATCTTAACTATTTTCCCGATATAGTCAGCAGAATATGTGGTGTCTTTCAGGGGTGGAAGTAATAGAGTTGAATCACCCACCGTGCATGGGTAAGAAAAAATGAACAATGTGCTTTAACCCATTTCTGCCCAGAAAAATTTTTGTTTGACATTTTGATGAATTTTTGGTATTTTACTCACATGGTCACCTTCAGTACTCATGCAAAATATTTTGGTGATTGTGACCTTGAACAATGCAGTGATGAATAGTTAGTTGCAATCAAGTTCACGGTTCCTCCTACAGAGCGTCATACACTCGGTATGTCATGGTGTAGCCATATGGCTACAGTGGGTCAATTTTGCCTATTTGTAAAAAAGTATGCCAGTTATAGACAGCTATACATCATCAGATAGAACAGAAGATGTTATTTCAGATAGTGATTGGAGGGTAGGCGTGGGGAGGAGCGGGGCAGCAGAGCAGTGAGTGGCACCAGCCACAATCAGAGCAGCTGAACAGTATTTTCCATCAGTTGCCATCATGGCATCGTCCCGTGAACTAGCCAAGCTCCTCATTTTGATAGAAAACCAGTTATTTTTGGGAACAGGACTTACTGAAGTGCAAGAATAACTACAGCATCCATCCCATAGCAGGAGTAGAAAAGTTTACGTAGAGTACCACCATCTGTTTAGAGATATAAGAAATGGCAAAACTAGGTTTTTTGCATATACAAGAATGTCCATCCAAACAATCAATAACATACTCCAGAAATTAGCCCCTCACTTGATGAAGAAAAGGTTTGGAAAACTTCGAAAAGACGCTTGGCAGTGAGTGAAAATTAATGTCTAAGGTGAGTGTTAAGGAGCCAGCAGTGAAACATTTCGCCCAGCCACTCATGCTTGTCGTAGCCATCCATCCCCTACTTCCACTGCACACAATGTAACCAAAAACGTGAGTGGCTTCGCCCTGCTACTCTGCCGCCCGCTGCTCATACCATACCCAGGGCCTCATGCAGATGCCTGGTTTCTCTCCATCCTCTGGATAACCTTACCATAGCCAACTAACCTACCCTTAATGATGCAGATGATCTTCATGGTAGGCAGGGGCATATCTACAGTTTGAGCTACCTGTTACAGTTGGTCACAAGCTACCAACAACTAATATTAACATTTTGTTTGATAACATTTGGGACCTTGGATGGAATTTTCCCACCACATTCATATTTTGTCATTAATTTTCAACTCTCAGAGTTGTTGATAAATTCAATTATTGAAAGCATTAAAAATTTACATAAGGCCAGCAATACCATCCCGAAAAAAGTGCTGCTAAGGATGGATCACTGCCTCACACCACCAAGCTGGCTAAAATCCAGGGTACAGTCTAAACAAGAATAGTTTTGACTGTGTCCACGGTTTCCCCATAAAATGATTATTATTTCGTACTTTAAATCATCACCCCATAATGAGGGCACCACTTCTCTAAATGTCACTGCCTAGAGTCCCTACTTAGACAAGGCTGTTACTTCTTTCTCAGGATTGAGCCTTTGGTAAGATAGAGGTAATCAACCTTAAGAAAACCACAGCACATAAAATTCTAATTCACCAAGGAACCTTTACACTAGGAAACAGAAAATAATCTCAGTAAAAAAATTGGAGAAGTATAATGATGATTGCTGGTATATACTTCCGGAATCAACATCCTCATCTTTTGACCTACATGTACTCAATTCCTGCAGGAGACCGCAGGGAGCCTAATATTGAGGTTTTCAGCTCTATAAAAGGATGTATTATAAGAAATGACAGGTGGTAGTATAACTATATGTGTTGAAAAATAATACAACTAAACAACCCTGGGATAAAATGGAAACAAGAGCAATTTCGAAAATAGAAGAAACATTAACGACATCGATTAACTAGGAGGCAAATGTTCATAAATGTAGGATTCATTATTGTGGGGCATAAAAGCTAGCACTGTGAGACACGGGCGTAGCCAAGGGGAGGTACTAGCTGCCCCCCCCCTCCTTTGACTACACATTTCATACCAAATCTGTTATACGGAGCCGGATAGGATGATGCCCTGCACTCCATGGCATATGCATACCGATACGGATGGGTGTCCTGCCCTCCCCCTCGGCATAAATCCTGGCTACGCTTATGTTGAGAGACATAAATACCAATAGAGTAAAATAAGTGGATGATGAATGAAATGGGTAGCCACAAAAAATGAATCTTAAGAACATGAAGAAATGTTGCTGGCTCGCCTTTATCATCTATTCGGGCGCGGCACAGGAATTTGAATTGAGTAAACCAATCGAAAAAAGTTATACAATCACTGTCCTGAGTTTGTTATAATATACTTACAACTAATTAACCATTGAACTAAGAAATCGACCTCGATATTTCCGAAGTAGGATAACGAGTATCACCTTAAACAAGTTCATACAGTACACTGCAGATGTTTGGAAGTAATGCAGGATCAGAAACTCATCTTTTTGTAACATCGCCATCGTTCCGAAATGGGTCAAGGGAACAGCTGCAACTCCCATTTCATCTGCACAGCACGAGAACCGACGAGAATATTCTTTTATAATCTATATAATCCTCAGAGTATTAGTTTAACTCACAACATGTAGGTATTTCTCAATGCAACAGCTTCAAAGAAAAATACTAGAGTGGCATGATCCGAAGGCAACCCCGCAGAGGCTCCAGAGAGACTTGAATTAGCGCCATGAACCTATCGGTAAAACCACTACTTTGACAATGGGGGAGATGGGGATGTAGGGGAACAACAGTGGATACAAAAGTTGGACTTGATATTTAATGGCAAATATCTTAATATAGAGAACAGCACAAATTGCTTTCAGCGATTTTCTGTTGTGAACTCCGAAATAAATGACATCAGGTAACTGCGCTCAACGATCCTTTCCTTCTTCCGGTTCCGCAGTAAATCTGACGTTCCAGGAAGTAGCCATCTTGAGAAATGGGGCAGGAGGGTGTGAGAGAGTTCATCTGACAAGGCGCTCATTAATGCAAGATGAAGAAACGTAGGACAGTGCTCATAACTAATCACGACCATCCAAAATATTATTAGCCTTGCTTTTATCTCATATTTCTCGTAATAAAAATTGCTAACCGACCTGTTATCACCTCACTCGTCCATACTATTTTTTCCTGGACGTTAACTGTCGTAACATGAACGAGTTTTTGTTATGTTATCGCTGAAAGTAGTTGTATATAAATTTATTACATTCGGTGAGACAAGTTAGAAGCAACCCAAGGTATGTTTTGAACTAGTTTTTGTCTGAAGAGTTGTGAAATTGACAAGAAGGAAAGATGAAGAAGCTATTCTCCAAAATTGAAACCAAAATCGACAACACAGCTAAAGAGCCGAATAATTATGTGGGAAAAGTATTTGTTGTGGGCAGGATGACTGTAACCGTTGAAGATGTTCTGGCTGAAGGTAAGTGTAGCTATTTAAGTTCAGGTTTGTGTTGAAGCAATCGTTCGTTTTTAACTAAATTTTTCTCACAGGTGGTTTTGCTGTTGTATTTCTTGTGAAAGCTAATAATGGAATGAGGTATGCTTTGAAAAGGATGTACGTTAATAATGAGTATGACCTTAGTATATGTAAACGGGAAATCCAAATTGCTGTAAGTGTACCAAATTTTGTTTTTATCTTTTGATTGAAAGTTTGTCTATAGAAATCATTAATGGTCATTTCCATTTTCAGAGTAATTTGAGTGGGCACAAAAATATAATTGGCTTTGTGGATTCAAGCATCACTCACACGGGCAATGGCGTTTATGAGGTTCTTTTGCTAATGCCTTATTGTAGAACCCACGTTCTTCAAATGATGAATGGAAGGTATGGACTTAGATTATTGTTTATAATTGAATCTATTTCCTCGCCTTTGCAAGTTGATCTCTAAATCTCGTTTACGTTTACAGGTTGCAGTCGGGGTTTAGTGAGCAAGAGGTCTTGCAAATTTTCTGTGATACATGCGAAGCTGTGTCGCGTTTACATCATTGCCAAACTCCTATCATTCATAGAGATCTCAAGGTATGTGGTAATTCTAGTTAGCTGGTATGCTTATGTTTCTGTCGTTACCTTATGGATACCTTGGCGTTGGTTTAGTCTTTTGAGAGTGCTTCTGACACCGAGAATGGACTTCATTCACAGAATTGTACTTCATTTGGTAACTTATTCCTCTCTTTAGAATAAGTTTGCTGTAGCCATCGTTTGTCACCGCTGTCACTCCAACTACATTGTATGCTTTAAATGTTCATTATTATTTAATGTGTGCGAGTAACATTTATAAATCTAACTTATCTTCTCCCGGATGCGCAGAGCATATTGATGTAAATCAATTGGGAAATAAATGTTCAAAATATTATGTTAACAACCCTTTGGGTCGCCATTAAGCACATCACCCCCGATTGCCTAGCCATTAGTGTTGTGATAACAGTTGTAAAGCGTACGAAGCGTATGCTACAGTTTTTGGCGGAATGTTGCTATAATTTATTTGATAAACATGAATAGTGATGCAGCCGAATAAATAACAGCTACACTGATGCTAACTGCCGTGAGAATGCGTACTGGTACAAGAATTGAAGCCTAATTGCGTGGTTACCATCATCGTTCCTACACTTTTGTTGGTCAAGTTCCTGGCGATGGATTTCTAATTTGTTAGACATGCTCCTTAACGAGCCATGGTGTTGTCCGAGGGTGAACTGTTGATGTATTTTCATTGACATTTTATGGGGTCTTCATTGTTTTGTGAGGCTATTACCTCATTAATTGTGTCCGATAGCTAGTTCATTCTGGAGGAGGTAATATTCGATTTCTGTTTGTAGTTCTATTGTTCTAGCACAATGAAGAAATCACGATTTATATCTCATTGAAATCTTGTTTACTATTATATTTACTCATATTGCGTAATGGTCTGTATTTTTGAGTTCACACTTTTGTTGGCAATTGATATCTGTGTGATAGCTACTATGACCCAGATATGTTACAGTGTCTTGGGCAATTTTGAGGGTGGGTGTGCTCTCTAGGCCATAGGTTACATTACCCTCCCTATCTTTAGGAATGTGTTGCCATTAGCTAAACATTCCTTGCTTGTTCTTCTTCTGGAGTATGTGGGTCTTTTTTTGCTGGAACTGGTTATGATCTTCGACTGTCATATTGTTCTAGTTGCTGAAAAAGATAGTTAGGAAACATACAATGACCATCTGCCCTTTCAAGGCCGTCTGCCTTAAAATCGCACATCGTTTTCTAATGCAATCATTAGGTCCGGTACCATCTTCTGAAGCTTTATTTATAATCTTAGGAAAGCCTATGTCATATGCTGTTCTGTTTCACTATCATTTGATGAAATTTTAATATTGCTGATTTAAGTTCTAAAATTTGAAGCTTGTTTCTTCGATGCAAGATGCTGTCCTCGGTTGTGACTTCAACATAATGTTGAAATATTTTGTGCCAGAATCACTGAAAATTTCCTCCTTGTCTTCCCAGAGCATCAACTTTGCTTGTGAAGTCTATATAAGAAGTAGATTCAAGCAGTGAAGCATTTGCAGTCTTTGTTTAATTTCCCTTACTTCCCTACTGTGTGTTTCATTTTGTCTGTCCTGCAGCTGCATTGTTGTATCAAGTTTTTCACACTTTAGGCATTCTTCATTCAAGTTATATGCTTGATAGTCTAATAGGTTTATGTATTCATCTCAAACATTATCTTACTCTGGCATTTTATTTACCCTGGAGTTGATACTTCTGGGCTTAACCTTTTTTTTATATGCAATGGCCGTTGAGCACTATGAGTTATTTTTGCTGTTTCCCCCAGTAAAATTCTGACAGTGCGAACTTTTTTGCTTAGGTGGTGTAATTTTTCTGGTGATTTTACCTGATTCATACCTCCACTAAATGCACAGAGGTTGATATTTCTTTGCCCAAATGGAAAAAAAGAAGTCACCTCAACATGCCAGATGTTGTATACCTGTGAAATGAGTCTTGTAACGCCTTCCATGTTGCCTTAAGGCTATAAATTCAGGTTTTATCAAATGTCATAAACGGTGCCCTTCTTTGTCTCTTCTGTGTTTCTTAGAAGCAACTGACAATGCTTAAGTGCGCAGTATTCACAATGAAAAAATACCAGGTATCCTCTTGCACAGTGAATTTCTCAGTACATAATTTCCTGGGTGGCGTAATTGGTTTCTGCACTTTGTGCAGATTCAGGTGACCAATGTATTTGAATCAAATGTATTACTTGCATTCTTTTGGCTATTGATTTTTTTATTTTGAATATATTCCATGTTCGTGCATCTCCTCAATCAGTCACTTCTGTATTTGTCAACATCTTAGGTATTCCCACAGAAGTTAGATGAGTGAAAACTCATTCTACATTTTGGCCATCAAAATTTATTCTCATACTCTATTCCCAGTTTTAATTCAGGCCTCTTCCTATCATGGATGATTGGTATATTTTCACCTTAATAATAGAGCAAATTTTGATAAACACCCACAACTGAGGGTGTGAAAATAAATGGATTTGCTTCAAAGCAAAGATTTGCATTGTAATTTAATAGTCATAGTTTAAAATTGTTTCTTCTTTGTTTTGGTTGTGCATGATGCAATGACAACAATATTTCACTTTCATATTACCTCACAAAACACCTAAGGGTGTATGGCAGGGAAGTGTAGAAGGGGAAAGAAGAGTGGGAGGACTTATGTTGCTCCAGAAAAATTATGTGCACACAACCTAGGTTTAGATCTTGAACTTCATTAGCATCTAGTACATTTACTAAGTCTTATCTGTGATAAATTTTTCATGGAACTGTAGATGTGTTGCTTTCACTTGGATATGACTTGGAGAAGGTTTGAGGTAATAACGATGTTGATATAATAGTATGAAACCAAAAGTAAGATGCATACTTTCTGACACCTAGTGGTAAGCTGAAGTATATTGTTACATAATTATTTCTAGTCCACATTCTCTTCCCATTGGTTAAAAATTCATGTATAAAGTTGCCGTGATTGGCTTGCAGTTAAACTGAGAGAATGGGGTTGAGGAGGTATGTATCGCATAGTATGCAAGGAAATTCAATCTGTTCACAGTTTTTTTATATCTTTTGTTAAGTTTAAAGGAAGCTACAAACATTTTGAGTCATTTGATTCCTGCATATTTTGTATCTGTACTTAGTTGTTTAATGTACTGGTGTGGATGTAGGTAAACTAATCCCTCATCAGGTAATATTTGAGTTCGCTTCATTGAAACATTCACATTATATATGGCCCTGTGGAACAGACTATATCTTAAAGTCGGGGTCTATTGAATTCATTTGCCAAATGATCAAATATAGAGAGATCTGCTTCAAGAATGAGGCATGTAGTATGGAATTGTGATCTCAGGAATTGTCAAAACTTAGTAAGTTTTACGTAGAGTATTTATTGTAAGACCGGTCTCATCAAATAGTCAAGATCATCAGGTGGTCACTGGTATTGTACAACACCAGTTGTACAATAAATACTCCACTTAAACTTACAACATTTTGATAATTCCTGAGCATGGAAAAGTTTTACAAAGTTTAGGCTGAAATTATTGATATTGAAGGAATAATGAGTATACATGTATAAAATTGAGAGCAAGCAAGCTAAGAACACCAATCGAAATTACCTAAAAAGATGAATATCAGTTGGAATGTGTTTCAGGTGATGTGTCAATGCAGAACTTTCCAGCAGAATGGTATCATTTTTGTGAAAGGAACATTTTTAATTGGAAACTCATAGCAAGTGATATTGTTTTTTGAAGATGGGTTTTCACATGCTTGAGAATAGATCATTTACACACTAAGGGGAGTAAGAATTTTCTCCTATTGGAAGGCTAGTTAGGAGGGAGACCTACTCTGGTGATGATTCTTGTCTGGAATGACTGGAAAGAATCACTAATAGATAGTTGTATTGATTTTAGCTAGTTCAGAGCAAGCTATATTTGAAAAATCAAAACCCCTTTGAAATCTTTTTCACAGTTCAATTTTGAACAACTGGTTTCATCGCATAGGTGACATCTTCTGGTCGCCTATGCAATGACTTGTGTGAAAAATTACCTGGGCATTTAGATTTTTCAGAATAGATTTTCACAAAGTAAAGCCTGAAACCATTGAATTGATGAGATATGTTTGTTGATTCAGCACCTTACTTAGTGCAACTGATGAGGAAGTGTAGTCATCCCTGAGCTAACCTGATGATTTGTTAGGCATATTATGGGATGGGGCTCAGTGGTGTGAAAATTTATACTGAGAGTCTTGCATACCTAGGGAAACTGTTGAGGAAGGAGGCATGAGGTGGCTTTGTCTGAATCTTGATTTCCCCTGCCTCCATTCTTCCACCAACACATTCAGTGCCACTTTCATCATGTCAGTAACGTAAAGTCTCAGCTCAGCTTGTCCTCTGAAATCTCTGTGAAACCTATTTCTTGAATACCTCGAATCTAAACTCATATTCTTTACATATTGACCAATTTTTCAAACCATACAAATCTATTGACAATAGTTTTCACATGTCTTCCCCTTAAACCTTGGCTGAGAGGTCAGCAGGAGCCAATAACAATTGGAACTGACCCATCACTAGAATAATCTGATATACATTGTCTCCTGCATACTTTTGTGGCTTGTAATAAACAGGTTGGCGATCGTCAGGGAAAACCTGGAATTGTGAGGGAATTTTGAATTTCTGGAAAAGTCAGGGAATTCTCGTATCAGTCAGGGAGAAACTGGAATAGGAATCCTCATTATTTTTCTACCATTACGTCTATAAAGGGTGGGAAAGACGGCCAGTCTTTCCCGCCCTTTATTTCACCTACTAAAACTAACGTCCATCGCTGACGTGCATGGAATAAGCACCATCAACCGTGGAGTATTCAGTTGTGAATCTTAGTTATTTAGTTGTGAATCAGACATACTATGTATCCCATTTGTATATCCTTATTGTAATGTTTGCCTAGTAGTGTTAAAAATTATGATCACAATGTATTACGCTCATCACAAAGAATCCAAGGCTCTGTTGTTCAGAAAATTTTACCTCACGTTTTTTTTTAACTTCCGAAACTCGAGTTGAGAAGTAGCTGGAGCACACTAGTTTATAGTAAATACTTGCAGTTATAAAAATTCGAGATGATGATTTGAAAATTTAGAAAATTCAAAGCTACCGTAGAAATTTTAATTCTACAGAAAAAATATTCCAATTATAGGTGACCTTTTGGCGATCGGTCAGGAAAATTGGTAAATCCATCAGGGAAAGGTCAGAGAATTTGAAAATTGGATGTCAGTAGCCACCCTGAATAAATTTCATGGATAGCTGATCCCTTTTCATCCCTTAAGTCCTTGTTTGTGGCATCAAATTCCCATCTCCATATGGAATTTGTTTCTCATTTATGTCCATAGTATCTCCATCAGTGCACTGTAATTGACTTACCACTTCAATGGTTATCCATTTTCTCCTTCCTTTCCTGGCTTACTCTTCATTTTCACTGAGACATTTTCTCTCCAAGTGACAAAAATATTGATGGGAAATCCATTAAGTGACCACTTCCAATTCTGTAGGTAGCTTTGCTATTCTGCTTTTCTATGGACAAGCTTGTCTTGGACCTCATTACATATTTTTAATGCATTCTTCCCTTGTAGTTTATGTTCTTGCTAAAGCGTCTTGTGCAGACCTGCATAGCAAGGTGGAGAGGTTGAAGTGGAGGGGGTTAAGGGAAAGGACAGCGGGGAAGAGAGGGATGCTATGAGGGAAAGTGAGATTAGGGAACCAAACTACTCAATGAAACAAACTACATAGTTAGGCTATGTAGTGAGTGGTTAAAGTTGCTCACTGCAGCGACTGTATTAGGAGCCTCATCTTGAGGGCTCATGGGGAGATGGGTGAAAGGGGGTGGCAGGTGAATGTGAGTCATCCTAGTTCTTGAAGCTCTTGTTTTTGGCAGCAGTCGGAAAGATTCCACTCTGAGCAACCTTCCTTATCTGTTTTGTTGTACTCCGACAGTTCAGTAGCCATTGTCCTGAAATCATCCTCTTTGCAGTGCCTGGACGTTTATTCAGAGCTATGCTATGTATCACTAGTGGCCCATATTGCTTGAAAACATTTTCCTTGAATTTTTCCCTCTTTGAAAATTTCATTCTTTGGTAGACACTGACAGTTAACATAGATTGCTGGATTTGATATTTGTTCATAGAAACACAACGTGAGCCCCTTATTCTAAAAAATAACACATGACTACTAATTGTTTAAATACTCATGACATGCTAAGTGTTATACAGTTTTGCTTGATTATTGTTTCTATTGCCATGAGCTCCATGAGTTGTTGATGACTTATTGCAGCTGTCTCTTAATACATACTGCATTGGCATTCACTGGTAAAAATTGAATTCTCTTTCTGATAATTCTGCTTATTACTCTTTGAACTTCTGAAGCCTCTTTGATAATTTCATTTCTTGGTGTACACATACAAAGTTAGCGTAGATGGTTGGATTTGATATGTGCTCAAACACAAAATATTTGTTTGGCATGAACCTCTCATTCAGAACAATAACTCATCACTACTAATTGTATGATAAGATACTCATGACATGCTAAGTTTAATTCAGTTTTGTTTGATTTTTGCTTCTACATATTACCATAAATGTCATTAGCTGTTGATGACTAATTGCAACTGTCTCATACTACTTTGTTGGCATTCATTTGAAAATATTGAATTCTCTCTCTGATAAATCTGTTTATTTCATGTATAGTGGTACTTACGTGATTTACTTGTTTCAAATGTTCTCTGGGAATTCATATTAAAATGTAGGTTATTTGATTCATTGTTTTAAATTCTACTAGCTGTTAACTTAGTGTATGATAACCAGCTTACAGTTTCCATAATAAGTTTCCTGCTAAGTTGCAGGCAATATTTTTCTTTTATTGCACCATTATTACTTCCGTCTGGCATTAATAACCATCCTTGAAAAATGTTTGATCTGATAAATTGTAGAAAAATTACAAATGGGGATGAAACTGGTTGTTAGGCATTAAGAATTTATCCCTAATCCTGTAAGGTGATTCAAATAACTTGTTTAATTAAATGGGAAGTGTGAAAATAAATAAAGAGTGGCAAATTGTATCAAGTCTGCCGATAGTAGTATTTCCTTTATTGTGAAATGGAATGAAATGTTGTGAATATAATGATCGCTGATTCAAAAATGGTTAATAATAATTATATTTGTGCTTTTGCTCTCTTATTTTTTGTGATGATAAAACTACAAAGTAAAAAAACTGAGAAGCTAATGAGATGGTTTCCCTAACTTATTTTCAAAATAACTAAATGGATCTGGTAGAAGTGACTGAAAAGGACAAGGCTAATTAAGCATTTCACTATTTTGCTTTACTACTTTAAAATTGAATTTTTATGATCTGCCATCATGCTTTGAAATAACATCCTTGGCATTGGATTCTTGGTATGTTGAAACCAATGCCTATAACTGGGTTACACTGGCTTAGAATACCTGGAAAAGCTGTGGGAGACAAAAATGGGCTACCAAAACCTGGAGAAGTCTTGGGAAATGAGAAATAAACATGGAAATGTGCATATTCTCGTCAAAATGTAATTTTTTTTAAAAATGAGGATTTCCAAATTTTACTACATCTGTTGGTTTGTGGAGTTACGGCTATTAGCTCTGTGTCTGAATGAGGAAGCAAAGCTGTTATTTGGTGTTTAGCAATCACATATTCCCCCAGATATACTCCGGTCCAAAAAAAAAACTTAAAACCTCGAAGCTGAAAAATTTTTAAATCCCGGGTTGCCATTGATGTGACAACACGGTCGAACCATGCCCCCTGCACAGGAAGGCGATAAACAGATGGAATGGGACAAAAACCTTACTCGCCGCAGATGGAGAGGGAAATGATGGAAGACTGGAAAATACTGTCCTTGTGGAAGACCTTGCGAACTTGCCAAGAACTTACGGAGCCATCCTGGGGCTGATGCAAACTCGGATCACAGTTTAGTTGTAATGAAATGTGATGTAGATTTAGATTCTAATGGCTTAGTTAAAGGAGTATAAAGATATGGAACTTGGAAGTTTTGAAGGGGAAGAAGTAAGGAATACAGGAGCTCGGGGAAGGAAACAAGGGAAGCTAAGGAACAACGGAGAGAAATGGGAGCATATTAAAACAGGCATTGAAAACGCGACAGATAAAACAATAAGATCAGTGGGAACTCGGGGGTTAAGAAGCAGTTAGTTACTGAAGAAATGTTTAGGATATTAAAGGAGAGAAGAAATGTCAACACTGACCTAGGTAAGAGGAAGTACTTAAGAGTTAAATAATTAACTCCGGTGAAAAACCAATCTGGTGAAGGAAAACTTTTGGATATACAATACGAGAAGATGAAAAAGCTGCAAAAAGATGGGGAAGTGAGAGTGTTATACACTAAAATAAAATTGCTATTGTGCAGGAAGAGTGCAAATGGTACAAAAGATTAGGGACAGAACAGGTGGGATATTAATCGATCAAGAAGATATTCAAGATTGGTAGAGAGAATACGTGGAGGAGCTATATGTCAGTGATAGTAGAGCAACTAATTTAGGTATAGGGGATGAGGGAACATTAGATGAAAATTATCTTGGGGCAGTGAAGTAGAGACGGCAATTAAAGAGATGAAGGCCAGAAAAGCTGTAGTAGGAGATAAAATATCTTTGGAACTGATTACGTACTTAGGACAGAAGGTATGCAAGCTTTTTTCGACCTTATTCGTAGGATCTAAAAGAAAGGCATGTGGCCAGGACTTATTGCTATCGAAATCAGTCCTAATTCCTATTCCGTAGACGAAGAAAGCTTTAGATTTCGAAAACTATAGAACAATCAGTTTGATTTCACATGCAGCCAAAGTTATATTGAGTAGTCAATAGAAGGTTGGAGAGTAAGGACAATTATTACTTGGACGATAACCAGTTTGGGTTCTGGAAAGGAAGGTCCCCTTGAGATGCGATTTCAGTGTCCTTAAAATTACATGGCCCTAACGTTTCACATTCTCTCTTGGGAACTTCAGTAGACTGTGCTAATCCCACCCCTTGTTATCTTACTATTGATGCAGGAAACCCCAAAGAAAAAGCTGGAAATTTTATATCCTTTTTTTTAAGTGTATCTCCATAAAAATCTTCTAATTGGGACTTTACCGTGGGTCTGTCAACACTAAATGTGAAGTGTTATTGTTTTCCTCGGAAAATGGTATGGACACGACAAAGGCTCAATGCAATTCAGATGGTAATGATGAATGTAGAAATGTATAGCATAGTGTATAGCATATTTTCCCATATCTGCTTATCTAAGAATTCCACTTTGGTATGCCAGAGGCAATACTGAGAACCTCCAACCACAGTCCCCCGAGGGAACCCTCGCCTTCACGAATCTTTGGTGAAAGAGCCCGACTAACCACTAGACTGCTCCTTCTCCCCCACTTCAATCTGGAAACAATGTTGCAGCCCCCTTCCCTGCCAATTCTCATGTAGGCCTCGCTGGGAAGATGGGCGAAGGTGGTGAAGGGGCTTCCTTTCTTTCTGGTGTTAACAGTTCACTCGATTAAGTTGGTGAATGTGCGATTAGCTCCAGTGCGGGGTTTCCCCTACCCGAGGGGTGGTCGTGTGTTTTCATTCTATGTTTAATCAGCAGAGGGTAACCATTGAAATTCAGGGAGGGGGGAGTAAAGTATTCATCATGACTTGGAGGATACAACCAATACCCTCTCAATTCTGTGCTCATATCGTTTAAGCAGGCATAAAGCAATTCAGGGGACTCGGCAAGACAAAATGAATCGCTGGTTGATGTATTAATTAATATGAATTCTTAATTGTGTCTATTTTAAATATTCTTATTTACAAAAACTTTGTCCAGTACGACAAAGAAATACTGTTTAATGATTTCCTTGAGGGCCACAGTGTGTGGTTAACATGTTTTTAGTGTCTCAGACATCAACGATGTGTCATAAGAAATATTAAACAAATGCAAATTTTGCAAAAGGTTAAAGTTATGATGTGGTCAGAATATGAGGATTCCATCGGATCTCATAGAACTATGGCTTTGGTATTCAATTTCATCCTTTCAAAACCCATTCAAACCCAGTTGTGTTGGTGGCATGTATGTTATGTTGGGGTAAACTCTTTTTGTCATCCTTCTTAAAATCATTTGAAATCTCTTCTTGAACTTTGTTCTTCTCTAGTGTGCTCATTTGTCTGAACATTCACTTCATCATAAAAAACCTATTTACAATCTTGCAAGATGTCATTGTTCACGGTTGCTACAGACTGGAAAAGTCAGGAGCATAGAAAGTTGAGGAAAAAGAGAATTATTTCTGGAAATTTGGTTTTCTAAGTCATAGTCATTGTTTTCCGTCATCTTAAGTATTATTTTATGCAGTATCTCTTGATGTGTGGTCTTAAGGATTCTAGTACCTTGCCTGGATGAAGAACTGAAACTCTTATTTGGTTGCAGGCTAGTATGTATGACATGAGACTAGCTTTCAGGTCCTAGTCTTAACACTCAAGCTGAGGGAGATGGATTTGTTTCTTCTCAGATTTAATTTTTCGGTTTTTGTGAGGAATCTTGGTTTTAGCCTTGAAAGCCCAAGTTCAGCAAGTGAAGTAATGTATGCAAATTTCCTATTGCGTCACATTTTTTCCTTGATTGTTCTCTTCATCATTGAGGCTGGTTTGATGCAGTTAACCTGTGAGTGCCTCTAACTGCCAACCTCTTCATCCCTACATATTTCTTTGTGTCCTACGTCTTTGTGTCTTTCTTGTATCAGTCAGTATTTGCTCCATGTATATCATCCATGGTCCTACTCTGCTGATCCTCCCGTATACTCTTCCTTCTAAGATTGTCCCAATTTGAAACTTGTGTTAAACTAAGCCTGATTGGGTAGTCCCTCCTTTTTTTCGAGCACTGATGACATTCCTTTCTTCACCTACCCTTCTCATTTTATACCTCTTTGTGTATGGCTCTATCGATCCACCTAATTTGGTCATCCTTCTGCCACACTGCATGCCAAATTATCCATATCTTTTCTACTGTATTTATTTTATTTGTCTCACTGTCATAGAAAAGTATATTCCAGACATATGTCCTAATGAAGTGCTTCTTATCATCAAAGATTGAGCTTTAAACTGCCTATTTTTCTTCTGATGTAATGCCTTTCATACTAGTTATGCCTGACAAGTTATTTCCTTTTTTGTTCTTCCGTGACTGCTGATTCTATATCCCAAAGGGCTGAATTTTTCCTCTACTGACAGCCCCCATGTATACCTGTCTCCCCCATGTCTTTTTCCTCAGAACATTGCCTTAAATTGGTATATTCTATGGTTTGGACCCAATTCTTCATTGGCATAATGCAGCAAGCAGCCTCTTTCTCTGTGTACATGCTTGCCTAAACCTTTTCTTTGAATTTTTGTCCCACTTTCATGGTGTAGAAATTAATACCAAGGGAATAAGTTTGCTACTTTATCTCACTTCTTCCCTACTCTTGCTTCCTCGATGATAGGTCGTCATTTTCAGCACCATCTGGTCTTCTTAAAGGCACTATATGTTTCAATTGCCATTGAAAGTTACTCGTATGCTCTTCAGATTGCGGAGAATTTCATTCCAGTCCTAGGTTCAAGTTCCTTCTCTAGATTCACAAAGGCAATGAAGGCCTAAACAATCATTCTTCATTTCTATTCCCTGTGAGAGGAATAATGGCCACATCAGCTTCTCATGTCCCCTATCCTTTCCTACAACCAAACAGCTTCATTCTGGAAGTTCTCTGCTTTATTATTAGGTTTTATTGAGTTTCACCCGTTTGTCTGGGTCAAATTTTGTAATTGATATTTAACTTACTTCCTAACGCCGTAGAGCTCTTGAGATTTTGTCCATAGAACCACATCTGGTGGCAATACGATAATCAACATATATAATCTGGATAAATAATTAACTATGTGATTTCTAAAAGGTTTTCTTGAGGAAGAGCTATTTGTCTGGGTCAAATGTGGTACCCTAAATGTAACCAACTTCCCGATGACTTCAAGGTCTGAAACTCTGTCCATAGACCTATTTCCGGTGACATGAATATAAATATTGTGATAAATTATTACATGTTTACTTAAAGGTTTTCTTGAGAAAGAGCTGTTTGTCTGGGTCAAATCTGTTAACCAAAATTTCACCTGCTTATGGATTACTCTGAGCTCTGAAACTTGGTCCATAGACCTACTACCAATGACTACACTTAAATCGATGAATTCCTCATTCATTATTGGTTTCCATTTCTAAGTTTGGTTGACTGCAGCCGTCTATCTTTCTCTATCTAATGCTAGTTCCCTTACCTCCTGGTATCTCTTCCTATGTACTTTCCTATGTACTTAAAATGGTATTTCATCATCATTAAGTGTTGTTCACTGCTGATGTCTCTACCAATTGTTGCCGTTTTTCTCCTGAACCTCGACTTCACCAGAATATGATCCATTCATGTATCATTCTCTCCTATTTTCTTCTGTGTACTTATTTTTCAGTGTTTGATTTTATCACAGCTTGCTAGCCACTGCTCGAAACCACTTGAGTGGTTCTTCTCATTCATTCCATCATCCTTATCTATATTCTCCCTTATTTTTTCCATCTTGGCCTAGTATGAGAATGACATTTCAGGGTCCAGACATGATAATATTTCTTGTTCTTTAATTTTTTTCTCAGTTCAAAGATTATTTCACTGGCTAGTACTATTCTTCTCAATCCATCATAGGCATATAGACTTGTGCATGCTGGTGTTCTTTCTAAGCATTATAAAGCTAAAAATGAAATTGAGTGAGTGAACATGAATGTGCTGTGCTCTACCTCTCTATTATGGATACTAATGGATACATATTATAAAAATATGTATCCATTATTGAATGGGTATTTTTTCCTGGAAAAGTTGGGGAATTTCTTAGTTTTAGTTCTGTATGTTCATGGTAAACATACTTGAACTAGAGTTTCAAGAGAAAAGTTAGAAGCATTTTTGGCAATTTCTCAGAGAAGCCCATCTTGTATGACTTCCTCATCCTTCCTGGTTGGAAGAGATTTTACTGACTTATTCACTGCTAATTTCCAGCACCCTCAGTCTGCTAGGGTAGTTTGTATTTACTGTGTATGTACTTTGTATCGTTTCTTCAAGTTCTACATTTAAATTTATTGTTGTTATAAATGAAAATTGTCAGTACAGTGTGTTCTGCAAATACTTAAAGTAGAATTTCAACTCATGTCTTCTAGGTAATAAAATTAAGTTAGTTAGAATGTTAAAAGACAAAGTTGTACATTACATATTAAACTATTGAAGCAATACTGACATTTGTCCAAGAATGGAGGCTGCTTTAAATGCAGCTACAGTTATTACACAAATAATCAATGGTAGAGAAGATAGTAGCTTCTTGTGTAGAAAGCACATAGTTCCCTAAGTAACTTATTTCTGTATAGTTCCATGAAAACTTATTTCTACCATAACTTAGATGGTAACTCAAAGGTAGTGAAATAAATTATTTCAAGTAATACATATAGGTAAATGCAAGTATGGCATAAAAAGCTACATGGTTTAAAATGAGTGCCTTTAAATCTTAGACGATTATTTCATAAATTTATTCATTTTGTTTGAAGCAGGTTTGTTCAAAGAAAACATTTATATCTACTCAGAGAAGTGTCTTCAAGTCATGATCTATTGCTTGCCTTTCTGTGACTGTGGTCTCTGTAAAGCTGGCTTGTCTGATTTTGCTCTTGTTTTCAGGCACGGAATGCCTTTTCTTTTATTGCTCTGAAGTCAGAGATACTTAACTAATTTTCTTTTTCAACTAATTTTCAAAAAAAGTGATGAGCAATCCAGAAAATTGGCATCAAGCAATACTTAAGGTTTATGCTTTAAAGTGAAGGGTGGGGGGAGGGCTTAAGTTGGCCATATTATGGTAGATGCTCTCCATGGAAACATCTGTGTGCAGGTTCCACAAAAAAGTGATATAAAAGTTTGCATGCTTGCTGATTCTCTATTGAATCAGTGGAAAATGTATCCAATGACTTCTTTCAACTCTGTAGGACTTGGTGGAATGAAATAATTAACGGACTTAACTTGTGCTATAGTGAACAAACTGTGAATAACCCAGATTAGTCAGAAAAATGAGCCAGAAAGTCTACTATCCCCCAGTTGGGATTTCCTTACTCCGCATGGCATCTGAAAGAAAGCAAGATGTAGGGAAAACAACCCTGGTTATACACTGGCCTAGAGGGCACTGTGTTCAAGTGGGCCTTGTCCGTTGAAGTGGAAGTGAGCTTTGTGGAAAATCCATTCAAGTTCCATGTATTCCTCCCCTAGATAAGCTTTACTCAGTGCTTTCAAGAACTGCTGCTATGTCCAGTCAATTCTTGTTGTACCTTGTTCTCTCGCTCTAATAAATGGAAGAATTTAGCCATCCTTTAAACTTGTTAGTGAAGAAATGGAAAAATGAAAATTGCCCTCTGTAACACTTAGCCCTCCATATGTCATCATTGTTTTGATGCTACTGGCCCAACGTGTCACGACTCGTAAAAGTCTTACTTTAACAGTGGTGATACTCTTTGAATGTACCCCAGTGGTTGCTTTATCCTATCACATCAGTATTAATTTTTTACTTTTCCCTGCATGGAGGAACTAAACTCAGCCATACTTTTTCTTACTGTGTCATTAGTGAATTTCTTTACATAACAGAATAATGGGATACATTTTTTTAAATATTACATTTTAATCATGCATTTGCTATTTTTATTAGGCTCAATATCAGAGAAATCTATTCAATTAATTATAAATATTATAAAAAGTGACTAAGAAGTTGTTTTTGAGATGGCTCCCACAGGCAAGTGAGAAGGGTAATGCAAGCATTCCTTAAGACAGAATGGCCATAAATTTTCCCTTAGGTAGCAAAGTTGGAGACCTTCCTCTATTGAAAAATGTAACTTTTTTTGGGGGATTATCTCACATTTTAATTCTTTCATGATTATTTTCCTGCTGTACTTGTCTCTGAAGATAAACTACTTGTTCTCATCATCTCATCCATAATCTTTTAAAGCCATTGTGTCTTTTTTGTTTTAATGACCAGCTGAAATGTCTGGGAACATTAGAGTTCTTATTCTTCTCCATTGTATGATCGATGAATGTTGCATCCTATGAGTGACTTGAAAGATAATTCATGAACTATCTTAAGTATTACATTTTTGTGCAAACTGCCTTAAGTGATTGTTTGTCCTACAAAAATTGAGTATTTGTTCTTCCTTTCAGGTTGAGAATATTCTACTGTCTGACAATGGAAACTATGTTTTGTGTGATTTTGGTTCAGCAACTGGGAAGGTGCTTAACCCACAGGTGCATGGAGTGGCTGCTGTGGAAGATGAGATAAAGAAGTATACTACATTATCATACAGGTCCCCAGAAATGGTGGATTTGTATGCTGGGAAACCAATAACAACTAAGGCTGACATCTGGGTGAGTACTAAGATCTATGTGTCTCAGCTACTAAATTAGCTGTGAACCAAAACTCTCATGGGTGTCTGTATGAAATCTCCTTGTGATGTATTAGAAGTTTGTGTGTCTTTATTTTCCTATTCCCAATAATAGCCCTTTTTATATTTGTGACAAGTGAGATATGTTAACTATGAAAGTAGTATTTTTTGTCTGCATTAAACAATTGTTTCTAGTTTGTTTTGGATTGTGCTCTTAAAAGCCATCCTTCTTTAATAAATTTGTGATGTTTGTGAACCAGTTTGAGGATATTCTTGTACTAAATATTAATCAGACTTCTTTCTTACAGGCTCTTGGCTGTTTACTTTATAAGCTGTGCTTCTTCTCTTTGCCTTTTGGAGAGAGCACTTTGGCAATACAAAGTGGTAATTTTAATATCCCTGATAATTCCCGATATTCCAAAGGAATGCACTGCCTTTTACGTGAGTGTTGGATTATTTTGAATACCTGAAATGTAATACTCATTGAGTGAAACCTTTGGTCTCATTATATACATTTCTTCAGGGTATATGTTGGAACCAGATTCAGAAAAGCGGCCTGATATATTCCAAGTATCCTGTGCAGCTTTTGCCCTTATTGGAAAAGATTGTCCTGTACAGAACTTACATGTAAGTAGTGATTGTGTCATTAATTATGTTGGGAGAGGAAGGGAGGATTGTGAGATGTTTCCAATTCATCATTCATGGTGATGATCTTGTTTTAAATGTTATTAGAAACATCAAATAATCTGATATAAACATCTCAGCCTGTATTGGATTTCTTTGAGAATCAAAGGAAATGAGTCTGAATCTGGGGTTCTCACAGGTTTTACCATCACACTCTGGAACACAATTACTCCCATTCTGTGGTTCCTGAAGACTAACTTATTACTGTACATAGATCATTGTCTCCTTATTATGAAAAAATCATTATAATCGAAACATGATCATTAAATCGGCCTTACTGGGGTCACATTGTGGTGCTTTGGGATGACATTTTGCTCTAACTTCAAATTTCAAAGTACTCATTTAAAATTTATTAATATTAATGGCTAATAATTTTGAAATGTCTTGAAGTATAAAAAAATCATAGGAATTAATGGTTAAGCCATGTATTCACAAGTTTAGGCAGAATTGCCCTTTATAATTATAATTTTGCAGTTTCATATCATTCAAAATCTTGGGAATGTATAGTTCCTCATGTGGTTTTATGCTTCTAATAGCACTTGGATTTCCTGGAACAAATTTAGAATGCTGATGGAGGACTCTTGTATAATATCAATTACGGGAGAATAGAGCATAATCAATTGAGAATCTCTGCCTTAGGGAAAGTTTTGCTCTACTAATACATTTATTATTACTTTATTAAATACAATTATGTAATGTTTACTTCAAGACAAAAGTTAGAAAATCAAGATATTTTAAAAATAATTTTAATGAATGTTATTCATGGATTGACCTAAACGTAATAATCTATGTACAGAGAAACTGTTATACTCCAAGAAATCTTGAACAATGACTGAATTACTAATAATGAAAAAGGATGCCAGTTTTTTTTAGGTTATGACAGACTTTATCACTTTAGCCAATTTTGCCAAAAAAAGAAATACATAACAAAAAACTGCTCTTTACAGTGTTTTGTTTTTTCATTTCAGAAATCACCAGTGCCCATTCTTGACCAGCTTCCTTGCCCACCCAGCGAGGCAGAGGTGAAGCGCACGTCAGTGAAGCAAATTACCAAAGCTGTGGCTGCTCCCGTGGTTGAAGGCACAAGTGTCACCCCTCGGCAGAGGCCTAAAGGAGGGCAGCCACTGACTGTGGGTGTTCTGCCACTACCCCCTCTTCCTGTGCCTTCCCAACAACAACTGCAGCAACAACAACATCACCCACAACAACCACCTCCGCCATCCCAACCAGTGCCCTTGGCGACCCCTCCCCGCAGATCTGGCATTGGCACACAGCACACAAATCACTTGCCTGCCCGACCTCCTGCTGCTGGATCATCTGTGAACGGAGCTATCGCACCACCTCCACTAGTCCCTCAACCGCACCCGGTAGAGCAACGGCAGCATTCCAACCGTGGGGCCTCCATACCACCACTGGGTGGGAACGCGGGTATCATTCCTCAGCCCATAGTGCCCACTCCAACGGAGACTCCTCTCGTCCCAGCAGTGGAGCCCGTCACTCCCAGGCAGCCAGTGTCAGCCGTCCCGTCGCCCCCGCCCACATTTCCCCCCACTCCCTCCTCTGCATCTTCCTCATCGGCCTCGTTTTTCCCTTCACCCGTCGTCCCAGCCAAAGTCGGGTTTGAAGCTGCCGGCATTGGTGGCCTTCCTCATCAACCCCATGTTCCAATTGTGGGCACGCCTACTGCTCCAGTTGGTCAGCCCACGACCACAGCCTCAGTCCCCGTGATAGCTTCAGCCCAGGGCCCTGCAGCTGGAAGTCAAAAGGTGGAATCCCGAGGAAAAGAAGCCCTTGAGGCACTCTTCCCTCCATCAGGTAATTCATGATGGAAATCACTGCCACGAGCAGTGCGTCTGTCTGTTTTAATTGCTCATCTTGCTCTTTTGCTTCTAAAATAGCTTTTGAGTTCTGTTGTGTCTATGTTGATCGCTAGCCTTGGCTACCATTTAAGGCAGCATCATTGGAAATGATAAAATGTTATTCAACTTCGGAAGAAATTTATACTCTTTTTTTCACCCTTTTTTAGCACCTGTGTCATGGTTAATCAGTCTCCTTCCTCTAGGTCATTCACCTTTCTCTTCTGTCCTTAGAATCAACTTTTTTTACAGCACTGCCCACATTTTGCATGCCCAAGATTTTCTCAAGACCTGGAAAACCTCATCCCAGTAGCTCTGACAAATAACTGGACAAACACAGCCTTTTGTGGTGCATATTTTGTCTTAATTGTGCTTTCATTACTTAAAAATTAAATTAATTGTGACAATGTCATTCTTCTTGGGAGAATATTCTTCATGTAGAACTTCAGTCTTACACTTTGCGTAGTTGCTTTTCATGATAATAATATTACATGTATGAATGTATTTTTTTATTTACCCTGTGCTCAGCTTTACACAATTCAAGAATAACTTCCTTCAACCAGCAAAATAGTAATCAAAAGCTATTAATAAAAATTCTGAAGAACATAATTTTTATGATAAAATTTGTCACTATGCAAAATGATAATGCCACAAATCAGCAATATGCATTGTCCAATCATAACACATAACAGTTGAAATGTGCCAAGTTCTGTCTTTTAAATTGAAAATAATATGGAAACTTAAGAATTCTATGAAGTCAATCTATTGACAGTAAAGTGTCCAAAGAGAAAAAGTAATGGTATTTTCTTCTTCATTAATTTAAATTTAATTAATTCAAAATGCACCTCCTTGTATCGCTCTTTATTCAGGGTTGCATAATATTTGGGCAAATACAGCAAAAAATATCTTTTTAGGTTATCCTGATCCATTTCGAGATGAAGCGGGAGCTGCTGTGGAGAAGGATATCTTCAAAGTTCCTGCCTTGCCCAGAGCTCCGGGTGCATGTCCTGTAAGGCCTGGAATGGCATCGACTCCCCATCATAAACTCGAGTCGGTGTCACAGCATTTCTCAGCGTCAACACCTCCTCCATCTCCGACACTTGTGATGCCAGGACTCAAGGGCCACCGTAGAAATATGAGCGACACTTCTGCTTTCAACAAGTGAGTGCGTCTGGGCTTCACGAAGCATGAATTTGTCAAGAATATCAAAGATGTATGTGGTATAAATAGTGAGTTATATAATGGATTCTTATTTACCTTTCAAAAATAATTGTATATGTTGAGAATAGGCGATGGCCTTTCTGGTTTCCTATGAAGGCTGATGGGTAATGTTATGCTTCAGATTGTAAATAAATATGCTTTGTTTAGAAGGACTTATTTCAGGGCCCTGGCAAGGATAATGGTCATTTTCAAGAGTAAGCATTCGTCATAGTGTGGGGGTTGCATTCCTTATTAATTAATATTTTTAGTGGAATTTATCAGCATAATGAGCTTTTTATGATGGGAAGGAATGATATTAATAACATGTTCTCAAATCCTTTTTTGCTTGGTGCAAATCATAATTAGGCTCATGGAAATACCTCCTCTAGCAATGAAATCACCAGTACTGCAGCACCAGGGTCCTAGAATGTTATTTTCTCCTATCTAATGAAGCTTTTCTTTGAAGTACAATGAGAAGATGTGTTCTTGATAATTTCCCTAAATGATAATGACCAAGATAAGTCATTTATAATCATGATAATATTTGATAATTTTTTATCCATTCATGATAATTCAAACAATTCTTGTTAAAACCACTTAAGTGAAAGACTTCTAGGTACACTTACAAATGGCTGTATCAACTAGGCAAGGTGATGTGCTGCCACATGGACAACATGTTGGTTTTTGTTTAGCTCGTTCAAGTACATTTCTTCAAACTTTATAGCAGTCTTTAAAAAATGTCCATCCCAATTATACTTAGCTCATGCTTTCAAGTATATGGAGGCAGGCATTGATCTGCTTTTTTACGTAATTAGTTCCTCCCAAGTATCATTATCCTTATGACTTGTACTGAAACATACCGAGTATTATGTTTGAAGGCAATGTGTAGTACTCCCTTTTGGTGTTGGCCCAAGCCTTTCACCATTTCACTGTCATTGATGTATTCAGCCTAATATTGTCCTGTACTTTCCAATGCCCAAATTTTGGGAAATGCTGAATGTTCTGTGGAAATAACATCCCTGTCCTGTCAGACTTTATTTTAATTGAAAATCCATTTTTCATTTAGGATGTAAGGACGTATGCATCTAGTCTAATGTGTGTAATTCTGCAACATTTTTGATCTCCTTATTTTTTGGTTCTATATCTTTCACAATATTTTAAACATATTTTTTTTGTTGATAGATGATATGATTTTTAATTTTTTTTAGGTAAATGTTAAATTAATCAAATTGATTTAAGTAATGCCTCATCTCATTAGATTCTGATATCAGTGATACATATCTGTATATGTACTTGCATGTGAAAGCAATCAGATGCTCATATTTTTCCTGTTTAGTTTTACCTGGTGGGGTGTGTTGTAAATATGCAGTTAAACATGGAAATAGTCATAATGGTTCTCTCTTAATTCAAGTTGGTACTTGAAGAATTACTTTTGTGGTGAGGTTGTATGTATTATAGAATTATTTTCATTTACTTGCCTCTATTTATGTTAATTTTTTTATTTCGCTTAGCATTTAGTATTGTATGTATTCTTGAAATTGCATTTTGGAAAATTTTTGGCTTTTGATTTTTATTTATCCAATCATTCAATTTTGGAATCAATTGCTAGTATTATGGTGCAATTTTCATCTCCCATTCATTGAAGCTCTATTGGCATTGTAGTAATTCTGTCAACATGAATCTTAGTTTCTATGACTGAATGGTACACATATCGCATTACCGGTTATGCTCAAGAGTTTGAGTTAAAGGCCTTAGTTTTTTGTTTGAATCCTTGAAATCAGTTGTAGCTAGAATTAAATATGTATTGATACTACACTAAAGTTTTTCCATTGTCCTTGTTATCATAGTTGACGTGGTTAAGAAGGTACTATGAACCGCAGTAGATCCCTGCTTTACGATGGGTTCACATTACAATGGATTCACTTTATGATCAGTGTGTAAATTAGTGCCAGTTTTGTGTGCTCTCTATAATTTCCCATTTCAATGATATTTTACACCCATAATTTAGCATTCGATGCTTTATTTGTATGCTGACAGCATTTTTTAATCATAATGACTATTACTTCTAAAAGATTAATTTAACAATGAGCTGTTTGCACAATTAAAGCTAATATTATGATGATTAGCTCTATCACCAATCAGCTCTAATGAGATAATACAACATTTCTAGCATAGTCTATATCAATCTTTGATGTTTTGCGTTCAGGCTTTCATTAGTAATTGTCGGGACATTTTGTTTACCAACTTGGAAAAATATTATCTCCTCTGTAAAATAGTAGCTCATGATTTGAGTGCAAAACCTACCAACATTGTGAAAGGATTCCATTTATTGCAAGGTGATGTATCACATCAATAGAACAAGCTGCATTAAATCATGGCATTTCAGGGGAATGAATAGGACATATTGTAATGGCTTATGTAAATTCGCATCAAGATTCATATTACTTATGGTTTCATGCCGAGATATGGAAAGAATCCTCATGGCTTTGCCATCGGGCATCGCTGATGTACTCAACCATTTTGTGAAGAAATAGCATTAGTTTTTGAGTGTTTTCCATGCATAGTGGAATTGTCAGCTAAGTTTGCACTGTGAACAATTTATATTCCAACTGTATTAACCATTGGATACCTAAAATTTCCAGAAGTTGGTGGTTTGTTTCAACTTTGTTTGAATCTCAGGGGCCTAGGTTGATGGAAATGATATCAAGCAGCTCATTGACGACCATAGGAAAGAGTGACCAAAAAGGAGCTCCAAAAATTTAAGAAAATGATTTCAGGGAGCAGTGGGAAGGAGGAGGATACTACTAGTGATGGAAATACTATGACATATAGGGACATTAAATATTACTTGTTGCTTAACCTTGTCCGGTAATATGATGGTTCACTTTATGAACAGTTCTGTTCAACAGATAAATATAGGAGGGGTCTGCTGCATTTGATCCTTGAATCTAACTAGTTGAATAACCGTGTAATTTAGCTTTATGCCTCAATTCTAAAAACCAAAAGACATTAATTCAACTATAAATGTGAGTTGATATTAACTTAAATGATTTGTCAATGTTAGTTATTTTGACTGATGATGTCCCTTGCGGCTTATGGCCTGTGTGGATCTTAATATTCATGTCTCTCACCAACTAGTCTTTATCTGTTATAATTGTTCATATTCAGTGTAGTCCGAAATATTTTAAGTTAAAATATTTTTGTCATATTTAATGAACAGAATGATGGCTACTTGCATTTTTCGGTGCACTGCTCAAATAGCTACTTGAGGGCACATTTACTTGCCATTCATTTCATACCATAAGCACTTCAATTAAGTATTGTTCATCAAATCAGATTTGGAGGACAGTTTAGGTGAACCCTTGTGAACTTAAGAAAAGAAATTCGGTACTGTAATGCCTGATTGTTGTATTATTTCCAGCAAAGGCTATTTCAGTGGTTGGAGATTCTTGGTTCTGTTTATTAGTAATGTTTTGTGAGTCATCCAAATAGTATAAAAGTTTACATTACGGTGAAGTCTTGACTTAAAATCTTGCCTTTTTAAATGTCTAACTTAGTTTTGTGTTACCCTTTAGCTGAAAAAATGCTGAAACTGTTATGCGCCTTTAATAAATAATCTACTGGCTCGTTACCAAACTAGTTTCCTTGTTTGTGCCTACCCACATCATTTCATACAATGTCAATCACATGCTCTCAATTGTGACATTGTGTTACAATCTGTGTTTAATTCAACACCATGAATAGATGACTCCATGTACCTGATCACAGTTGTATCTGCCATCATCTTAATACTAAGCATGTCTTTGTATTGGTTCCAGTTGGGGCAAAGATTACTGATATTAGTCGATCAATTTTGGAAATTCTAATCTTCCAATCATTTTTTCAGTTCCATTGAAATCAATTATGTAACATTTTAATTCCTATTTTGGTATTTTTAAGTGAGTAAGTAGCCAAAACTGTCTTGGCAGGTATCAACCCATTGTTAGATGGTCTTGATTTATTAGGCAGGTCAGATATGAGCATAACGTGAGGGTCGGCAGGCCACATGTTCAATGTAAATGATTTTTTTAAGGAATTACACATTGTGATTAATTTGTCTGGCATGAATTCATATTCAAACTAGATCCAGATGCAGTACATATATCCTTAGTGAAAACCCCTTGTCTCTCATGTTTCCACATTGGTCACTGGGGGTGGGATCATGGTACCTTCTTGTGGACTATTGTTATCCTAAATGCAAACTCCTATTGATGGGCTCTGCTCAAGTGTTATTTTCCTCAGAATTCTCAACATCAGTTAAAACTAATGACTTAAAGCTCCTATTTTTGAGAAGTGGTGCTTGTGTTCTTCTGCTGTTAGTGTAATTTCAACGATAGTTCCAAGTGCACTTGTTATAGAGAGCCATGATTGCATATCTGATTACTGCGTGCTCACTTGTAACTCATGTCCCAAATATCTTTGTCGGCTAGATTAAAAGACGTGGCTGGCTGCATTGTGGCCAACTGCTATGATTTCAGTGCCAGAGTACCAACTGCTCTGTATAGCAATGTGCAATCAAATGACTCCTAGTCTATCATAAGTCGATTGTACTTGTCTTCATAGTTAAATGGCATGCACATCTCCACATTACTGTTCATTCTTTTTTTTTTTAATTTTGATGTTGCTGTGCTTATTCTATATTTAATGCATTCGGGTCATAGGTGTTGCCATTGAATGTTCATAAATTTTTTGTTTTGTATACTGCCATATGTTTATTAATTAGGGATGGACCGATACCGATATGAAGTATCGGCCGATACTAATGGTATCGGTAGCATCGGTATCGTCAGTCATGTCAGTGTTTTTCAGATTTTTACCGCCAATTCGGCCAATTAAAAAGGTGTCCAATTCTACTGCTAGAGTTCTCTGGTACCGAATGCCATTACGTCAATGTAAGACAGAGTGCGTTTCTTTCGATCATCTTTCTTCACCAAACCTTTTCAGTGAATTAGTGTTTCGCCTGTGTAATAATGGTTGTTTCGGTAATCTGGTTTCTTAGTTGATTGAGCCAGCTTAAAATGTTTGTGGTAGAATATTGAGTTTGTATTATACCTAGAACGAAGTAGTATCGGTATCGATAATGGTATTGTGGGGAGGAGAATTGGTATCGGTATCGGTAATTTCTTGTATCAGTCCATCCCTATTATTAATAGTTGTGGTATTCCAGGTATTTTGCTGAAGTTTTTAAACGTACATATCATTCTTCCAATTAGCTGGTGATGTTATAGTAATTAATGGGATGTGTAGCGTTTAGATTTTTTATATGCTCTTCAAGCTTGCTGACATAAGATTCTTATTTTACATGTCAGGCTGAAAGTTGTGGCAAGTCTTCCAAAAAGATTGATATTTTACTGTAGATATTCAAGTACTTGAATTATTTTTTCCAGAGTTTTGTGTGTGCATAGTGGAGATATAATTCATGAAATGTGATTGCTACAGTTTAGGGTTGATTTTTTCTTCTGTTATGAGTTTATACTTAATGCCTCACTTGTGTTGCAAGAGAGACATGTTATCAAAAGTGGCCATTAAAGTTATTATTGCATAGTTTGTCATAAAATTTTCAGGTCGTGCCTCATTGATGAGATCCTTTCAATGTAAATGATAGCCATGGAGCGTATTAAGTTACATTCATGCTTTTTTCTTCGATTTCACATTTGTTTTATCTTAATACTTGGAGGATGCTGGTAATTTTTTTTTAGAGGAGTTATATGAAGTTTTTTTTAATCAATTATGATGTAAAAAACTTGTAGTCACCCATTAATTTACTCTAATGGGTAAAAGAAAACCTTTACATGAACCAGATGCTGAGGGCTGAAGAGAAGTAGCCTCAACAGTATTCTGAAATAATTATCTCTCACTTCTCTCTCTCACAATGAATCTCACATGACTATTGATGACATTTCTTCCTACTCATTTATAAAATTTTTAATATTGAAGGTGAAATAGCTTGATAGTCTGAATGATGAAGCACTTTTTCTGTTCTGCAAATTTCATGACATCTACAAAGCATTTCATAGCCACATGCGATAGGAGTGGGGCAACATGTTCTTCCTCATCATCACATTCGTCTTCATGCAGAATGCATCTGTCCCTAGTCTATACCTTTTCAATTATTTCATCTGGTCTAACATCATCGTAATAAGAGCATCCTTTTCGACATCCAGTCATTTGTCAAGTTCATTGCATGTAATGTTTAACAAAGGAATTTCTGGCATTGTTGAGCATTTCACTGATTCCGATATTTTGCCTGAAATGGCTTTCAGTTCTCTGTTATTTTCACCCGAGAAATTCTTTGAATCCTTCTTCGTTATCTAAGTGCCCATCTTCAAATATTGCTAGAGGCCATAATATATGCCATTTTTATCAGTGTGTGTAATTTTTCAGATGGTTAAACAGCATTAAATCCTCTCATGATGGCTATCAGTTATCACCCTGTCTTTGCAATTTTAAATTCTTTGTTTTCAACTTAAAGTGGCACCATCTTTAATGGTTTTTCTTAACTGTCAACATCACATAATGACAGTTGGGACCTGATCAAAACTATAATTGGAACCAAAATGAATGTTTTATGCCTCACAAGTATGAAATAATATAATGTCTTGGAACATGAAAAATAAGTCTTGAAAATTGCTTTTCAAGGTGTGTTGACTCAAAGTTTCTAGTAACCTGCTTGAATGAGGCTTTGCAGATCTTATTTGGTGTTCATTGCATAATTTTGCCCCTGAAATAAATATATGGGTGCTAATTTATATCCTCACTATATATATTTGCATTAGTATGTTTTACTTCTGTTAGTATGCCTTTGGTGAAGAAAAATTGAAATTTTAATGTAGAAAAGTCCTTTAATTATGTAATCTCTGGTATGTAGCAACCCTGGTATAGTTGCTGCTCAAGGACTCAATTATAAATCTGTGTGATGATGAATGGGATACCATTTTTGTTTAGCTCCACATCTGCCCTGGATTAGCCTTATTTATTTTTTTTATCTTATCTGTTTCCTATCTCATGCTCCGTGAGAAGAGATAATGCCACAGTTGGTTTTAAGGTGAACCTTGTCCTTAATAGTAAAAAAAACAAAGTTTCTTCTTTGTGTATCCCCTAAGTAATGTCCACACAGTGTTTCTGTCAAGTTTAGTTTTCTTATAAGTAGGTTATGCATATTTGTTGATAAACTCTAATTCTGCTGTTACATAAAATGGCTTGTGGGTAAGAGAGGAAAATGGTGTTCAGTGGCAAAACGAGTGAAGTTCTGTTTTTCAACCCATTGGCTTTTAATTTTTCCTGTTTCATTCCTTATTATTTATTCCTTTTAAGTATTTGTCTATGGTTGTAAGTTTTTTTATCCTGTTATTCATAATTAAGGAATTTCAAATTTTCTTTTTAATAAGTGAGATATGAGATGTACTATCAGGAAATGTGCCTAATTAATAGGAAAATATTTCATGAAAAAGTGATCATGACTGAACAGCAATGAGGAGTGTGAGTGAATTATGAGCATAATCGTGCCAAAATACTTAATATCTAAATACATCTGTGGATAAGTCCTATTTATGTTGGTCTAACATAGATTTATCTACCATTCTGTCCCTCTAATCGGTAGACTTCAGCATTATAATAATCTTTGTTCTCTAATTAAGCATGCTTTTTATGTCACGCTTGTCATGTTTTCAGCCTTATATAGATGTAGCTTTTGCATGCAATGTGCACGTGATTATTACGTAGTGTTTTTCTTAAGTTTTATTATGATCGCAGTATGCTTTCTGAGAAAATTTCTTGTTCATGGTATGAAATGACAACTTGTGAAACAACATTTGATCGCTAATAATTTTCCTGTGGTCCTTTGAAATATTTTTTTTTGCTTAAGTAGCATCTATTATTTTACTCTTTACTAGGAAGAGCATTGTAATGAAAGCAATGCTCTTAAATCCAGAGTTTCCTCGAGTGATGGTGATATGTAACAAAGAAAGAGGGAACCTTGATATTTATTATGACTAATTAATAGAGAAAAAGTATGCCACCGTGTAATCAATCAATTGACATAGCTTGGCTTACATTCCAATTAAAGACTATAGATATTGCAATTCTGATATACTGTTTTTCTCTTTGAGATTATTGACTACTTTGTATAAGTTTATGAAATACTAAATGTGGTTATGCTTTGTATTTGACTGTGATCTTTGATAAATAACTGGTAGATTGTCTTCTTTAGTGTGGTGCATAATTGTTGAGTTCATACTCGATGCTACCGATCTGTGATTTGACTTTGACAATACAGTTGAAAATATGCAGACTCTGCCTCTACCGTTTTTTAGGGGATTTTCAAAGGATAATGCCTAACCTGAGCATGTCAGTGGACAAGATTCTTGTGATTCTGTCACTGGGTATAATATTCTCATTATAAATGGAAGTCTCTTAGTGTATAGCATTTGACATAATAGCAGAAGTCTGCATAGAATGTGGGCCATTAACTAGAAAGTATCATATTGAATAATCATAAGCACAAGTTTTTCTTTGTATTGCTGGTGATGATGGATGGTTATACTGTATCTTAGAATGTCTTGAAATCAGGTCGTCTTAGGTTAAATATTGTGGTGACGTCCTTAGCTAAGTGCTTTATAAGCTAGCAATATTCATTCTTTGCAAGATGATTGGAGGCATTCTAAGGTCCTAGAGCTTTCCTTAAAGTAACTTCGAAAACCAAATTGTGTAATAATTAGGGAGTATTTTTGTAATAGTTTGGATATTGGATGATTTTAATCTTGTGTGACTTTTCATTGGTTTTTAAGTAAAAGTTAATACTCCTATGTAATTAAAATAAAAAATTATTTCAGTATTGTGAGGTGCTTACTTGGAAAGCATAATAATTGTAGTCCATGCCAACTACAGCATACAGGTAATATATTTTGGGATTTTTAAAAATTCATCATGATATTTATTTACTGATTTACTTTTCTGATGAAGTCAGTGCATTTTACTATTACAAACTTAAATTGACCTTGATCTCAGTGGCTACCATCTATTTGCTGAATACCAATGTGCTTCCATTTCTTGCAATTGTCATAATTAATGGTATGATTGTAGCAAGTAAAAATGTGTGTGTATATTAAAAACTCATATCAGTGAAAGTTGTAAATCACTGTGTGCATGCAGAATATTGTGAATTAGTTGTACTTATCAGCCTAAATTACTTGTGATGGCCATTCTGATGTATGTAAGTGATGATTCCTTGCAATGCAGATGGATGTGCCAGTGACATAGGAGATGCACTATTTAAACATCAGTCAAATTATAACAGAGCTAACAATTATATAAATATATATTATTTGAAAACATATTAAAGGTATGGTTGTAAATTAAATGTATATTTACTTGTAGGAGGGCTTATCAATATGGCATATATTTGTTGAAGAAGATTGTTTCTCAATATCATATCGTGGTTGTTAGAATTTATCTGCTAACAACGCAATATATATATAATCTCAGGTGAATAATCCAATGTCAGTATATGCTGCTTCAGAGTTGTGAAAAATAAAAGAGTAACTCGAAATGTCTTTTGTCTTTCAATTACTCCATAACATATGGTTGCATGAGAATGTTCTTTTCTCTTTTTTTTCCGCAAATCACAAGCAGTTAATGGTGAATCTAATCTGCAAATATCAGCATGCCAATTTGCTATGGGGCACTGAACTTCTCACGACTGTTTTTCTCTCTTTCTCTCTCACTAAATTCATGGTTTGGCTCCTTTTCTTTCCTAACTGTCTGACTTTGGTTTGGGTTGATTTTAGTTGGATTCAGTCATCCATGCTTTGCATTATGACTGTGTTAAATGCATTTTAATTTTAGTCAAAGAGCATCTTCCAATATGATTTGTGTCTTTGTTAACCTTAACTAAAGAGTTGACGGCTTGCAAATGGGACAACATTTTCTCAAAATGCAATACTCCAAGAAATTTTTGGCAGTGATGATATAAATTCCGAAGAAACAAATGGTAATGACTTAGGAATTTGAAATATGAATTTTATTTCATTATAATGAAACTATTAGAATGTTAGGTTTAGAAGTAGTGACACGATGTGTCAAAAATTTTAGCTGTGACATTTGACTGGGGAAACCTGTTTTTAGGGAAGTCTTCTAGTTAAATTCATTATGTTATTTGGTCAGTTTTATGCTGCTATATAGTTTTAAAATGTAGGCCTGTTTTCTTGTTATGCAGTACTTATCCGTTCATTATGCACTAAATATAAAAATATTTGGTGGATGAAGTTTTTTGATGAGCTTAAACTGATGTTGACCAGCCTCTAATCTTAAAAATATAGTCTAAAAAGGAAACATTGACAAAACCTCATCCACCTAGTTAGGTAATTAGTGAAATTTTTCACATCACATTTTAGCAAAAAAATATAATTTTCATGATGTGTATTGTAGTGGCTGCTTTTAATTTGGGAAAGGGAAGAACAAACCCTTTTCAATATTTATTTTTCCATGTGATTTCCCTTGGCCTTATTCTTTTTTAGTGTTTCAGGATAGTGAATTCTTCGGCAATGGAGTTAACTGCTGGCTTTCTGGTAGTCTTTCCATTTCGTCAGACTGCATATACCATTAATATGGCAGCTATAATGTGGTCTAGTGATCACTATTTAAGGAAGAGTAGTGCTTTTTTGTTTTGAATAGAATGTTGGTAACATGGTTGTGTTACTTGCTAGCAAATGCAATGGGTGGTAAAAATATTTTCAATGGTTATATTTTAAATTGAGAATCGAATTGTCTTTCTGTGTGCACTACAAAAAATCAATCTGCTTCATTGGGTGGAGGCTCATCAACATCTTTTGAATTGGTTTTAGTGATTGTGTTTTATATTTTTTACTTACCAGAATTGAGGCTTTTTATGTGCAATGCAAGAATTTCCAGTGAAATCATTAAGTTGCAATTAAGTGATATAGAAATTGGTGCTCCAACTCTAACCTCTATAAAGTAACACAATTAGTGATTATTTTTGAAGAGACAGGAATAAAATACTGGGAATGCAAGCACTCAAGTAGTAAAATGGAGTTTAGAGTTTTTGGCACTTGCTATGTGAGAAATTCACTTATTGGAAGGTAGTTCACTTGTCCAAATTTAAATAGTATTTGTGAACACTTTCTACATGCCATGTCTTGAATGTCATTTTCTGTGATTAAAAAAATACAGTTATTTTGCCGTGTGAACATTTAACTATTTTGATCAGGCTAATCTCCGTGTGAGAATCAGAACAAGTGGAATTGAACTGCTTGATATTTTTGGCATTTTTGATGATTGCTTGGTATCTGAATTATCTTATCCATATGAAACCAATCTTAATATTAATGTAAAAATAGAATTGGCTGGATATTGATCCTTGAATTATTAAAACATTTTGATTGAAAATATCGTAGATGATTAGAAAATCCTTAGCATGTGTAGAGAAATCGCTATTAATGTTGTTTACTGACAAAATAGGCAGTCACCCTATACAGAAGTTTATTTATAATGTCTCTTAATAGGTCTTTTGGAGGAACATATGCGGTGAGTCTGTGCTGTGGCTCATAAAACAATTTGTCCTTTTGTCATAGAACTTAATGGTTTCCACATAACATGCTGTTGCTTTTTAGTAAGTCTAATGCCTATCTTATGAAGGTTATGTCAACATTATATCTCTTTTTGACTTCTATTGATAGGATTTGCTAATTCAGTGTTACTTTATTTTCTTTTATTCATTCTTCTGAAAATTATCACATCAAGTTCAACTAGTCATGCAGCATGCTTTAGCCCAATAATTGCTTTTTACTCATGTTTTATGTGAAGGAATATTTTTAATTCTGTTTAAAGTAAATTCAGAATTTTTCAAGTTAAATTTGTTTAAAAACGGTGAAATGAGGCAAAAGTGATGTAATAGGAAGAAATTTGTAATGAGTTGCTGAATAATTTGATTCAAACTTAGACGTGAAGATTCTTAAGTGTGTTAATGAGCTTTTGGCTTGTACAGTAATTAAGATTTTGTTTAATGCTGTGGTGTACTGCTGTAATTCCCCAGTAATTAATATGTTATAATTTTATGCTATACATACCAAAAACTGAAATTTCAATGCTTAAGTAAGAAGCAGTTGGATCTTATCATGTGGAAGTCTTATCATCCATTTATTCCTGCATTATGACTTAATGCAAATGAGCCACGGTTTTTCATAGTGCTGTTTTCTGGAGTGATTTGCTCTGAGAGATTTAAACATTTCTGTATGGTTTATAGTTAATTATGTATGAATTCATGGAAAATCTTTACTCGGGCCTGACTAGTTTTTATATTAGGTTCTTAATACATAGGCCTAGGCTATTATTTGTGCTGAGGTTAGACGGTATTCCTCTGTAAAGTGTTTTTAGCATCAATGTATGATATATGGCTGCACATTTCAGAATTCTTTGAAATACATATCTCATCACCCTCAGAATCACTTCTGGTGTTGATTATTAATGGCCAAGGCTTCTATTTTTGGTATGATTGGAAGATATTTACTTCCCAGATACAGTCCAGCATTGCTGTGTGGTTTGTAGCTACTTAATGTATGAATTCCTTATTTTTCTCTGCTTTCTTTATGTGCAGGGTGTTTGCTAGTGAAACATGCCAATTCTTGGCTCCATATGAAGCCTCGGTTAAGTCTCGGTCTGGATCCAGCAGCCCACCGGCCAGCATGGGAGGGGGCTCCCAGAGTGGCAATGGCAGCAACAGCAACCTCGTGTCAAGCTCCACACTTGCGCAGGGATCAAAGAGAGGGAGCGGCCCTATAGATGCCTCCGTTGCTGTGGATTGTAGCTCTCTCAGGCATCATGTCGGTGTGTCGGCCTCTCATGTGAGTAGTTGTGACAAATTTTCTGGGTAGTACATGCTAGCCGTGGCACTACCTTATGAAGTCATTTGAAAAGTAAAACCTTAATGTTTGAAATGTGGCCTTAACTGTTTTGACAGTGGTATTGTGTCCACAATTTGACTATTTCATGACAATTTTAATTCAAGCGCACAGTACTGCTTTAAGTACACGAAAGTCCACTGGTAGAAGGATGCCTTGGTAGCTTAGTTGGATAAATGTTATTATTAATTGGAAAAACCTACTGGTTAATGTTGTTTAAATGAAATAGAGTAAAAAGCATCTTTGTTTTTGCTGGTGCAGGTCCCCATGTCATTACAAAATATCTTCCTTCATCTCAGCAAATGTTCAACCTTTCTTCATCATGTTCATAGAGCCTTTACCTTTGGTTTTCTTTTCCTGCTTCCCCCACATTCTCCACTCTATCACCAGCTTCAGCATTCCTTTGCCCCTCATTACCTGTTCTAACCACCTACTCTGCCTTCTCCTAAAATTCGCTGCAAGTTTCCTCTCCCTATGGATAATACAAACTTACCAAGTATTGAGCCGTAAGGAAAAATTTTGTAGCTCATTTATTATTAGAATTTATAAGAACTGTTTTATCTGTTGCTGTCCTGGCAATTTGTATTGCATTACTCATTCAGTCAAGATTTTTATTCAAGAAAACTAGTATCCTAAAATGTTCATGATCTATTAAAAAGTAAAAATTTTACGAAATTCCACAGAGAAAAAAATCATCCGCCTTGACCAGGATTCGAACCCGGATCCCTCGATTCCCAGCCAAGTGCTTTAGCCAGTTAAGCTACCGAGGTGTCCTCTTCCCCTATGGACTCTGTGGAATTTTGCACATTTGTGCATTGCGGGTGACTCCGTAAAAGTGGAACTCCATGGCTAGTCCCGGGTAACTTAAAATTTGTCAAATAGAGTGATGCCTCTCTTTGTTCAAAGTACGATCTTTCCTCGTGGGCAGTGGCGCCAAGCGCTCAGTAGCGACTGATTGTTACATTGTGTGTCCGGCAGTCGAGAACATCTGGTCCCGTAAAGGTCACAAAAATCCATTGGGGAAGAGGATGCCTCAGTAGCTTAACTGGCTAAAGCACTCGGCTGGAAATCGAGGGATCAAGGCAGATGATTTTTTCTCTGCGGAATTTCGCACATTTGTGCATTGCGGGTGACGCTGTAAAAGTGGAACTCCGTGGCTAATCCCGGATAGCTTAAAATTTGTAAAAATTTTAGTTTTAATAAGAGACTGAACAAATTTTTAATGCACCTTCAAGTACTGTTGAGTTTTGAATCAGATCACAGATGAGAGGCAGTGAAATAAAGAATTCTTTCCAAAAGATGTAACGTTGAATAATTAACCACAGATTGAACCATGTTAATACTATTGCAAGGTGAAAATTTTGCATGTAAATTTCAGGCATTTTAGTAAGGGACCAGCCCATAGTGAGATAGCCGGGTAGTTCACCCAACGTGACCACTCCACTTCCTAAAGAACCATTTATAGTAAAGGTCAACCTTGAGCCAGCTTACCTCCATGAATAGTCCTCCCTCTCAGTCACACATCCCGTAAGACCTTGATGACTATTTTCCACCCCTCCCCTGCTATGATTACTTCCTAAAGATCTCCCGTCTCGTATCCCCCTCCTCCTATCCATCTTCCATTACTATCTAAACCTTTGCAATACCTTCTTTACCTGTCATTGAGCACCTGAAGATGATGCCAGGCATTAAAATTGTGCAATAAATTATTGACCCGTGAATTGACCAGTGGAGTGTAAATGTTATTTTTACTAATCAGCATGGAACTCCACAAAGTTGAACAGTTTTATTTCATTGAGTAAAGTCATTAGCTAATTGCAAAACTACCCCAGATTTTACAAAATGACGCTTTGTGTATGTTTTCTAAATGGAAGAAGATAATGTATAGGAATGGAAAAGTTATTATCCATAAACTATGCTGGTACCAAGCAGGCATCATCAATTATGTGTACTCTGTCTTCAACTTAGCTTCACGACAAGTGCAGACTGGATTATTTTGGCACGGTAATCAGATTCTCTCATAATAGTAATATCAAAGAATTAAGCAATGATTCATTCATGAACAACAAGTTGCAAGTGTGTGTGTGAGTGCAAGTGTGCACTCGATGCAATGGAATGTCCTCACGGTTCATCCTGTACATTTAAAATTTACATTTGTTGTAATTAGTTCGTCAACTTGCCAAAGATAGCACCAGTCAACATTGGATTGTATTGGATTTTTGGGAGGTGACTGACAGCTTAGGTCATTTGCACTATAGGTATAGGGAAGGGAGGAAGGGTGGATAGAAACCCAGCATCAGCATTAGCCTGCTCATAATGAAAGGCGCCAAGGAACCACAGCTTAACGTCTTATCTGACAGATGGAGTACTATACTTGAAGTGCCATCCACAAGACACTCAAGTAGGGATCGGGTTTCCTCTGAAAAACATCCTCCTCCTCAGGGATTTGAACCCTGGCCGCCCGTATGGTTAGCTGGTACTCTAGCCTCCACACCAATCCGATCCCCCACAGCCAATGTGTGGCATGATATTCGAGGTATTCGAATTTCTTCCCTAGTTATATTTGTTCGATATTTGAGATGACAAATAATTTCCAGTATTATAGGTATTCAAGTATTCACGGATATTATTCACCCATCTTTTGTTGATACCGTGAAAAGATAACTGCAAGCCTGATAATTTCATGAAAATTTAAAATTTAACATGAAAATTTAAAGGGGCAATTTTCATTCTTATCCAGGGAGAACTTTCATCCTCTGGAACACCTGGAGCTCGATCGCTATCAGCAGACATAGCTGACTGGAATCCATTTGAGGATGGCACTCCTTTTAGTTTGATGACTGAAGATCATATATTTGGAGCTGAATTTGATAAAATACGTCGAGGATCTCAAAGTAGTAAGTATTTCCCTCTGTGGAGTTTGTTTGGCTATGATCTTTGTGGAAATACATATGCTAATCTGTATAATGAAGAATATTTAGTGTATTTTTATTTCTTGTTTGCTGCAGAAATGTAATTGATATGTGGGAGGAATGAGAGTTTTTGTCATATTTATGGTTTAATAAAGTCAAGGGAATTATGTGAGCAGTTGAGACCATTGTTTGAATTAGTGGGCTATCTGCTGCATTTGGTATGTTCTTGAGCTGTGATTTCTGCTTGGTTAGGTTTTTTCCACCCTGGGCATGTGCTAAATTTAACAAGTTAAATGCAGGAGAAGGCTCCATTGTCTTAACTTCTCTATTAAAGTAGTTTGAGCAAAATATCATTTCACCTAGAAATGAGTGAATTTGGTCTTAAGTTAAAGAAAAATATCTTACTCCTCCAAAGCTACTAAAATATCAGCCCTTCACCATATTACTTTCCGAGATTTTTATAGAAAAATATGAGCCATTTTACATGGGAAATGGTACATGTAGGCACTACAGAGACATTATTTAAAAGATGAAGAATTTCTAACTCCTAGGTCTCATAAAAAAGTTAACAGTGTATAGTTTGAATGTTTTCTTCACTATTTTTTTAAATTGATCATATTGCATCCACAATAAATTTTTCGTTATCTCAAAAAACCTTCCGTTCCAAAGGAGTCTTGACATACTGTGTGAGGAAAATCAGTCAACTTAAAGACTTATATAGATATTTTTATTTAGTTACTTAGGATTTCAGTTATGCAAAAGTATATTACTGGACCATTAATGATGTGATATTTAGTCCATGCTTCCCACGGCTGCTGAAATTAAAATGAATAATTTGAATATGATCTCCACCATGACTAGGGAACTATCTCGCTCAAACTACCTTAACTGCATCATTATATTGTCCTTATTGTAAAAGATATTTCTCATTTAGATTTGGGAAATTTGGGCTTGATTGAAAAGGGTGAGTTTATGGATAATAGATTTTTTCAAGTTTACTTTCTGCTGTTTTATACTGTCTTTATCCAAACATAAGCAGATCCCAAATTATATCCAACCCATTATAAATTTCCCTCAGCTTATGGAAAAAAAATGAAATTTTAAGCTGGTGGATCATTATTACAGCATCATATTTACTTAAGAATTGAAAATACAACCAATTAATACATAGTGTGAAAGTTAGAAGATAACTGACAATGTCATGAGTGGTGGATTTGATCTTATATTTAAGCTTGTTATGCCTAAATTGTTATATATAGGTGCATCTTTTCTCTTTCCTTGCTGAAATACTCTGCAAATTTTGGACAACGTATTACTTATTTATTTCAGGTATATCAAATGTAAAAAGCCGGGAGAGCTTGGTAATGACGTATTCTGACCTCAATGAGGACCCTTTTAGCTCTGCTCCATTTAGCTTACCAGGTAAGCATTGTGCAATTACCATCATGAATAATTTTAGGATTTTAAAATATTAGTCTTGCATTTTGACCTCATGTAATTATTGTACATTTTTACTTCACTTCATTTAATTACTCCATCTATTACTGTAATAATATTATCTAATAATATGTGTGAGTTACAATTACAATTAACATTTTCAGCCTCTAAGCAAACCTCTAAAGAGAAGCAGGCGACCAAGAAGACTGCCAGTCAAGGGGCTTTAAGTGGAGGAGGTAAACACTAGTTTTACTCAATTATCATTTTGTTTTGCCGTAAAAGGCATATTCAAAGTAGTGTAGTGGTTATTAAATTCTTCAGCATTACATTTTTATCACAAGTAATAATAGTGCAGTTTGAAGATCTTCTCTTGCAGAGCAATAGTGAGAGAATCGTTAAGTATAGTTATCATCAGGTAATATGCAGGAAATTAGCACCTAGTAGTAAAAATGTCAGTTTAATGCAAGGAATTGTGTTTTTGACCCATCTAAGTCTTCCATCTTTAGTGACATAATAGACCAAATTTATTTAGTCTGCTATTTCTGACAATCATAAAAGATGTATTAGTGGTAATGATACGTTAGTAATGATTGGTCATGATTCCCAAACATCTCATCGCCAATAGGAGAGCGGCCTAATGATGGATATAATAGACCTTTCGTAGTTTATATGTTGGTGAGCAAGATATGTTTATGTGTAAAGGACATGAGTATTTTGTTCATGAAGCTACGCCTTACCTTTCGGTTCTGACAAATTAAATTTTAGATGAAAATGCCCAGTGTCAAGAGTCAGTTGTGCTAAATAATAATTGCCTGATAAACTCGTAATTCCTATCATATTACTGGTGATCTTTTGTTATTTGAATAGTTAAAGCATAAAGTTGCTTAAATACTTTGCTTTGACATAATCTGTATAAATACAGTAATATCTGGTTATAATGTGGGTCCAAAACAATGGTATTCTGAGACACATTGTAACCAATTTTACTGTATTTGAATGTGGTATTCATTGCAAGATAGCCAGTATTATTGTTGAATTTATTTCTTTAATGCTGCATTAGTAACCCTTGAACTTTTCCATATTTTTGTTGATGCGATCTCGGTGGATGATAACTTAAAATACTTTCGAGAGCTTGACAAATCTGTCTAGTCCACTGTCTTATTTAAACTTGTTTCTTGATGCTATTACATGCAAACTGTCATCTTCATAGGCTGTTGTCACTGCATCATTACTCTGCATTCTACTCTCATGTTGTCATTTCTTATCCTATCATGGAGGTTAGCATGTTGTATTTCATGGTATTAATTTGAATTACACACTTGCCCATCCAATTTAAACCTTATAGCTGAGATACCATAATTCTTGCAAATACTTATGCTTAGTTCTTGATGGTGTCTCACTGCTAAATATTGAATGTTCTCGATTCACTTCATGCAACCATGGGAGCTGCTCATAAGTGTGTGGTGGGGGTGTTTTAGGTTACCAGTCATAAGTAAGGAAAATAATCGGGAAAAGGAATTAGCTGAGAGAAAAGAAGATAGTAAAATGTATATTTACAAGGTTGTCTTAGTATCCTACTCTGATTATGTTGTAATGTCGAGTGGTGTGTGGGTTGATTGGATTATGCTGTGTATCTCTCTTATTTTGTTGCTTCTATAAGACTTTGAGGTGCAGTGCAGGGTTGTAACTCAGGGGATCAGTATTTTTCTAGAAATTGTAGCCTTGGGTGCAACTCTTCTGTCTCTTGTAGCTTCCAACGAAGTCCTTCTATCGTTCCATCACCCTGTACGAGTTTTAAATGAAGTGTGCGGAATTCATTTGTTTGTATTTAGTTAATTGTTTGCATTAAATCTTTTTATGTTGAGTCCCAGGTACTACGTGCATACATGGCGTATTACATATATTTTTATTAGGGATGGACCGATACCAGAAATTACCGATACAGAATCCGATACCACTTCTCCCCCCGATACCATTATCGATACCGATACTTCTTTGTTCTAGGTATAATACAAACTCAATATTCCACCTCAAACATTTTAAGTTGGCTCAGTCAACTAAGAAACCAGATTACCAAAACAACCATTATTACATAGGCGAAACAGTAAATTCACTGGAAAAGTTTGGTGAAGAAAGGTGATCGAAAGAAACGCACTCTGTCTTACATTGAGCTGATGGTATTTGGATTCGGATGGATGGGAATCAGTACCAGAGCACTCCACTCTAGTGGTAGAATTTGACACCTCGTTTAATTGGCGGATGTGGCAGTAAAAATCTGAAAAACACTGACATGACTGACGATACCGATGCTACCGATACCATTAGTATCGGCCAATGCTCCATATCGGTATCGGTCCATCCCTAATTTTTATAAATATTTGGATACTTCTTGATATTTATCCATGAGTAATTTCATGGTCTGCATACTCTGCCATCTTGCAAAAGTGAAACCTATTATGCTGTATGAAAATTTCATATTGATTAATATATTGAGATAACTGATTTTTTTAAAAATAACTTTACTAAAGTACATATTTTTTACATGATTCCTTAGACTGTTTGTTGCACACTGCTTGAGTGTTTCGATACTTGAAATCTATGGGATCCACATTAACGAGTTATAAGTGTACCTGCTGCATATTTTCATTGAAGGTTGAATTATCATGCTTTGCGATTAAAATATGAATTTTGAGTACTTGTTGCACTCAACTCCGAAAAAATTATGTGAAACAACATTAAAAAACCCATTAATGAGGCTTCATTAGACAAATAAATACCCTGATGAAATACTCTGTCCACCCACGTAGTTTTTCTCCTAAATGGGGAGCTCACCTGTAAATGTGCTCTGACGCCAATCATGAATTGGAGAGAGCACGTCAGTATGCACTTGATAATAGATTGCCACAGGGTGGCGATCGTTGGGGAAAACCTGGAATTGTCAGGGAATTTTGAATTTATGGAAAAGTCAGGGAATTCTCATATCAGTGAGGGAGAAACTGGAATAGGAATCCTCATTATTTTTCTACCATTACGTTTATCCGCCAGCCTTTCCCACCCTTTATTTCACCAACTAAAACTAACGTCCGTCGCTGACGTGCATGGAGAAAGCGCCCATCAATTCGTGGAGTATTCAGTTGTGAATCTTAGTTATTTAGTTGTGAATCAGACGTACAATGTACCCCTTTTGTATATGCTTATTGCGATATTCGCTAGTTGTGTTAAAAATCATGATCACAATGTATTATGCTCATCACAAGGAATCCGAGGCTATGTTGTTCTGAAAATTTTACCTTGCGTTTTGTTTTAACTTCCGAAACTAAGGTTGAGAAGTAGCTGGAGCACACTCAGTAAATACATGCTTGCAGTTCTAAAAATAGGAGACTGATTAAAAAATTTAGAAAATTCAAAGCTGCCGTAGAACATTTAATTTAGCAGTAAAAAATTTCAACAATAGGTGACCTTTTGGTGATCGGTCAGGGAAATTGGTTAATCCATCAGGGAAAAGTCAGGGAAAGGTCAGAGAATTTGACATTTGGATATCAGTAGCCACCCTGATAAAGATTTTTCTCTTCTTGGGAAATGTGTCAATGGAAGCAGCTTCTTTTGGTCCCTCTTCTACATATTCCAGCCACCTATTGTGATTTTTAAAAATTCAGTATTTACTCCCCCGCCAAGGAAGGACTATTGAAACAATTTTGCACAAAAGGCAAGAACTGTGGGTGGAAACAGAAATGAGCCAACTAACGGTAACAAAATCATTCATGATAAGTATTTCTTAACCCTCACAGTGCAATGGGTCTATATATCACTTTTACATCTAGGACGAAAAGTGCTGGCCGGTGTATTGGCTAATACCATTGCTCAGTGTTATTACACTTCAGTAATTACATTTATTTTTCAAGTGATGTAAAAGAGTAGTATCATTATTAACTAATTGAAGTTAAATAATATTTTTTAAAAACTTCATATGAATATCTGAATCAAATTTTCAATGTGGAAAATAAATTGTATATGACCAACAGATCCTTAGGGGGCTCATGATTTGCAATGGAGAACCTTTGTTGAAATGTTGTTCGTTATATATGTTTTCTGCATCTTATGCTTTTTGGTCCTCCTTATAACTGCATTCCACCCCTGAAAAATCTTAAATTTCATTGGCAGCCTTTCTGTTTGCCTATAAGATCTCTATAACACTTGGTAATGTTACCAGTAACATAGCTGTGCATTTTATGCAAATGACTTTAAGCCTTATGATTTAACACTGTTCTTGTCGGATGTATCTAGAAGTTGGTGCTCTCCATCTCTTAAAGTTCACATTAGCAACTTGGGAAAGATATTTGTTGAGTTTCATACAAGGGTTTGATATGCTGAGATTCATGAGGTAAACCACTGTACACGACACTCAGAATTTTTTTATTAATTCTGGAAAACCTGGAAAAGTCATTTAATTGAAAAAATTGAATCCGGTGGATGCCATGGAATATGAAACCACACATCTTAATAACCATCAAACATACCTCCTTGAAATGAACTGCATGACGAAGATTGCTCATTTTTATGTGCTGTGATTATGTCAGTGTCAAAAATTAACATTTTTATCGGGATTAAGTTAATCAAAGTCATTTTGTTGGCACCTTGGAAAGTCAGGAAAATTATACGTAAAATGTCCTACAATAATGGTGGCATCTCTTTGAGCTCTAGTAAGTTTTTTTTGTTAACAGGAAAGTAAAATGCTGAACATTTTGGCCTATATTCCTTCATACATTTATCCTCTGGCTTGTTTTTTTAATTTTTCATTTCCTAGCTTTAATGTCCACTGAAATCAAATCCCTGGTGCTATTTATATCTAGTTTTGTATACAAGCCAAACATAAACTTAACCTGGAAATTGTATGAATTGAGTGTTTTTATTTCCCTGATGCTTCATTGTCCACAGAAAAATTTTAAAGTTTCAAATTTTAAGTGATTCCTTATCAGTCTTTTTCAAATTTTTCTTTTCTGATCGTGATCAATAGTGTTCACAGAGCACTGTGGAATGATAATTAATGCCAGGCTATAAAATATTTAAAAATATAAAATTTGTCGATTTTGGGTGGCTTAGTTTTGGTTTTCTCATTCATTATTCCATTTAAGAATGGAGTTGTATGAGAATTTAGTTCAATAACTAAGAATATATCTCCTAATTATCATAATCTGGGCATTTTTAAGAATCTTTTACTTTCCTTAACTGCTAAAACTATTGGCTGGTCTGGGAATTTGCTATTGCTTTGCAGAAGTCTTGTGGAATAATTTCCCCCATAAGGGATTTCATGCTGTAATGCTATATGGGGTGTGTTTGATGCAAATGAGCTAAAATAATAAAAGCAAAAATCTTGGTGACGGGGTTGCTTTGCTTTTAATAGTTTTGTTCATTAGCCTTATTGGTAAGTTGTTCAGGATGAGTGGTATATAACTATTGCTTAAGGGTGCTTATGGCTGTGTTCCAATTCCCAATTTTCCTCCTCGTTATATCTCTTGTACTACAGCTAGCATGAGTTGGGTCTATATTTGCTGAGAGGAATTGGCAACTAGAGCTTGTGTGTATATATGGTTGAAGAAAATGACAAGCAAAAGAATGACAGAGGCCATCATCTTTGAGGCTTGAGTTAATATCTTTAAAGTGGCTATTCAGAGAACTAAAGGGAAATTTATTGGGCAAGCATAGATTATGTTAACCTAATGCAAACTCAAGTATAATATGCTATTTATGAGCAATTCAAATTCCCCCCGGTTCATCATTTGTTGCTCTTGCCATATCAGATGCCAGTATGAATCAATATTGGTACTGCTTTTTGGGAGGGTTTGCCTCATAAGTATCCTCTTGTGGCCATTGACTGAGATCATGATGTCACTTCCTGAATTTGAGGGAAAATAAATGCTGCTAGTCTGCCTGAGCGTGAATTGGAACACAGCTGATATGTTTGCATGTTTGGGCTCTTTTAATCTGACTCACTTTATCTCCCTTGTTCCAGAGTGTGGTCAACAAAGAAAGAGTAGTCTGAAGGATTAAAAATGAAATGAGAACTTTTATTTCTCACCTCCACCCTGGGTTCTTTGCTTGCATTCTCCCTGAACTGTCTCAGCCAGTCGATTAGACTATGCTCCTCTCTCTGCCCTTCCCATGCTCTTCATAAGTGACTGTAAATTTTCGTACTTTTAATTGCCTTTTGTAATTAGGTGTAGGTGAGCTATGCTTAATTGCTTAATTGTTTAGATGTGGTGATAATTTGGATTGTTTCTTGTTTGTAAACATTATCCTCTTGGTACTGAACATAGTGCTGTCTGGTTTGAGGAGTAGGCACACTATTTTAAACTAAATATTTTGTCATATAGTGTGCAATTACACTTTAAGTTGAAAGGTCAATGCATAGAAATGTGTGGTATGAATGCACAGGTCAGAAAATAAAGCCTTCAGCTCTAGAAAGATATTAATCATGAATGATATTATGTAGTTTCATTTTTGTCTGGGCAATCATAGTTCTAGTCGAGCTTGATGGTATCAGATACAATATAGAGATTTCTAATCATGACGAGCCTTGCAATAATTGGCACCAATGCTTCCCATGTCAATGGTGCTACATCATTAGATGGACAATATTCCTTTCAGGAAGGTGGGACAAGCTTTATTGTGCATTCCTGGGGAAACTCAAGGTCTTACAGTAATTGGCACAAACACTATTTGATCAATTTGTGTTCAAGATCATGACCTAGACCATTGCAATTGAAAACAAATACATAATACTAATTTGGTGTTTGCTCTTTTTATTTTCAATTGTGAAATTAATTTGCTATTATAGTGTGCTGATTATTTTTAACTGCTGTACATTGTGGTTAGCTGCTGAAAAAAGCCATTATGATTGGGAGTACATTGGGTAGGCTACAAAGGAATTAATCTGTGCTTGCTTACTGCATTTTCTTTACTTGTTCAATTCAGGTACACATGTTTTGCATTGGTTTTGCTCATATTCTACAAAATTTTGCATTTTGTTGAAATGTTCTACTCAAAGACCCTTTGCTCATTTCATCATTATATGCATATGTTTTGGAACGAAATTAAGACAGGATGTTTTGTTGTCTGAATCTACTTTTGTTTGCTCCTTTTTCAGTCATTCATGATGATTTAAACTTAATCCCAGTTATCAATGACAGACAGTGGTTTGCTTGTTGATTTAACTGCTAACAATTATCAGTGGTACGAATTGAAGGTATTTACCTTTGAGACAATATGGTTTTAAAGGTGGATTTTGATCATTTAATCCAGCTAGTTGTTGTTTGGAAATTTTGGGAAAGTATTTTGTACTTGAAATTAAAGATTATGAATATTTTCTACAATAGTGATCATTACTTTATATTTGTTAAATTGTTGAGCATATTTTAATGCCAATTTTATACCCTTTTCTGCTATTTATTGATCCCTATTTGTTTTCAGTTAAGATAAGTTTATTTTGTTGGTCTTATCAAGTGCCATATTTTCCAGCGTCTGAGACAATAGGCTTTCAATGTGCACTGTACTTTTGGCATTGCATTTTGGAAAAGTAAATAACCCTTTGATATTGTTAACATTGAAACTGAAACTTTACCAAAGAATAGAATCGAATGTGGCAATATTATCATATGGTATGCCATCCTGCTTTTTTACCCTAGCACCTATTAATATTCTTGTCACATTGATTTCAATACATTATCTCCTAAAAAACTATTGCTGATGTGTTTTAGCTCTCTGCTCTAATTGCTGATAATTTCTAGACACTTTTTCTATTGATGTATCCACTGAAACTTTGTGAAAACACCTATGGAAAGCTTTTGGAATTCAGTCAACCCTTCCTGCATCACCAAAAGCTCATTACCAACTGTATTTAGGCTGTCTAACCTTGGCAATGATCCTTTTTGAATTGTTTGATTTTTTTTGTAGATTTATTCACAATGTCTCATTAGCTGGAAAATATGGTATTTCAAGAATGCAATAAGTGGCCTAAATAGGTCTCATATCATATTGAAAAGAAATTCATTGCTCTGAAATATGAGGCTTTCTGTCTCAAAATAAATTTGTTTTTATTTTTTATTATTTTTTTAAAGGCAGGGAATAATTGTTTACAGTATTTCTCTCTTTCAAGAAAATGTTGCTCAATACTAATTTACTATTAATCTTTTATTTTATTGTTGCTTTATTTCATTGTTGCATTATTTGTTTAGTTTTGATATTTTATTTCCTCCAGGAGGGCCTGCATATCAGAATATGAGTACGTACTATATTCGGAAAATGAATTATTGATGGTTTGTAAGTGACTTATGAACAATTTATTATTGTAGACAGAGAAATGTGATTACATGCTGCAGAATGCAGTGTGAGATGTTGAAGTGGTTGGCCTAGATGTACTTCTCACTATTATCACTTGAGCATGAATGCTGTTTTTAATTTTAGTCAAATTGTGATATATGTGAAATGCTTTTTGTCTGCCCATTATTATTGAATATGTCCTAGGCATTTCTCATAATTTTTTTATTATTCCCCAAGTGAGTGTTCAGTTTTCTCCCTCAAAAGTAGTAATCCAATTCCTTGTTGGGTAGTCAGGTGATAATGCACTGCCTTTCCTGTTATTCTGTAATGGAAGGTAAGAGAACAAAGTGCAATGGACTGAATGTATGTAGTAATTGTTTGTTTAATGTTGTCATGGCCCCCACAACTTTGGAAAAGGGAGAACAACTACTATATATCATTTTCTGTGTTGTTGCTCTAATCAATTTAACTTAATAGATTTTCCTAAAGTATATTATGCTGGCCTAAATTTTGTTGATTTTTTTACATATTGTTGAAAAATATTCACTCTGACATGTGATAAAATCATAGGAAATTCTGTTGTATTCAACATTTTGTATTTTGCATACGTGCTGCAGTAGTTATGATCAGTCTTGCCCAGAAATTAATTTTGTCATAAGATTTTTATAGAATTTTATTTGAAGTATAATGAAAAGTTATATTGTTGTAGGAATAGGGGAAAGTCATAGATGTGTAATTGATGAACTGGACTTCCAGTTCCAAATTATTGTAACTTTGTGTATATACAAATATTTAAAAGTATGTATCCCTATGCATCTAGTCATCAGTATCAATGTGTTCCTTCAGAAGTAGTTACTTCATTGAAAGTGTCTATAAGGAAGTTGGGTAATCCTCACACTTAAAAAATGGTATATGCAATGCATACTGGACACAATTGTAAATAAATATAAATTGACTATAAATGTAACTTCTGGGGCGCTTATATCTGTCACTTGTTGGTTCATTGGACTCTGCTGTGTTTGTATTTTTTTAAAAGCAAGAATGTTATGAATCAAGCATACGATGGTATTTGTAAATATCATGTACAATTTCTTAAAGCCTGTGATTTAGGCAACTAAAGTGAATTAGTTGAACATCCTTCTGTGGTTGATTTGTGAGAATATTTGTAGGGGGATGAAGCTGTAATAATTGACCAATCATGAAAACATATTTGTCACATTCCAGAATTCGGAAAAAAAATTTTTAGAGTGGATAGGAAAATTAGAGTAATGCATGTGTTTTGATTTTTGTAATTTGGTAACCTTGTCTGGAACCACCCCTTATCAGTTTTGTGGCTTGGTTGAGCTTTAGTTTGGCATATTTTTGGTAATAACTGAGAACCGATGTTCCAGAAATATTTTTTTCAATATACCCAATTTTGGTCTCAGCTGTATGTTGGAGGCAACAAAAATAAAACTGATTGCCATACAGAAATCTGTGTTTTCCTTTACAATGCGTTTGTTGTTGAAAGCCTGATGAGGGATGTTCCAGAAAAGGTGGCTGGGTGTGCTTTTAGTCTTAAAACAATGGTGGCTGGGAGTAATTTGTCATTGGTCATGGAACCTTCCTCTTTTTCGCGTTATCTTTCACTTTCTCCCATCTCTTTTATTACCTTTTTGGTCATAATAATATGCATGGAAGTAAGCGCTGCTTGCCTTTTTGAGATGAATCAAGCGTAGAAGTCTTTTGTTTTTGCACCCTGGTAAGCTCCACCTTTTTTGAAGCAGCCTTTGTGAGGTTATACACCATCTCATCCCCAGACATCAATGGTGAATTGCTGTCATTATCTTGGCAGGTCATTGGAAACTATCACTGAACTTCAGTGAACGTTTCATCAACTTGTGCCCATTTGTTGTACTAAAAAGAGTGATGTAAAATGAAATCAAGGTATTTTGAGAGAGATTACCTTTAATATTAATTGATAACATACTCAAATTTAATTTTTACATTTTCATAATGTAGGTATTGTGAGAATCATTTGATAGATTGGTAGTAAAAATGACACAAAAAATTGTCATAAGACTGAAATGCTCAGTAACTTACTAAACAGAAATACTGGAGGCTACCTCTTGACTAACTTGTTTCATGGCATACATTGAAATTGCCTTTACAACTGAAGGTTTTTTTTGTCCTTATGTTAACATTGTTACACAAATCATTTTAAAGGGTGACCAAGCACATGAACTGCAACCCTTTTAATTTCTGAAGTGATCCATTCATCAAATACTATATCTTCATTTTTTTAATGAAAGTCTCTTTGGTAAACTAAACTGAAACCCTCTGAAAATGACTAGTATTTTTTGGCTAATAGGTCACAAGTATTGCCACATGTGCTGATATTTTGGTATTAATGGGCACAAGATCTTTTTAGCAGAATGTGGCCAAATTTGAGTTTTAGTGGATTGATACCTCACACAAATATATATTTGGATATGTAAATCACCTTCGTTAAACGTCGGAAGGGAAACAACTTTTATTGACAGTATAATATTTAATTCCACATAGATTTGTTTCCTACAAAACTGCAAAAAGATTATTTCCTATTATGTCAGTGTTGATTGGGCACATACATCTGGAGTCAGCTCATTTATCCATGCTGTGTGCCACTTTCAGCAATAACAAGACTGATAAACTAATGAAAACTGCAATTATTTAAGGAGTCAATGTTGGATTGTCACTTTGATTGGTTTTGGTGTATAAATTTATATGGAGGAGGAAATTATTCTCTCTCAATTTAAGAAAAGTTTGGCCTGTAAAAGTCACTATGCTATTCATTTTTCTGTGGTTGACAACGTAAATAAAATTCTTTGTTTCACAGCTTGAAACATTATGTGAGAAAATGGGCCTTGAACATGTGGTTGTAATGCAGTCAACAGCTGACGATAATTGTGCAATCAATAGTTGTGATGTCCATATGACTGCCACATCCTGTTAGTTGTATAATGTAGAATGAACTCACCTGGCAATGAAAATTAGGATATCATGATTAAGGGCCATTTGAGAAGAATTCCTGCTAAGATTCATTCTATGAGACTACTGAGGCAATGAAAGATTTTGACTGGAGATATTTTTGCTGGTGATAGTAATGTAACAAGATTTCTTAAAGCTTAAGCATTTATGTTGCTATAGAGTCAATATCCTAATAGTTTGATAACTTATTTCTGATTGCTCACTGTTAGTATTATGAGACCTTGCATTAGTCCTACATCTATAGGTTCATATACTGCTTTGAGTTTAACTTGAACACATCAGCTCGGCCTCTAAATGAAGGGAATAGGTCATTAACTTAGTTATTATTTGATGCATATACCAATGCTTACACATTTTTGTGTGATATTAGAAGTGAAGTATAAGAGGAATTGTAACTGCTCATGTGCACAAAATTGTAGTAGATCCAAGAAATTCAGTTCTTATGTGTCAGGGAATGCTCTTCCTTCTCAGGGTACCCAGTCAGTCATAAATTTTGACAACCATGGAAGCTCATCAATTGACCTTGAAATTCCTATTTGGGTATCTATGGCGCCTCAATTACTCTTAAGAGCTTAGGAGCCAGTCTTGGTGGTATGCATGTTTTACTCTGGGTTTCTTCTATTTCATTTTTCTCCTTCATTCTTCCTCTTGCTCTATGAAATTCTTCACAGGATTAGGGTCTATGTTGAGATGGTAGAAAAGATTAGAAGGCTCCTTTACTGTCAAATTTTAAGTGATATTTTCTCTCTTATCCCTTGAAATATTCATTTGATTGATTATGAAAATCTTCCGAACAATATAAATTGTAAGTTATAATTCAAATATGGCAATTTGGAATGACTATGCTGTGAACTCAAACAATACCATGAAAATGTTAATTGTCTACGTTAGAAATCCATGAATTACTGTGAATTTGATTTTACTGAGCGAGTGACCACCCTGCTTCATTTCGAAAGGAAGTTCCATGAGTTCCTTTGCATTAACTTATCTGCTTGTGTGATTTGTTAAGTTCTACTATTGACTTGGAAATATTTTTTCTCTCTTTTTTTGTTCCCTTTTTCCTTGTAGTTTTTTCAAGGTAACTTTTGTTTTTATCAATTTGAATTTTTTGGTTATTGGTGGTGGTAGGATTTGGTTTATTAATCTTAACTTTCCTTTGAATATTTTGTATCACCTTTGGTAGCTTATACATCAGAATCTAATATTTTTCTCCAAAAATTGTCAGAAGAACATGGCAAGAAATTGTGCAAAAAATGTTAAATATAATCTTTTGCTTATGTGTCTCATAAGTATGTACATAGTGAGTGGTTGAATAAAATGTTCTCTTGTCATTATGAGGAACATTTAAGCCTGCTTGTGAATTGATCTCTTGATAAGCATTAAGTTTGACTCAGAATAGGATACATGTAATCAAAAATTAACTCCCACATTAAATGCACTGCTTTGGTTTGTGGCAGCTGTTGGTAAGATATCTACTTCATCTCAATTTTAGGGCAATTCAATCATCGCTTTGACCATTCAAGAAGTAGAATTATAATTAAGTTACACGAATGCATACTTAAAGGAATTTTGTGTAGAATGGAAACTAATTTTTAAAATACTTCTTGTGTGTGCTATGGACTCTATATTTTATTTAGTGAAACTTGTTACAGGAATGAAGATTGGATATATGTAAGGTAGGATTATTAACCTTGGGTACCTTTGCAAATCCATTGAGAATAATCTACTTGCTTTTGAAAATAATGTTTCTTCAAGCAACAGTGTTATACTATGTATTTTATGAAAATAAACTTCAATATTTATTACTTAGCATGCCAAAAGTAATCCAGTTTTGCATTTTAACAGCATTATTGTTGAGGAGCAGTAAACTTTGTTCTGTGCATTCTCTCCCTAGTATGTTGATGGATGATTTTGGCATAGACTTTGTGATCAAATTTTAGTTTTTAAAGGAGGGATATTAATTTATTTTCTTTCTGTTTTCCTATTCCAGAAAATTCTCTGAGAAGCAAGTTAGCAGGTCAAAGGCTTGAGTCAAGAGTGGAGAATGATGACAGCAGTACTAGTGGTGGCTGTGATGGGGAAGATTCGGCCAGTGGTACAAATGTAGGTGCTTTGAGCTCTGGATCATTTGTTCGAGCTCCTGCGGAAGATCGCTCCAAGTATGAAAAGCTAACGTTCAACCAGGAAGATGTCTCCGGAGAAGATGAAGATGACTCCAGTGGTAATGATGAAGGTGGTGTGAGTAGCAGAATGGCTGATACTAAACTGACTGGTGTAGATATTTGCAAGAAGGGAAGTGAGAAGTCAACAAGGAAAGGCTCATATAAGTCAGAGGGACAAAAAGAAACCACCCAGCCAGGCAGCTCTAAAGTGAATTCAGATGATGATTCTATTGGGTCTGCTAGTGATTTGAGGGCCCACAATGAAGATGATGATGGCGAGCAGGAAGAAGAACCTGGCAGTTGTATGGTTGGCAGCAGAAGAGGCAACAGGGCCACTGGGAAAGATAGGGCTCCCCCTTTGGCACTCTATCACACCTCCAATTATCATGAAGGAGAGGAGGGACAAAATGTGAGACGAAGGCGTAAGAAGAGAAGACCTGTCAGAGACAAGGAAGATATTCAGATTCAACAGAAGAAAGCTGGGGATGATATCAGCGAAGAGGACGGCTCGGAAGAAGAGGGTACTAATGGGGACGAGCTGGAGAATGATGAGAAAGATGATAAATCTTCTGTGAATCAGGGTGGAGATTTGCTCTTTGTGGGACACGAGTATGGTGACAGGCCACTGCTTGCGGACGACGAGCTGGACCAGACCGAAGAGAATGAGGTTTTGGAAGACCCAGAGGGTGGGTCAATTGGCGAGATTGGCGAAGCTGTGGAGGGGGGTTCTGGTACATTTTGGACATTGGGTATGACTCGGAGAAGGGGTGGCGGTCCCAAGAGTGGGAAATCTATGTCATGGGAAGATGGGGGAAGTGAAGTGAAGGAAGTTGGGGAGGCTGAGGAGTTAGACGTCTTTGCCCTTGCACCATTTACCAAACCAGTTCGCCCCACAGCACGTAGGGGAAGCATAGGATTAGCTAGCTCAGGTGGCAGTAGTGGGGTGAGAAGCCGTAGTGGCAGCCGGCAGAGGAGAAGCCATCGGACCAGCCACGTTACGAGTGGGCCAGCCCCCTTTCTGAGCCGCAGCCAGCCCACGTCCCAGACTGTGTCACCAATGGATGTCTTCGGACGAGTGTCTCAACCCCCTCCTGTCTATGCCCGTCCATCATCATCCACTGGTATGCAGGGTGTTACTTCGCTTCCAAAACCTAATAAGGACTTTGATGGGGATGCTATCAGGAATCCACCCATAGACAATAAAGAAGAGGGAACTCGAGAGGAACAATGCCCCCTTCTTCTCGAGGCAGGATCTCCTCCTCCCAAAAGTCAAATCTCACCTCTTCCACCTATGCCACCACCTCCCGGCTCCAAGCCTCTTGTTCATTCCAGTGGAGGTGATGCCAGGAAGGAACACGAGTTCCAATCCAACTCTGAAATTGTTCATCCAGGACACCATTCCTCTTCAAGCCATCACTGGTATGAGAACATTGATGTGACTGCATGTCAAGTTTCCCCTGGTGAGGCAAACAGCAGCATGCCCAGTGATAAAATGATTAAGGAAAGAGATCTTTTTGGATCTGCACCATTCAGGGAAGCATCATGCAGCAAGAATCCATTCCATAGTCCCTCAGAGAGTGGCCCCGTATTCGGTGCTGCAGCTATGCCTATGTTATCCCAATCCACCCCCGAGAACTCGGTAGTCCCGGAGAAGTTGCCTCCAAACTATCCTCCCATACCATCGAACATTGGACCCATGAGTATGAAAGCTACCAATGCACCTCCGCCAAGCCCAGCAGTGGCATCACCATCCTCTGCAAACATTCCTAACACCACCACACCCACCCAACCAGATTTGTTCGGTGCCGTCCCATTTGCGGAGATGGCATCGCGAATTCTGAGCCTACAGCAGAGGGACCCACATGGAAATTGGCAGAGGAAGGTCCCTCCCCAGCACCAGCAAGCACAGAGCCATCTGCGACGTCCCATCTCATTAGCCGTGGGCTCAAACGTATTCCCATTGTCTGGACCAGCCTCTCTCCCTCCATCCCTCCCACTCTCACCTCAGTCGTTTCCATCCCCATCATCATCCGCCCCTTATGTGCCTGTGAGGGAGAACAGTGCCACATTACACTCCCCGTCCGTGAGTGGGAACCCTTATGCCTCGATGGGAGGAGAGGAGCCCAAGGTTAATGTTGATGTGAGCCGAGTGCCTGGAGATGGGCAAGGAGATGCATATTCGTTGCGCGGCCACAAGAAGGTAGGTGCCAGCAGTCGAGGGGGTGGCGATCAGTCCAAATACCATCACTTGGTGGTTGACGAGGAGGAGGATGAGCGCCATCGGTCTAAGGCCATGCCTAACTCAGGACCGCTGACGCCCACGACCTCTACTCCTATCTCAAAGAAGGGCAAAGTACGGAAAGGTGGGCAGTCGTCTCATGGTGGTGTGGGCGGGCGTTCCGTGGGGGGCAAAGGCTGCGGATTCAGCAACATGAGCTTTGAGGACATTCCGAGCGAAGAGGAGGCGACGACGGTGGGCACGGGCTGCTCTGAAGGGAGGTACGAGGTGGTGAGGGTGAGGTTCCAGAGGGAGGGCGACTGGTATGGATCTCTGAAGCGCCGGAGCAATCCATTCTCTTGAAAATGGACCACATTGGAGTGATTTGGTCCAGGGGAGAATCACTTCTCAGAGTTGGTCGGAATATGGGAGTCAATATTTGTGAGGAAGGTTGGAAGTGACTTGTGGGACTCTAGTTTGCATTTATTGGCTGCTTTGTTGTTCATTTGCTCTGCTCTTACTTTGTCTTGTTTGAAAATTTGGTCGGTTTGCAGATGGTTGAGAATCTTCTGGCTCATCTGTGTCCATCCTTTGAATTGAGATTGTTTTTTTACGTGTGGTTATCAGTATGGTCATGTATTTGCCACTTTTAGGTGGAAATCATTATTAATTTTTTTTTATTATAATATTTTTTTCTTAATTGAAAATGTTAAACAGTTGAATTCTATATTATTCACTGTCGTTGTTCAGTTTTCCTGGTTAATTTTTAGGTTGAGCACATTTGAAAAGAATGAGAGATGAAATTGTCAGCAATACAAAGTAATCAATGTGATGGTGGAAAAGAGTCAATTGATATTAATTATCGGTGTAGGTTATTTCTTTTTGAGTACATTTATGTGGACTGTAAAAACTGTGCATTATAATTTTTTTCTATTTATCAGGTAGCATTATGCATTATGCAAATCCATGCTTTTAAAGATGTTGAACTATTTTCTTATTCATTGAGGATTTAAAAATTACCATATTTTCATTTTTATTCTCAGCTTGCATGTTAATTTCTATTGAATTATTCCAAGCTCTTGTAACCCGTAGAAACTTGGGCATCGTCTACAATTGTGAATTAGCCACATAAGTTGTAGGATTGAAAATCTTCGACAGTATTTTGTCTGCATTTCCGTGTTATTTATATTTTACTTATTTAATTTGAATCTGCTTGAGCCAAAGGTATTTGAATGTTATAGCCTTCATCCAAACAATATGTTTAAGAAAGACATTTTTATGGGTGTTTGAATTTGTTTATAGAGCGTACTTTATTGCTAAATGGGAAAGTTACCAACTAATGAAATGGCTGTATATAAAGTTGAATGTTGTATATTTATTGAGAGCCAGATTTAACCTTAAATATGATTGAAAGGATTGCTACAGTTTGCACTGTAATATTTATATATATATATGTATAGTGGTTGAAATTGCCTTATTCCTATTAAAAGTAAGAAAATTGGCCCATTTTTGACTTAGATGTTGGTGCTATGGCAATTCGAACCACAAAGTATTTATTTTTTTCTGGTCTTTCTAAAGGTTAATTAACTACGTGTTCATTCCATTTTATATCTACTGAACGAGACCAAACAATTTTACTTTTGAATGTTGCTTTTTGCTAAGCTAATGGCTACATTCCTAAATTTCATTATAAATATTGTATTTATGGATTGGTGATTGAAAGTAGTTGCCTATCATGAAATCAAAAACAATCTGTCAATATCTTTGACAGTCTCAATGAAAGTTGATCAGGTTTAAGCCAAATTGGTGTTTGGCTGAAGATTATTTGAATGCCAGAAAGACTATTAAATATTTTTGTTTCCTATATTTCCTGCTCTTAGTAAGTCATGATGCTGAAAAGAAGTTTATTGCTGGGGTTGAATATCTGATAATGAAAAAGGGAGGGTATTGCTTGTATTTTCATATTTTAGATCTACCATTATCTACATTTGAATTAGGAAGTTATCATTTTTGAACTTCTAACGGTGCTTCTGATATTTTCAGAGTAGTTTATATATATACATATATATGCAAACTCAATAGAAAAGTAAGCAGTGCCCTCCATACACTACATGTAAGTAATATTTGTCAAACTTGTTTACGATATTTTATTGCGACTTACGTGTAGGAACCAGTGCCTAATGTTGGAGGTGGCTAGATAAACCTAAAACGTGCAGATAAATTTATTATTATACTGGAACGCCATGTAATCACTTAAATGAACTGAAATGCGAAGAAATTAATACCTAGTTGCTTGTGGACGAAATAGTTGTGATCTACTCGACTATCATATGTGAGATATGTTTGTTCCACGCAAATTGTGAACTAAATCCTTAAATTTGATGTTATTTTTGCCTGTTTCAGATGAAATTTGTAACTTATTTTGATTGAAATTTTGAATGTGGAATACATTATTTAAATTTATGAATACATGGAAGAGCTAATCTGATGTGCCTTTAATGAATGCTAATAGAATGAAATTAGTCGTAAGTATGAAATATTTTATTCTAATTAATGGCATCACTTGCTGTTACTATTCAACTTAATCACTTTGTTATGTCAGTTCACGTATCTGGGTTTATCATTTTATTTGCAGAAAACAACCAGCTGTTACCGAACTATTCAGTCATTATTTTGAATGAATTGAATTTAAAGTTTAACTAAATATTGAATGAACTAGTTGGAAACATCAGGAATAGTTGTTTTTACCCATTTATTGGCAAAGGAAAATGCATCAGGCATTAACCTGTTAAAATGCAACCAAAAAGTAATGAAATTTGACTATTCATGTGAACATGTCCATACATATTCGCCATGTTTTAATATGTTCTGTTATTTATTTCTTTTATGAATTCCCTGTGATTGATTTTCACCAAAATGCCTCTCGGCCTATATTCTGAATATTTTGTTTGACAGCTATTCAATGCTTTTGCATTACATTGTAGACTGAAATAGTAAGCATTGCTCAATCGAAGTGTTTAACTTCTGGGTAAGGATCTTTAGCGGCAGATTAAAAATAGGGTAGAACGATGAAGACAACATTAGATTGACAGACAAATAATGACAGCTTGTACATACATACATGCATTTATTTAGGCTAGGCCTCATTAAGTGCCCTATGGTGCTCCATTCCAAGCAAATTACTTGTAAAACTACTTGTACTGACAGCATTGAGCAGCTTTCTATTGTTATTTTGTTTAACTTTTCCAGTCATGATTGACTTTCTATATACTATTTTTTTTCTCAACTTTTTCATGCCACTTGAGGGCAAAATTCTATTTTGTGTGAAGATTTTTCATCATGTCTCTTATTTATATTCTATGCATATTTTTATCAAAGCTGTCTACTTTTTATTTAATATGAGTTAATGTGAATTACAAGTTTGCATTCCAAAAAACAGTTGTTCCAGCATGAATTATAATAAGTATATTTAGATTTAACCTTTTTTTGGAATGCTTTGATTTTGTACAGTGTATATTTTCTTTCTGACTGGATATTGTACATTGGTCTATTTTTATCTCATGTCCTAGTTGGGAGAATCGACTGTTATACTCTTGTAGATACCGTTTGACAATTTTTTGTTAGAGGATGACTGGCATTGACCAACATATGCCATTATGTAATAATTAACCTCATAATAAAGATAATAATGCCTTACCAGTGAATGAACCTACTTGTTGGTACGTTAAAATTTGTTGAGTAACTCCTGTGTATAGGAAATGTAAAAAAAATCTATATATGTATACTGAATAAATTATAGTATTAAAATTCCATTCTTATTAATTAAAGCAAAGCTTTTTGAATGTCTGGGATGGTCACTCGAAGATTATTGGTAAGTCTTTACTAAGGGCATCTGTTGGCCCGCGAATGTGCTATCAGATGGTACGGAAGTGGGATAAATTTTGTCTTCGGTAAGAGTCTGAATGGTCCATTATTAATGGTATTCCTTGTGCTGTTTCTAGCCTTTTAATTATGCTCACATTGAATTTTCTTCATATTTCCTTGCTGGATTCTTTGCAGAATTCTTTCCAACATCCAAAACTACATTGACATTGTCAAAAAGATGCCTACATTTATCATCAAGTCTTCATCTAGTATCAGTTGCTTTGAGTTGAATTGATCGGTAAACATTTTTGTTAGATTTATGATGAGAACCTCTTTAAAAATCAAAATTCCTACTTTTCATTATATCAGTGCACCACTGGAACTTAAAAGATCCACCCACTGCTTATTTCTAACTTTTTTACTAACAAAAATCATTCTCGACTAGAATATGTGATTATTAATGGCTCTATTTTAACTTGAAAATGAAACCTCGGTAATTATTAATTTCACTTCTAAAAAAAGTGTGGAATTTGCCAACCTTGACTAATTGAGTGGCCACTTAGTGACTTTTCCAATAATTTTAACTATGAGGAATGTATGACCTCTACAGCCTCTAATCTAATAGCACGGATGTTTCTTCAATGGCTGTATGAACTTTGTACTTCTGTGGTAGTTTGATCTGTTTCCTCATTTAATATTCAGGGCAGTGCAAGTGGCAATTCCTCAAAAACCCAGTGGAATGCACCAAGATTACAGTATTATTTAAGAAATTCTCATGTTTCTTAGATTTTGAATGCCATTGAATTATGCTCAGTAAATTTTTCCTAAAATAAGAAAATATTTCTCCAAACTTAAACGACATTAACCAAATGAGGTAACCGTGCCCAGTAAGTTTGTTGGAACTAGTATTATGTGTAAGTTAAGGTTGAGAAAACCAAACTACTTATTGGTCCCACTGTTCTTTCAAAAATTTTATTTTCTGCCTGAAATTTGTTTTGAATTGAAAAATGGAAATTTGGTGCCCATCTAATTGTAATATTTTCTGGACTCAAAATTGGTTAACTTTATTGGCTGAAATAGCACATTCACTATGGGTCAAAGTAATTTTAGTGAATTTTTTCGATTCTAGATGCCTGAATGTCAAAATTTTCTTATGCCTCTTCAATAATCTTGGCCAACTTAACCATGCTTTTACCTCTGGTGGAGGGGGGTAAAGTCCTAACTTCTCCCTACAGCTAGTCCTGCCTGAGTGGACTTTTCACCAGGGGCTTATGTGTTGTCTATTATCACATAGTACTACACCTAATGTGAAAGGGTTAGAAGGCTGTTTTTGGAGAAATCAAAAATGACTTAATGATGACTCACTAAATTATCCTCTTCAATTTCATATGGTTCTTCTCTCAATGAGCTGTCAGGTTTCACCCTTTTGCTGCAAGTGGTCCAATGTGCTGGTCTTTGGTGGCATGGTAGTAACTGCTACTGGCCGACATATGTAGTTGCCTGAATTTTATACACCATGTATGTATATTTATTTAGAATATTGTACCAGTATAAGGTAGGTTTTGTTGAAAGCTGGAGAATCTCCTCCAGGTTTTCTACACTTCCCAGGTCCCATCTATTTCTAGTATTTATTTTTGTCTCTGTATACTATCTACCCTTCTACATTGCATCAATCAAACCCAATCTCTTTCTTCTCCTTCCCGCTTGCCCTACGTCCTTCCCTCTCTCAGTCTTGAGCAACCCATCGCCCCTTGTGACTCCCTCCTGCAACCTTCCCTACCTATCCCAGATTTCATCCAGGAGTTTCCTTTTCTCCCCCACCATATTAAGGATTTCCTCATTTGTCTTCCTTTCTATCCACTGCACTTCCTTCACACCCACATCTCAGACACCTGCTGCATATTCACATCCTCCCTTCCTAGGGTCCAAGTTTCCACACCATGTAATGCTACACTCCATATCAAGCTCTTCACCTGCCTCATCTTCACCTCCTTACCTATGGTCCCCGTTAATCAGTTCCCTTCTGTTACTAAACCCTTCCTTGACACTATTCTCCTCCTTGTGTCTTTTCTACTCCACCCATTTTCTTCTAGCTTACTGCACAAGTAATTAAAATGCTCTACTTGCTCTAATTTGTGTCCTCCCCCTTATATTACCAGCCTTACTTTCTTTGTCTTAGAGTATGTCATCCCTTTGTTTTCTTATGATTTTTTTTTCATTTTGTATTTCCCATCCTGAAATTCTAAGACATCTACTTAAACTAGTTATCCCTTCTAAGATTGACTAATCACCGCCCTATCATCTGGGAACCTAACTGACCTTATTAACTGCCCTCTTACCTTGATTCCAACATCTAGTCCTTCACATGCCTCGCCTACCATTTCCTCAGCATAAATGTTAAAAAGCAAAGGCGACAATGGACACCCTTGCCTTACTCTGTGACCTATAGATGCTAATCCTGATTCATTGTCAGCCCTTTGGGCCATATTTAAGTTCAGGATTTGTCTCCTGTCTCACCAATCTAGCCCCATTCTACCAAGTATCTGGATTAGTTTTCTACAATCACCCTGCCAAATAGTTTTTCAAATCTGCTAAGCAAGCAAACATCCTGGCTAATTTCTTTCCCATCTCTTTTTCCTTCTGCTTTTATTGAGCCTCATGAATCTGACGTACATCATCATACCTAAATTATGATCTGAATCTGCCCCAGCCCCCAGGTTGCTATGCAAGTGTATGATACTATTTACGAATCTTTGCCTAACCATGGTTTAATCAATTTAATATCTTCCTATGTCTCTGTGCATGGTCCACGTGTGCTCCATTTGATAAGTGTTAAAACTGTATGTTTGTTTCTACTAATTTATTTATCCTGCAGAAATCAGTTGCCCTCTCACCACAATCATTTCTCATTCCTAATCAATACCCTTCCACTTTATATCTACCACCTCTCCCTTCCCCCATCACTGTATTCCAGTTGCCCATTACTTACAAGTTTTTCTTGCCAGGGACTTCCCTAATTATCTCCCCTTGCTGTTCATACTCCCCTTCCACCTATTTCTCCCTATGATTACTTGTGGGCATGTGCACCTGGGCCTACAGTTAATCTGTCAGGTATGCTTTTAGTTCTACCTCTAGTAATCAGTTGCTCATGTATTCAATATTTACTACCCTCATCCCCAATATTTAGTTCAATGCTATGGCTAACCCAGATTCACTCTCATGGCCAAAACTATAGATTATCCTGTTACTATCACTAACCTGCTGGCCCTCCATCTCACCTCAAACAGCCCCAAGACATTAATTTTCCTGATCTCTATTTCCTGTTTAATAGATTCTAGCTTCTCAGCCCTCATCATTGTCCTAATGTTCCAAGTTTCTATTTCAATCAGTACTTTCCTCTTCTTCTTTTTTTCTTATCTTACTTGGTCCTTGTATCCTGTGATGACTGTTGTGCTAGGATATTGTGTAATGATGAACACAGGGGACTTGCTCCTCTGCTGCCAAACAAGACACCCACCCTAGCAGGTAGCATCCTGTAGCTGCCAGTTGACATTTCTCTTTGAATGACTTTCATGCTCTGGGTATATGATGAATGAAAGGTAGTCCCACCCCTCTCCACAATAGTGTATTTAATGTGACACTATCGCGGAACTACCTTTTGTCTGGTTCCTACCCTCTGACCAATCTGGCATGGGTGGACCTCCCAGAAGCAATGTCACGCGTATAAGTTTTTTGTTTTCATTCCCTCCAAAATCATATCTGAATTCCTCATTTTCTCCATTTTATTTCTTAATATGTACAGTGTCTGTGAAAAATGAATAATAGCGGAATAAAAGGAATTATCTATTTTTGGAATTTAAAAGTGAGCATATTAAGTATTATAATGAATACAATATTGAGAATTTATTTTCTTCATGATCTTGAAACTCCATTCCTGGAATTCATTGGCAATGAAGGAGATATACCAAAATTGTGTTATAATATTTTTTTGGAAATTTTTGCTGAATAGAAGATTATAGCTTCAGTGGCTTCATCACTTGGGGAGGTGAGAATTGGAGTGTGATTCTCTATATGCAGGTGAAAGGTTTTTTTATTTTGTGAATTTTGCACAATTGTGCTCTAAAAGCTGATTTGATATGAAATATCAGTGGAAAGTATACAAATTATGGAGCATTTAATTCTAGATTTTCACTTGTGTCCTGCTGAACTTCCCTCGGGGTGAAATGGATAAGATTAGTGATTACTGGGAGGATTTCCTGGAAAAATCTGATCAGAACTATCCAGCATGATGAAATCTGAGATTGTTACTTTCCAGGCTAATAAAAAAAACTGGTGGTTTGGTGCATAGGGCTGTTTTAAAGTGTTTCCTGTGGGTTAGCAGGCTGAAAATATATGTACATTGAAATGGGGAGGTAATGGAAAGGTAACTTTGGGAATGACTGTTACTCCTCCATGTTTCAATGAGTATAAGAAGAGGCTCACTAACAATGTAGAATTAGGCATTTACTTCTGAAATCATGGCTGTTATCACTTGAGATCGGAAATCTGCAATCTCTATGCCTAAAGTGCTACATGATTTTGGCGTTATGTACTGGGAAGAGGTCAATTGATTTTCACCCAGTGTGCCATTATAATTAATTGTGTTAAAATCTTAAAAACTATTGTTACATGCCATGTATTTATTTTTGCTCTAAATGGAAATACACTGTAATAGTACGGCACTCGAAAATGTTCACAAAAAATAGTATCCCACGATGCAAAGTATTCCATTAGAAAACTTATTCATGAATATTATTTGGCTTCTCATGCCTGACTATGAATGTAACTACTTTTTATTAACAGGTAAATGTAACGAGATACTGTTGTGAATGTTCATCAAAGAAAGAATCTGTTGGATATCTAATAGAAAATAGTTTTCTATTTTGCACAGCACCCGGAACACATTTTTCCTCTGCTACTCCCATTACTTTTCATGGCTCGTTTTCTCATGATGGCCATTTTAATATTCAGTACTACCAAGCACAACCAGCACATAACGTTAAACCAGGCCGACGCAACAGTAACTTTCAGAGCAACTGCCGTGTTTATAATCGTCGTCTCTCCTTCACGAACTGTTCTGCCCTTCCCACCTTGGAACTCGTAAGTGAATCCATAGTGAATCACTTTGCGAGGCTGTAAGTAGTCCATGAAGTCGAAAATGGCACCACAGGATAGGCGCGACGTAACAACTCGAGCTAGGTCACCGCTTGCGGAGAGCATTCTCAGCGCGACGCGTCGCCACTGCGAACACGTTCGAGCGTAACCATCCGATGAAACCACGGCCGTGGCCAAAGCCAGTAACATAAGAACAGCAGCTAGGGCAGCCACCGGAGCCCAGCACGCGAACGAATCCACAAACTCGACGGAGTCGCCGGGCCCCTTCTGCGGCGGTTGAACTATTGTGACACTGAGATTAGTGGCGGAAGACTTCGGCCTCCTCCCAGATGGGCTAAGGGAACGGTTCCTCTTCTTAGCAGGACCGTTCTTCCTCTGAGGACTTCGTCCTCTTGGTCTCGTCTTCAGGGCTCTCTCCTCTCCAGCCTCTTCATCCGCACTCTCCACGCGCGGTTGATTCACAGTCTTCAAGATTACTCGCTGAACTCTCCTTCGTTTTCGGGGCAAAACTATGCAAAATCTATAGGCGTGGTAAACACCTAGGATGATTGACACCACGAACACAGGAACGGAAGAGAAGATTACGAAATGGCAAATTGCTGTGTGACCACCTTGAAATCCGTAGCTGCTGCTTGACGTAACCGCCATTGCCTTCCCGTAGAAGATGCACCCACAATCTCCTGCTGCAAATACGCCGAGGCCATATCCATCCCTGCCTACACCATCACTCACATCATTGATACAAGGGTAATTTAGGGTTGCCGACCAATTGGCGAACACTGTAGCGGATGATACGATGATGATTAAGGATAATAACGCAGAACATAAATATATTACGCTTAAAGTTCGCTCCATCTCGTTCTGTCCCATTTCGATGCTGTTGCACGTTTAAAGCTGGATCATTCTAAAATAGGTGGTAAACGAAATGCAATGGTATTCTGACTCAGATTTTGGATTCCTATTCACTCCAAAGTTGTGTGTAAATAATAGAGGTAACATTTTCGGTTCCTTGAAACACTAAAGAATGGTGTGGTTGCGATAGCCACTCACTGCCGATATTCTGCCAGACGGAAAGTAATAGCGGTGATTAAGATGAATACGCCGCGGAAGATAAAAGACCACTTATCACGGATCACAGCAACCTTATCGGTCTTATTTGTTTTTAGGTGAGGATGGTGAGTCAGAAAAACGGGCACTTTTAAGAATGACGAAAATAACGCGGAATTAAATATTCCAGCTTACTCCAATGCATCTTATTTGTAAGAGGGTTGAGATCTCTCTACTTTAGTGGAAGATGAATCTCACAGCATAAGCGTCACGCGAAACGAATTCATTCACCGCCAGTGCCCATGTCCCCGCTGGCTGACAGGTGTGGCTGGTGAGATAAGCGGCCAAGATAAACCATATTTACCTTTGCTATGCAATTTCGCCTAGTATTGGGTTTTATTCATTTGAAATATTTTGGCAATTTTTGACTAAGGGTATGGATATTAAGGTCGATGAAAGGACAAATATGTTTTACGAAATATTGCAAAATTCATATTTATCCTCTCTAAATGCGAGTGACCTTTAACTTACTGAGTTTTTCCATAGTCGGTAGCCTTTCTGGCCGGGGTTTTTTAAATGACCAGTGTTTTTTAAATGTCCATCAATGTGCCAAACGAACACGCTCGGCAGTCTAGGGACATAATTTTTGTGCCGGAGAGAGACACTCGGAAGATAAAGGGTGATCATGTTTGCGTGATGAGTCGTATAACCTGACTCAACTATATATCCATGCAAACTATTGCAAATTTTATATTTTTAAAAGTAAATGGGGCATTACTGTATTGAGTATAAACTCCAAGAAAAAGTAATAACATCGAGTGTTTCGTGCAATGATTTTTAAAAAGTCCGCTCCGACGTGTGACGTCAAAATCAACGACAACAGCGCTCTGGATTCACAACTGGGAAGTTTGTGAAATAGAAACAAGTGAACAACAGCCTTTCCTCCATGTTAATTTTCCTCATGTCCCTGTGTAGATAGTCATCCACTAATAAAAGAGAAAATTTTGTTATGGACAATAAGGAATCAGGACTTCCAAGCATGTATTCAAACGCAGATCCCAGTATGAATATCTCAGGTAGGTTTATATCGCATTGCATTTCTTGTTTAGCGTGAGGCACAGTATGTGTTCTCTGTTGTTATCACGTCGCCGCATATTTGGACGAATTCCATATGAAAATGAAAGGTAAACTTTGGTTTGTTGGTTGAGAATTGAAACTCTTATTATAATGTGTTTTTTGCATAATTTATTCGTCATAGGCTCTTTAACAAGAAGTGTTAGTATGTTGAGTGGCAATTGTGATCCCCGGCCACTGCTTGGTTAAACCACATTGAGAGAGTATCTTTCAAGCTGACTTGTTTTTATGTATATTCCATTTACTTTATACAGTGCATTCTCCACAAGGTCTGGCACCGCTCTCTCCGTACCTAAACTTTGATCCAGCGTATTTACAACAAAGCCAGCCGGAGTTCATATTTCCTGAAGGTGCTGGGAGACAGAGGGGGCGATTCGAATTTGCTTTCTCGCAGATTGGGGGCTCCTGTATGGCTGGAGCTGCCATCGGTGGTGTCGGAGGACTATACAATGGATTTAGGAGTACTTCGTTAGCAGGACAAACTGGGAAACTTAGAAGAACTCAGTAAGATTTTTGGCCCATTTTTCAAGGCCTTTATTATGGTGGTGGAAATAGTTACGGGCGCGTGACATTTTATTTATGGCACGGCTCTTGGTGTGTTGTAAAATGAGCCTAACGAAACCACACTCATAAATTTTAGACTGATCAAAACATGCATATTCTGTGAATTCATCGAAGATTTTTTTGTGTACCATCTGTCTCACGAAATGGGTGTTAGTTCTGAAGTTGCCATTCGTTCATTGCTGTGAGAGCTTTCGCATCTAGGGATATTTATTGCCGGTTATCAGTTAAAATCTTGCCATGGTTATTAATGTAGTCTTCTAAGTACTAGTAGGATTGGATGACGCAAACTTTTTAGAAGTGAATGCACGAGTCGGCCGCAGCCTCCGCTAATCTGTGATAGTTGGAATATGGCACATGGCCTTTTATGGTATGATGCAAGTTTGAATTTACCTTGGAAAGTAATTATATGTTGCCATTTAACTGTGATTAGCTACATGGGAAACGTCTGAAATTCTTTTTTGGAAGATAAAGAAGATACTATTTAGTTTTACTCATGTCATCACCATGGTTAAGGGATATAATTTTTGCAGATACACATTTTTGGCACAGAGTGCACTTCATGAATTTATGTGGGTATGTAGAACAAGGCTGGATAACGGGGATACTAGTGGAAGGGGTGAGTAGTGTAGGATGGTGGTAATATATTTGGCCAGGAGAGAGTTATTTCAGTGGCAGTCAGGGTTGCATAATCGATTTTGGTGTTAAGTGTGTTAGCATATATCTACTTCTTTTTTCAAATATTGTCTTAAGCTTTGAACTCCTAATTTGCTTTCTAGTTCAGTATACCAGTATACTCCTCATCTTTACAGTGTGGGACTATGGTTTTATAGTCAATTAAGTTGTGTGTGTTTATATACAGAAACATATTGGTGCTGATAACTTTTTTTGTGTTTATCATTGTTAATCCACTATAAGATATATCTACTGCTGCTCTGTCCACACAAATCAACCCAATAGCTCGTCCATTTCTTGTCATAATGTATCTGACTATTTATCCTTCAGTCTTCATCTCGGAGACCAGTTTTTCCATTACATCATGCTCTCTGAGAGCTTATTTTGTCCAGAGGTTGGGTTAATTCTCCAGGGTCTTCATTTTTCCAGATTCGCCATGCAGTTTATTTCTCCTCTTCAAATCTTGTTTATCGCCAGCATCCTCATCAGACTACTCTTAAGCATACCTCGTTGTCCATGTCTCTGTCTTGGAACTATCAGATCTTTTCACTAGCTGCCATGCACGTTGGTAATGACATTTTATTCAAAAATAGCATTTGCTTTTCATTGTACATAACTTATGGGTTTGAGCTTTTGTGTGCTTTGTATCGAACCTCTTCCATCCCATATTACTCAGCCTCCAAGACAAGTGGACAAAAGTGTTCAAGTATCCCTCATTTTAGAATAGAATTCATCCTCTGCTTTTCTCTTACATTTAAAAGATTTTCATAATTTTCAAGTTGTGACCTTGTAGTACCTATCTGGTGTGTGGTCTTAGCCCATTTCAGTTATTCAATGAAGTTGAAATTCAACCTTGTTCTGTTATTATACCTTCATAGTAATTTTTGTAGTAAATTTTTCATTAAGAGAAAAGTACAGAGGAAGAGATACCAGGGGTTAAAGGAACTAGCGTTAGATAGGGAAGGGTGGAGGGCTGCAGTCAACCAATCCTTGGATTGAACGACCAATGAATGAAGTAATTTTTTAATACATATAGGTTTGTTGGCTTGCTGTCACTGCATTTAGTGAAGTTAGCTGGACTGTTTACATTGTCTATGGATTGCAGGAAGTTTGGATTTTAGAATTTGTTCTCATCCTGTGACATTGCGTTTACTAATTCAATTAATTTTATTCTTATGAATATTTTTCAAATGAAGATGTTCGGTTATTATGTAAAGGTTGTGTTCCTTTCCATCAAGCTATATGACCAAATTGTGTCATACAGTCTCTCTTTTTCTATCTGCACTATCTTTCTTTGTGTTTCATATTAGATTCAATAACATTAAATGGATATGTTCATGTACGTTTTTCATATGAAGGCTTAGCTGCTGAAATGGCAGAGAATGTTTTGTGTGTGGATAATTAACTAACTACAAATGGTAGAGTTAATGACTGTGATTTTATCTGGTTAGTGATTGCATAAGTACAGGTGTAGTTAGGGGATTCTGAAGCTTCCCATTGATTTTCCATTAGGATCAAAATAGATGATAGCATGAAATGTGTGGGAATTTTTTATTTTAGACTGGTGAGAATAAGAAATAATGCAGGTTTTTTCCTTTTGGTTTAGTGGACATCCTGCTAATTAATGGTATGCCATCCTGAGGTACCTGTTTCAAATCCTCACTTGAGTAGATATTTTATTGAAATCCTGACACAATTCATAATGGAAACGATTTACAATTCCACTGGTTTTTTTTTATTGCTGCCAACTGGTTTTGATGGCTATAGTTTCATTCTCAAGACTAACAATGTCACCCATTAGACTTAGTAACAATGATGTCCGATTATTCTTGAGAATGATGCTATAGCCGTCTAAACTGGTTGACAGCAATAAAAAGCTTTGTGGAATTGTACATCGTTTTCATTATGAGTTATACTTTCTCATTGCATAAAGTCATGCCACAATCAATAAATTTGAAATTCTGACCTTCATTTTGGGGTGCTGTATGTAATGCAAAATATGGTACAGTGCTCAGTCTGTCACATGGGAAGTTATATAGCAAACCCCTTGGTGCCTTTTGATTCAGTTGGATTATACCAGGTTTCCTTCCACCTATCCTTCTTTCCCTAAATAACCCTCCCATGACTAGCCTATCCACCTGTCATCAACCATGTTAATTAACATATTGCAGAACTTTAAAGTATCTCTGGCCTATGAGGTAGAATGTGATTTAGAGTTACATTTTGGAGGAAATAAATTCCTCATCTGTTGCTGATAACGTTTTGTCAGAGGAAATTGAGATAGTTGATTTCCAAAAATAGCCACTGTATTCTAGTTAATCATGATAGAATCATGGAAATGGATTATGGATTATCAGGATTAGTACAGGCCTGGAAGAGTTATGGAAACAGAGACTGGCAATTTGCATTTTGTTATAGTAAGACTTTTCAGTTGATGATTAATTCCTTTTTTTGGCATTCCCTAAAACCTATCTTGATTTTAGCATATATTATAAAGTGAGACTTGTACTGTTGAATGGTATAAAAATATTACATGATTTATTTTTTACAAAAAATTACATAAGTTTATTACTATAAAACATATCATATATTATAAAGTGATACTTCTACTATTGAGTAGTGTGAAATATTACTCGGGTCATTTAATGAAGCTATACTAATTTCAAAATTGTGAATTTTAACCCTCCTAATGCAACTTAGTAAAATTATTTTGAGGGGAACTTTGGAAGAGGTAGAGGTCATGGCTGCACCTGAGGCTGTAACCTCTTTGTGGTAATATCCTGATAACGACAATAAGTTTCTCGCAGAGTAGTAATATATTGACTTTTGCATCTCTGGGAAAAGTGTGGTGGTCTGATGGGCTGATGCACAAATATTGTGCAACCATAGTACACCATTTTATGTTTAGAATTATTTTTTAGATGACGTAAAAGGCTTATATAATTATTTACTAATTCAGTTTCTGTGCAATAAAAAAAACTGCATATGGAAATCATAAACAATAGCTTCATAATACATTAGACCCCCGCTTTACGATGGGTTTGACTTACAATGGATTTGACTGAGCTGATTGTGTGTGCACTTTTTAAAATTTCAAATTTCTCCGATTTTGTTTTAAATGTTGATGGTGTTTTAAATATTGGTTTAATTATATTTTTAATAATTTTAATCCAGGATATTTCGTAGTCATTGGCTCTGATGCGTACACTGATTGGATTGGCACTGATGCTCTTTAAACCGATTTAAACCGGAATGGATTCATATCGTAAAGCGAGGGTCTACTGTATTGTTTTTCCTGAGATGAAACAATTCATTAAATCACCCTCTGCATGTCTCACTTGTACTGCTGGAAGGAGGCAGCACTTAAGAGGGCTAATGCTGAAATACATTGTGTCATGGCAGTGCAATCACATTTCTTCTGATAACTTCTTAAATCCCTATTTCTGTCCAAATAATATTGTTCAAAAACTTGAATAACAAGCATATTGAGACACCTAATATATTTTTTTCAGCTTAGGTCATTGATAATATAACTCGTATTTAGGTTAAAATTACAGACTTCTGGTTGTCGTTGAGTTCATGGCATACCTATGGTGATGAATATGGAAACTTAGGGGAGACTTCTGCTATTTATCTTGTTTTCGAAATCTATTGTTCTATGTATATCATAATGAGGCATTTTTTTTAACACTTTCAACAGGGCAGCATTTTTTTTTTTTGCCGATGACTGAAATTTTTTTTTGCCGTTTCGGATAGTTTTTATCTCAGCGATAATTATTGGAGCAATTAAAAAATTTGAAAAAAAAATTTAATTTGAATTTGAAAATTTTAAAATTGACGATAATTGTCGTCCGCTGCCACCGGATAGAGCTAGGGAGTTTCTCGTGCATGGTTGCATACCCACAAATAAATTCACGAATTTTTCAAAATTACGACTTTTACTTTTTACGACCTATTCATTTCAAATATAAGTTGTTTGACAAAATTCATACTTAAGATACGTTTACATCACCTAACCCGACAATGAAAATGAATATACATTAATTACCTTCTTTCATCCTTAGGTGACTGAAGGTTATTTTGTACTAGAAATGAAAATTATGAAATCTATTTAATTTATAGTATTACACCCGTTTCTTGAGTCACAAACAAACATTAAGAAATCCAAATCATTATGGAAAAAACCCAAAAAATGTATATTTCCATAGAATATAGACATTAAATACACAATACAAAATATGAAATATACAATAAGGAAATATACAATATGCAATTTAAAATAGAAAATAGACAAAACCATTATAAAATGTATGAAAGGAAGTTAACTTTTATTAACATCGTATATTTTTGTGGAATTCCATGAAACATGTCTTCAGACAAAGATAAGGGCATCCCTCACAGGCAGGGCAGAAATATTTTGTCCTTCCTAAACCCTCTAAATGCACAACACATACAGCATCATTGAAGGACACATTTTCTCTTTACGTCAACGTTATGTGTCCCATGGAAGTGCCTAGACAATCCAAGGTTTCTTGAAGGCAGGTCAGGTGAAGAACGAGGGATGGGTTCAGAGTAGGAAGGACTGAGGAGGGTTCTGATTACACAAAGTCTGAAACCATGAAGGGATACTTTGGGATGGGTTTTACGGAAGAGGAAGTAGCTAGTTACTAAAACAAGGTGAAGTATGTAAATTCTCAGTTTCTTATACCATTTAACAGACTTATGCTCTATTGGTTAATATGACATCGTTTGATCATAGTGATCGATGCCACTCATTGACTCGCTGTAGCGAGCAATGGCCTCCGGTTTGGAAGTGACACCACTACCTCGCCGTCGACGGACATCGATCATGTCAACCCCGAATTTGGAGCTGATCATCAGTACGTCCCGCTTATCCTTCCACTTCATTACACTGACTTCTTCAGTACTGAAAACACTCACTACCTCACCCTGTTTTAGTTTGTTTGCCAGGACATGCGGCGGATTTCCCCTTCGGTTAGCTCTAAGAGTTCCAGTACATCTACATCTACGTCATACTCTGCAAGCAATATTTCCTAGTGTCATCTCAAGGGTCTTGTATTTTTAGTCCCGGGGAGTCAGTGAAGGGGAATGCAGGGTTTTCTGGTCTTTTGTCAGTCCAAGTGTATGTTTTGGTCACAGTCCAGGTCAGGGGAGGGGGTTTAGTTTTGTCCAGGGGGCTAGGAGAAGCATTTTCCGCCCCAGCTGAGGAGAGATCACCCACCTCTTGTGTTTCCTCCTCATCCTCTGAAGAAGAACCCCACTCAGTGTCGCCAAACGAGGAGCCCTCACTGTCCTCATCTTCCAGCGACAGAAGCTCTGCTAATAATTCTGACTCTGAGGATAATATCCTTCGAGTAGCGGAACTTCTTTCTTCCACTCTTCTCTTCCTTTGTGTCGGTGGAGCGAGTGGCCGGGAGGTCGATGGCTGGGGACTTGGATCCCTTGGTAAAAGGCCCGCTGTCTGGCGGCAGCTACTCCTACTGCGTTTACTACTTTCTTCCAAGGCATGGAGGGTAGGATGGGAGGAGACTTGGGACACCGGGGGTGTTGGGGCAATAAAGGGTGTTTTACCACCCCTTATGCCCTTTCTCGGAACACCCTTCCCCGGTAATCCCTTCCCCTTCCCTTCCTTTTTTCCATCTCCTCCGCGAGTGTTAACCATTTTCTGTGAAAAAATGTGAAGCCAGTACTATAAGTAATATATTTGAGCAAATTTCCAGATAACTATTTGGATTAACCATAAGTAAAAAACATAGGTAAATTTTAACATTCAGGCACTTTACTCGTGATGGACGAGATATGAAGTCACGTACGAGATGAAATATAGATCCTTCAATCCTCTGGTTTCTACATAAAGACAATAATTGGCCGTATTAAAGTATAATCATGAAAAATTGTAAAAACTGACCAGCCAAATTAATGCAATTTCCATCAGTGGAATATCGTGGATAATACAAACAAGAATGGCATCATGTGAAGGGTGTATGCAATAACTAGGACGAATACGTTCTACAGACAATTAGCTATTATAAAAATATAGCTATTTATTCACTAATACTTTATCACTGATTTAATTTTAATTTGCATTTTGGATTTACGTAATATCTCAAAGCAATCTGTCTTTAAAATGCATTAATGTAAATGGCCAATATTTTATGAAATGTCTTTTTGCATTAAAAATGGAAGAATCAAAGATGGATATGCCTTGTCATAGTTTCCACAGAATTTCCATTTATAATGGTAATTTTACAGTTCTCTATTATTATTATTAAATTTATTTGTCAAAAGATTGTGACATACATGGCATATACAAATATAGGACATGTCAGTATATACAGGCAAATTACTTAATTATATTAATTAAGTATTAATAATTATACTTTATTATTGTTCAACCGATCTTTCTGTTTACATAACTTTAGAGCTGAATAGCTGCTTCTGTAGCTAAATGTCTCTATGTTGTGCAGTACATGTATGCATAATATGAGCCTTAGTTCTTTGGTTTATATCCACATTTCTGTTTCCAGGCTTCTAAATTATGTGATGAAACAAGGAGCTGCATCTGCTAATACTTTAGGAGTACTAGCTGTAATGTACAGTAGTTTTGGTGTACTGCTATCCTGGGCCCGCGGGACAGATGATGAAGCTAACACAATTGCAGCTGCCACAGCGACCGGTCTTCTTTATAAATCATCAGGTGAATGTAATTCTTTCTCTCAAGGCTTCTGAGGTTGAAGTCACATTTTGTTTTCCATTACTTTCCCTAGAGTATTTCCTATTGACGCATTCTTGAAAAATACTTACAAATAAGGGCTGCAGTCCTTCCTTATTTAAATGCTCACATCCTTATTTTTATTAATCATGAGGCTATTTCTTTCTCAAATCATGCTGTGTAGGTGCCAGGTGACCATCTCTCAAAAAAATATAAACTTCCTAGACCTATAAAAGGCATAATTTGCCATTTTTAATTTCTGAGTTAAAGTGACCTGGTGTGTCAGTACACTGCATATACCTCCTAGTGGTGAGTCACGGGCAACAGTATGCTGGCTCTCAAGGTAGTCCTTTCAGAAGGGATCCTAGCTTGAGCAGAATAGGGAAAGCGGGCCTAGGGTATTACTATGCTTTGGTTTCTCTTGTGGCATACTGGCGAAAATGTGCCAAAACTGACCGGTAGAGCGCCGTAACCGTTAGCAGGGAAAGCTGCACGTGGTGCGGGTACTGCGAAGGCTGGTAACCTTGCATACTCTATTACAACTTAGTCATAAGAGTCACAAAGTAGCTTCGGACGGCTGAAGCCACGATGGGTGGAGGAAGTTGAATAAGGTTGGCCCATCAAGATACGGGTTCAGCAATATGAACTGGACTCTCTGTACTTGGAATTTGAGAGGAGTATATGGAAAGGAGCATGTGCTGTTGAATGAAGTGGAAGTGAGAAGAATGGATGTTTTGTGTGTATGTGAAACTAAGCGGAAGGGGCGGGATGTTGTTACTATAGATGGTGGTGGTCTGGCACTGTGGTCAGGAGTTGGCGATAATGTTGTACACGGCAGTCAAGGTGTAGGACTCATTCTTAATGAGAGAGCTAAGTTACTGGTAAGGAAGTACAAGTTAGTATCCCCTAGATTGCTCTGGGTTCGCTTGAAAGCAGGTATTAGGAGAGTTGTGATTGTGGCGTGCTATGCACCAGTGGATGGAGAGAGTGACAGTGTGAAAGATGAGTTTTGGGAAAAACAGAGGTTTTGAATGAATGTGATCCTGGTGAGAGAATAATTTTACTAGGTGACATGAATGGGTGGGTTGGTGTGAGGCGGGATGCATCTGAGAGTTTGGTTGGGCCTTTTGTTGACCCCCGAGTGAATGATAATGGTGAAAACTTGGTGAGTGTGAGCTTGGAAAAAGGATTGTTTATATCGAATACATGGTTTAAACATAAGAGAATACACATGTATACTTGGCAAAGGGGCAATTGTAAAAGCATGATTGATTTCATTGTGTATGATGAGAGATTGAGGAAGTTAGTGTTGGACACGAGATTGATGAGGGGTGCTGAATGTGGAACAGACCACTATTTGGCACTCTCCAAAGTGAATCTGGGCAGAAAGTGGGTGCCAAGAAAGAATGTAGCGCGTAAGCAGTTGAGAGTAAAAGTGGAAAGGTTGCTAGACAGCGAGGTAAGAGTGTGATATGGTTGCATGCTTGAGGATGCTCTATTGTTAAAGCAGAGAGAATGGGATGAGCATATCAGAAGCGAGAACGTAAATGATGTGTGGAAGTGTTTAAAAGGAGTGATTGTGGAATGTGCTGAAAGTGTATTTGGAAAAGGAGTGGTAGGAAGAACGAAAGGTGATGCTTGGTGGAATGAAGAAGTGAAAATTGCAGTCAGAGAAAAGAAAGAGGTGTACATGAATATGATTGCTGCCATATCTGAGGAAGAGAGTACTAAGGCATGTGAGACTTACAGAAAGAAAAAGAAGGAATGCAAAATCGTTGTGAAAAAGAGCATAGAAAGAATGCGTGCGGATGAAGCTAACAAAATGCAGAGTGATTTCGAAGGTAATAAAAAGCTGTTTTTGGAAGTGGGTAGAAAGGGCTAAGATTGGTGAAGGTAGGAGAATGAATGTGGTAAAGAACAAAAGTGGAAAGATCATTTGGGACAAGAGCAATATCAGGGACTGCTGGAGGGAGTATTTTGAAGAATTGTACAATAATATTGCAGGCGTTGAGGATGAGCCTTGTGAAGTGGTGAGGATGGTAAAGGATATCAGTGAGGAGGTCGTTACAACGGCCGTGAGAATATTGAAAAATGGGAAGGCAGCCGGCATAGATGGAATATCCAGTGAAATGTTGAAGTGTGGTTGTAAATTACTAATTTGTAGGCTGCGTGAACTATACAATTTATGCTTACAGGTTTCTGTTGTTCCAGCGGATTAGAAGAATGCTATCATCGTTCCGTTGTACAAAGAGAAGGGAGGAAAGACCGAATGTAACAATTATTGGGCCATCCCGGGAATAGAGTTCAGTAAACTGTTTATCGAAAGAGTGAGGAATATTTCCGACAGAATATGGGGTGTGCAGTGTGGGTTTATACCTGGGAGAGGATGTAGTGACCAGCTTTTTGCACTTGAGCAAGTGATAGGAAAATGTATGAGTGTCTGAAAGAAAGTGTACTGTGCATTTGTCAATTTAGAGAAGGCATATGACATAGAAAGAAGTTGTGGAAGGTTTTGAGAGACTATGGAGTGAATGGGCAGTAATTGAATGTTATGATGGTGATGTATAACAATAGTAAGGCAAGTGTAAGAGTTAACGGGGTTCTGAGTGATTGGTTTGTAATAAATTGGGGTGTAAAGCAAGGATGCGTAATGTCTCTATGGCTTTTTAATGTATTTATGGATAAATGTGTTAGACATGCATGTAGTGAAGACAACGGTGTTTTGATTGGAAATGTAAACTTGCGAGTTCTTCTATATGCGTGTGATGCTGTTTTGATCTCAGACAGTCAACAGGGATTACAGAAGCTCCTAGATAAGTTTTGTGAATCGTCGGAGAGAATAGAATTGAAGGTAAATGCATGCAAAACTAAAGTGGTAGTTTTGGTAAGGAGAATGGGGTGAATAACTGTATGATGAGGGCGAATGGTGAAGTAATTGAACAGGTGGATGATTTTGTGTACTTAGGTAAGATGTATGCGAAAGATGGAAGAATAGATGAGGAGATAAAGAGACGTGTGAATGCTGGAAGGAAAGTGGTAGTTAGCATGTGGAGCATATCAAGGAATGAGTGTTTTTCTAAGGAAGCGAAAATCGCAGTGTACAAAAGTGTACTTCTTCCCACTTTGCTATATGGTAGTGAAACATGGGTTTGTCAGGAGAGACATATGAGTAGACTAAACGCCCTGGGTATGAGTTATCTGAGGAGTGTTTGCGGCAAAAGTCGGATGGATAGGGTCAGGAATGAGTGGGTATAAAATGAATGTGAGTTAGATGCTCCAGTAATGGACATATATGAAAGGAGAGTCCTTTGTTGGTTTTGCCATGTTGAGAGAATGAATTAGAGTCGAATAACGAAACAGATGGGGATCGGGTTGGTGTGGTGGCTAGAATACTGGCTAACCATACGGATGGCCAGGGTTCAAATCCGGGCAGAGGAGGATGTTTTTCAGAGGGAAGTCCATCCCTACTTGAGTGTCTTGTGGAGGGCGCTTCAAGTACGGTACTTCATTCGTCGGATGAGACGTTAAACCCTGGTCTTCTTGCCGCCTATCATTAAGAGAAGGCTAATGCCGATGCCGGGTTTCTATCCACTCTTCCTCCCTTACCTATCTCCCATGGCGGAAATGACCTCAGCTATCGGTTGCCTCCCCAAAAAAATCCAACGAAATAGATATATGAGAGTAGAATGAATGGTGCGAGAAGTCTGAGGTAGGCCGAGATAGTTGTGGTTGAACGTGGTTGAGGAAATTCTTAGGAGGAGGAATATTAGGAGTCTTAAAAACAGGAGGACATGTATGAAGCAGAGTATGGGGGTAAATGAGGCAAAAGAGATTTGCAAGGACAGGTCAGTATGGAGGAAATTATTGAAGCGGAGTTAGGTGTACAGATATGTATATATGAGAGAAACTTTGTGACTGCCTACCCCGAAAGGGAACGGCGTGATTGACATTTTTATTTTTATACTCTACTAGCGGAAGGTATCCGTGCCAATTCAACGAGTGGGGAAAAACATTGAACATATTTTATAAGAAAACCACAAAGCCTGAAGATTGCTCTCCGCGTGTTCATTCTAGGAGTTTGTAATCTATCTTGTACGTTAGGTTCGTTTTAGTAGATACGCTGACCTTTTCCAGGTGCATTATTACCTTGATTATTAGGCGCTTCACGTTAGTGTTATTGCTTATTCAACTGCGTGTAGTCTCTATCATCTCAGGCTTAACTTTGTGGAAGTTCATTTCGTAAATGAAAATGACAACTTTGTAAAATTCCACCAATTTATTTTCAGGTACGACTAGTTTCGTCGCAGCGGCGACACCTGAAGATGTCGCCGCTGCGACGAAACTAGTCGTACCTGAAAATAAATTGGTGGAATTTTACAAAGTTGTCATTTTCATTTATGCAGTAGTCTATTTAATTTCTTTACGTGTATCGTTTACTACGTAAGTGTTCTCTCATATATATGCAGTGCCCCTATGAGAGCTACTTTGTGAATAGATTTGCCCCTATGAGAGCTACTTTGTGAATAAATGTGGGTTAAATGCTCCAGTAATGGACGTGTATGAAAGGAGTGTGCTTCGTTGGTTTGGCCATGTTGAGAGAATGGATGAGAGTAGAATAACTAAACATATATGAGAGTAGAATGAATGGTGTGAGGGGTAGAGGTAGGCCGAGAAAGTTGTGGTTGAGGAAATTCTTAGGAGGAATATGAGGAGTTTTAAAAACAGGAGGGCGTGTATGAAACAGTGTATGGGGTAAATGAGGCAAAAGAGGTTTGCAAGGATAGTTCAGTATGGAGGAAATTATTGAAGCAGCGTTAGGTGTACAATTATGTATTAATGAGTGAAACATTTTGTCTGTGCCTACCCCGAAAGGGAACGGCATGATGGGTATGTTTGTATGTATGTACTTTTTAAAAACTTCTAGCCACTCTTAATAACACACAAAATGGCCAACTCAGCTAGCAATTGAAAATGATCAATTTTTGAACATCATTGAAAGACAGTGTCTCAGTTTCTTGTGAAACAATTCATCAAAGTACGTTAATTATTCTTCATTTTCTTTTAATAATGTAGCGGAGACTTACTTCAGAGCAGAGTTTGTAACTTCTTGAATAGTGATAGTTATTTCTGTAAACTTTGGCTGTAGTTTTAGATTCAATGTAAGTGTGATTAACTGGGTAATTCATTCTCACCACAAATTATTTGATTCATGAAGCGGCAACATGGGCACTAAACAATGATTTCCTGTCTCAACCTATCCAACCAAAAGATATTGGATTGTTCAATAAGCTGTTGTCTTATGAGAGTGTAAATCGGACTTTGATTTACTTCATAGTTAATTTTTTGATGAATTATCTAATTTTTAATCTTAATTGGACCAAGGTATCATATACTGTATACAATATAATTATTTATTTGCTAAGCAACCCATGAGAAACCTCATGATTGCAAGCAGTGGTAGTGGCAATAGGTGTAAAGACAAGTGATTCCGGCTGTGGTGTAGATAGCAGGTATATGACTCTTTTAGAGAACTTCATTGTTTCATGACCCATTACTTAAGAACTGAGAAGAGATTTTGAAATGGAAGAATATATATGCCTTTAACTTTATACTCTTTCAGAATCTCTGCGTAATTATTAAAATTAGGAAGGAGCCTCATTTTCAGTGGGCTACTACTAGCAGTGCAAACTTCGTCATGTTTTTCATCGTAAGATTTAAGGTGTTTATGCCTTATACCGATGAATTTGTTTTAATCTTAGGAAGGATTAGACCTTTCTTCTCTTTATAGTTCATGCTGTGTGTCAATCCTATTGTCTTTACCTGTATTTGCTAGTTTGCCAGCTAAACTGTTAGTTGCAGTGAAGTTATTTAATCATCTAATAGCACGAGCTTCTGCCAGTGAACTTGCGGAATATTTTCAAGGATAAGGACATGGCGAAGAGGTAGATGCAAATAGGTAAATGGTATGCCTGACCATTAATGATAATGAAATTTTCTTATTCTGTTCTTTTCAGTTTTGTTTGGTTAATTTACTTTTTATATTGTTTGATAAATATGAAGAGGGTTCTGCTACAGCTGCATTATTTATGCAGATAATTTGATTTTTATTATTTTCACTTAGCAAGAGAAGCTAGGGAAATATTTGTTAAAAATAATGGCTGGTAGCTCTAAACTGTATGTATGAAAGGTACCTCATACCATGACAGCTGTATCAATCCTAGCAAATGTGTGTTTTGTTGTACTTACTGACCTTCGTACTTCTTTGCTTGGAGAAGACGTGTATGCTAATGATTTCACCCAGTGGTAGACTCATTTTGGAGTCATTTATAGGATTGTGGTTTTGAGTATTAATCTTAAAAAGATTTAAAGGTGAAGTGGGTTATCATGTTGAAAGGCAATATTTAAGATAACAGTGCCAAAAACTATGCTAAAACTCTGTGAAAAATTTAGCTAGTTGTGTACTATCCTGTTCTTCATAGAGTTAAATGGGTTTTGGCCATTGATTTAAAGTTGATGTTGAGTCTATGTGATGTGTTGCAATTATGATTTCATTTTTTGGGCTACCATTCTATTAATTATAACTTAAACAATTTTCCCAAAAATACTTCATTGATAAGTTGTTTTTCTATTCCAGCGGGTCTTAGAAAATGTGCAGTAGGCGGAGGAATCGGCTTCGGCATAGCTGCCTTGTATTCCTTATGGATGTCAAGAGATAGGATTCAACAATTCCGGCAAATGAACCCTGCGTAAGGAATTATTTTAAAAGGTCAAGATAGGATTGTGTGTGTATGACTGTGAGAGAATGTTGGAGGCCCAAGTATGTTCTTGGAAGGAGTACAGCAATCAAAAGAAAAAAATGTTGTGCCCATGTTGCTGAGTAATTGTGGATTGAAAAAAAACAAAGCCAAAGCTGCACTATTCCAAGTAGACAAGGCTGTAAAGGAGTCCAGTCTATAGGCCTTGAGCATAGGTCCACTCTATTCTTGCCACTGTTCATAATAAGTAATATATCTACATGTAGATAGTAGAAATTGATAGCTCAAATGCTGGGGGCATTAGTTGTATTCTGAGAAGATATTCCTTTTTTTGTTGATTTTTTCCTTTCTTCTAGATTCTAATTTTCTGTGATTCTCAAAAATCTTTTCCCGATAGAATCCATTCATGATAAAAGAAAAAATGTATGAAAATCTCGCACTGATGCTGCACTTTACCTTAGATGCTCTTTTCAGCATATGAATGACATACTCTCTGTGCATATACAGTAAGAAAACATTTTTTTACATTCTTTCACTGCTTGAAGAACTGTCATCCTTATTCACTGCTTTTGCTCTTGGGGAAACAGATCTAGAGGTGAATAGGACTCCCAGTGTCTTTCCCAGTGGGGTTTGGGAGCAATGAGGTCGAAGAAGTTCAAGTGTGCTGTGAAGTGTGGTGAAGCCATTGCCGGTGATGACAATTGTTACTACCGTGTCTTCTCTGTATCTGGACCAGTTGCAAGGATGTGAGTGTTTAGCCATCAAATGGGACTTGATAATTTTGTTGGCAAAGGAACTCTGACCTCTTGCCTTGTGTACATAGCAAAAGATATTTTAATATAGTTCTCCTCTCGTCTGATCCTCTTCTTAAGTGGTATTTTGCTCTTTTTTGTCTCCTTCGATGGTGGCAGGTACACCAAAGATGTGCCAGTGGATGACAGTTAAATAAAATTTCTGGCCAAATTAAGTCAGGTCTGGGTGCCTGTAAATCAATGCCCCAGCCAAATCAGTAAAATCCAATTTGTTTGAGGGATCAAATTTTGGGAGTTTAGAATACTGTTGAAAAACTGCATTGTGCAGCTTTTTTGTTGTTGATTCTTGAGAGATTTATCTCAAAATCTTTGGTCAAAGATCATAGTCGCCCAATAGATCCGATTATCTTCAATAAACAGTGGCAAATGCAAAATGTCTAATGATTTTTATTTATTTTTTCCTTCTTATGAAACCTTTCTGCCAAATGCTGTTCTTTAGGTTAGGAAGGAGGCATGTTGGTGAACTAATCATGTTGCTGTGGAAGCATTGATGTGGATAGTATGCATCTCTGCTTTTGATGCAGAGATATATTGCCAACTTTACCTGTTGCTAGAATTATTTAACCTTTTTTTCGTTTATCGCATGGGATTACTATACCCAAGGGCCTCTAGTGGCTGTTAACTTTCTAATGTTTATAACTGCCTTGAATTGTTTTACTTTGGAATGAAATAATGTGTTGTCTTTCCCAATCTATACCCTAAACCTAGCATAAACTTTTGTGTTTAGTCCTGTATTTCAATGTTCCTACGGTGATAAACCTTTGACATTGGAAAATGGTGGTTGAGTGTTGTGGATTTTTCCATTAACATATTAAACTGAAGTGATTCTGCTATTGGTTTCATGAGGGTCATTATCATAAGCATTCTACAGATTTAAGGTAGGTCTGAGGGGACTACACTAGGCTGATGAACTGTAATATGGTCATACTCTCTTATTTTAGTCTCTTAACAAGTTAATATAGCCATCACTAATTTTTATTCTTCTCAAACCTTCCTTTTAGTAAATGATTCCGTGGATTGTGTTGATAAGAATAATGCGAGAAGAGTATCCACTCATTGATAGTAGGGGAAAATCAACAGATATTTTCACAGGTTGATATGCTTATTGAAAAAGTTGGATTTTCTAAGTCTATTTAACTTTGCATTACAATGTGCAAATCATATTCATGCAAAATTCATGTCTGTACTGTGAAATTACAACAGTGATTTAGTGAAATTTTCTTTGTCTCTCCATTACTCTTTGGCCTCTTTGCATGATGCATGTAACCACACTAGTAGATGCCAAGTGAGCACCTATAAGAAAGGGACGATTTTAGGGTGCAAGATACTCTCCCTCACCTTCATCATTTAGCATTTCCCAGGGTTAACGATGAGGACATTGTGGTAAGTTTCGCAGGCGGAGTCTATTTTAGAAGGTCAGAATTTCTCGGCTTTCTAGCCCTGCGTCATGGACGTTCTGCAGAATACAGTTAGGTATTTCCTTAGGATTATTTAAGGAGTTAAAAAGCCCAAACAAAACAAATTAGATAAAAAATAATTGAATTAAACTCTATGGATGTCGATGTCAACAAAAATTAATAGTTAACCTAAACTATCATCTCTCCTCATTATGAAAATGTCGATGATTTCTAAAATTGACCATTTGATCGACATTAATTGGGGTTGCAGTGAGGAGCTACAAAATGCAATTTAGGGCTTACGTAGAATCTCAAAACTATGTCTTTATAATTCATTAACATTAATGGTCATTATTTAATGTAATGTCTTTTTGCATTGAAAATGTAAGAATTTAAGATGGGTAAGCCACGTCATAGTTTCTGACAACAAAACAATTTTGGTACGTGTCTACTCGGCCCAAGGAGGTTGACTGAAAATGGGGGAGACACGATCATGCATGGGCAGAGGCTAAGTGAGATTAGGGGGCCTTAGGCTAGTTTTTGTGTCGAGTAAAGTGGCATACTAGGTACAAAACAATGCATTGCCGCTTGATGTCTTTGAAAATCAACCACTAGGAACTAGCCTGAGTGAACAGTGACCGTGGTGACTTATTTTGGAATTAGCATCTGTAGCTAAGCCTTATTCACTTGGTCATACTTAAGTTCTTGGATAGCGGCCATGACAGTGCCAGTTATGGCTTTGAGAAGCTGTTATTTTCAGGAAAAGAGCGTCTGTCCCTTTTTTCATAATTTGAGCACCTTTTCTTTGCCCATGAACATGCAGCCAATATGGAACATGGCAGTATATGCTTGTTTTAATCAAATGAAGATAGCAGATTATATCAGTAATGATGCTTGTAGTTGTGAAAGTGGCTGTATGATAAAGTTACCATTTTCTCACCAGGGTTGAAATTCGCTATGAAAAAATCATCTGACTTGACAGGGATTCATTCGAACCCGGATCTCCTAATTGCCGGTCAGGTGTGTTAGCCAGTTACACCAACAAGCCATCTTCATTCAAGGCGAATTTCGAGGGGGGTTTATGCGAACTTCACGACTTCGTCTCATGTGCTACAGTGTAGACTTGAGGCCTGAACATCTAGTTCGCATAAACCCCCCTCGAAATTCGCCTTGAAGGAAGATGGCTTGGTGGTGTAACTGGCTAACACACCTGACCGTCTTTTGGGAGATCCAGGTTCGAATGAATCCCTGTCAAGTCAGATGATTTTTTCATAGCGAATTTCAACCCTGGTGTATATGCACCCGTGCGAGTGACTTCGTACCACATCATTTGTTAAATGCAATGTTTGAAAATTTACCATTTTCTGTTCCATGAATGAGTTCTCTCTCCAATGATCCCTTGACTAGTAATGACCATGTTAGTCTGGCTAGAGATGAAACAGCGCCTCTCTTCATCCTACCTTAACTTAGCTTTGCATCATGTAAATGGAGGGGATCAGAAATGGGAAGCACACAAAAGAGTAGGAGAGGAGAAAACCTTATGGGGTATTATCAGGAAGGTGAAAATGGATGGGTAGTCCAGCCCGATAAAAAGAAAATTCTTAAGGGATGTGATAGAATGGAAATCTCCTTGAGGAAGACTGAGAGACAAATACATTGACCAATGAAGATAGAACATGAAACGAGCTGCTGACTCATGAGGTAGTTAGCATAAGGATAAGGTAGATGGAGTGGAGGGCTGTAATCTTAAGAATTGAATGTCTAATGACAATGATATATCTCTTCATTAACCCTTTTAGTGCGGCGAGCCGATATATCGGCTCATAGGCAAAATATTGTTTAACTTTTGCACACAAATATAATTACAATTATTTTTTGTACGAAGTGTAAGCGTTTTTTATTATTACCTAATTCAATGCATACTCAATAAGAAAAACTGCATATGGATATTTTAAACAACTTTATAATATTTATTTTCCTAGAGTGATACATTTCATTCTAGTTACCCTCTGCATTTCTCACTAGAATCGCTGGCAGGGGTCAGCACTAAGAGGGTTAAACATGAACTTTTCTTACTCGTGAACTAAAAAATATTTTTCATAAAATTCTATTGAATTTTAAGTTGTAGATGCTATTTTTTTCAATCCACTAGTAACTACCTTGATTGTCATCTGTTGTCTGATATAACACCTGTGACCACACGAAGTTATTTTACTCCATGATTTATTTGTCTGCTTTATAAGTATAGGAAGACTGTGGTTTCTTTATGCAGTTGCCTAAGAATGTATTAAACTGAAATATTATTGACTCACCAGACTCCATCCCTGCGCTGAAAATCAAGCACAACAAATGATTTTGCAAATTACTTGTAGCAGTTTTTGTCTTTGTTTAATATAAAGACATATTGCTGCATTCCAAATTGTGTGTGGAAAACAAATTTAGAAATGCTTTTTAAACTTTTATATATTATAAACTATAAAAGTGCTGTCTCCTGGTCAACATTTTTCATAAAACACCTCTCTTGAGCATAGAGCAGCAAGCAGCATTAGAAGTACCTAAATGAATTATCATTCCAAGTCATCTATCCATCAATGTGCTACAGAGAAAAGAAAGGAAAATGGGGTTACCAGCTAGGAAGAAGTATTATACCTTTATTAATACATTAAGTACCTTTATTAATATTTGGGTAACCTACTGTTTAAGGTTGGGTTAAATTGTAGAGAGAAAAATTCTGTTGGTTTTATCTTACCCACACAGTTTCTCATCATCTTGACGTATATCCTACATCTCTTCATCCCATCCATGAAGCCTATTGGGGATCAGGTTGGTGTGATGGCTAGAGTACTGGCTAACCATATGGACTGCGAGGGTTTAAGTCCCTGTGGAGAAGGTTGTTTTTCAGAGGAAACTCGATCTGCACTTGAGTGTCTTGTGGAGGGCATTCAAGTGCAGTACTCCGTCTGTCAGATTAGACAGTTCAACTGTGGTCCCCTTGGCACTATTTCATTAAGAGCAGGCTAATGCCGATGCTGGTTTTCTCTCCACCATCCCTCCCTTACCTGTCCCCAATGGTCCAAATGACTGTAGTTGTCAGTTGCCTCCCCAAATATCCAATCCAATCCTTAAAGCCTATTATATTTTTTCCTCTTCTCCATCATCCCAAAATTCTGCACTCCAGTGAGGCCTTCAGTACCCTTTGCCCCTATTTACCTATTTCAACTACCTACTCTGCCCTCTAATTTCCTCTCCTCACCCAGCTTAGAAAGTACCTCCTCGTTTGTCTATCTTTCACACTTATTCAGTTGTCCGCTTTGCACAACTTCTTCAAGGTCTGCTGTATTCTTGCCCTCTTTCCACATGCACTTTTCTGTACCATTCAACTCTACACAACGTATTGAATTCTTCACCAGTCTTCTCATTTCAGTCTTACTCTAGGTACCTGTCGTCAGATCCTTCCTACATCCATAGACATTCTCGTATTTTGTTGATGGCTAGGGGGAAAGTTTTTCACTTCCCCAATATTTTTAAGGAAATATAATCCTAATGTTGTAAACTTGGAAATACAAAGTTAACAGTGGCAATTTTTATTACAATTATTCACGGACTACAACATTGACGCGGTGGAAGGGCTTACTCGTTCCAGTGACCCCTAGAGCTGGACTGGCGGGAGCAATACATATTGCTCTCAGTAGGGCCACCCATGCCAGATAGGTCGAAGGGGTGGAGCCAGACGAAAGGTAGTCATGTGAAACATACTGTTGGGAAGCGGGGGTGGGAGTCCCCTCTCGACTATTATACTACCCTGAAATATGAATTTCGCACAAAGAGAATTGAATCCTGGCAACTACGGGATGCCGCCCAATGGGGTGGGTGTCGGGCCCGGCATCGGGGGAGGCAAGGCCCCCGAGGTCGTCATCACACGAAATCCTTGCACAGCTGTCATCACAGGATACAAGGAAGAAAAGGAAGGTACCGATAAAAATAGGAACTTGGAACGTTAGGACAATGATGAGGGCTGGGAAACTAGAAAACATTAAACGGGAAATGGATAGAGGGAAAATGGATGCCTTGTGCTGTGTGAGGTGAGATGGAAGGACAAAGGGGACTACTGGAGTGATAGTTACAGGGTAATCTATAGTGGTGGGGTGAGAGTCAACGCGGTGTAGACATAGTATTGAACAGGTGAGCGACAGGATACTAGTGGTAGAAATAAAAGCACGCCCTACAAGTTTCGTATTGGTCCAGGTGTACATGCCTACAAGCAATCATAGGGAGGAAGAGATAGATGAGGTGTATGAAGAGATAGAGGAAATAATCAGAGAAGTGCCGGGCAAGAAAAATCTAATAGTAATGGGAGACTGGAATGCAGTAGTAGGGGAAGGGAGAGATGGGTATGAAATGGGAGGGTTTGGATTAGGAACGAGAAATGATCGCGGAGAGAAGGCAGTTGAATTTTGTAGGAGAAATAAATTAATAGTTACAAACACTTGGTTTAAACACCATCGCAGGAGGAGATACACTTGGAAAATTCCAGGAGACACTGGGAGATACCAAATTGACTATATCATGGTTAGACAAAGATTTGGGAACAGTGTGAAGAACTCGCGGAGTTATCCGGGGGCAGATGCAGACTCGGATCATAATTTAGTGATGATGAATTGTGAGGTTAGATTCAAAAAGCTAAATAAAAGTAGGCGGATGAAGAGATGGAACCTGGAAGCGTTGAAGGGGGAGAAAAGGAGGGAATGCCAAGAGATAGTGGATGAGAACGTAGGAGAAGCCAAAGAAGCAGGAACAATCGAGGAAAAGTGGGAGAATATAAAAACAAGCATTGTAAGAGCGGCTGAGAAAACAATAGGAGCAGCGGAATTGACAAGGATAAAGAAGCAGTGGGTTACGGAAGAAATGATTAGGAAAATGGAGGAGAGAGGGAATTGGAAAAATGTCAACACCGACCAGGGTAGGGAGAAATACTAGGAGCTAAATAATCAACTACGGCGAATAACCAACCAAGGAAAATTGGTGGAGAAGGCAATGCGAGGAAATGGAGAAACTACAAAAGGAAGGGGAAGTGGGTGCGTTATACGCTAGGGTAAAATTGCTATCGGGAGGTAAGAGAGGGCAAACGGTACTAAAGATAAAGGACAAGAGAGGTAGAATGTTAACCGAGCAGGAAGATATCCTAGGAAGATGGCGAGAATACGCAGAGGAGCTATATGACAGCGATAGTAGACCAACTAGTTTAGATGTAGAGGATGAGGGAAACCTAGATGAAGATAACCTCGGTAAAAATTCTCGACAGTGAAATAGATAAAGCTTTGAAAGAGATGAAGGCTAGAAAAGCTGTAGGAGTAGATAACATACCCTCGGAATTGCTAAAGAGTCTAGGAAGTAAAGGTAGGCAAGCTTTTTTCGAACTCATTCGCAGGATTTACGAAGGAGTGTGGCCAGAGGACATTGTGAAAACAGTATTGATCCCTATCCCGAAAAAGAAGAATGCATCAGAATGCGAGGACTACACAACAATTAGTTTAATTTCACACGCAGCCAAAGTTTTACTTCGAATTATCAATGGAAGGTTGGAGAGTAAGGCCAAAAGCTGCTTAGGCGATGACCAGTTTGGGTTCAGGAAGGGAAGGTCAACTCGGGATGCGAAAGCGGTGATGAGAACACTTATAGAAAGAAACAGAGTATAATCAGGACGTTTTCGCATGCTTTATTGATTTTGAAAAGGCTTTCGACAGAGTGAATTGGAATAAACAAACGGAGATACTAGAGAAAATGGAAATATATTGGCGAGACAGGAGACTAATTCGAAACTTATATATGACGCATAGGGCGCTGGTGAGGGTGGCTGATGGTGAATCAGGGTGGGCAACTCTGGGTCGCGGGGTAAGGCAAGGGTGTCCGTTGTCGCCGTTGCTTTTCAACATTTATGCTGAGGAAATAGTAAGACAGGCATGGGAAGAACTTGAGGTTGGAGTGAAAGTGGGAGGGCATCTTATAAAATCGGTTAGATTCGCGGACGATCAGGCATTGGTTAGTGGATCTTCGAAGAGTTTTAAGCTTTGGTAGGTGCCTTAGAAAATCAGTGCGAGATATTCGGAATGAAGATAAATCGTAAGAAAACAAAAGTAATGAGACTCTCTAGGGCGAAGGAAGCGAAGCTTGTGATTAAAGTTGGAGGACACAAACTGGAGCAAGTAGAGCAGTTTAATTACTTAGGTAGCACGCTAGAGGAAAACGGGCATAGTAGTAAAGACATACGGAAGAGAATAGCGCTAGCTAAGGAGGCGTATAGTAATATAACAGAGCTGATGACCGGGACACTGGGTAAGGATGTGAAGAAGAGGCTGGTGAAGAGTTTGATATGGAGCGTAGCGTTGTATGGGGCAGAAACGTGGACCCTGAGAAAGGAGGACGTAAATAGGCTTCAGGCATTTGAGATGTGGGTGTGGAGAAGAATGGAGAAGGTTAGATGGACGGAAAGGAAGACTAACGAGGAAGTGCTGGAGATGGTGGGCGAGGAAAGGAATCTTTTGAATGAAATCCGGGAAAGGCAGGGTAGATGGCAGAAGGAGGTAATAAAGGGTGATGGGTTGCTGAAGAGTGTGATAGAGGGAAGGATGTTGGGCAAGCGGGGAAGGGGAGGAAAGAGAATAGGTTTCATGGACGGGATGAAGAAGGGCAGATCTTATGCAGAGGCGAAAAAGGATATATTAGAGGGAGATAGGACCGGGAATATGTAAAAGGCCGGGAGCTGATTCTCTGACATTCAACAAAACCTACCTTTACCGGTAGATTACCTAATAAACAAATAATTAATTAGCTCAGTCAAAAATTATTTAGTGATTAACATAGAATATTTTAGGGAAATTGAAAGTATTAGCCGTAATTAAGGGTTGCAAATTGTTCTCAAAAGGTTTTTTATAATATACCATAGTAATCCTGGAATGGAATACCTCCCCAGTGATCTCTCCAACTCCAATCAAAATGGTCAAATTACACCCATGTGCAGTAAGTAAATCTATAAGCATTCAGTGACTTCTTGGGAAATAGAGTGAGACCTCTTGTATGCCTCTGTATGCAATGTCTCAGTGCTGCTTTCGATTGCACAATGATGAAGTATCTATGATAAAAAAGGGATATTAATTATTCATTATCACCAGTAGTTAACGTAGACAGAATGCATAGTAAAGTAAATGCACTATAAACCCTACATAGGCAAACAAAGTTACCTGTTCATAGGTCTGCCGAGCTTGCAAGCTTAAATTAAGAAGTGAAAAAATAACTTAAAATTAAATTAGTTCAATTTTTCCCATTACATTTTGATTTCCAGTCTTATAATAGCATCCATCCAATTTTAATAGGTAAACTGTCATATAATTCTTAAGTTATGTGAAGAATTTTCAGTGAAGATAAACCTTAATTTCCTATAAATTTCATTAAATATTTGCTTAAACTCAACGTTTTAGTACGGGTTTCTAGGGATGAAATTATCAAGTTCCTAGGTAGGACCATTAGATAGATTGAACGCTTTGATATAACCGTTTTCGCCACCCACCGCTATATTCATATGAGGTAATAAAATACTTTTTTCTAATTTTGCCATTAGAGTTCAGGAATTTTTATTTCAACTTACTGTGATGGAGTATAAGAGATTCGCATGCGAAAAGTAGTTCCAGGTTAGGAAATCGAAAAGCAATAAGGACATGTTGGCAGTTAGATGGGGCAATGTTAGCGTAGTGGGCTGCTGTCAACCAGCCATCGGTTAAAATGACTTATGATGATGATGATGATGCATGTGCGTTGGTCATGCCTACCGCTTCGAGAGTCGAGCGGAAACAGGCGGAGGTGCAAATTGTCCATCGGCTATATCCGGGTGTCCTCGTTGACGAGTCACGTTCCAACGCCGTTAACATTCGTCGCGTATGTGACATTTGGGCGTCGGATCCAGGCGAACGGCGTCGGGCTCTCGCACGCGAGTTGTCAATCCTATTTCCGTTCGGGCCCGCCCTTCTCTCTCTCTCTCTCTCCCGTCACCGAGAGGCGTTGAAGGAGTCTCGGGATGCAAGCACTTCTTTTGAAACCAAGAGCGGAGAGGGTTGAGCAACGTAGAGAGGCGGGAACAAATAAGATAATATGGACCGGAGGAGGCGATGAGGAAGACTATCCCTCATCTTCTTGAGGGTGTCTTAATTATGGTGTGATGGAGGGTCTTCTTCTTTTTGCATGCTCTTAAACTCTGTGCGCCCGGCGACATTGCTGGTGCCAGAGTTAGCGCGGGAAGTGGCAAACGGTTAATTTCTCCTTGTGAACAGCCGAATCGCATACCATCTGCTGTTATGCGATGGAATCGCTTGATTTTTCCTAGCTCTGATAAGGATTGGAATACGTTCCATTTTTCTAGCCTTCTGGTCTCATAAAGTCCTGCGCATTCCGCCTTCACTTATGTACAAATGGATAAATCAAGTCGTATGACAACAAAGATCATGAAATTGATGGATTGAATTTGGATCCTACTAATCAGTGAGTATTAAAATCGTTTGTCATATTTTTCGTGTTATTATTTATTCTTAGGAGTGATTATGTGAAGACGCGCAGTCAACGTGTATGTTTTCCGTTACCAAGCATCTTAAAAACATTGATAATGATCAATGAACTATACTGAACTGATGAATAATTGACTGTTATCGCTAACATAAGTATCGTCGGTACTGTTTCGACATCCATTTCACAAACATAGCTGCCACCCGAGGTTTTCCTCTACTTGTTCGCTGTCCGTGGCTTCGTGTGTACACAGCAGTTAAACATATGTTGCCATTAGTGGCCGTTGTTCTATTCGATACGACCCTGGATTGCAGACCAACTGGAGCAAAGAAAAATTTCCGAGTGTACGGGTCTATAGAGTATTGCCACTACTTCGTACGCATACTCCAAAGTGGACCACTTTCCCTCGTCATGTAACAGTGCCCATTACGATAGAAAAACGCTTATTTTCTACATTTTAACTTCTTTTTCTACTCTTGCGCAACACAAATTTTGCTTTAATTTTGGTGTCAGAATTCACATTCATACATGCCCATCACGCCGCTCCCTTTCGAGAAGAGCAAAGTCATAGAATTTAGTTGTTGCCCTTAGATTCGAAAACTGGCCCCCTTTTCCTCCGTACTGTTCCCTCCGTGATGCCAAATCCTTTCAAACCACTTTCGCTTCTCTTGCACTCATGCACGGTTTTATTCACGCTCGCCCATTTTTAAGAACCCTAATCCGAGATATTTTTTTTATTGCGCGGTAACGGATAGTCCTCGCAACGTCTGGTTTGCGGTGCTGTATTCTTCACTGCCTCCCATGTCACCATGGTTTACCATTTGCCATCATTGAAGTAGTAGTAGTACTTATTAGGGTGCGTCGACGGCTAAGGTCACTTACACAATTTGCCATTATTTTACTTCGCTTTCGTTATATACCTGTATGAGTGGAAGGCGTTTGTCATGTCACAATGAGTCGTGGCGATTTTGCTATGTCCGATCTTCAGGACCAACGTTGCAACGTGAAATTTTGCGTCATACTTAGGAAATTTTTTACGGAAACCACTGAACTTTTGAAGGTGGCTTACGGGGACAATGCTCTAAGTCGCAAGCAGTGTTATGAGTGGTTTAGCCGATTCAAAATTCGTCGTCAATCAGTTCAAGACGATCCTCAACCAGGAAGGCCATTGAAGTAAAAATAATGGCAGAAACACTTAGAAGATGGAGGATCTGTTGCTCGGCAACTGTCGTCTGGCTGTCGAAAAACCTGCTGGAGAATTTGAATTCTCGATTGGGTCAAATCTTGACATTATGATAGAAAATTGAACATTCATCGAGTGGCAACGAAGTATGCGTTGAAAGCAGTTGTTTATTTAAGTTGAATGGAGTTCCATTTGTAATAACTAGCGGAAGGATAACTATCCGATCGTTTACTGAAGTGTTCGTCCGCCTTGGACGTCTAATGGTGAAGGACTACTTGATGCCTGATTATGTTTTTCGTCATCATACCTCTACTTGCGGAATCGCCACAGCAGGCGTTGGCCCGCATTGACACGGGGAACGTGTGATCAGGTGCTTTTGGTATATTCTGTTAAATGTACTAGTTTCCCGAAATGGCCGTGTTCTATCTTCATTATACTCGACGCTCCGAGAATTTACAGTCTTCTAACGTATGCACCTCGTTTGATCACAGCCTTGCAGAACGACCTTCCACTACCACGACAACGCGACTGCCACTCAGCTTTATCGGCTCGTGAGTTTTGTACAAAATGTGAATGACTGTCCTATTCGAGACTCCATACACACTGTCCCAGCGAGACTTCTTTTTATTTTCTAAATTAAAGTCAATACTTCTAGGACGTCTTTTTGACTCCGTTGACGAAATGGAAGAGAAGTCGGCGCGGGACTTGTAGGTGAGACCCAGAGAAGCATTCCAGAACCGTATTGTGAAAACACCGCTGGAATAAGTGTAATTACAGATGAGGAGGGCTTTTTGAATTATATACGTATGAATAAGTTTTTAGTACTATAAAATGAACTTCATACAAAAAGTCCCGTTATTTTTTAAATATAGCTTTTATTCCCCCCCTTCCTGTCTCTTTTGCCACATTCTTCCACGACTGTCGCGAATGCCCCTTTCTCTTACCTCATTCACTCTACTCATGTATTTGCTTCGTTACCCAGTTCTCATCCATTCTCTCAGCCTTTCCAAACCGACGAAGCTCTCACCTTTCATTCCGTAACTGGAGAATACGCACCTACATTCTTTCACGCCTACTCATTCGTAATCCATCCATCCCAATTTTCCTGCAACACTTCTCAGGTACTCACTCAGCATTCAGCCCACTCTTCTGCATATCACGACGTACCCAGGTTTTGCTGCTAATTTCTTCTTGAAAATAAAAAAGTAATCCCTAGAGTACGTTTACCCATCAGGGAATCGCTCCATAAAGCTCTTCTATCTTCGTATTAATTATTATTTGGAACCCATCCTAGGGCCGTAGATATCGGAAATCGTGTCATGTGAAAAATCTCGCTTTCCGGCAGCGCTGTTGCATATCAGGACTTTCGAATGGTACGAAGGTTACGAAAGGCAATAGTTCCGTTGGTATTTGCGAGAATTATGGGTGATTAACTGCCATTTAACGAGTCGTTAAGAAAGATGACAAACAGTAAGAAGTCGCTTGTACGTGTTGATGTGAAAAAATTGTAATTTTTGCTATCAAGTTGTTCCCTAAGCCTCAGCATAACGAAGCAGTAATCGAGTAAACGATATGCAATCGTTATACCTTTCGCTTTCGTGGACTTTTCGGTTATTGGAATTCATATATGCGATCATCTTGGAAATATAAGTACTTTTTAGCCAAATCGCTGTTCTGTTCTATCATTTATAAATATTTTCGCAGATAAAATCTTAGATCGGAAACGACAGACTCGCACTGGCTGTCACTTATGAACGAGGCATTTAGATCCGAGGGAAAAAGCCGAGGGTTTTTAATGAGGTGATCAAAAGGTTGACTTCATGCCATTGCGAAATAGAAATATTGCTTCGCTTTTCATTCAGATAGGGTAAAGGTATATCTTGTTTGTCATAAATAGTTAGTTCATTGTCAGAAGGGTTTTAAAAAACATTTGGGGCGACGTTGTCAAGTACTTACAAGTACAAGTACAAGTTTTAGTATTATCAAATGCAACAACTTCCTTTCATTAAGAATTGCTACACAGAACCGCACTTACCATTGAGTCCTGTGGCACAAATATTTGTGCCCCTTAGTTACCAGAAGAAATGGATTACTTATTGAAGTATATTATAGAAAATTTTTACCGTAAGTCGGGAGAGTGGCAACCTTTATTCATATTTAATTAGTAATAATTAATATAATACATGGTTAGAATATAGTTAACCCCGTTGCCTGGGGGAGAGGCTAAGCTGCCGTCCATTGAAGCCTCGAAGAATGACGAGAAAAGTAATGAGAATTTGGTGAATGTTAATGAATTCGAATGCGTGCATCATATAAGATAATAGAGATAGTTAAAAACAATTGTTTCCAACAGCTTTCCATAAATTTGGTATTTTACTTGGTGAGAAGCATGAGGTGCTTGTCGCGTTACTTCATACCACCACCACTGTACCCCCGTCATAAAATGAGCTTCCCATCCCAAGTTCATATCTGGGGCCTTTTTCAGTAAGTACTCGACGTGGTGGATTCTCGGGAATGCCGTAGATGTGACGCACAAGTCCCCTTCAAATCCCTGGTTTTGAATGGCCCCACTCGAAATTTTCGAGACCATCGCGTCAAAATGGCGTCACTGTCAACGCTCGGATATTCGATGACCTTACCGAAATTCACATTGGGGGGTTGTGTTTGAAACGTTCGATGTAATTCCTATCACATAACTAAGGTTTCACGTGGTTCAATCACGAAGGGTTTGAGATTTGGGTGCATTTAAACCGCTCGTAAAAATCTCACGCAGCCTTCCGCATTGAATATTTCTCGAAGGAAATTGTTCACGGAGTTAATTGTTGCGATGCGAGACGCAATAAACAGCATGTCAGACTCAGTAGTTATTCATATGAGTGGGTAAGACTGACATAACTCTCCAACCGTTCATTGTTGTACCACGTGACTCCTTTCGCACGTGATTGAGATTATTATTATTATTTTATTTTATGGCCTTCATTGGACCTTTTCAGTCATCTTCTTTTCTCTGTTGGCCGAGTATTTCTTCATTTGCTCGGGTCGTAATTTTCTTTCTTCATCTGGGATCGCCCTTCCTATTCTCTGTTTGTTAATCTTGGTTTGTAGTCTGGTCTGTTTGTCCTTGAGTTTCATGATTGTGCCTGTCTTTTCATTCAAATCTTCTATTTTAATGTGTAATTCCCTCATATCTTCAACAATTTCTGCAATCCATCTTATGCTGGTCATACTGTTCCATAATTTTTCTATAATTTCTTTGCTTATTCAGTTTTTCGGTGTTCTGAGTAAGTGTCCAAAGAATGAGATTCGTTCTTTCTCATCGTGCTCGTTACAGGTTCTATTTCTCTGAAGACTATTTTATTTGAAGCCAATCTCCAGTGCCCGTTTTTATTTTTTTATTTTTCATTATTGCAAGTTCTGACTATTCTTTCAATTTGGAGTAATTTATCTATTGCCTTTGTGTTTGTTGTTTTGAAGATGGTTTCACTCGGATATGTTATTTCCGGTTCTGTGACTGTTTTATAGTGCCATAATTTTGTAGCTATTGAGAGGCATTTTTTGTTATGTGTGTTCTTGGTGATATGTTGTGCTCTAATAAATTTATTTATTGTATTGTTTCATGTTAGTTTCTCATTAAGGGGGTATGTTATGATTTCCCCTAGATATTTAAATCCGTTCCCATTTTTTATCTCTCGATCTTCTACTTTGATTTTTTTTGCGAGTGCTGGGTCGAGATTATAATGAGTGGTCCAAACACAGCCCCCTAGGCTTCTCTAGGAATAAAATTTAGGAAATGGACTGCAGAACCTTTACATTTAAAATGTCTATTTTTCAAGTACAATAAGGGACCATAATAACTGCAATAGATCAGTTCTAGGATATTGACTAGGTTAAATAGGTTTTTCAGTAGTGCTAAATATCTTAACATGATTATTAGCTACTAACCTCGCAAGTAATATCCGGCATGATATACTCTTGCATGATTTTGCACCTTGTAGTGCTATTTATCTGTCGCATTAGTAATACTAACCAGTAGTTGTCACTTGAGTAGTGTACTGCATTGTAGCATGTTCTTCTACGCATCACTCTCCTGGTTTATGGGCTGACTGCTTTTGGTCTGCGCCTAGCATCGGGGAAACGTACTTGGTTCTGATGTGAACTGAGATGAATGCTGCATGCCTGGTGTGAAATCACCCCGTGCCACTCAACCTAGTGGTTGCCCAGCCAACAAAATCTTGCGCGGTATTTCGTAAATGTAGCTGTAGGTTAGTGATAATTCATCCCCTGCCGCACGCCCTTGAGGTGTTTATCTGGGTAATATGTTGGTGTAGATGAGTCCCTTCCCCCTGGGGTATGCCCTTGCCGGTAGTCGATCGGTATTATCAGTATTTTATGTCGTCAAATCGTTTCGTTTGAAACTCGCTCGTTATCGTTCACTTGTCTCCACGTTTTTAGTCTCCGTTCTTTACTTCCCTCAAGTCTGCTCCCCCTACCGGCACCTTTCCTTCCTCTACCCCTCTTCCCACTTCCCGATCCCCACCACCGAATCTTCTTTCCCCCCCTTATGCCCCCTTCCACGGGTCTGGGGGATACCACTCCACTCGAAGCAGAATAGAATCTTTAAACACACTGCCGGCCTCCTCTCAGTCGGTCGGGAGGCCGGCGTTTTGGCGTGTTTCGGTCGACGTTGTGAATCCGCCTTCCAGCTCTCTTTTTTTTAACGACCATCAATCCAAAAAACGAGGAATGTCGACGTGAAAACGAGTGGTTAAAGCAGTTGTGATTTCTCGCTCGTGCTACTGTGCTCCACGGATGATTATGGCTTCGTGGTCTGAAGAGAAGGATTACTATTCTGCCGCGAAGGGAAGACAGCTGTGCCATATTACCGACGCCGCCGCCGAACGTTCCAGCTGAGAATGACGACGCGTCTCCTGAGCATCGTGCTTCAGAGGGAGGATCGGAATGTGCCGTGGGGATTCAGGCTGACCGGCGGAGGCAACAAGGCCGACTCGCCTCCCGTGTCCATCCTCAGGGTGAGTCGAATTGGACCGGTGTGACATTTCCCGCGTCGATAGTGACCCGTCACGATTCGGATTTTCACAAGAATCGACGCACGATGAATTACGCTGAGTGCATCGTGGGCGAGACTACTGCTTGAATTAGAAAATTAATAAGACGTTTACTGATTGTAGAACTAGTCTGTCAATATATCGGGAAAAAGATCTAGTCATACAAGTCTTACTAATGTAGGTTTAATTTATGTAGTGGAAATGAGTGTCATTAAAAATCAGATAGGTGTCGAATAGGATAAGTACCGGAAGTGATGGGGTGGAATTTTAACATAGTTTGATGATAGAAATTGAAATTCAACTCTGGTACCGAATTTTCGAAACATCGACTTCTGATGAATTACGCAGAGTGCATCGCAGGTGACACTTCTGCGTCTAATTGCAAAAGTAATACGACATAAACCGATTGCAGAACTAGCCTGTCAAAATGTCGTGAAAATATCAAGTCATGCAAATCTTACTAATATAGATGTAATATATGCAAAGGAATGGAGTGTAATTGCTAAACTAAAGATATATAATGAAAAGGAGAAGTACCATGAGTGATGTGGTGGAATTTCAACATAGTATGATGACAGGAATTGATATTTAACTCTGGTACTGAATTCTCGAAACATCAACTTCTGATGAAGTATGTAAGAAGATTAAATCGTAGCCGACGTGATTTTGAAAAGTAATACGACGTTTGCTGATTGCAGAACTAGCCTGTCAAAATGTGGGGAAAAATATTAAGTGATGGAAATCTTACTAATATAGATTTAATTTATGTTATTGGAAAGAGTGTAATTACAAAACAGATACGTGACGAAAAGAAGAACGTGGAGGGGTGTGGTGGAATCTCAACATAGTTTGATGACAGAAATTGATGTTAAACTCTGGTACTGAATTCACTTGGTGAGTTCAGGCATAACTTCATGAAAATTAAACATGATTAAATTAATGACTCGTGCGTCACATCTACGGCATTCCAGAGAATCCACCGCGCCGAGTACTTACTGAAAAAGGACTCAGATATGAACTTGGGATGGGAAGCTCATTTTATGACGGGGGTACAGTGGTGGTAAGAAGTAACGCGACAAGCACCTCGTGCTTCTCACAAAGTAAAACTCCAAATTTATGGAAAGCTGTTGGAAACAATTTTGATAACGATCTCTATTATCTTATATGATGCACGCATTCGAATTCATTAACATTCACCAAATTCTCATTACTTTTCTCCTTATTCTTCGAGAGCTCAATGGAGGGCAGCTTAGCATCTCCCCCAGGTAACGGGTTAACTATATTCTAATCATGAATTATATTAATTATTACTAATTAAATATGAATAAAGGTTGCCACTCTCCCGACTTACGGTAAAAATTTTCTATAATATAGTTCAATAAGTAATCCATTTCTTCTGGTAACTAAAGGGCACAAATATTTGTGCCACAGGACTCAGTGGTCAGTGCGGTTCTCTGAAGAAATTCTTAATGACAGGAAGTTGTTGCATTTGATAATACTAAAACTTGTGTACTTGACAACGTCTCCCCAAATGTTTTTTTAATACCCTTCTGACAATGAACTAACGATTTACGACGAACAAGATATACCTTTACCCTATCTGAATGAAAAGCGAAGCAATATTTCTATTTCGCAATGGCATGAAGTCAACCTTTTGATCACCTCATTAAAAACCCTCACCTTTTTCCGTCGCATCTAAATGCCTCTTTCTTAAGTGCGAGTCAGTCGTTTCCGATCTACGATTTTATATGCGAAAATATTTATAAATGATAGAACAGAACAGCGATTTGACTAAAAAATCTTTATATTTCTAAGATGATCGCACATATGAATTCCCATAACCGAAAATTCCACGAAAGCGAAAGGTATAATGATTGCATATCGCTTACTCGATTACTGTTATGTTATGCTGAGACTTAGGGACCGACTTGATAGCAAAAATTACAATTTTTTCACATCAGGACGTACAAGCGACTTCTTACTGTTTGTCATCTTTCTTAACGACTCGTTAAATGGCAGTTAATCACCCAAAATTCTCGCAAACACCAACGGAACTATTGCCTTTCGTAACCTTCGTACCATTCGAAAGTCCTGATATGCAACAGCTCTGCCGGAAAGCGAGATTTTTGACGATGACACGATTTCCGATATCTACGGCCATTGGATGGGTTCCAAATAATAATTAATACTAAGATAGGAGAGCTTTATGGCGCGATTCCCTGATGGGTAAACGTACTCTAGGAATTACTTTTTTATTTTCAAGAAGAAACTACCAGCAAAACCTGGGTACGTCGTGATAAGCAGAAGAGTGGACTGAATGCTGAGTGAGTAACTGAGAAGTATTGCAGTAAAATTGGGATGGATGGATTACGAATGAGTAGGCGTGAAAGAATGTAGGTGCGTATTCTCCAGTTACGGAATGAAAGGAGTGAGCTTCGTCGGTTTGGAAAGGCTGAGAGAATGGATGAGAACTGGATAACGAAGCAAATACATGAGTAGAGTGAATGAGGTAAGAGAAAGGGGCATTCGCGACAGTCGTGGAAGAATGTGGCAAAAGAGACAGGAAAGAGGGGGAATAAAAGCTAAATTAAAAAATAACGGGACTTTTTGTATGAAGTTCTTTTTATAGTACTTATGACTTATTCATACGCGTATTATTCAAAGCGCCCTCCTCATCTGTAGATACACTCATTCCAGCGGTGTTTTCACAATACGGTTCTGGAATGCTTCTCTGGGTCTCACCTTCATGTCCCGCTCCGAATTTTTAAGGTAGAAAAATGTATATGATAAGGCCTCATGTTGCATTCCGTATGACTATTATTTTTGTACATATATGTTATACGGGACTCGTGATGTCGTACAGCGATGATACCTACGTCGTAATTAAATCTAGTTCGTTTTCAATATACAAAGTTTTTTACTTCGATTACGAAGCTATTCGATAAACGCCGAAAACCATGAAGTTCTGGTTAGTTACTTCGTTATTTAGTACATCTATTGACTTTGGTGGCGAGAGAGTTGATTCCAAGCCTGCCAACCCAAGGGGTTTTCCCGCCTGAAGTAAGTCATTAGTCTGTCATGCTAGCTATTTCTGTCCTCAATTTACTCCGATCAAAGAATAATCCTTTCTCACTGTATTTGAAGGCTTACCTCTTTATCTGCTGTTTTAAAAAGATAGTACCTTTCCACCAAACACTTTCCCTTGGATGAAAATCGTAGACTATAACTTATATTATTACAATAACAGTTCTTTTGGAAAGGTAAGGAAACGACTGATGTCACTAGCATGTCTGTACGCGTTAAAGAGGATTTTAACCATCTCAGGCATTGTCCTTTGTGTTTGTCCATTGCCTAAATATGTCGTGCAACCGACTGAAAGGCTTGATAGTCTGTTTTTGGGGTGATGGAATTTAAAGAAATAAATATCAAGCAAGTTAAATTAAATCCGCACTTCCGCAGCTTTTGATTCTCTGGCGTCTTCACCGTAAAAAAAAATCTTCGGCAACGAAAAGTCCCTCTAATATAACTGATTTCACTATCGACTTCAACCCGCAGTAACAAAAGAAGGGAGTGATATGTAAACACAATCTCCGACTACTGAAAGGATTGATAAGCTCGCATTCAAACGCTGGCGCCAACAACAGCGAGGTGGCAAAAAATAAACACGCCCAAAAACGGTTGACCAACTTCAGTGGGTGCCAAGAAAAAATCGCTAAGGACTATTGGCCAACGTTGTACACAGCGCATCGGTCAAAGTCTAACACTTGATTGAGCTGAGATGAAATAATACCTGTTTTAGATGATAGATATCCAAGGCATCGATGCCTTGGAGTAACCTTCTTTTGTTACTACGGGACCAGGTGATAGAGGGATGATTGAGATGGTCGAAGTCTAACACTTGATGTTAGAGCAGCCGAGAAAAATGAACCTATCATCGGAACGTTCATATTAAAGAAGCGAGATCTTACGGTTTGTAGGTATACAATAATAAGGGTGAAACTCCAATAGCCGCAAACAAAAACCTTAATGGGATAATAATTACTGGGGCCGTGTTCCAATCCAATATTATGCACACTTCGTACCCTTATATGCTCTTTTCGATTGTCATTTTCCGGAAGTGACGTCGTATAGTGCGGTTCCAATCCGTTAGAGCGCATCATGGCTAGGACGCTAGTGCACATAGAAGGTAAGTGTATGCCGATGCGCCCTTTTGCGCCCTAAGAATTTCCCATTCGTGAATAATGCGAATTTCCAATGCGATGTCTTGCGATAAATTACAATTCTGAGTGACCAATGGATGTTCTTCTGATATACTAGGGACAGACGAAAGGATAATACAATTCATCGGCCTGCGGAAGTAATACACAGACCAACTCACGGGTCGAGGCGGTTCTGATATAGTTCCGACATTGGACACTGGGAGACATTGGCGCTGGCTACCTTAAGAGCAGAAAGTGCGCTAAGTACAGGATAGGGCATAAGGGCGTAAGTGCATAGGGTGCACCCTACGGATTGGAACACGGTCTGGGAAAGGGATTAGTGATTGAGAGATTTACGGTGTAAAAAAACCCACTCCTGGGATGCACAACACATGTATGACACACGCTCAAACAACACCTAAACGGTACTCTCTCACTCTGCCGGCTGGTGTTTTTCTGACATGGAGCTAACCTAGTTCAAGAGAAAAATTAGTCGGACGCACGCAAGTAAGTGGTTTACGGTGTTTACTCTCACGCCAGGGACCGACTTACCACTGGCACACCCATCTCACAGGTCGGATATCCTGGTACTGCGAGAGAGTACCGTTTAGGTACTGTGTGAGTGTGTTTCATACTTGGGTTGTGAATCCCAGGCGCGGGTTGTTACGCTGCAAATATCTCAATCACTAATCCCTTTCCCCCTAATTATTATCCCTGAAAGGTTTTTGTTTACGGCTATTGGAGTTCAACCCTTATCATCGGAACGTTCATTCTAACGATTTTCCCTTAAATCATAATGAACGGTGGTTAAGTATATCAGTTACTGTCAAATTTCCAGAGGATGATTAAACATTTCCCTACGGTGTAAACGCACGAAAATTAAAAAAGACAAGATTTGGAAAATTTTATATCGAAAACACAATGACCAACAAACATTCGAATTAAGAGGAAATAACGACGTTAGGAAGACTACAGACATATATTCCGATATGAGAATACGCAGGCTATTATTTTACGAAATATCAAAAGAATAGAACAGATGAGATGAAGAAGACAAATTTTCTTCATTTACGAAGACCGAATTGAGGTAAAATAAGAGACAATTGGATACATAGCTGCAATTAAAGAAGACCTGAAAGAAGCTGAGAAAGCAAAACAAGAAGTTCAGAATAGAAATTTTTTCGCAAAAAAATAATCCATTGGGTGGTTGTCGAACCGTAAAAACGCAAGAGGACTGGAACTGCTTGTTCGAATGCAAGACAAAAAAGACAATTCAGAAAGAATGAAAGAGATATGGGCGCAAAGAAAGGCAAGAACGACATAACACCTCTTAAGTTTTTACTTCACGTAGTCCAACAGGGCCCGAACGTGAATAATATTAATAACATGAAACACTTATAGAGAAATGCCAACGAGAAAAAATGAACTGCCTAGACCTGGTCTCGCATTTAAAGAAAACATTTTAGAAATGTCCGCTGAGTTATTCATTCGTACGTGTTTCAACGCCTAAAGCGTCATCATTAGGTGCAGTCATTGCACCTGATGACGACGCTTTAAGCGTTTTAAGGTAGTTTGAGCGAAATATCATTTTACCTACAAATCAATGAATTTGGTCTCATTTTAAAGAAAAATATATCACTCTTCCATTGACACCTAAAATTCAACTTCTAACCACATTACTTTCCGAGATATTTGCCAAAAAATACCAGCCGTTTTATATGGGAAATTGTACGTGTATGCACTCCAGGGAGACCTTATTTTACAAATGAGGAATTTCTAACAGCTAGATCTCGTCAAAAAATCAATAGTGTGTAGCTTTTATGTTTTCTCAACTATTTTTGAAAATTAATCATATTGTCACCGCAGTGTCTTTCGGGATCACAATAAACCTTCCGTTTTAATGGAGTTTCAAACGTTCCGCGTGAAGAAGTTAGACAAGTTAAAGACTTATTTAGATATTTTCATTTGATTACTTACAATTTTTGACATGTAAAACTATTTTATTGCCCCATTAATAATGCAATATTTAATACGTGTGTCTCACAGTTGTTGCAATTAAAACGTATAATTCGAATATGGTCTCTATTATGATTAGGGAACTACCTTACCTACCTCACACAACCTTAAGCGTTGAAACGCGTTGTACGATTAAAGTACTCGGCGGAGATTTCTAAAAATTTTTTTCTTTTAACGTCACAATGGCGTTCCGAAATATCTCGCCGGATGTCGTTGTATATATCTGGTCTCAAATCCCAATTCCTCAATAACGTGCGATGTGATTATGGCAGTTGAGCCACACTTGAGGTGTTTTGAGCGATTTTTGTTTATGCACAGATTTTCGCGATTTTCTCAGTTAAATAAAAGTATGTTATTTTTAGCCTATAATGACCTTCTATTGGAATTAGAACAAAAGCTCCGTGGCTCTTAAATTCCTTTGCAAGGTTTGACCTTCATAAAGATGAACATCTCTCCCACCACCTTCACAACTTGTCGTAGCTAAAGACCTCTTCTCGGAGGAAATATGTACTTGGTTCATTTCTCTTCACCATCATTTGTAATAAATATCCAATCAATCTTTATTCCGTGTCTAAACCCAAATCAGTCTCTGTTCTAGACCTACAAGAACTGACCCCTCCTACCTCTTACGCACTTTACCTCGGACAAATACTTACCTTAAATCTTTTCTCAGCTCTGGTTCAAAACTTTGGAATTCCTCGCCGTTATCCATAAAAAATTCTGTCTCTTTTTAAGGATAAAATGTGTAATAATTATTATTGTGAGAACATAAGACAATAATCTACATTTGTATCCTATTATAGTATTTTATGTATCACATTATGATCAGAGAAATTATGGTTTTTTCATATCTTTCTGTGATAGATATAAGAGGTTCCATTTTGCATTTAGTGTTATTTATCTACTGTTGCGACATTTTTGGTTTTCATTACTGTAATTTGTTTCCCAGGTATGTCATTAGCTCTTTTTTTGTTAAAAGCGGACCTTGATGTGTATTTTCTGTTATGCACTTATGAGGAAACCTAGAGCAAAATGAAACTTATTCAATTCTAGAATTGCACCATAAACATTACAACATTTACTTCATGCTCCCTAGAGCTGCTGAAATAAAAAAAAATGTAATTCGAATTTGGTCTCCATTATGACTACGGAAAAAATCTCGCGCAGACTACCTTAAGTGTCCAAAACCTAACGACCGATACGGTTCTTGCTTGCAAAGGTCCTACTTTGACGTGAACGTGACGTATTCGTGACGCCATCGTGGATGAGAAGCGGCAGATAGGATTTTTTCGATGAATGTGTCTCGATGTTGCTTTATTTTGTGATACTCGCTGTCAAACGTCAACAATAGCACCGTTAAACATTTAGTGGCTCAGTTATATAATTCATAATTATATCTATTACACCTTCTACAGTTAGGAAATGGACCACCACGACATCACAGGGTCAATGAAGCAGTGTATTCATGGGCATGAAATTGACGCAAAGAACTAGGTAGTCCGATCATGCGTATTAATTTACATCCAGAATGGAATTCACGTCGTAATCAAAAGCTATCTAGCGACTCAAGCCATTGATCATGATGTGTCTAGATAAGATTTATTAAAAATTGGGACATTCGTCTAATTTAATAATTAAGCCCACCGTGAATAACAATTAAATGGCTAAATGCCGTTAAAACACTTCAATAATATTTAAGCCAACCGAACAAGGTCAATATTATTGAAGCAATAAAAGGTAATTAATGGGTGCACCTCATGCTATTCAATCACATTGATCAATAGAGCTACAATGCTAGGGACAACCTTTCTTTAAAATTTGTAAGCAAAGACTTTTAATTATTCCGTATGAATTAACTATTCACTCCAGATATCAGTTTGACATATACTGACGTTATATTGCGCAATATACCCCTAACTCGTAGCTATACTAATACCATCTATTATACATTGACAGAGCTCCAATAAAAAAATCGATTAAATTTAATTCAATATTTTTAATCAATATTTTTGTTTCAATACATCATGATTAATGTTCATAATTTCCATTAATGAACGCGAGCTTATTCAATCCTTTCAGTCGTCGGAGACTGTGTTTACATATCTCTGTCTTCTTTTGTTAGTGCGAGTTGAAGTCGATAGTGCAATCAGTTATATTAGACGGACTTCTTGTTTTCGAAGATTTTTTTACGGTGAAGACGCCAGAGAATCAAACGCTGCGGAAGTGCGGATTTAATTTAAGTTGCTTGATATTTATTTATTTCAATTCCATCACCCCAAAAACAGACTATCAAGCCTTTCAGTCGGTTTCCCGATATATTTAGGCAATGGACAAACACCAAGGACAATGCCTGAGGTGGTTAAAATCCTCTATAACGCGTACAGACGTGCTAGTGACATCAGTCGTTTCCTTACCTTTCCAAAACACCTGTTTTTGTAATTATATAAGCTATAGTCTACGATTTTCATGCAAGAGAAAGTGTTTGGTGGAAAGGTATTATCATTTTAAAACAGCAGATAAAGAGGTAAGCCTTCAAATACAATGAGAAAGGATTATTCTTTGATCGGAGTAAATTGATGACAGAAATAGCTAGCATGACAGACTAATGACTTACTTCAGGCGGGAAAACCCCTTGGGTTGGCAGGCTTGGAATCAACTCTCTCGCCACCGAAGTCAATAGATGTACTAAATAACGAAGTAACTAACCAGAACTTCATGGTTTCCGGCGTTTATCGAATAGCTTCGTGATCGAAGTAAAAAAACTTTGTATATTGAAAACGAACTAGATTTAATTACGACGTAGGTATCATCGCTGTGCGACATCATGAGTCCCGTATAACATATCTGTACAAAAATAATAGTGATACTGAATGAAATATGAGGCCTTATCATATATATTTTAACTGCCTTAGTACTGGCAGATATGTATATTTCTATTCACGTCTTACTTTCCCTCCACCAAATAGTGCTATCGTAGATTTACACCTGGAAACCATATATCCGTGAAACACTCGGCATTGTGGGTGAGGAGAGGAATCTCCTGGACTAGATTAGGAAAGGCAGAGTGAGTGGCTGGGACAGAAGGTAAGTGGAGCTTGGAAAAAATCTTTCGATTTACAAAAAATGAAGACCTTTGTGGTTCTACCCCCAAATTTTAACAAATTACTTTAAATAGAGCATTTTTAATTACTTTTTTGGGGACTTTCTCGTGCTTCTTTCACACTCCGATACTTTATCCGAAAAAAACGGACTTTTCTGGGACTTTTTATTCAAACTACTTTCATTAGCCTTGATCTTTCGATATAGGGCGTATTTTGAATGCAAATTTGCAGCCAAGATAAAACGACTATCATGAACACTTGTTCAATTGGCTGTTGTATACTTAAGGTGTTTCTTTGCCGGTTATCCACGAAATTCTAGTGATCAACATAGTGGAGCTTGATGCTACCCAAAAATGTATGTACTCGTGTATCTGATAATTTTAATGGAAAATCAGTAACTTCCCCTGAGCAAATAATAAATAATTATTTTCTTGGGATTAGGTAAATATCCCTTTGGAGCTCCTAGATGCATTGAAGGTTACTGTTTTAATACTTAAACTTATTTCAACCCTTGCGTTCTGTTGAAAATCCGAGCGCTCAACTATCATCGGCATTTTTTTCCTTAAAATCGGTAATTGATATATTTAGTCCTCATTCATATCCGTTCAAATAATCCATAATTTCGTAAAAGATACTTAATTATTTGCAAACAATCCTTATGACTAATTATGAGCTCTAATTCCAAATTTTTCTATGTCCCCTGTAAGTGATTATTTTCAGGATTTCACAAAAACTAGGAAATAAGTTATAAATCACTGAATAATAAATTTAAAAAAAATAAATATTTCTCGCCCAATAAATTTCGTTGACGATAGTGTGCCATTGAAATTCAGTGGACACTGTTTCATTTACAAACATAAAAACATACCCATCACGCCGCTCCCTTTCGGGGTAGGCACAGTCAAAATGTTTCACTCATTAATACATAATTGTACACCTAACTCTGCTTCAATAATTTCCTCCATGCTGATCAATCCTTGCAAACCTCTTTTGCCTCATTTACCCCCATACACTGCTTCATACACGCCCTCCTGTTTTTAAGACTCCTAATATCCTCCTCCTAAGAATTTCCTCAACCACATTCAGCCACAACATTCTCGGCCTACCTCTACCTCTCACACCATTCATTCTACTCTCATATATCTGTTTAGTTATTCGACTCTCATCCATTCTCTCAACATGGCCAAACTAACGAAGCACATTCCTTTCATACACGTCCATTACTGGAGCATTTAACCCACATTTAGTCATGACCCACTCATACCTGACCCTATCCATCCTGATTTTGCCGCAAATACTCCTCAGATAACTCATACCTACGGCGTTTAGTCTACTTTTATGTCTATCCTGACATACCCATGTTTTACTACCATACAACAAAGTGAGGAGTAGTACACTTTTGTACATGGCAATTTTCGCTTCCTTAGACAAGCACTCATTCCTTGATATGCTCCACATGCTACCTACCACTCTCCTTCCAGCATTTGTACGTCTCTTTATCTCCTCATCTATTCTTCCATCTTTCGAATACATCTTACTTAAGTACACAAAATCATCCATTTGTTCAATTACTTCACCATTCGCCGTCATACACGTTCCTTTATACACGTCCATTACTGGAGCATTTAACCCTTATTCATTCATGACCCACTTATTCCTTACCCTATCCATCCTACTTTTGCCGCAAATACTCCTCAGATAACTCATACCCACTTTAATAAGATAATAAAGCAGATAAGGAGACGCTTATAGAGCAATGATTGATCATGAATTTTAACATGTATAATGCCATCTATAAATTTATTATATATAATCTCAGAAATGAATTTTAGAGTGAATGCAAAGATGACTAGTATTGTTAATTAGTGATTCGGGCTCAGTTCCTGTCATTCTTTCCATTATATCCTACCATTGTCACCGGAATTGTCAAGTGAGCATTATAGTTTCAATTCTCAGTTTCTCTGCAAAAAAAGCTAAAGACTTAGGTCTATTCTGACCTCCTAATCTAGAAAACTAACTGACAAAAATTCACATGTTGTGTTTAGAGTTAATTTCAATCGTCTCAACCACGAGAATTAAAAAAAATCTAACAAAAAAGCAGTGTCTATAGCGGCTCCAAGATATAATGTTTTGGTTTTACAGTATCTACTGCATAATGCCATACCTATACCTATACTGTGGGTGGAGTAAACATAAAATCTTCACATACAGGAAAATATCTTGGAATTACTTTAACTTCTGATATATTGTGGGGATGACACATATAAAACGTATGTGGCACAGCATTAAAAAAAACTAGGTTTTGTTAAACGTATAATAGGAAGGTCCTCGGATGAAAAAGTCAAAGAGAGAATCTACTTCGCTCTGGCTAGGCCACACCTCGAATACGTCGTGAGCATTTGGGATCGTGGTCATAAAGATTTAACCAAAAAATTAATTAAATACGAAGGAAAGGAGCGCGTTTTTTTAAAACTGCTACGGGCGTACATATAGGGTCAAATAACTTTTACGGGGATTAAGGTGGGAGCCCCTATAGAATCGGAGGCTACACGCTAGGCTTAGGTTGCTTGAGAAATTCAGAACTGATATTTTTCATAGTGACACGGAGAATCTTATCATGACTCCTCACTACATTTCTAGGTCTGGCAGATGTGACAAAATAAGAGAGATACTGCCGAACATATAGGTACAAAAACTCGTTCTTTCCGCGCACAATAAGTGATCACAATAAAAATTGAGCTCCACTAAACACACTTCTATAATACACGCCAATATTTCATCTCCCAAAACCTCACATCTTTACACGGCTGGTGACCTAACACCCCATGCCTGCAGAAACAGGAAAATTGTAGAAAATCAATTTTAAATAACAATCCTATCTTGCAATAAGAGCAAGCTGTAACATCAAGATACGGACTTTGCGATACAAACTGGAGTATCGTTACTTGGAATGTGAGTGTTGTGTATGGAAAGGAGCATGAGTTGTTGAAGGAAATGAAAGTGAAACGAATGGATGTTTTGTGTGTATGTGAAACTAAGCGCAAGGGGCGGGATGTTGTTAGTATAGATGGCGGTGGTCTGGCACTGTGGTCAGGTGTTGACGATAATGTACACGGCAGTCAAGGTGTTGGACTCAATGTTAATGAAGGAGCTAAGTTACTAGTATGGAAGTATGAGTTAGTATCCCCTAGATTGATCTGGGTTTCCCATGGAAGTAGTTATTTGGAGGCTTCGCATGAAGCTTCGTTTGAGGTCACATGCTACCTATAGACCAATTTTAGCAAAATCTGGGAGTCGAAGGGTCCGTTGTTTGCTAACTTGAGGTAAAATGACCCAAATACAACTTACTTCGGGGAGTAACTGGCTAAAGCTACTCGACGGTATTTGTGAGATCCGGATATCATTTTATTTCCCAAGTACCTATTATTTTACATTTAATTTCCCGAGTGCCGCAGTGAAGACTCGAGTACCTGGGTGAATACAACTGATTACGTGTACTCAATGGTCCATGCAATTGTACGCGCCCATGCAATTCACGTATCCTTAGTAGTATACAAATGAATACCTGGTATCCTGGTATTGAGTACCTAAGTTTTCATCCGAGCACTCATGTACTCGTCCGGGTATCCATGTATTCATTCGGGTACTCGTTTATCAGGGAATGAATATATTTAGCCCAACCCTTGGTTGCATGTTTCTTTAAAGGATTTGCCATGATGAAAAGAGGAAACTTCACGAGGAGATTAGAAGTAGGCAGAGTGGGTGTTCGTGAAAGGTAATGATGGGATGCTGAAGATTAAGAGGAAGTTGTTGAGTTACCGGGGGAGGGGAAGGAAGAGAATGAGCTTTAGGCAAACCATTTAAGATGGTTTAAAAATGATAGCCCAGAGAACCGGTGCAAATTCCTTACATATTATTGCTTTATCCTATTTAGTGCAAAAAATCCCTTATTTCCAATGCGTTTATAAGTGGCACGTGATTCTTTGATCGGCCAACGCGCTCTAAGATTATTAACCGTACAAACAGTGTGAATCGGATTCTCATAGCCCACGAAAAATTGCATATCGCGTGAATATATAGTTTCCTTCCGCCAATGACTTCCTTTCCAATGAGTTTTACAAACTTGACCTCTTTCCGTCTGAAGCATTCTCTCTAATGGCAGCCTCGAAATCTCACTTTCGTGGTACCGATGTGACCATAGTTGCATGCATTGATTTATGTGGCTGAAGTGTTAATCGCGGGTTATTAAGAGCCCAGCTGAATTATTTTTTACGTGAGTCGGAAAAATATGAGGACTGCATTTTATCGAAGAAAATTTGTTTAAATGGTGGAAATTGCCATCTATGCAGTGATGAAACTGATGCAATAATTGTTTACCATTTTTTTCTTAATTAACACATGTTAATGCATGAGCAATTGATGGTTAAATTGAAAGACAGTTAAAAAACAGCGTGGTTTTCGAAATTGTGGCGAACATTATACGTAAAAATGTTTTTTTGAGTCATTGACGCAGCTTTACGCATTAATATTTGTTATCGGCCATTATATTAATAATTATTTGGTATATCTCGGTGAAAATTATTCTAAATTCATGAAAAAAGTTAAAGTAGTGTTTAAAAATGTGTCCAATTCGGTATGATTTCTTTGGGTTGGATTACGAATATGAATTCTTTCGATTTTGTTGTGACAAGGTTGCTAAGATTAATGCGCAAAGCTTTATTCAGGTTAAATTGCTCCCTCTGCCTATTTTACTTACGGATAATATACGAAAGGTGCTTTGTTAAAACGCGTGGAACCGGTAGAATCTCTTGAAGCATGCATGTGCTAGATGGAATTCTTTAAGTTAAATGGAGCTCCACGCAGAACAACGAGCAGAGGAATACCTTCCCGATCGTCTAGGTACTGTAGTGTTCGTCCGCCTTGGATGTCTAATTGAGAAGGATTATTTGATGCCTGTTCATGTAAGTTCGTATTACTGTAGATGCGATATCGCCACAGCAGGCATTGGGTCGCATTGGCTCGGGAAATGTATGATCTGACGCTTTCGATATATTCAGTAAAAGTTACAAGTTTCCCCAAATGGTCGAGTTCTCTCTTCATTATTCTTGACACTTTGAAAGTACCCTGGCTCTAACATACAGAGAAGGCCGTAATCCTACGGTCACTCCGTCTACTCCGAACGCATGACTGTGACCACTGGCGCAGGTCTACATCTACATGTTACCCTGCAAGCCACCTCAAGGGTGTTTAGCAGGAGGTGACTTTTCACTGACGTGAATTACAGTGTAGAAATTATCTTTCACTAACATACACCTAACAATAGGTATGCTACAAATGCTACAGAAACTATGAAATTAACCTCTAATGCAACATCGTAAACGTGATAAAAGAATAATGCAGAGAACGTGAAAAAATAGGTGTTAGCACTGCGCTGTAGACTTAGAAACCTGCATTAGAGAGCACATCAACTGATCAGCTACACTACCTGTCAACTGACCTACTTCATAGTCTTAAGGCAGCCGTTATGGTCTCTTATCTATCGCGGGAAAAACGATATTTTAAACCTGTCCATTTTAATTCCAAGACACCTTAAGTCCATACCAAGACATTTAAAGGTTTCGACTAGCCAAAAAATAATGTTCGATCCGGGATGTAGTCATTGAAATTTTATAATTTTGAATTTTCTCTTCTTTTTCCTTTTGGTCGAAGAGTGTATCTCTCCGTGCTTAGTTTTTGCCCATGTCGCCAGTTGGCGTAGTTTACCTTTTTTGTTACGTACTCTCCTGAGTTGTCGGAGCGCCTCTTTTCGGCTACGATCGTAGCCTACGTTATACAAACAGCGTAGTCTACGCTACGATTCACCGTCACAACGGATCCCGGGCCCTCGAACACCGTCGGAGGCGTGAAAGTTTAGGTAAGTGAGCGCTTTCCCTCATCCGGATTTACGCCCCCCTTGTATTTTCCTTTACACTTTTATTTATCGTGTCACGTACGACCCATTCCCTCAAAGTAATTCATTTTTCACTTTCTCCTTCAAATGGATTCAGTCCCGTGACCGAACAGATAATCTGCAGTATTGGACGCCGAGAATGGCCAGAAGGGCCACATGACAATCCTCTGGCTGTGGGTGGCCATTTTCGCCGGGATTAATTTGGACCCTGTAACTTATTCAATCGCGTTCCGAGGGTTGTTTCCTTTCTTTCGGTTCATACGAGCGCCCCCTTCCAGTGCAAACAACTGCGAACGGATGAGTGAGCGTAGACGAAACAGACTTCAAGTGTGTTTTGATTGGCGCAATTTTGCGCAGCGCAAACGGGCGAGTGCGGAGCATCCGAGTGAAGCAGCTACCTCGCCCACATCGGAATTCATTGCGGTAAATATCCCCCGGCACCTCCTTCCGTCTCAGGGCCCCATTTTGTCGAGCGTTGAACGTAGACGTTCATTTGGGTATCATATCAGATGATTGGAAGTTATTTGGACAGTTCCTAACTTCCAAAGTCTGGGATATAATCTCTTTTTCCCTCCTATAAATACACAGTCCAACCCCGTTTAAATAAACAATATATGTGGACCCCAGAAGTCAAGGGGTCTAAGTGACATTTTTGAAAAAAATAAGTTAGGTACAGGAATGGGATGTGAAAATATTAATCTTTTAGGTGGTAAAGGGATCCAAGTGATTTTCTTGACAGGTGCTGCTATCTAGGGTAATGCCTCTTAACTACATAGTGGGTTGTACCAAACATTTTAAACTTTGACTTAAGTTTTCTCTAAACAATGGTTTTGTTGCTTAGACCCCTTGACTTCTGGGGTCCTCATATAATAATAACATTGTTGAAGGTAAAATGAATGGAAAAGTCCCTAGAGGAAGATCCAGGAATAAGTTAATGGACCAAATAAAGAGGAAAGTACATAGGAAGAGATACCAGGAGGTAAGGGAACTAGCTTTAGATAGGGAAGGGCGGAAGGCTGCAGTCAATCAATCTTAGGATTGAACGACCAATAATAAATAATAAGAATAAATGGTTCGCCACCATATCTCTCTTAAACTTCTCATACTGTCTAAATCTTATTTTTACGACCAAAATTACTATCCTCTTCCATCTTTTTCTTCTCTACCCCAGGGGTCTGTCCTCTACCGTCGCCTTCAACATGCCCCTCCTTTCAAAACGTCCGCCATTCATGCCCTCTACCTTCTCCCTACTTCCGCCATCCGATATTTCTCCTCACCATGCACAATAACACCTCGTTCGACCTCCTCGCCACCCATGTCACCCTCTCCTTTATTTTCCGAACCTGCAATTCAAACGCCTAAAATCTACCCACATTCTCATTGTCTATGTCTACTATACCGAGGTAGACCAGGCCGTGCTCCGTTTTATAGCTATCACCAGTATTTTCCTTATGATTACTCAACCCAATGGACAGCCTGAGAGCCTTGAGGTGGTGGGAGAGCTCTTTGTGTATCTACAGTTTTGAGTGGAGTTTTCATGTGCATATCTATTAGTAAAATGTGAGGAAATTAAAAAATTACATTTTTACCGATTTTATTACTTGGAAATTTTAATTCCAATTTAATTCCATGGCAATTGACACATATTTTGAACTAACTCGATAACGTATTTACATATGTTCTTATTAACGCGAAAAAATGCGTTTCATGTTTTTATGATGTTTCCGACTAGTATCAAGTATCATGCCGAATGAAAATCCCGTTTTTACTGGTGATTTTCGCTTAAATTTCGAATTCTGCGCCGTAAACCCTAGTCATATCAATGCTTAGATGAAGAGGAAAATTTTAGAATACACTTCTTGCATCATTTCCCTCACGCTGTTCGTTTAAAACTCCTTCAAAACGGAAGTTTTTTTACGATCTTGAAAAAAATAATGCGGTAACCATGTGATTTATTTTCCTAAACAGTTGAGAAAACATACAAACTACTCACTGTTAATTTTTTGACGAGATCGTGGTATTAGACATTCCTTATTTTTTAAAATAATATCTCTCCGAAGTGCATACACGTACCTACCATTTTCCATGTGAAAGGCTGGTATTTTTCGACCAAAATCTTGTAAAGTGTTTCGGTAAGGGGATGAGTTTTGATAACCGTGGAAGGGTAAGATATTTTTCTTTAAAATGAGGCCAAATTCATTTATATCTAAGTGAAATGATATTTCGCTCTAACTACCTTCTTCTTCTTTGGCTATCAACCCATGGGTTGGTTGGCAATAGCACGCCATTCTGCTCTTTGCTCAGCTTTCCTCTTCATTTCACCATGTGAGACGCATCCAGAGTCATTGATGTTCTGCTTCATATAGCTTAATCTAGGACAGCCTCTGCAATTTGTCCCTTCAATAAAACCTTCAGCTATTAATTTTATAAAATCATTGCATCGTAGAATGTGACCTATTAGTTTAAGTCTCCTTGTCTGTATCTCTCTCCAGAGACTTATATTTTCTTGTACTCTTTTCAGCACTTCCTCATTGGTGATTTTGTCTCGCCAGTTGATTTTCTGCATCCTTCGATAGCACCACATTTCTAGGGCCTCTAGTCTATTCTTTTCATGTTTTCCGATAGTCCAACTTTCACACCCGTAAAGGGCCACACTCCAAACATAAGCTTTCATATCCCTCTTTCTTACTTCCAAACTAACATTTTTACAAGTCAGTAGTCTTTTTATCAGTGAAAGCTATTTTTGCTAGTTGTATCATATTCACAGTTTCTCGGTTACTCCTTCCTTCTTCTGTTATCTTACTGCCCAAGTAGTTGAATTCTGTAACTTGTCCTAGTTCTTCATCATTTATTCTTATCCTTACAGGTTCAAAGCAGTCTTGAGCACCGCATACCATCACTTTAATCTTTTGCTTATTTATCCTCATTCCATATTTTTCTCTAAGAATTCTTTCCATTTCGTTAAGTATAATTTCTAAATCTTCTTTCTTTTCTGCAACTATGGCAATATCATCAACATATCGTAACATATCTATTTTCTTCCCATTTACTTTGATTCCTACATCAACATTTTCCTTACTTTATCGATTGCTTCTTGGATGTATGCAGTGAAAATTATTAGTGATAGAGGACAGCCTTGTCTAACTCCTTTCCTGATTATAGCTGTATCTTCTTTATTCTTATTTATAATTAAGGTGTTTCATTTTGGTATGTTTTAAATATTATTCTTCTATCGTTGCATTTCAGCCCAACTTTTTCCAAAACCCTGAACATTTTTGGCCATACAACTTTATTAAATGCTTTCTCAAGATCAACGAAACCACATAAGTTTGTTTATTTTTAGATATTTGTTTTTCAATGAGAAGCCTTAAAGAGAGTATTGCCTCTCTAGTCCCCACTCCTCTTCTAAATCCAAATAGATCCTCACTTAAAGTATTTTCCAACTTTCTTTCAACTCGTTTAAGGATTATCCTTATAAGTATTTTTGAGGATGTAATAATACACTGAGTGTGCAATACTGCTCACATCTCGTAGCAGATGATTTCTTTGGTATAGGAATCATAACACATTTTTGGAAGTCTTCAGGAACTTCACCCGTCTTGTATATTTTCCTTATAAGTTGTAGTAAAGAAGCTTTCAATTTGTCACCAGCTTTTTTAATCAGCTCAGAGGGAATGTCATCCCAGCCTACTACTTTCCTATCTGGCAAATCTTGCAATGCTTTCTCAAATTCTTCCTGTAAAATATCTTCTCCTAGTTCTTCCTCTTCTATTTCTTTACTTGATTTCATTACATTATCTAATAGTGGTCTTCCTTGGTAAAGCTCTTCAATATACTCTTTCCATCTCTTAAGTGCGTCTCCAAACAGCGTTTTGCCTTCTCTGTTCTCTATCGTATCGAAAGATGTTTTTGTGTTGTTTGTTGAAAAGCTGTTTTGCTGTTTTATAGGCTATGTCGGTTTTCCCTTTGTTCATATTTTCTTCTACTTCTTTACATATGTTATTGAGGCAATTTTCTTTGGCCTTCCTAGATTCTCTGTTGATTTGATTCCTGAGTTTTCTGTATTTGGTTCTACTCTGCTCGTCAAGGGCATTCTTGTAAGTTCTTCTCTCCTCTATGAGAAAAACTATTTCAGGCGTTATCCATTATTTCCTGTTTACAGGTTTAACTTTACCGACAGATTCTTCAGCTGCTTTCTGTATGCCATTTTTTATCTGTATCCTTTCTTCATTTGCGCCTCCATGAATAATATTTGATGCCATGTCATCGGTTCTCCGTGCATAAGCTATCATTGTTTCATCAGATTTTAGATTATCTCTATTCCATGTCTTATTAAGTTTTTTCTTTAATCGTTTGAACCTAAGTAGACACTTCATCATGACTAGATTGTGATCACTGTGTATATTTGCTGATGGGTAGCTTCGGCAGTCCATGATTTGATTCCTAAAACGTGACTTAACTAGAATGTAGTCAATCTGTTGTCTCCTGATGTCTCATGGAGCTCTCCAAGTGTATCTTCTTCTTTTATGATGGATGAATAATGTATTTGCCACGACTAACTTGTGTTTCGCACAAAATTCAGTTAGCCTGCAGCCTCTTTCATTCACATCCCAGTCCAAACTTTCCTACAATTCCATCAACTTGTTCTTCCCCTACGCTTGTATTCCAGTCTCCTTTTATCATTAAGTTCTCCTCACCTTTTACGTACTTTATTACATTATTTATATCTTTATATATCATTCCCATCGCTTCATCTTCTTCTGCGGATGTTGGCATGTAGACTTGTACTATTACAGTATCCTTTGGCTTGGTTTCAAGAGTGACTAGTATGATCCTAGAATTATATAGCACATGCCCTGTTACAAGATTTCCAAGTTTCTTGTTTAAAATTATTCCGACACCTCCGATTCCAGGAGTACCCTGATTCGTACCCGTATAAATGATCCGGTACTCTTCTGACCAGAAATCTCCTGGTTCTGTCCATCGCATTTCAGATATTCCAAGAGCGTCAATTTCCAATCTGTCCATTTCTAATTTGAGGTTTTCTAGTTTTCCACATCGTAGAAGTGTTCTTACATTCCATGTTGCTACTTTAAGTTGCTTCTTTGGCCTTGCCTGATCTTTTGCAGTCCCCACCCGGAGATCCGATTGGGGGGCTATTACTACGGAATGTTTTACAAAAGATGCTGAAATGGTGTGCTATTGATTCTTGGGATATCACTGTCGATTTTTAATGGAGTGGTTTCCCGCTGCCTTCTCCATTCTTATGCCGTTGACCATAAGGTTCTTCCGCCTTCAGGAGCAATTTCTCACTCCTAGGACAAAAGAGTACCCTTATCTCTATCCGATCATCCGCTCTCTCGAGAGACCGTTGTCACTTGATAGAGGAGGTTTCCTTATTCCGGGAAACACTCGGTCGCCAGAGCCTCGTCTGTGAGTAACAGGGTGCACCGTGCAGCTGGCATTAGCTGCAACTCGTGAAGAAGAGGTTGACATTTGTACAGGATAGGCTGTTTGAGACGCTTCACTGCACCTTACACCCTTGACTACCCTTACACCCCTAACTACCTTAAAAAATCTATACTTTTTATCTTATGGTAGTTTTTGCGAAATATCATTTCACCTGGAAATAAATGAATTTTGTCTCATTTAAAAATAATGTGTCCCAACCTTCCAATGATATGAAAATATCAGCCCCTACCAAACTAGTGTCCGAGATATTTGACGAATAAACCTTCCCGTTTACATGGGAAATAGTACGCCTACGTACTCCAGAGAGACTCCAGAGATAAAATTAACTGTGTTTAGTTATTGTGCTTTCTCGTCTATTTATGAAAATAAATCGTTTAGTAACCGCAGTAATTTTTCAGGATCGCAATAAAACCTTCCGTTTTGAAGGAGTTTTAATCGTACCGCGTGAAGAAAATGAGTCAAATTAAAGACTTGTACAGATATATTTATTTTTTGACTCAGAATTTGTCATATAAACGTTAATTAAGGCACCATTATCATTGTAGTATTTAATTAATGTTTCCTATAGCTGCTGAAATTAAAATGTATTATTGGAATATGATATCCAATGTGACTAGGGGACTATCTCGCTCAAACTGCCTTAAAGACTTTAACCTCCTCGGTCCTGGCGTATTGTATACAATACACATAATTTTGAATTTTTTCCCGCTCAGCGACGCAAAATATTGGCAACGCCACTAGTTCAGCGCTTGCTGATAAGGGTAGACGAGGAGTATTGAGTTGAAGGATGTACCCACGCTTCGACCTGAATTGGTCCGAATTAACCCTCCATGGGTCCGGCGGTCCCTGATTCGTGGACGTACTCCGGCAGACCGCACGGCGTCTACCCGGAAAGGGAGCCAGGACACCTAATCCCAATTATTTGGGCAAAAGGGCTCCTCCGGCTCTCAAAGATGTGCGGAAAGTTTTCGCAAAAGCGAGACTGACGGCTACTCGTCTCACGTTGTTTGGGTAATCTTTGGGTAATCAAATTTTTACTTGAACCATATAACCCCTGATGTCTTGCAGGATGTCCTACGAAACGCTAAATCAAATTCTGTTGGAATTGATGAAATTTCGGTCAAATACCTGAAAGCCTCATCCGCATCTGTGATTCCAGCTGTACTTGATATTTTCAACTCGTCCCTCATATCTAGCACATTTCCCGCAGTTTGGAAATCATCTTTGATTCGCCCGATCAGTAAAGTTAAAACTCCTACTTCTCCAGGAGATTATTGACCTATATCCATCCTCTGCGCCGCCTCAAAATGTCTAGAAAAGGTAGTTTATACACAGATAGTAGATTATCTAACCGCTCATCAGTTATTTGACCCATTTCAGTCGGGTTTTCGTAAGAACTACTCGACACAGACAGCCTTAATTAAAGTCACTGAAGATATTAGGTACGCCATTGATAAAAAGATGGTGACAATATTGGTCCTGTTTGACTTTAGTAAAGCTTTCGATAGTGTAAACCATGCTCTTCTCCTACAAAAAATGAGAAATCTCAAATTTTCAAGTTCATCCTTAACTGGTTCTTTTCCTACCTAAATGGACGTCGTCAATCTGTCAAAGATTCTAAAGGAGACATATCGAACTGGGTAACAACATCTAGTGGTATACCACAAGGTTCCGTTCTAGGGCCACTTTTGTTCTCGTTGTATATCAGAGACCTTCCAAATTGTATTGCTCACTGCAATTACATGATCTACGCAGATGATTTGCAGATCTATTGCCATTGTCTTCCAAATAAACTCGGTGATACTATCCATTAGGCAAATGAGGACGTATCCGCTATCACATCTTGGGCTAAGCTAAATTTCCTCGTGTTAAACTCCATAAAAACTAAATCCATTATCATTGGTAACAGCAAGATAGTATCGAATATAAATTTCACAGAACTGCAATGATAATGGTCGAGGAAGTGAGCATACCGTTCAGTAACAGTGTGAAAAATTTGGGGCTGACATTAACCATGAATCTTTCCTGGAAAGAACACACGATGAGGGTATCCAACAAAATAAATGCAATTTTACATCAATTAAAAATCCATAGAAATCTACTGCCACTTCAGTTAAAAAAGAAACTAGTTACCTCACTCATTCTTCCTCACCTAGACTACTGTAGTCTCGTGTACAATGACTTAACTGAGGAGTTGAATATTAAGCTACAGCGTCTGTTGAACTCCTGTGTGAGATTCATCTTTAATCTACGGCGAGATGAGCACATTACCCCTTATTTTAAAAGGCTCTCCTGGCTTGATCTTAAATCAAGGAGAAAATATAACATGGCCTGCTTCATGTTCAATCTCCTCAAACATGGGAGCCCTCAGTATATAATGGATTTTTTTCTCCCAAGTAGTAAATACACTAATGTTGTTACTGGACAAGACCCCTGTTTTTTGTATCCCCCCCAGTTCCGGACAGCTACAGTCCAGAAATCGTTTACAGTTGTTGCCTCAAAGCTGTGGAATGACTTGCCTAAACTGGTAAAAGACAGTGCATCACTGGTAATATTTAAGAGAAAGATTATCACACACTTACTTTCCGGAATGTTGGCCATGTAACTCATTTATCAGTTCATTGATGTGGTTAATGTCCATTGTTGCGTGAGAAGAAGCAATTCAGTTCCTTTTTTTTCCTTTTCATTTGTTAAGCTAAATTTCCTCTTTGAAAGTTGTGTTATTTTTTTATTGATATGTTTAATGTTCGTTTTTCTGTTAGAAGAAGAAATCAGTTCTTTTTTTACATTGCTAAATGATAATGTTGTATAAGTCTATTGTTAGAAAATCATATGATAACTTCCCTTTTTTGTTTCCTGATTGGCTTATTCTCATATTAATTGTCTTGCACACCACTGTATATCATTTCTATGTTCCAAAGGAGTTCACTCCTAGAACCATAAACGAGTTTATTATTATTATTATCATTATTAATCTAACTAATGCGAGTACTTTGGGGAGGTGGAGACCCAATTGAGGTCCTTTTGACCTCAGTCCGCCTCATTGGTGTCGGCCTTGAAAGGGTTGTGGCTCGCTAACTTTCCCTTCCCTTTCCTTTTCCCTTTTCCCACTACCACCCTAGCTTGGCGATAAGCGAGAGCTTCCGGCTGAGAGGGAGGTAGTTACCCTGCTGGGAGACCCGAATCCTCTGATAAGTGGCAGCATCATTGAGAACCTTGATTCACAGAGATATTAACTCTGTAAACATAGCTTACTATGCAAAATGTAAGTATGAAGAATTTTCCAAAAATAATGCTGGACATGTCTCAGGACTGAGGAGGTTAATCAGTTATTCTCTTCATTGTGAAATAGCCACCAACCGTTGATTGGCTCGAAGCACTTGAAAGGAACGTGATGGTCTAACTATCCGGGGATTCCCCCGCCAAAACAAGTCGGCGAAGGTGCCAAGTTTTCCGCCGAGGCAGATGTGTCGGACACTGGCCACCCTTCCTGTTACCTCACCGCCCCCTGCCCCACTCCCTGCGGACCCTTCCTTGTCCACTTAATCATTCTCTCACGGCCAAGGGATGAAGAGGCGGAAAGAGAGAGCCCTTAAAATTCGCGAGGTTCCACTTCGACTGCGCGAGTCAAAACAAGGTCTGAATCCCGACTCTTTATTTTGTTGGCTTATAAAAAAAACTTCTACTTTCGCTGATTCGCTATACCCAAAGCCAAAATTAAGGACCAAATTATGCGCGAGAGAAAAGGGATACATTGCCGTTCAAATTGGTACAAAAATTCGTTCTTTCAACTCACAATAAGTGACCATACTGAAAATTGAGCTCTATTCAAAACAATCCCATAATACACTTCACCGTTTCGCCTCCCGAAACCTTGTCCTTACATTATGGAAAAAATATATATTAAAGGAAAAAAATCAGGAATGGGGTGACGAAAATTTTCAACCGCTGATACTTCCTGGATGTTCTGGTTAAAGGGAGCAGTTTCAGCGGAGGGATCGATCGACGAAGATCGGTCCAAAATCAACTGTCACTGGTTCGAGATCGAGTGAAGTTCACGGAATCGACCTGAAAACTTCGTTGTGGAAGGCAACGGGAAACCTCCAGATTAGTGTTCCTTGTTGCCTTGCGTTTACAAATGGAGAAGGGAGGAGGGCTCTGAAATTTGGCGTCGCGCTAAATAAATGATAGAGCTTTCAGATTTTTTGTATTCTTTTGGATGAACTTCTGGGTTCTGCTGATTGTTTGTTAGTTTTTCTGGAGCGTTTGCTAACATTGAAGGCAGCATTATCAGGAATGATAATTATCACATGATTGCCGTGTTTCCAGGTTAAATTATATCAATATTTTCCGGTCCACACTCGCGTATTTCGTTTTTTTCATTTAGCACTTTCACCCGCTGTCCTGCTGGTGTTTTCAGGTCAGTGATGTCGAAAATGGACTTTTGTCACCACAAATAGGCCTGGGATGGCTCGGTGTGACCCTACAACTGGCCAATCCTCACGAGCAAACTATGGTTTTCAGGACAATATCATCGATTGACTCCTACTGTTTTCATCATAGACCTTCTACCTTAGTACCTAAGAATAACTTAGGGGTCACGTGAGAATAACAATCCAATGTTAAAGTTTTAGAATGTTACGTTCTCGAGTTTCCAACCGGGTGATGGTGGTTTGTGGCACCGACGCGTTGGGTCGTTCGAAGGAGTAGTCTGCCATCGTCCTCGGGATGGTTAAAGTTTTACATATCCTTTTCCGTCCTGGTGTTCCATTGTCCCAAAAATTACGGGAAAATTGAGGTAGATAGTTGAGATTCGGAAGTTTTTTTCTTAGGTGCATTTCCATGTTTCAGTTTGTTTATCTATTTTACCACGACTGAATTAAAAGGCTGGGATAAAAAAATATTTATTTTCGTATTTCGTACTAGCATTCGCAAACTCGAACTCTAAAAGTTCACGCGGAAGTAAAATATTCTACGAATTGAAATAGCTCAGAGAAAAGGACGGTCCAACTTGCGAGTTATAATATGAGCGATTTTGTAGTTTCAGGCTGGCAATCCTCTGGGGTTGGCCTCCTGGCGCAAATGCTAATTACAGGCCAGCGTGACTTTGCCCGATTGGGGTTTCGTCTCCAGTGCAGTTGTGTGTTGAATCCTAGGTTCTGTCACTCTTATACTCTTCCCGCCTGGTATGGTGCCATATGATGGACTGATACGAAGGAGCGAGTCCTCGATTCATTCTAGCTGCTTGCAGGTTTGAAAATTTTAGTGTATTGTTGTTAGGGCTGGGAATAATACAGGCCAAGGAGTATTTTAAATACAAAATACAAGATACGTTCAGGTAGTATATTTGGAATACAAAGTACAAATGTATTTTAAAATACTTCTATTTGAAATACTGCCCAGCCCTGATTGTAGTCAACACGAGTTTCTAGTCATTGCGGAGCGAATTGACTAAATCCTGGTCAAAATTATTTTCCTTCATTCAAATCTTGTAATACTGTTTGATGAGACCGTCCCGATATCTAAAGGAGCCTGTGACTCTTGTCTAGTTGAGCTAGAATGAAATGGCGTGGCATTTGAGGTCAATGAAGAGGACATGACAACATCAAACTGTCTCCCGACAACCGGTATATCCACCATATTGCTTCTCCCGTTTCTTGCTTAATTTGTCTTTGAATAGTTCGGACGCATGGACGTGTTAGTGGATTGGTCATTCAATCCTAAGATTGGTTGACTGGAGGTCTTTATCCTTCCTTATCTTATACTAGTTCTCATACTTCCCGGTTGCTCTTCTAATGAAAAAGCCCGAGATACAGATCTGTATCTATGGCTTTTTTCTTACGTACTTTTCTCTGTATTTGGCCAATTTATTTATTCTTACATCTTCCTCTGGGTACTTATCCCTCTATTTTGCCTTCAGTTAAGTTCTTCACAAACCTATTGTGCCTCGTGGTGTGCCCAATTCCTCTGGTTCTTCTTTTCTCTTTAGTGTTCTATGCGGTCCTTTCTCTTGTACTCTTCCATAAACTTCAAAATTTCGTACTCCCTCCGGCCATTTGATTCTCGACATCCTCCTCCAACACCAGGTTTCGAAAACTTCCCATCATCTCTGGTATATCTTTCCAATGGTCCATGCTTCCGATCCTTATAGCTCCTTAAGAATGTTTTCACGCACTCAGCTCTCTCAGGTGTGACTTCATGGAATTTACTATGAATTGTAAGTGAAGTAACTTTTTTATTTCGACGAAACCCTGGTCGTCTTAAATTTATGTGGAATAACAAAATGACTTCATATACAATGTTTTCACGTAGTTTCCTCGTTCGTTGTCCTGTTTTCATGGATTCATATCAGTAGTAGATTTTCCTTATCAGTATTATCTCTAGTAGACCTTCATAATTTAAAAATCTACCTTCTGTTGTATAAATGCTAGGAAATACTGGAACATTTACTAGTTCCTTAGAGCTATGGATGCTACTTGATTTGGCTGTGTGTTTTGCTGGGAATACAGATAATTATTAATTTTAATAGGTGAAAATTTTATGCAAAGAATGCCTTTTCTAAAGGAATTGCATGCTGATTTCGAGTGAGTTATCGATGGTAAGTATCTTAACACTGCAACATTAGTGCATCAGCCAATAAGCGCTAAGATTTATCGGGGGAACAAAGATGGTGAGCCGGACATGCTAACTTTTCGGCTTTAAGGATTTAACACCATAGCAAGCGCCATCTCTATCTTCCCCAATCGTCGCTGATGAAATGGGCAGAAACACAATATACATTTCAAAACAATGGATAGAAGTACCAGATCTTGCTTCATTTGAGTCTAACTCCTTTATAAGTATAAACTTTGTGGAAATAAGGCTATAAAGGGAAGCATGAAAAGCGGATTATATTTTGTGACCCCAAGCCAATGTTGTGAAAGTCTCGGAACATTAATGGCCCATAAGACTGTCTATCCTTGAAAATATAAACAAACTTCTTTCCCGGTGCGTGTCAAACAAAACAGTTAAAGCGATCAGATATGTAACAGAATGCCGCCAATGAAATGCGATAGAAATGAGTGCAAAAAAATCTAGCTGTAGTCCCGGAATTAATATGGCAAAGGACACAATGTTGACGCATCGTAAAGGATTTCGGAAAAATTCTCAAATCAACCCTTTATTCCAGTGTTTTGTGCGGAGTAAATATTTGATGTAAAGGAAGAGGATGAATTTTCACCGAGTTCATGAGGCTACACCACATATGTAAGCGTTGGTCAATTATTGTATGGTTTGTTCACTTTGGATAGTATTTTAGAATAACCGATCAGTGTGTCAGGTTTAATTTTGTAATAAGTATGCCTCAATTGAATATCGGCAGATTAAAATCGGATAGGCGCAATCATTACTGTAGTGGGTCTGAGCATCATCACGCTGGAACGACACTAGCCCTTTCTCCAACTCATTGTCGTCGAACAGTGTAGGCAAGCTTCAACACATCACCATTTTATGTATTCTTAGCAAAAATGAAAGGTGAGAAAACTCTTTTTTTAAGTGTTCTACCGGCTAAGGTAGGTTTTATTGAATGTCAGAGAATCTACTCCCATTATCTAATTTTTCAGGGGCCTTCGCCTCAGCATACGATCTACCCTTCTTCATCCCGTCCATGAAACCTATTCTCCATATTCCTCTTCCTCGCTGGCCCAACATCCTTCCCTCCATCATATTCTCCAGCAATCCCTTACCCCTTATTACATCCTCCAGCCACCTAATCTGCCGGTCTCGAATTTCATTAAGAAGTTTCCTTTCCTCGCCCACCATCTCATGCACTTCCTCGTTATACCTCCTCTTTGTCCACCTTGCCTTCTCCATCCTTCTCCACACCCACATCTCAAATACCTGAAGCCTATTCTCATCCTCCTTTCTGAGGGTCCACGTTTCTGCACCATATAACGCTAAGCACCATATCAAGCTCTTCACCAGCCTCTTCTTCACATCCTTACCCAAGGTCCCCATCATCAGCTCCCTTCTATTACCAAACGCCTCCATAGCTAGCGCTATTCTTTTCCGTATGTATTTGCTACTACGTCCGTTTTCTTCTAGCGCAATACCTAAGTATGCTAAAATGCTCTTCTTAACTGACTACTTACTAACTACTAAAATGCTCTACTTGCTCGAGTTTGTATACTCCAACTTTAATCACCAGCCTCGCTTTTTTGTCGTAGAGAATCTCATTACTTTTGTTTTCTTAATAACTCTGTTAAAAGTTTTTTTTTGGATGTTTCACCGTGCCGTTGCTTTTAACGACAGGAATTACTTTTCCTGCACAGGATCCGTTGTCGCCAACAAGAACGAGGTGAAACACAAAAATACAGCCTTCAACCTCTAAGCACCGCGGAAGCCTTCGCACCAACTTTTGTCCGACAACTCTGTCGTTACTTAGACCATTTTTACTTTCTTATTATTTATTTGTTTTTACTCTCTTATTTAGTTATTTTTAACTTTTCAGTTATGCATAAATTACCCTTTTATTATTATTATCATTTCATGTGTATTTAATGTATTGTTTTTTTGGTTGGTGTTACATTAGCTTAATGTCTGTAGGTTTTCTCAGGTTTTTCACACTTCCCTTCATGTGTTGGTTTTTTCGTGCGGGGGGTTTTTTCATCAAGGATATCATCTCCTTACTTCCTTACGTTTTTCTAAGAATGTATTAATCTTTCTTCACACTTATTTCATGTATTTTTCTGACGAGGGGTTTGATGGAAGAAGGGACTGCCTTACTATCGCTCTCTTCCCAACAAAGACGCTTAATTATTATTATTGAGATCACCCATTGCACCGATAGCTACTGACAACACCACGCGGAATTGCTGATGGCGGCGCTGCGGGGTTAATATGCAAATCACTCACTCAAAGTCAATCACATCTACCAACCTTACTACCTACCTACGGGAATAAAACTTTACCAATTACGCAACAGTGGAAAAGAAATTCGAGGGTTACATTTCATCCAAGATCTTGAGTATTAATTTTCAAAACTAGTGAGTTCTTTTTCGGAGAATTATGTAAAATAGCTGATAGCCACACAATACTTTGTTTAACCGCTAGTTCATACTTGATGTCGAATCACCTCCTGGTACACACATTTTAGATGACTTGACGGGTATCTAGTGGATACGGAAGTATATAATTTTTTCCTTTCTCGTCGCACTTAACTTTCAACAGCGGAAAGCCTTTAATCCCGACCATTTCATTGTGGTGACGAGTCCAATTAGCACCCTTAAAGGGGTAAATCACTCTAAAAGTAGCCTCGAATTTGCCACCGAATACCGCGCGTATGGCAGCGGATGCATTGAAGTGACTTGGCGCCGTTCCAACCCATGCGCTCCCTGAAATATGAATGAAAACCGTGCCAACTATGCGAAATATTCTCCCTCCGACGCCGACCGTGAGGAAATTATCTAAATTTATCTCCCTAACTCTCTTTCCTCTCTCTGAAAGTTCTTCTATGGCTTATTTTATTCCACGCTCGTTCAGCTCAAGGTGTTTGTTTTTCTTTACGCTATCTGCCACTTGCGGTGAAAAAAATAACCCATTGCGTTGGTAAACTCACCGTTATTTTTCTGAATTCGCCCATCGGTTCTGAAATGCTAACCATTCGGAATAAAAATCAAGTCGTTAATATATTACTGTATTTATCAGATTATGGGATAAAGGGAGGGGAAGGATAAAGGGAAATCAAGTTAGAGGAATAGAAGAAAAAACAGTCAACAGATATAACTATTTAGGGAAAATCATAACACAAAATCTTAATGAGAATCCAGAATTGATCAATGGAATAAATAATTTGAGTAGAGCACAACATATCACCAAGAACATATGTAACAAAAAAATGCCTCTCAATAGCTGCAAAATTAAGACACTATGACTGCTTTTCTGAATGAAATAGGTTAAAGCTATATACCAAAAATAGCTTTTGTTACGATTTTGTTTCGAAGAATAACACCCTAGTTTTCGAAACAAAAGCATGACGAAAGCTATTTCTGGTATATAGCGTTAACGTTATTTGATTCAAAATATCAGCCTATAAAACAGTTACACAACCGGAAATAACATATGCAAGTAAAACCATCTTCAAAACAACTTACACAAAAGCAATAGATAAATTATTCAAGATAGAAAGGAGAATATTCATAGCATGCATAAATATAAAATACCAAGACAGCGGGCTCTGGAGGTTAGCTTCAAATTAAACAGTCAAAACCTGTGACTAGCACGATGAGAAAGAAATTAATCTCATTTTTTTGACACCTAATCAGAACACCCGAAAAAAGAATATGCAAAAAAATATTGAAAACCATGGAAAAGTAAGACCAGCGTTAGATGGATTGCAGAAATTAGGAAGATATGAGTGAATTGTACATTACAATAGAAGTATAGAAGCAAAAGACAGTCACAATCATGAAACTCAAGGACAAAAAGACTAGACTACCAACCAAGATTAACAAAAAGAGAATAGGAAGGGCGATCATAGATACATAGGCTACATACATACATACCAATCAAGCCGTTCCCTTCCGGGGTAGGCACGGCCACAAAGTTTCACTCATAAATACATACTTGTACACCTAACTCTGCTTCAATAATTTCCTTCATACTGACCTATCCTTGCAAACCTCTTTTGCCTCCCTTACCCCCAAACACTGTTTCATACACGCCCTCCTGTTTTTAAGACTCCTCATATTCCTCCTCCTAAGAATTTCCTCAACCACATTCAACCACAACTTTCTCGGCCTACCTCTCGCACCATTCATTTCACTCATACATCTGTTTTGTTATTCGACTCTCATCCATTCTCTCAACATGGCCAAACCAACGAAGCACACTCCTTTCATACACGTCCATTACTGGAGCATTTAACCCACATTCATATATGACCCACTCATTCCTGACCCTATCCATCCTACTTGTGCCGCAAACATTCCTCAGATAACTCATACCCACGGCGTTTAGTCTTCTCTTATGTCTATCCTGACATACCCATGTTTCACTACCATATAACCAAGTGGGGAGAAGTACACTTTTGTACTCGGCGATTTTCGCTTCCTTAGACAGGCACTCATTCCTTGGTATTTTCTGATCCTAGACGAAGAAAGAAAATTACGATCCGAGCGAATGAAAAAATACTCAGCTAACAGAAAACAAGAATTCTGGAAGATGACTGAAAAGGTCCAATGAAGGTTATAAAATGAAATAATAATAATAATAATCTCGATCACGGGCCTGAGTCAGGTGGTACAACAACGAACGGTTGGAGAGTTAGGTGAGTTTTACCCACTCATATGGATGACCTCAGAATATGACATGCTGTTTATTGCATCTCGATCGCCATAATCAACTCCGTGAACAATTTCCCTCGAGAAATATTCAATGCGGAAGGCTGCATGAAATCTTTACGGGTGGTTTAAATGCACCCAAATCTCGAATCCTTCGTATTTGAACCACGTGACTCCTTAGTTATGTGTTAGTTATGTGTTATGTGAATAGTCAGAACTTGCAATAATGAAAATACAAAAAAGGGGCACTGGAGATTAGCTTCAAATAAAATAGTCTACAGAGAAATAGAACCTGTAACGAGCACGATGAGAAAGAACGAACCTCATTCTTTGGACACCTACTCAGAACACCGAAAAACTGAATAAGCAAAGAAATTATAGAAAAATTATGGAACAGTATGACCAGCATAAAATGAATTGCAGAAATTGTTGAAGATATGAGTGAATTAAACATTAAAATAGAAGATTTGAATGAAAAGACAGGCATAATCATGACACTCAAAGACAAACAGACCAGACTACAAACCAAGATTAACAAACAGAGAATAGGAAAGGCGATCCCAGATGAAGAAAGAAAATTACGACCCGAGTAAATGAAGAAATACTCGGCCAACAGAGAAAAGAAGATGACTGAAAAGGTCCAATGAAGGCCATAAAATAAAATAATAATAATAATCTCAATCACGTGCCAAATGAGTCACGTGGTACAACAACGAACGGTTGGAGAGTTATGTCATATGAATAACTACTGAGTCTGACATGCTGTTTATTGCGTCTCGTATCGCCACAATCACCTCCGTGAACAATTTCCCTCGAGAAATATTCAATGTGGAAGGCTTCGTGTGATTTTTGCGAGTGGTTTAAATGCACCAAAATCTCGAACCCTTCGTGATTGAACTACGTGACTCCTTTGTTACGTGATCGGAATTATCTCGAATGTTTCAAACACAATCCCTAAATCGACAATGAAAACTGGTATATTACGATATGGTTTTGAAATATCCAAGAAAAGAAGAATTCCAGAAGATGACTGAAGTGGTCCAATGAAGGTCATAAAATAAAATGATATAATAATAAAGGGATTTTAGTGTATCTTCTTACTTGATAGTTACTTCAAGATCAGTCGCCTTATCAATCTTTCTCTCTTTCTTAGTCAACCCTCTTCTATCTGTTAGGTTTTGAGCTTATGCAAAATTCACGTCATTCATTTTTGTTAGTAGCCGTAACCCTGGCTCAGGCTCACAATGCTCCTCTGATTTCAGCATTTGAACACACATTATCTTCCCACTTCAATCTGGGCTTTCCTCTTCCTCTGTTTCATTCAGGTTTTGCTTCTCAAGCTGTTTTAGAGTATCGGAGTTCAACCATTCGGCATACATGGTAAAACCATCTCAATCGTCAGTCTCCGGTTCATCTACATCTACGAAATACCGTGCAAGCCGCCACTAGGGTGTGTGGCACGGAGTTATTCCACACCAGGCATGCGACACTCATGCCAGTTTAAATAAGAACCGCTCACGTTCCCCTGGATGCCAGACGCAGGCCAAAAGCAGTCAAGACATCGGTACGCAGTCAGACCAGAAACTAGGAGAGTCATTAGTAGAAGAACATGCTACCATGCTATAACTGCTCAAGTGACAACTTATTGTTAGTATTTATAATGCGACAGATGTATAACACTACAAGGTACTAAAACATTCAAGAGTATATCATGCCGAAGATTGCATGCGAGGTTAGTAGCTAAAAATCATGTAAAGATATTTAGAACTACTAAAAAAACCTATTTAACCTAGTCAGTATCCTAGAGCTGATCTATCGCAACTGTTATGGTCCCTTATTCTGCGTGGAAAAAATGACATTCTAAATATATCGGTTCTGCAGTCAATTTCTTTAATCTTAAGCCTGTGATCGCTTCTAACATAAGAGTTTGGCTCTAGCAAAATAATATTGAGCGTCCGGTTTTGTCGGTCAGGAGTGTTACTGTGATATTCTTGCATTTGGTATGGTTTTCTTTTGTCTCCTTTTTTGTTTTGTTCTCAAGGCATCTATATGTTATAACGTGGGGAACACCCATACAAATCTTTTGCGACACAGCATTAAAGAAACTAGGTTTTATTAAGCGTATATTAGGAAGGTCCTCGGATGAAAATGTAAAAGAGAGATGCTGCTTCGCTCTGGTAAGGCCACACCTTGAATACACTACGGGCATTTGGGACCGTGGTCATGAAGTATTAACCGAAAAAATTAATGAAATACAAAAGAAAGCGACACGTTTCGTTAAAAACTGCTACGAACGACCATATAGTTTCACAACTGTTGGATGGATTAAGGTGGGAGCCCCTAGAGACTCGGAGGCTACACGCTAGGCTTAGGTTGCTTGAGAGATTCAGAACTGATGTTTTTCAGAGTGATACAGAGAATATTATAATAATTCCTCTCTACATCTCTAGGTCTGACAGATGCGATAAAATAAGAAAGATACACTGCTGAACAGATAGGTACAAAAACTTGTTCTTTCCGCGCCTAATAATCAACCGCAATTAAAACTGAGCTCCACTAAATACTCTCCGATGATACATGTCACCATTTCACCTCCAAAAACGTTACATCTTTACACGGCTGGTGCCCTATCACCACCTCCCATACGCCCATATGGCGGCTCGCACGGTAGTATGCAGATGTAAGTAACCTCATCTCGATAGCTTGCGATTTGCTATCGTGTTTTCCCCTCAAAGTCAAAGACTCACAGCCATCTGTGATTGTTGGAGCATGTACCGAATTGAACCCTGCCAGCTTAGTGCTCCTTGTCACTTCCGTTTTATTGGGAAACTTATGATTGAGTACGCCATGCAGTTTGCTGACTTCCAGAATACGCAAGCCAATCTCAGCATTCAGATTTCAATGCTGAAAATCTCACTTTATGGAAAGTTGCCACTGTAAAATTAGTGTTCATTATACACCAACTCAGCAAGTGGCAACCTTCAAATATTATGTCACTTCCACTATCTATTAACGAATGGAGAGCCTGTTTCGGGTGCCATTCCATCATCAGGTACACCTTATAGAATCATCAGGTACGGCTATTCATTCGTTAACTAATGGTTATTTTTACTCTGCATCCAATTTGCCATCTTCACTCATTACTGCCCCTAAGTATTGAAGGTTGCCACTAACTCAGTTGGTGTAGTATTAACATTAGCCTTATAAGTCACTTGTAATAAATACCTTACAAATGCCATCCAGTGGGACGGTAGAATTGCTACAGATATAGAGCTAAGAATAGGCCAAGCTAGGAAAGCGTTCATCATGAAATGACGACTGTTGTGTTCCACGAGGAGAGACGTGTGAATGAGGAGATAACATGAGAAAGCATATTTGAAGAGTGTGGCACTTTTTGGTTGGGAAACGTGGATCATTGGAAAAACAGACCAGAAAAGATTAGAGGCATTCGAAACCTAGTGTTGGAGGAGGATGCTGACGATCAAAGGGACGGATAGAATTAGTGAAGTATATAGGAGAGTCGGAGAGGTAAGGACTGTATGGAACTCTATACAGATAAGAAGAGCCGGATGGATTGGTCACACATTAAGGCACCTTGAGGGTATTTCGTTTCCCTGTCTTTGCATATCTCTACATCTACATCTACATAATACCCCACGAGCCGCCGTATGGGCGTGTGGCAGGGGGTGTTGGGTCACCAGCCGCGTAAAGGTTTAAGTTTTTTTGGAGATGAAATGGTGACATATATTATAGGAGTGTATTTAGTGGAGCTCAATTTTTATTGTAGTCGCTTATTGTTCGCGAAAAGAACGAGTTTTTGTACCTATCTGTTCGGCAGTGTATCTCTATTATTTTATCGCATCTGTCAGACCTAGAGATGTAGTGAGGATTCATGATAATATTCTCTATGTCGCTCTGAAAAATATCAGTTCTGATCTTCATTCCCAATGGCGGCGGGATATTGTTAAACATGGAGAGCATTGTCAGAGAAAAGTTGCCGCAAAGAGCGACTCTAACGCCACGTTCGGCTTTCAATGGAATGAGAGTAGTAAACGTAGTAAACATGTAGAAATGATGCGAAAAGGGACAGAAAAAATGATGGAAAAGGGGACGGCCAAAATGACCGTGTGATTCAGAAAATGATAGCTCGAGCTATCATTGTCACGGTCCCTGAAAAGCTATCATTGGAGCTATCCCTTAAAAGGGACGGAAAAAATGATCGTGTGGTTCAGGCATTATCGACCACGGTTCGCTCTGGCATCTTTTGGCCTGCAAGTATCATTTCAATTCTGCGATGAATCAGCTCCGTTATGAAGGAAACTTACGCGTGGCTGTTAGCGATTTCAAAAATGCGATCAACGAATTTATATGCCCGAGAAGAATTTGTTATCGCATACGTCATGTGTCAGTATTGATTTTTATACGGAAATAATTTTCATCTATAGTTTTAAGCTGATACTCGTGACTTTTCTTCTATTGAATAGTAAGAAATGTAAAAAGTTTCATAATTTTCTTAAGAATAATGGTAACGTATATGTTAATTGTAATTTATGCGAATTTGTTAATCACCGAATGCCTGTCGAATCTGAACAGTTGGATATACAACTTCAAACGGATTGATTTCCGTAATCGTATGATTTTCGGAAATTTTTTTATTATTATTTTTTATTTTCGTAGTAAATTTCTGAGGAAATAAACCGTAAGTAATTTTTAAGCTGATAAATTTTGCTTTGGAAGTACTTCTACTGCTACTTAGCAATGCACATAGAGGCATAACACACTCGTCTTTTCCACTCAAGCCAACATCCATGCTTAAAAGAGATATTGAAGGTGGTTCCACCGCGAAGTGAGTGGAAGTGATTTAATTCATAGCAAGGCCAAGTTCAGAAAAAAACATCATCTGTTTGATTTGAGCGGTAAAATCCCACCTTTTCGATTTATTTTCTGCTCGAATTCCGCTTGAATTAAATTTCAATAAATGAGAGAATGGGGTGGAAAGTGTGTTTTCGAATTCAGCATTAATGCTAGCTAGCCTAGCGAATGACAGTATTTAGGAAGCAAATTTAATGGTAATAAAATGTAGTACTTATCCAAAATTTGTTTTGAGCTATGGAAATACTCTTAAGGGCATCAATAAAAGACTTGCGTAAACTCTAATGTAAAGCCTAGCTCTGTATGGGTCGGACTCTTTATCGTGACGGAGAGAGGATATTAAAAAGCTTAAGGCCTTTGCGATGTCATGAAAGATGAATGTGGAATCATTAGCTTTCTAAACACTTCAAATTCTTTCAGCGCAGCATAATCGTCATTCTTTGTGTTTCAGAGGAATATTGGTGAAATGTGGCGAATAGAGAAAATGATATGCTTTTGCGGTACCCTTGAGAATTTTTTTAGAGAAGATACTTGATTAAATTTGACAAAATATCTCGAAACGGGAGCGTGAGTAATTTTTGGTGTAATTACCAAGAAACGACCGGGAAATGCGATAAAAATGTATGAAAAAGTGTTATATATATAAATATTTGAAATATACTCATTCATGAATTTATACAGTTGTAAGCTCTCTAGAAATTCTCACAATTTGAGGTTTAGAAGTTTTTTTTAAAGAAAGAAATTCCCAGTATGCGGAGAAGCTGAATGCAGAAGTCACCCTGAGAGTAGATAAATTAGAGCATGTGGATTTCTTCTCTTATCTCGGAAGTACCATCACGTGGGACGGAAGAAGTACTACGGACATCAAGCGGAGAATAGCCCAAGTTATGCAGGCGTTCATGGGAAGAAGACCACTGCTTTACTCAAAGAAGATAGGACTACAAACCAGGAAACAGTATGTGATAACATTCGTGTGGAGCAGAGCACTCTATGGATCGGCAGCATGGCCTATTGGAAAAGCTGACCAGAACAAACTAGAAGCCTTTGAAACTTGGTGCTGGAGGAAGATGCTGAAGATAAATTGGAAGGAAAAAATAAGAAATAATGAAGTGCACAGAAGAGTAAAAGAGGAAAGGACCATATGGAACACCATACAGAAAATAAGAATGAGATGGATTGGGCACACCTTGAGGCACGGTTGGGTTTGTGAGGAACAAAATTGAAGGTAAAATAGATGGAAAAGTCCCCAGTGGAAGACCCAGGAATCAGTTCATGGACCAAACGTGGAGGAAAATACACAGGAAAAGATACCAGGAGGCAAGAGAACTAGCATTAAATAGGGAAGGGTGGAGGGCTGCAGTCAACCAATCTTAGGACTGAACGACCAATGATGTTGACTCGCCGCAGTAACCTTCTCAGAATAACAACCAAACCTTCCATTGTGAAGAATTTTTACACGTATTGTGTGAAAAAATGAGTCAAGATAAAGACAAACTTAGATATTTTTAGATATTTACTGAGAAATTTAGATATATATAAATATATAATTGCAAATTTAATATTGCAATATTCATTAAATGCTTTCAACAGTTGCCAAAATGAAAGCGTTAAGTTCGAATATGGTCACCATTATGACTAGGGAAATATCTCGTTTAAGCAGCCTCAAGCTCTCCTTTGCCCTTCATTGCCTTAGCCAACTACTAATCTAACATCCTACTAATCTTCTCCAGAAGGTTCTTATTCTCATCCACCACACCAAGCACTTCTTACCCGTCATCATTTCCGCTCTTCCTTCTCCCAATCAAATAATACGCAATATCAATCTGGAAGAAGCCTCATTAATTGTTAAGGAAAGAGATTACCTCCTAAGAATTTGAAAAAAAAGCTATTACGGGTCATAAAGAACAAAAAAAACTGATTAGTAAGTTGGACGCTCTCCAACGCTTGGAAACATAAAAGAAAAATTGTTTATAGCCCAAGAAAATGCTGTCATTAATGTCATTAAATTAAATAAATAGATGTCATTAAATTAAATAATTAAAGAAATGTCATTAAATTGCTGAGCAAGGTTTCAACAGTCGTTATAAATCTGTGGTTTACTGTTACAGATTCTCTGCTACACAGTCAGTTCTACTTAAGTGTGGATCTGGTAAACTTATTTTGCTGGATTGAAAGGTGATGATTTTAAGCTGAAGTCAAAACCCATGTTAGTGTTATTGGTTTAAAAAGTCATTTTTATGATAAAGACTATGAAATTCGATACCTTGGTCGGCAAATTCAGTAAAACAATTATGATTATACAAAATTTTCCATTATTTAGTAATTGACTTTGTCCAAATGACGGGTGAGATCATTAAATCTATGTCCCGTAACAACAAACATGCTGTCTCATTGACCGTGAGTCTGTGGTTATGAGATACAGAATTTTTCGATCTCTGGCCCTCTTATAATTTCATAAACATTCAGTACTTTCAAATTAGTATTTACGGAATCTATCCCCGATAATTATGTTTACTGCGACTGATTTTCGTGTAAATAGTGTTAAAGTTTTTTCTGCGGTATGTCTTCGGTACCCCTGTGATTACGTGAGTACCTTTGTCTCATTCCATTAATATATAAAAAGGCATTATTAAAATATTTCGCTTGTATCTATTTAAATTGACCTTCATATTTGTTTGAACAGTAAGATGTAAAATGAATATTTTCTGAAATATTGATATATCTTTCAAATTCACGTGTACGCAAGTCCACGTTCGGTAAGCTGCACAAAATACTTTGAAAGCATCGCCATTTCATACCATAATCCATATGAATTTGGCAATATGGCAAAAGTGAGCTTAATTTAAACAAATATGTCTAGTAAATAAACAAAATATACTTATTTAACGACATATTTGACAATTAAGACAAGTGATCTGTGAGACCTTTATGTTAAAGTTAGAAAAAATGGTGTATGTTCCAGCATTAAACGGGAACGGGATTAGGCATGGGAACGTATTTTCCACGATTCCCGACGAGGAGCGCGCAAACAGAACTCGGACCCAGACTTAGGGAGGCTTCATTGTTCAGATCAAAATTTCCATCAAATACTTCTAACCCATAAGAGCAGACTAGAATGCCTGCGAAACATGTCGTCCATCAGGGTGAAAACACGCGGACGAGAACCCAGAGAAACAATTTCTTTTCAAAAGTCTTTATCAAAACAAACTTGCGTTATTTATTTTTCTTCTCGAGATTCATCGCCGTCGTTGGCTGCTTCCCGCATCCCGAGAATTCCGAAAATGTGATCTCAAAATGTCTACAGAACAAATAATAAGCAAATCATTAATCCCAGAAACCTGTGAAACAAAATACGGCTGGTTGGATGCTGGAGCTTTGTGATGTAAAATTGAGTCACCCGAGCATAATAGGTGGCAGCAGTGGAGGTCGTTCTGTGGAATCCCCTGTGACTCCTTGGACGGAAATCAAGGGATCGAAAAATGTTGGCTTCCCATGGTTCATCACTTTATTTATGACTATGCCAGTGAAGTATAGTCAGGTTGGATATTTTTCCGCGTCTGAGAACATTTCGGACTCTCTTCGGCGTGCGGTGGGCTACAAACGAAAAAAGCTGGCCAAAAATGATTTTTTCACTTTTTATTTTAAATGAGGCACTTGCAGTTCATGATATAACAATATAAAAAATGCAATAGTCTAAAATAATATCAGCTTTCAGTGATTTTTAGCGTCAGGAGATATCTTAGGAGTTTAGAAAAAATTGTCACAATGTCCATCTGCCTTTTTTCGTGAGAACTTGAATGTTTTTTGCTCTTGCCGCGTTTTCTTGTATAAGTTTTTCCAACAAATCATATAAAAGTGGATATTTAATATAATAGGTCGAGAAATGACTTTTTTATCGCATATTGGTTTTTTACAACTTTTTGTTTAATATTTAAAAGACTGTTTACACGTTTTTTTGCAGAAAGTGAAGAAATACATTGTTCTAAGTACTGCGAACCAGGTATATTTACATCAAATTAAAGGATAAACTATCTACTGCAGTTTGAGAAAAAAAATCTTGCCCCAACTTGCCCTCCCTTAACTAATGGCCATTTATGCGCGGAGGACCGGCCTGCCATCCGACTCGGGGTTGACGTGGGAAATTGAAGATTTTATTGTAGCTAACGCAAACTCGTTACAAACTTGTACAATTCAGTTGTTTTTACTCAACCTGTCTCAGTAGTCTATTTAACATCCCCCTGAAAGGCTTATATTATTAGCATCTACTAGAGATTATCTAGAACGATTTAAAAAGCTAAGCTCATCACGCCCACCGGCCCGTCGCGACGGAAGCCTCAAGCGCTCTATAAGTAATTAGAAAAAATCTGAGCGCAAGTATGCGCCTCTATAATATTTCTTCTCGAGTAGAAAAATGTATTCGCCGGGCAGAAATTCCCTTTCCGAAATCGAAAAAGAATGTTCAAAATTTTTTCCTCGTTGATTACCGCAAGCCTAACATACTCCACACGCTACAGGAATATTATACATACTTCCTCATGTTTTACGGTTTTGCTGGGAAATTACCTGATTTGGTTTGTCTTTCCCGGTGTCCCGATAGGCTAAATAAATATACTAATTTTTGCCAAGTTTCAAAATTTAAAGTTCTATTGAATGTAAAAAAGTTCCCTTGAAAAGTGGAATTAAAATTTTCCATCGTTTCCATTAAAATGAAATGGTATTTTCCATGGTATTGGGATGCCTTTTATCCTTGTATTTAATTTAATTTAATTGGGCGGCAAACGGTATTATATCACTGCGCTAGGATAGCGTATGCAGAAAGAGAATAGCCCCCCTGGTTAGTATTATTAATGCGATTAAGGAATACTACTACAAAACACTGAATCATGCAGAAAGCTAATTCATACCGGAAACTGCTTGTTTGTTAGTAATGATGGTAAGATGTTAAGCACTAGTGGAAAATCTACTCTATCTAGTAAGAATCAGAGTTTCATAGAGCTGATCTATCGCAAATCTTATGGTCCCTTGTACGTGGAGAGAATGACATTTCAAATCTGTCGGTTCCGCTGTGTATTTCATTTATCTTATGCCTGTGATCGTTTTTACCATAATAGTTTGGCCATAGCATTATCATAGTTTTTAATTAATATTATATTTTAATATAAAATTTATTTAGTTTGGCTTGATGAGAATCTACTTTTTCAAGGCTTTTCCAATTCCCAAAAGCATCTGTTGTCATTCAGGTGTCTTATGTTGATTTTCATTCCTTCATTATCATTTTTACCTATTGCAGTTCCCAAAAATAAGAACTCTGTACATCTTCTGAAGTAAGCTTCTCTGGTACGCAATTCTTCTTCCCCTCTTTGCTTCCTATTGGTCAACAATTGCTGTGGTTATTCGTCATTCATCTCTTGTCTAATTGTTTTGGCTTGTGATGTTAGTTCTTGAGCGAGGATTTTATTCCAAGTTTCTGCCGAGACCATCACTGAATTCAGCGATAAACCTTTATTTTGCGCATTGGCGAAATCGTAAGTTCCTTGAAGTGCCCACGATAATCATGAGCAATTTCTGTCAAAAAAGAGATATGTCCGTAGGGAAACATGCTGTGCTTAACCCGTGGGAGGGTGCCAAAGTGTCATGTGTTGTCTTGAGAATGCTGGTCTCTAGAACTCTTAAAAGTTGGCTTATTTTGGCTGAGTTTCAAGCGGACTGAGTCCTTAAGTATTTAGTTAGACCGGATGAGGATGGGGAAGAAGCCTCGGGGTCAGTACTCCACCATTAGAAAGATCTTGATGTGATTATAGCCATTTCTTGAGTGTACTCCCTGACGTGGGGAATCTTTAGACTCCAGTACGGGGGCTCTCAAAAGGCTCTCAGAGGGGCCAGTGCTTTAGTCTACAGCAGTGGTCTACAAACCGCGGCTCTTTGGCCTCTTGAGTGTGGCTCTTCCACAAAATACTACGTGCGAGCGCTGCTTAATTTTATCAATTAATTATATCGTTATTAGGTATATATAAAGTTTTATCCAACATGCCTATAGTTGAACTGAGACTTAAACTTTAAGTAAAGTTTATTACGTTCATTTTAGGGAGCTTTGTGGAGTGAAAGAAACTGTTGTGTCGAGGATTGAGAAAAGTATGTTGAGATGGTTTGGACATATAGAGAGGATGAACGAAAGGAGATGGGCGAAACAAGTGTACAAGACGATTGTGGATGGAGAAGTTGGAATCGGTTGGCCTCAGCAAACGTTTCTCAATCAGATTGAGGACTTTTTTGGCAAAGGTCATCTTGGGAGTACCCTAATTAAGATAATAACAATGTACCAACCTATGTTCCTATAATACTAAACGACCAATCTTTGTTTGTACGTTTACATGTTTTATTTTCCCTCCTCCAAAACGGCTCAAACGATTATTGTTAAATTTTCTATACAAAGGTTTTTTGATGCGCGGAATCCTATACGCTAGGTCTCATCCTTGTAAAAAAAAACTGCAAAATGTAAAAATACAAAAGAAAACTATTTCATGTTAATAGTTTAACCCTCTTAGTGCCACCGAAATTTGGTGGTACCAGCAAAAAGTGCCAGCATGAATTTGGGAGTTTTGTAGCACCTTATGAAAAAAAAACAATATGAAGTTACTATTTTAGATATGAATGTAATTTTTTTATTTTTTGCTAAAAATGAATTAATTGTTGTTTATAATATTCTGATACATTTTATTAAGGATAAATGTAATTATTACAACAAAATTAGTTTGAAAAATAATTTGTGCTCGAGCCGATATATCGGCTCATGGCACTTTTCGCCTGTGGAGCAAAAGCCGATATATCGGCCTGTGGCTCTAAGAGGGTTAAATTGTCCGATTTTTACCGTTCTAAATGTATTATTTTCTGTATAAAATTCTGAAAACAAATATGAAATATTTTTTAGATAATTTGCTAATCGATTTTTGAAATTCGATCTTTTTACTGGTATTGATGTCACATCGCGCTCATTGGTCCGCTCGAGACGAAACCAGCATCAAAAGAGAGTGCAGGCTCGCATCCAATGTATAAGGCCCCTCAACTACTTTGATTCATGATTTTTTCTCTCTCAAATTTGTTCACATTTGTTTGGATATGAACGGTGATGTAGCATGTGTGCGTGTGTATTTAATGAGGTGGGATGATGAAAAATATTTTTTGAGATTAATTAATTTTATCAGATCCATAATAATTTAAACCTGAGATGTATAAAGTAAACTGACAGCCACATTAAATACTTCATTTTAATCATCCGTATCGCTGAATTTTGTGACTTATTCATTCGATTGATTATTTGATGTTCATTCATGTTGATTTAAATTCTTAAAAAAACTCCTGAGCGAGGCTCGGTCACCTGCGGGTTGATTCTGTAAATGTCATAGGCGTCATAACTATTGTTCTTATGACGGGGGCGTCATAGCTGTGACGGCTGGCGAAGAGGAGCGATTCTGTAAATGTCATAAGCGTCATAAGTCCGTCATAGCTGTCATAGCGTACGACGCTTGAAAACCCCTTTCATAGGCGTCTTAAGGTCGTGGGATATGAGTATTTACTTTAATTACGAAGGATATCAAACCAAGTATCGGCAATATTTCATTGAAAAACAGTAAAATATCATCGTATTTACTCTTAAAAATGTGGAATTCAAAAATTGTACTTAGAATAAGATTCTAATTTTGAGTGCACACGTTAAATTTTGCACGAATACACGTAAAGTGTTGTGTTTAGCATCATAGAAGATATATGCATACATGACAACCAAGAAATTATATCACATTAGTGGCCATAATTTAGTCACCGACTGTAGAAATCTATCTCTATATGTTTTTTAACTGTAGTTACCATTAGAATAATTGTGGAATTTGCTCGGGGTAATCGAGATATTATGTCGTGCATGAGTAGCTATTCAATACTAAATTCTGACTCACACGATGAATTGCAAAGGTAGGTAGGTACCTAATATGTTACTTGGGTATGTTTTCTGAATTATATGACTGATTCCTCATTTCGTTTTAAAATATGAAACTTAACTTCATTGCTATTATTACACATGTTGCACAAGAACGATTATTAAAAAAATGTTAATGTGTGTGGAATTTACTCCCATTAACTCTATTCAGTTGAACGCATATTCATACAATGAAAACTTTCAAACTACACGTACTGCATACGGTCGATTACGAAAACTCTAGGTAGACTTGAAGCCAGTGGGCCCAAATCTAAACTGCACACCTCTTCAAAATAATACCGTATTTTACTCCAAACATTGACCCACTATTTACTTCGAGACCTTTCTCCGGGATCCTTAAATGCATACGATGAATGTTGGACAAATGTATCCCTATTATGCGATTGGTTTCAAATTGCGGGTACTGCATAGTAGCTGCTAATCATATTTCACAATATTAGCTTGTAAACTTAATTTATATGAGGAACTTTCCAACACAAAGTATCCATTTAGTTTCAAGCATAAAACACGCTTGTTTATTGTATACATGATTAGGTACTTAAAAGAATCCTTGGCTGTTTGTTGTGGTTTGTTCATAGTTGGGAAACGATAGTCTCCACGGTTGCCGTAAGTCAATTTTTTGGATGGGTGGAGGGGATGTGTCGATGATTTCCATTGGTTCTTCTTGTTTATAAAGGGCTACCAACGTACTAATAGCTAAGTTTGGTTCCCTGTCACAACGTATCGTCATAAGCCTTCTGACGCTTGCTTATAGAATCGCTCGAGCGTCATAGCCGTCATAAGTTGCCCGTCATAGCTATCACCCTTATGACGCTTATGACATTAACAGAATCGAGGTGCTGGTACTGTAGTTTAAGTTAAAAAAATTGGGCTCCCAAAAGAAACACCAATCGTTGTACTGTTGATATTTTGCTCTGTCGACTAATGAGTTTGCCGACCACTGGTCTAGAGGGAGCAATGAGAAACAAGAGGACAGCAGGGAAATGCTGCTGGCGACCTTTCTTTCAATCTTCGTCCAGCCGATTATCAAGATCACCCATCGCATTGAAATTCATTTGATCAGAATGTGTTACCAAATTAAGTGACAAATCCATTCTTAGAATGCCTAGAGACCACGACAAACAAAAATTAAGGATCACTGTAATTGGTACAAATAGCAAAAATTATGGTTACTATTTCCACGAATGGCAAACATTCGTAAAATACCGGTATAATTTGATTTACTTATGGCCAGTAGCAGGAGCGACACATATGTATTCATAGAGACACATAGAGTTATGTGACCTATAAGCCATGGTAGTCATTAAATGAGCGTTGCAGAAACATTTGAAAAAAAATATTGGTTTAACAAATGGCTTCGTAACTTTTGGAATGGAATTATGAGCTCCACACGTAGCCAAGATGGCGGAAGCGCGACGAACCGCTTGTAGTTTTAATTACTTGATAAAATAGTTGTTTGAAGACGAATAGCCGGTTTGTTTACTCTGAGTGAATAATTATTATGTGCATTAGCAATTACACCTAGGGTAAACTACTAAAAATTGTATCCAGCGATGGTAGATTAGGTCAAACATTCCAAGCAATTAACTATTGATTGATAAGCTATGAAACTGGTGGATGTGTTCCTGCAACTCGAATATTTTTATGAGATCCAATACTTCACGCATCTCATAACTATTTATCCATTACAAAATGTTCTTGCAACCGTTCATTATTGTGAAAAGAGTTGTATATGTATAAACTTTTGAAATATATTTCTTAAAATAATTAACGTTGATAATTTATGTTGATAGAGGCTTCATTATTACCTCGTCATATTCTACCAAACGGTTCTGTTTACTATCTAACTTAATCTATGATTTATCCCCTACTCCACGTGGGGAAGTAAGGTAGTCTTCACACTTGGCTACCAAGGTTTACAAGGTCTTGAACCTCCAATGCTAACTTCTTAAATCTCATTCTGCTACAAATACTTTCTAGCTCCTAATGGCACTGATTCATATTGTTTTTAGGAGTATTTCCGGTAGATTGCGAGCAATATTACTACATTCCATCTACATCTACGAAATACCGCGCAAGTCACCACTAGGGTGTGTGGCACGGGGTGATTTCACACCAGGCATGCAGCACTCATCCCAGTACAAATCAGAACTGCGCACGTTCCCCCGGATGCCAGGCTCAGGCCAAAAGCACTCAAGACAACGGTACACAGTCCGACCAGAAACTAGTAGAGTTATTAGTAGAAGAACATGCTACTATGCAGTACACTACTCAAGATACAACTACTGGCTAGTATTATTAATGCGACAGATGAATAGCACGACAAGGTGCTAAAACAAACAAGAATATATCATGCCGGAGATTGTATGCGAGGTTTGTACCTAATAATTATGTTAAGATATTTAGCACTACTGAAAAAAAACGTATTTAACCTAGTCAGTATCCTAGAACTGATCTATCGCAACTGTTATGGTCCCTTATTGTGCGTGGAAAAAAATGACATTTTTAATCTATCGATTCAGCAGTCTATTTCCTTAATCTTATGCCTGAGATCGATTCTACCATAATAGTTCGGCTCTAGCAAAATATTTTGAACGTCCGGCAAAAAATAGTCTGCATCAAACTTTCGTAAAGATTTAATATATATTTTTCCCTTCGATCGGATAGAAGCTCCCACCCTAATTCCCTCAACAATTTAGTAATACTATTATGTTAATCATAACAATTTTCAACAAATCTAGCTGCCCTCCGTTGTATTCGATCTCTATCTGAAAATAGTCCTACTTCGTAAGGGTCCCATGCACTAGCGGCGTACTCCAAGTGAGGTCTCACGAGAGAAATATAACATCACGCCTTTACTTTCTCTTCACACTTTCCTAGTATTCTTTTAATAAATCCTAATTTACGACTTGCCTGTCCAAAAATTTCTCGAATATGCTTCCCACACGACAGGTTCGGATTAAGAGTCACTCCTAAGTACTTAACTGACTACATTTATTAGTTCGGCTTGATTAATTGTGTAAGTCTCGTTGGTTAAGCTACTCTTCCTCCAAAAATTCATGGCAACGCACTTTTAAAAAATTAATTCTAACAGCCGATTATTACGATACTAGTGTATTAAGTTGCATATTTGCCATAACCATTATTGCAAAATAAATAACAAATTAAATTATATTCTCTGTCGATTTAGGTATATTTCAAACTTCCTAAATATAAATTTAGTTAAAATAATATATTCCTCCCTGGCTGAGAGTATTCTCAGGTATGGTATTCCAGTATGGGGATCGTCTGGTCTAAACAGTATTAACAAACTGAAAAATAAACAGGAAAAAATTTTGAAATATATGCTAGGAGCAGAGCCAAAAAATAGTTATGAAATTAATGAAATGAATATTTTTCAACATATGAATATCTTGCCTGTTGATAAATTATATAAATATGTTCTTATTGTAAATAATTACTTCGTCAACAAATATAAAATACCGCATCTAAGTAAACAAGGCTTGGCGCTGAGAGATAATAATAAATTCAAAATGAAAAGATGCTGCACAAATCAGGGAAGTGGAATTCTGGATATATCGGTACCAACACTTTTTAATCTATTATCAACTAGTCTTAAAGAACTGACATCAGTCAGTGAAGTAAAAAAAGCAACCAAAGCAAGGTTACTAGATATGGAGAAGTAGTTGTAGACTTACCTATGTTACAGACATTATTATATAATTTTAGCAGGATAAATAGGTAACTGTGTATAAAACGTATAGACTGAGTACCAAAATATATTATGTTAACAAATAAATAATAAAAATATTATAATATATAACGAGGCACCTGCTGACAAGCCAAATTATTATTAGCTTAGCAGGACCAAAATGAGTTTCTTTTAATGTCAAACATAACCGATTTTTTATGTACAATTTTGATGTAATTGATTTTATGTAAGTGGCTCATTATTATACTGCGTGAAGATAACATAGCTCTTGCAAATGCCTCGAGTGTGTGCGAACATCAGTTAACGCATTCTTTACCGGATCGGTGCGTGCCCGACTTCCGAGAGTGGTTGAGAAGGATTTGGTTAATGGCGTGCTCTCACTTTGGGACTTCACATCCCTCTTTTCTCTTCCTCCGCTGCTGCGAGGGCAGAAGAGTCTCGACGTCTCTATGGCCTTCTCCGACACTCCCTCCCTTCCCCCACCCACCCCATTCGACCAGCTGATCGTTTCAAACGGCAGGCTGAGGGCGGGTCCGATGGGAAGGGGGGGGGAGTGGAAGGAGGAGTCGGGGAGAAAGGACTTCGTGGAAGGATCTATTCTGAGGGGCGGCCATTAACAATGCCCACCCGCGTGCTCGTTTGTGTACAGGGTCGTATGCCATCTTCTGCGGTCTTAGCGCATGGAAGTCAACGTTTTGGAAGTGCAGTAGAACCTCGCTATATCGCACCGACAAACTTAAGCGTCAATTCTGAGAGGAGCATGGCATAAATGTTTGGTGTACGGGATTCGACCCAACGATATCGACTCCTCATCTAGTTCCTCTTCCACCATGACTACGTGGTTGGCGAGGGCTGCTCAGAAGATCATCATCGGTCGTTCAATCCTAAGATTGGTTGACTGCATCCCTCCACATTTCCCTATCTAAAGCTGGTTCCCTTGCCTCCTGGTATCTCTTCCTATGTACTTTCCTCTTTATTTGGTCCTTGAACGAATCCCTGGGTCTTCTCCTAGGGACTTTTCCCTCTATTTTACCTTCAATTATGTTCCTCACAAGCCCATTGTGTCTCAAGGTGAGTCCAATCCATCTCATTCTTATTTTCTGTATGGTGTTCCATATGATCCTTTCCTCTTCTACTCTTCTGTACACCTCATCATTTATTATTTTTTCCTTCCATTTTATCTTCAGCATCCTCCTCCAGCACCAGGTTTCAAAGGCTTCTAGTTTGTTTTGGTCAGCTTTTCCAATGGTCCATGCTTCCGATCCATAGAGTGCTCTGCTCCACACGAATGTTTTCACATACTGTTTCCTGGTTTGTAGTCTTATCTTCTTTGAGGACAGCAGCTGTCTTTTTCGTATGAACGCCTTCTTAGCTTAGGCTATTCTCCGCTTGATGTCCGTAGTACTTCTCCCATCCCACGTGATAGTACTTCCGAGATAGGTGAAGGAATCCACTTGTTCTAATTTCTCTACTCTCAGGGTGACATCTGCATTCAGCTTCCTTCTTTTATATACTAGGACTTTAATTTTCGTATTACTTATTTTCATGTTGCATTCTTGGAGTACTTGGTCCATTACGTTTATGGACATTTTGAAAAGCCTCGCGATTTCCAGCTACGACTGCGATAGCATCTGCAAAGCGGAGCATGTTCATTTCTTCTCCGTTTATCTTTATTCCGCTCAGTCCAGTTTCTTGCGCTTCTCCTATGGCCTCCTTCAAGTACGTGTTCAACAGTGCTCAGCGAGTAGATTGGCTAAACAGCAGGAAGGGGGGCCGAGGGTACATTTCCACAGCCCCCTGAAATGCTGCGTAGGATGCCGAAAGCGTGTAGTTTAAACAATTTTTAACAGTTTAATTTTAAATGAAGAGTGTGTATTTCTTCGCAAAATTGACTGCCTTAGGAGATGTAGTATATGGGTTATTATCATGCTTTTAAAATGAAATGGCAGTTTTTACGTAAAAAGGTAGTTTGAGTGAGGTAGATCCCTAGTCATGATGGAGACCATATTCGAGTTATGCGATTTGATTTCAGCAGCTGTAGGAAGCATGAATTTAATAACTCAATGTTAAAGGTGCAGTAACATACTTTTATTTGACTAAAATTATGAGTAATTGAATAAATATCTCTGCATAAGTCTTTAACTTGACTCATTTTCTTCACGCGGTGCGAGTAAAGCTCCTTGACAAGGGAAGGTATTTTGAGATTCTGACAAAATTACAGCGGTTACTAAGCGGTTTATTTTCATAAATAGTTGAGAAAATGTAATAAATACACGCATATAATTTTCTGACGATATCTAGGCATTAGAACTTACTCATTTTTAAAATAATGTCTCTCTGGAGTGCATACATGTGCCTTTTTCCATGCAAGAGGGCTGGTATTTTTCGTTAAAAATCTCGGCAAATCGTTCGATAAGGGGCTGATATTTTTGTATATCAGTATGGGCGATATATCTTTATTTAAAACGAGACCAAGTTCATTGATTTAAAGGTGAAATGATATTTCGCTCAAACTAACTTAAGTTGGCTCTCGCTTGACTAGGCGAATCAAGACCAATACCAAGTCAATTTTTTTTTTATTTTTGAAGTTAAAAATCGGAAAAGCTGACCAGAAAAGATTAAAAGCCTTCTCAACCTGGTGTTGGAGGAGGATGGTGAAGATAAATGGGATCGATAGAATAGAAAATGATGAAGTGTATAGAAGAGTAGAAGAGGAGAGGACCATATGGAACACCATAACAAAAAAGAAGGACTAGATAGATTGGACACACTCTGAGATACAATGGGTTTGTGAAGATCATAATCGATGGCAAAATAGAGGGAAAAGTCCCCAGAGGAAGACCTAGGTATAAGTTCATGGACCAAATGAAGGGGGAAAGAACGTAGGATAAGATAATAGGAAGTAAGGGATTTAGAATTACATCGGGAAGGATGGAGGGCTGCAGTCAACCAATATTAGGGCTGAGCAACCTATGAAGTTTGAAATATCCTGCTTACTCTATTGGAATGGGTAACCAATCGAAAACCAAAATTGTGCCAAAAACCACGAATATATTTTTAATGACGGTATTTGTCCCGCAATAGGAGCCGACTTCAGCGCTATTTGCATGGAACTACCACATTTGCACCTTAATTACGATGGTAATTCCATGCTAACTTTAAAAAATATGGAAGTAAGATGACTGTATTTTATTTTATTTCTCAGTACTTTCCGCTTTTTATTAACAGTTTTAACGAAAAGCTTAAATATGCATGGAAAAGGGTCTCTCTGGCATTCCATCAGGTAAGCAGCTCCATATCTTTGGGAGATATGGAGCTGCTAACCCCTTAGAATACTCGAGAGACCTTTCTACTGCAGAAACGCCGGGGAAATCTAAATCTTAAATGTGCTTCGAATTCACGTTGAACTTGGTCTCTTATCTGAGCTGTCTACGTAGTAGTCCATGTTAAAATTCCCACTATCAAGGCTGAATTACAGTGAATCTAGCATGGAAACCCTATTTTATTTTTATATCAGTGTTTAAAACGCACTTAAAAGGCAATTTGAGGGAGACAATTCCTTAGTCATGATGGAGACCATATTCGAATTACATATTTTAATATCTTAAGCTGTAAGAAGTATGTATTAAATATTTGCAATATTAGTGGTGGTGTAGCATACTTTTATATGACTGAAATTATTTGTAATTACATTATAATATGTATAAAATTATTTGATTTGACTCATTTTTTTCACGCGGTACATTTTAATGTCCTCCATAAGGGATGGTGTTTTGCGATTATGGAAAAAATACTCCGGTGACAATATGATTTATTGTCAAAAATAGTTGAGAAAACATTCAAATACACACTGTTAATTTTTTTACGAGATCTAGGTATTCTAAGTTCATCATTTTTTAAATAGTGTCTCTCTGTAGTGTATACACGTACCATTTACCACGTAAATAGGAGGGTATTTTTCGTCAAATATCTAGATAAAAAGTGTGGTAACTTGTTGATATTTTGATATATTTGTAGGGAGAGATGTATTTCATTAAAATGAGATGAAATTATTGATTTCAAAGTGAAACGATGTTTTGCTCAAACTACTTAAAAAATACTATATTCAAATTTTCAGAAAATCTTGAATGAGAGTCGTTTTGTTAATCAGAAAAGTCAGTCAAATCAAATAATGTAAACATATTATTATGTAATTACAAACAATTTCATGATGAAAATATGAAAATCTTGAATGAAGTGTCCCTGAGGACAGAGGCACTTTGAGGTGGTTGGAGCGAATTAGGTTATTGCACAGATTAGCGTGATACTTTTTATACTTTTACTTCCTCAAAAATTATATGTAAAGATAAAGGTAAAAAATTTCTCGTTACCGTTTATATTTATTTGCAATTGAATGCCACTTTAACTCGTAGCCTTAAGGTAAATTACGTATATTTCGAAATAACTCCATTATTTTCGCTTTAAATATTGACAGATTTTCATAAAAACGCGAAGTGATAAGTTTTATGTTTAAATGATGGTTTTTAACAAATATCAAGGTATCATGCCGAATATAAAGCATATATTTTTATACGATTTTTGCTTAAATTCAATTTCCGAAACGTAAAACAATGTAAAAGTCATAACAATGCTTTAATCAAGGTGCTTCATAGTCGCATCCATTCAAGAAATGAATGGACCCTTAGGTGAAACTATTTTATAAACTAGAAGTCTATGAATTAACTTTTAGATCGATTTACAGCATGGTTGACGAGGTATAGCTCTGTAAAATTGAACGGAATTACTCTTAATACACTACTCATCCATCCATACATCAGTAAATGTATTGTGTGCAATGCTCCTTATGGTATATAGATGGATCTTATCACATAGATATTCATAGGGGCTCCACGGTAAACTTTTTCTACACATAGAGCTCCACGAGAAACCTGTGCTCATAAAAGTGCTCCACGGCTGAAATAGTTTGAGAACCGCTGGTCTAGAGTATTTTGATAGGCCACACAGTGGGACGAAAGCGAAAAAAGCTGGCCAAAACCTCAAAAGTCTTTTTTTTTGAGTCCAGAAGTTGAAACTTTGCACAATTATTGCCAATTGATTGGTGCATATGATGACGCATTCAATTTTTCATAGGTAATTTGCGCTAACAAAATAAATGAGCCCAAAGCTGAACAAATTTTGCAAAAATCGCCCGTATTCAATTTATTCCAAAAATCGCCGTATTCAAGATAATGCTGAACCTTTTTTAGCAAAGTTATATAATTAAAACTTATCAGTGATATAAAAAATTTCTTTCTCTTTAATTATCATCTACTTGCATGGCCAAATTGTTGTATTTGCTAGAGATAAGTTTCAAAATGGCGGACCCTGGTTTTGGTCAATTTTTTGTTTTTATGTAGAAATATAAAAAATGTACCTCTATGTACACTGAGATATTTACACCACAATTACAACAAAGCTTTAAGAGTTTAAATCCGAAGAAATCATCTGCGACCGTTGGGACGCCGAAAATAAAATTGATTTTTCGATCGTGCTACCGGTTTAAGCTACCACTTACGCTTCTAAAGGAAATCGAGTTTCACTTACGGCGCTGTTATTCTTTGCTACGCAACGCTATCTATTCATCTGTTTATTTGCACGTATTGAAATTGTGACAGTTGAGCAATTGCTTATTTTGTGCTAACTTGTTATTACATAATATGATCAGCTCGAATAACAATGACATGCTGCGATGTATTGATTAATTGAAATACCAAACTTTATTATTAAACACAGATCGTTCCTGGCATACAATGTACCTACGGCCAATACTACGTAATGTATCATTTAGAGTAACAGTTGTGATTAATAAATAATAATTATCCATGCTCAAATCGTAAATCCAAACCAAAAAGAAAGTGTAATAACAAATTAGCTCAATATAGGAAATTGGCCAACTATTACCATTTGAATACGTGCAATTAAACAGATGAATAGATAGCGTTGCGTAGCAAAGAATAACAGCGCCGTAAGTGAAACTCAATTTCCTTGAGAAGCGTAAGTGGTAGCTTTTGTAATCTAACCGGAGTCACCCTGTCATTGTATTGAAGATATCTTTTCACTCGCATACCGCTACTTTTTCAAAGTATTATAACTACGCCTGCGTCTCCATTCATAGATCTAGAGTGGATAACCTGGTAGAGGAAAAATCATCCGCCTTGATCGGGACTCGTACCCGGACATTTCGATTTTCGGCCGATTGCTTTATTCAATTAAGCTACTGAGGCGTCCTATTCCCCTGTAGCTTGTTTTATAAGCTTAAAGCCAACAAAAATCAATGGGGGTTGAGTAAGCCTCGGTTGCCTAAATGGCTAAAGCACTCGGTCTGAAATCAATTGATCCGGGTTCGAGTCATGTTCAAAGCGGTTGATTTATCATTTGTGGAATTTTGCATTAAAAATACTTCTTGAACCTTAAGTCTTGTTACTAAATGAAAAAATCTTGAGATTAGTTTCTGAGTCAGATTGACGACCAGAGTCAGTTTTCATTCTCTGATACGTGATACGTGCTTCGGATCAGTGTATCAGGCGGTGCCTTTACTGATAAATGGAAAACCCGCTTAGATTATTTCTTGCTTTGTATACACATTCCACACTTTTTTATTTTTACCGACCATAGTTTCGATATATAAAGCCATTTTCAAAATTTTATTTTACATATCTCTTATGTCAGTGTCCATATATTCTCAAACCAATCCCCTTTCTCTCCTAACCCTTCCCTTCTCCCCCCCTTTCCCCTTATTCACTTCCCCACCCTCCCACACTTGGTTCGAGTATATATGAACACTGAAATAAGAGGTATATACCTTGAAAATGACATTGTATGTCGAAATCATGGTCGCTAAAAATAAAATAATGTGGAATGTACAAAGCGAGAAATTATTTCATGTGTCGAGTTTCCACAAAGTTAAGCCTGAAACTTAATGTTGGGGGGAAAAGATTCACCGGACGAATCCCCGGGCACCTATGCTTTGCATTTTATCCCATGAGACAGCCCTTAGACGAAGGAAGAAATGGTTCCGAACCAATAGGGAAAAGGTAAGGACAGGGTTTAGGGAAAGGGTAGATTCAAAGCGCGGTCACAATTAGTTTGAGCGAAGTTTCGTGAACGAAGAAACCTGGTATTTACCTCTTGGCAACTAAAGCCTGAAGTCCGCTTTATGGGAGAAAGCAGTTCCGAACCTCGTTTGCCTGTGCTTGTGCCTTCGTACATTCGCCAGCAGCTATTCGTGCCCCCCTCGTACGAACAACGAAAGAAGCCTGCTTCCGCGGGTCACCCTCCGCCACACGGGTCGGTTGGATCCTTGGTACAAGCGACTTCCGTCACTCGCAGGAGGCACAAATGACTCCGTTATTATCGGGTACCACGTGGAGGTCGTACGAGCGGCCGCTTGCCCATCAAGAGCTCGTCTCTTCACATCAGCGAATCAATTCTCTGGCCAACTTCATCCGATACTGAAACTGTAACTTATATTGAAAAACTGTTGCTTCACCAGAGTTTATTTTACTAGCACGACGCTTGTCTCGGTAACAATTGCTCTAAAAATGGCCACGTTGAGTACCCAACTAGTCTCTTAGATCCTTATATCATGAAGTGGGACCGTGTTTGTTTCTATAATTGTTGAAATCGGAGGTTTTCCTAGGGCCTAAACACCACATTTCACGACCGACAGCCCTGATATACGGCGCAGTAATCGAAAAAAAGGCATTGCCTCGCTTTGGAACGGTGCCGAAAGCGTGGGGCCAGCTTGGGTTAGCGGGATATCACTTAATTTGATAAGGCCTATAATTCAAATGGCACCTAAAAATCGTTCCTGTTATTCTTGAATATACTCTTTTTATGAGTTTCACGGCTTGAAACAAAATTTGTGTTTTTCTTTTACAAAGATCAAATTAAGTTTGACCATTGATCTTATTTAATGGTGCACAACCAAGACTGGGCAAAATACTCGAAAAATTGTGTATGAAATATCATTACTCGAAAAATGTTTCTTAAATAAAACATACAGACACTTACTGGTATGTATTTGGAATACAAAATACAAATGCATTTATTTTGACTTTCCTATTTAAATACGTTGCAATAAGAACTATAATTTAGAGAGATCACTTTGAAAACTATGCAAATGAGAGCACAATACTAAATAGTTTATTAATTTAAATATATAATATGCACAATACCATTGAAAAACCCAGTACATGAATAAAATAAGATACGAGTGTTGGTGGTTGACTCTATGTGATACAAATCATTTTGAAATAAGCAGTGAGTATGTGTAGATTACTTTATTTAATATGGGACTAGAATCCTTCCACTGGAATTGAACGTTTAGTAGCGCCTCCATCAGAGGTAATACTTCGAGACTTTGCTGAATTCACCTATCTCACATTGAGTTTAAAACTTCTCTGATGAAAATTTGTCTAAATGCGAAAGAAAAAGTTTGTTTAAGCAATAAGGACTCACCCAGTATAATTAGACCAGGGCCCAAATTTAGTTGCAAAACATACTTAAGACTCAAACATATTAGCAGAAATTCGGTGAAAGGAATAACTTGTGCTCGAATTCTATCTCATGAAATGCAAGACTGCCTTGAGTGAGTAAGTAATTTATTGCTTTCAACGACAAAATTGATAAAAAATTTGGTTAATTTGTCAAGTACAAGAAAACTGGGTTGCCCCAAGAGGAAGACCTGTGCTGAGGCAACCTTCTTATGCTTGTCAGCATTGATAACAATTAAAAAATTTTTACTCAGTAAGTATGATAAAGATACATTAAAAAATAGTGCCATTGCAATCAGAAGTACTTACAAAACATTAAATACAAATATAGTATGGGTGAGAAGGATTTATACAATGAAAGTGAAAATAAAAGAAAATCTGATAATATGAGAAAACATTTAAGAAACTAGCCACATTTTCCTCGTTCAATATCCATACCTTGGCTATGTTTATTTTTTATTTTAATTTGTTTATTTTAATAAGTTTATTGTTCATCCAACATGAAAAACATAAAAATAGGGTACACTCTTTTACAGTGAAACAATCAAATGAATTACAATAGTCAAGGCTGGCTGAATATTACATACATAAAATTGTACATAACGTTGGTCTTGATAACAAAAAGTGATAATTATTTTTGTTGAACTATTTTACAATTTTGAAAACACTGACAGTATATTCGTTCGAAAATTTCTTTTGACATGTACATATTTAGCTCTTTACAATGTGTATTGTATGAAGCACATATTCTATTTAATGAAATTCTACATTTACACTGAAAGATATATTTCGTTCTAACAATAATTTGTCTTTATATCTTGTTAGTAAAAGTCCTTTTTATCTACCATTTTTTAGTTGGGATTAAAAAATTTAATTGACCAATTAATTATTTACAATTACCTTAATCAACAATGTCATGCAGGAAGAGTAAATTATTTAAAATTCTTCTTTCACTCATTGCTTGAAATTTGAACTCCTCCATCAAAGTTTTATAGTCTACATAATTATCAAACATAGGATATACATCATAGCGTACACAATACAACTGTCTCAAAAATCTTTTTTGTATTCTCTCAATCATTACATCATATGTTTTCAAATGCGGGTTCCAAATCACAGAACAATATTCAAGTTTGCTTCTTATCGTACATATGCAAAACACAAAATTTTAAACACTTTTTCGTCAGTAAAATATTTGGAGATATGATAGAGAAAACCTAATAATTTACAGGCAGATATGGTAATTGATATAATATGATTATTAAAAGTCATATTTGTGTCCAAATTTACTCCAAGAACTCTCATTTCGGTTACTCTTTTAATATTTTCATCTTTCATCACATAGTTATATTTTATGACATTCCTTCTTCTTGAATAAGTAATGACAGAACTTTTATCAACATTGAAGTGAAGAAGATTTCTCTCAGACATTATTGACGTCCATTTGCAATCCAACATTTGCATTTGCATTCCAACAATTATCAACATCCATTTGCACTTTGGACAGTCTCCCAAACTTTTAACGTTTTGATATATCTTGATCCGCGAACATTAAATACTTCGTATGATACAAGCATTGTGGTAGATCATTGATATATAAAAGAAAAAGAAGAGGACCAAGATTTGAACCTTGTGGTACCCCAGATAAAGCCGTATACACCTCGGATCTTGAGTGCCTGTATACCACATACTGTTTTCTTTATCTCAGAAGTGAACACAATAACTTGTAAGGAGAACCCGAGATCCCCACGGTTTGAAGTTTCTGTATCAATATTTGGTGATTTACGGTATCGAATGCCTTCTTAAAATCAAAATAAGTAGTGTCAATCTGATATCTCAAGTCCATCTCAGTAATCACATAATCTGTGAAAACAGATAAATTTGTAACCACAGATCTATTTGCCATAAAACCGTGTTGAGCGTCGTTTATATGGATTTTTAACTGAAATTTGATATGGTTACATATTATTGACTCAAATAATTTAGAAAAACTTGACAAAATAGTCACTGGTCGGTAATTTTCAATATCGCTGCGATCACGTTTTTTAAACACAGGGCAAATTTTGGCATTTTTCCATTCAGCTGAAAAGATACTGTTCTTCAATGATACATTAAATAGATGACATAAAGTTGTCGCTAATATATCATTACACTATTTTACAATATAAGATAGAATATCATCAGGGCCCACAGACCTTTTTGTTTTAATATCTTTGATTGCATCTACCATTTCCTTTAATTCAATATCATTAAGAAATATGTTACTACTACAACCACTTCCATAAACTTCCTCTGAAACTTCCTCCATTGTAATTGTGCTACTCTCATTAACATAAACTGACATAAAATGATCTATAAAAGTATTAGCAATTTTACAAGGTGATCTTTCCTCGTTACCATTGCATTTTTATGATTTCCGGGGTTCTCTTAACGGAATTGTTGTCTCTTTCGCAAATTTCCAGCTCTGATAATTATCGTGGCATGTATCGTGTTTAATATTTTCTAAGTATGAATTGAAAGAATCATTTACACTCTTTTTAACCTCCAACCTGAGCTCTTTATATTTCGCCTGATGATAAACTGACCCTTTCCTCTCATAAAATTTTCTGTGTTTATCTTTTATCTTGATTTTCTTTAGTAAGTCGTAATTACACCAGAACGGGTACTTATATTTTAAAGATTTACACTTAGGAATTGCTACATCCATTGCTTCGTACAAATATTTGTTGAATATTTCTAAACCCTTGTCAATACAATTAATTGACCAGATTGCATTCCAATTTTTAGATCTTAATTCAAGATATAATTTTATTATCACCACTTTTAAAGCTATATGATTTGCTTGAAACACTTGAAAGTCTTCTTACAGTTTTACATGAATATTGAAATTCAACAGCAGGGTGATGAGGGTCTTCTTTTAAGAGTGACATATCGCTCTGCCTGCGTTGAACAGTGATATCAACATTTGATAGAACTAAATCTAGTATTTTATCATATTGATTCTCAATGGTATATTTTTTGCTTTAGTCCCATGATATTTACAAACATTCAAGTTCATTGCAGAGCATATCATTTACTTGAACCAATGACATAAACTTAGGACAGTTAAAGTCACCCAATATAATTATTTCCTTATTCATTAAACCACTGTGTTTCACTTTGTCATAGAAGTTGGAATAATTAACTACACTAGAATCTGGGGGAAAATATACGACACACAAATATAACCACTTATTTCCATTAACAAAAATCTTTAGCCAGATAGTTTCCAAAGTCGGGCAGCCTCACAGATGAGTATTCATCCTTTACTAGCACAATCATGCCACCACCAGTCTTTTTCCCGTCAGGGCTTCGTTCCTGTCTTTCCTGAATATTTTATATCGACCATTCACACAAGTTTCTGCGTCACTAACACTGTTGTATAGCCAGGTTTCACATAAACGTATAATATCGAGATCGCTCTCGAGCAAGGACACATTGAATTTATTTTATTTACTACTCATTCCTCTCGCATGTTGATAATACAGTATCAACCCATTATTTGATGTGGACGGCAAAGACATAAGTTCTCCATAATGAGTTGAACAGGAATCCGTATCTCATTGTAGTTTTTCTATATTACTTTCACTTCGCAGAACAAGGTTTTCGTCACCGTCACTTTGTCGAGCACAGAGCCTACTCCCTCGTACCCAAACATATTTTAACTTCCCATCATGTTGAAGTGCTCTGGCTTGATTAAATAGTTTTCGATTTGCTTTTGTTAAGGACTCATTGACGTTAATTGATTTATCACCGCTAACGGCGATGTCCAAATGAAGGTCAGAAAGTGTGAGGTTTCTTTTCACTCTCTTGGCCCGTATGAAATCTTCAGCCAAGTTCAATCGCACAAATTTAACCACCAGAGGTCGGTTACTTGACTGAGACCTTCGTTTTTGCCCAGCTCTATACGCTACTTCAATGTTATTTGCTTCCAGTTTGACTCCTAGCGCCAAGCCTGTTTTAATGACAATCGCTGTAGCAACCTCCCCATTAGAAACAGGTTCTCCATGAATTTCAACCGTTTATCTTAACGATTCCTGCTCAGAATCATTTAAGATTGCCTCAAGATCATTCATTCTATCAATCGGCGACATATTATTAGTCATTATTTGGTCTATTTTGACAGTCAATTCATTAATATTGGTCTGCGCACATTCCAATAGTTTCGTGTGCTCACTAAGAACCCTAGTATGTTCAGCCACTGTACTACACCAGGAGTTGATGGAATTTTTTAACTCACACTGGTCATCCTGTAGTGCAGCTATCCTATCCAAAATCTGTTGCAGCTGAGACTCAGATTGCTTCTTTGGTGGGCTCAGGATGGCTGCTGGCGTTGTCAGCATGGAAAGGCCTCTACTTTCATCGCCACCTTGAAGAGTCCCCGTGGTCGCAGGATTACAGCCATTGCAGATCCACTGCCGTTGATGTTCCACAATTTCCTTGTGGGCGTCTTCAGATAGTGATTGGCACATAATATGAAAAATCTCATTGCAACCACTGCACTATGTTGAGAATTTTTTTTACTTTTTTGAGGTTCAAAGTCACATGCAACCTATCCTCACACCAAACCTTCGGTTAATTCCACTTCAGACCAAGATATTACAGCCCATAGCTTGTCAAATACGTGGGGTGAGTCACCTCTTCGCTTCTCTTATCAACCAGGTTACCTGCCATTGCTTAATGCCTGAATCACACGATCATTTTTTCCGTCCCTTTTAAGGGATAGCTCCAATGACAGCTCAAATGATCGCTCGAAAATGATCGTGTTGCTCGAACAAAGTCAGGGATGGCTCCAGCGATAAGGATCCCTATAGCTTTTTCCATCCCTGGGCACGTCCCTTTTTCCGTCCCTGGAGGCATCGCTGACTCCACCATTTAGCCAATCAGAGTGCTCGGCCGCAAAGAGCGACTCTAACGCCACGTTCGGCTTTCAATGGAATGAGAGTAGTTAACACAGAAATGATGCAAAAAGGGACGGAAAAAATGATGGAAAAAGGGACGGCCGAAATGACCGTGTGATTCAGAAAATGATAGCTCGAGCTATCATTGTCACGGTCCCTGAAAAGCTATCATTGGAGCTATCCCTTAAAAGGGACGGAAAAAATGATCGTGTGATTCAGGCTTTAGTTAGGAACTTCCTGGAACTCGGAGGAAAGAGGAAGGAGGGGAAAACTTGAATTCTATTGGCTCATCCTAGAGAATTGTCTTGAGTGTGGCAATGTAAGCATATAGAGGAAGCTGGGCGGGATAATATCCTCCACTACCAACCTATGAATCATGCATTGAGTGGTGATTGAACAGTGGGGTCGAAAGGTGCAACCATTAAGTTCAGACAAAAACGAGTGCAAAGGAAAAATGATAAGATTAAGGCAAAATGCAACGATTGGTAAGAGTTATTAGTTGGCGCACTGCTATTGGCTCGCCTGTGTGTGCATTCAATAGAGGAAGCATCATCCAACGGAGTTTTATTTCAGCATAAAATAGAAGCATTAACGGCCAATATCAATTGCAGGAAAAAGAAAAATGCACATGAAATGACATTTCTTGACACGTTTAATAAATAAATAAATAACTTTAACTCTATTTCTTTTAATGTTTTTACGTACTTAACCATGATGTTTACGGAAAGGAGTGCGTGTTTAACTGGGAGTGGTTCTGTATATAGCACGCCCTCAAATTTTGTATTGGTTCAGAAGAACATATCTACAAGTAATCTCAGGGAGGGTGAGATACGGGTATTAAGACTACTGGAAGAGATACTTGGAGGCATCGCGGGAATGTAAAATCAGATAATGTTGGTTGACTCGAATGCAGTGGTGGGGGAAGTGAGGGATGAACTTGAAGTGAGAGGGCATACTCTGGAAAGGAGAAATGGCTAGCGTGAGAAGGTTGTTCTATTTGTGGGAGAAATAAATTAGTTTGGAAAAACTTGGTTTAAACTTTTTTTTTACTTGTTTGGTAAAAAAAACTTGGTAAAAACATGTTTTACATTAGTTAGAGTTACTTACGAAATATGCTCGGCTGTATGGAAAATTGATTTTTACATATTAAGGCAGAGGTTTAGGAATAGTGGTAGAAATTCGTAGAGCTCGCCAGAGGCGGATGCACGCTAAGATAACAATTTAGTCATGATGAAATGTGATGTTAGATTCAAAAGGCTGTACTGAAGTAGATGGATGAAGAGGTAGAAACGTAGAGACATTGAAAGGGACGAAAATGAGGAAAACCATGAGAAAGAAGAAAGGAACAACTAAAGCAAAGGAGACAGGATAATCGAGGATAAATGGGAAAGTGTAAGAACAAGGGTAGCATAGGAGGCAGAAAAATAATAGCAAGGAGGGAGACGGGAAGACGAAAGAAATAATGGGTTATCAAATAAATGACCAGGAAGAAACGAGGAGAGAAGGAAGTGGAAAAAAGTCTACACAGTACTCAGTAATGAATTAAAAGAATTCGGCGAGTAAGTAACTGTGCGAAAGAAAACTTGTGTAAAGTGCGATGAAGAGGAATGGAAGAAAGGCAGAGGGAGAAAAGGAGGTGGGTGTACTATGCACTATCAATCACTCTATTGTGAAAATGTTATCGGGAGGTAAGAGAAGGCGAACGATACCAACGGTTAAGGACGGATGTAGCGTTTGACTAAAAGGAAGACTAATGAGGCAGTGCTTGGTATAGCTGATGGGGAGAGAAAAATTCTGGATGAGGTTATGGGAGGGCTAAGTCAATGACTGGAAGAGGTAATGAGGGGCGATTGTATCTATGATGTAATTTGAGCGAGATATTTACCTAGTCATAATATAGATCATGTTCGAGGTATAAGTTTTAATTTTAACAGATGTAGGAAGGGTGAATTGAATATTCAAATATTAAAGGTGTATTTAAGGTAGTTTGAGCGAAATATCATTTTACCTAGAAATCAATGAATTTGGTCTTATTTTAAAGACATATATATCACCCTTCCATTGTCTCCAAAAATTCAACAGCTTACCACATTACTTTCCGAGATATTTTCCAAAATACCAGTTCTTTTAAATGGGAAATGGTACATGTATGTACTCCAGAGAGACAGACAAATGAGGAATTTCTTACACCTATATCTCGTCAAAAAATCAAATTGTGTAGTTTTTATGTTTTCTCAACATTTTTGAACATTAATCATATTGTCACCGCAGTAAATTCTTCAGGATCGCAATAAACCTTCCGTTTTGATGGAGTTTCAAACGCGCTGCGTGAAAAAAATGAGTCAAGTTGAAGATTTATGTAGATATTTTCATTTTATTACTTACAATTTCTGTCATGTAAAACTATATTATTGCATTATTAATAATGCAATATTTAATTCATGTGTCCCACAGCTGGTGAAATTAAAACGTATATATCGAATATGGTCTCTATTATGATTAGGGAAATATCTCGCTCGCACTACCTTTAATACCTTTTCATGACTGAAATGCTAAATTATTACTAAAAATACATGCATGTCTTTAAATTGACTCAGTTTGTTCACGCAGCACGTTTAAATCTCCTTCACAACGGATGGTTTTTAACGATCCTGAAAAATATTACTTGGGTAACAATATGTTTAATTTTCAAAAATAACTGTGAAAACCTCCGCACTATTAATTTTTTAAATATATCTAGGAGTTATAAATTCGTCATTTTTTAAATGAGGTCTCTCTGGTGAGTATACACTTATCATTTCCCAAGTAAAAGGGCTGGTGTTTTCCGTCAAAAATCTCGGAAAGTACTTCGGTTTGGGGTAGATGTTTTTGTATCTTTGGAAGGGGGGTTATTATAGTTTAAAATGAGACCAAATTCTCTAATTTCTAGGTGAAATGATATTCCACTCAAACTACCTTAAGGGGATCTGGATTGACTATGTAAGTCAAGGTAACTACTAAGTTTTATATTTTTAATTAATTTAGTTTTTTAAATCCTTCTTCCGCTTCTGAAATACTTGACCAAACGAAATGAAAATGAAGGCACAGAACATGCAGATTATTCCACAATTATATTTTTAATGACAAAATTTGTCCAGTCTAGTCGTAGGGACCGACTGCAGCGGCATTTGCATGGAACTACCGTATTTTGACTTCAGTTACGTCAGTAATTCGCGAATAACTTAAAATAATTAGCTTGTAAGATACCTATATTTTATTTTAATTCTATTTCTTAGGACTTTTAGCTTCTTACTAACATTTTGAGATTGAGTACGAAACAAAGAGAAAGATTGAGTACGCTTTTTTGTTCAAATTAACGTTTTTCTGGGGATATCTGAGTAATCTCCTTAAGTGCTCATGGTATATTAGGTACTTTTATGACTGAATTACACTAAAACTAGCCAAAAAATCATATTTTATTTCAATTTCAGTTTTTAAAAATGCACTTTAATGGTACTATATTCGAGTTTTCAGCAAATCTAGAACGAGTGACCCTGAGGACAGAGCAACCTCAAGGTCATGATAGAGAGAATGCTTTTGGGTAAATGGGGAAGGGATAGAAAGGTGTAATTTTTTTTATTTAGTAACTTATTACTTTGAACATGAACAGTAACAATAGAGTATTAGTAGACAATAGTAGTAAACGACAGCAGTAAACAACGAAAGACATATTCATAAATGGTTTTTTCTTTGATTATTTTGGAATTGTGGCTTAATGCTTTCATTCCACATGTTATTATATATTTATTTTGCTCTATATTTATGGTTAGCGACAGCCATACGGTGATAATTTATGTTCTATTGACTTCATTTGCATTTGAACCATTGCAATACCTCACAAGTACCAGAGTGGTAGCGCCAAGATTGACAAAGTTCTTCGTTTTGTTTACGTGCGGAATTCTAGGCAACACTTTTTAGCGTGGAATCAACAATCCATGTATGTATTCATAGTTTTGACTAACAATGGCCAGAGCCTCTTTAGCCGTGGTGTATGACGTCCAGTGCTCTTCCATATCGCAATCGGAGCGACTCAACGTGTGTTCAAGTTCAAGACTCTTCCGAGTTTGGGGGGGGGAAGGGAGGGCAGACGATCTTCGTCCACGCGTTATGCTGTCACCCCACTCCCTCTTTCTCGCTGCACTTTCGCCGCCAAAAGGGGGATCCAAATCTTCCAAAGGATGTTGTGGCGCTTGCTTAGTCCGCTCTCTCCTGCTCGCTCCTCTTCTCGGAGGAGGGCTAATAGTGTAGAGGGGGAGGATATTCTATTTTTAAGTGGCCCGCCCCTTCTCTTCTTCTCATCTGAACTCCCTCCCTCCCCGCCTCCCCCCTCCCGGCTCTTCCTCCTTCCCCTCTTCCCTCCCTCCCCCCTCCCGACACTTTAATTCCTCCGCCACCACCCCTCCTCTCACTCGCGCGCGCGGGAAATTCCCAAGCGACGAAATGGGCCCGCAGACAAGGGGCGTCGCGGATGATCTCGGCGTGCCCTCTGTATGTCTGGGTGGCTTGGCTAGATCCGGTCCATTCCACCCGAGGAATCTCAGTCGACGGGGTCCGTAAATCTCCTGGGAAAAAAAATATGCAGAGACGACTGACGGAAAAAAACTTTGCCTCCGGTGCAAATATCGGGAAGCTTTCAATTAAATCTACTGAAGTTGTCGTAGACCGGAACACTAGCAGCGAATTCTAATACACTTAATGATACGTACCGGGGGACCGAGCTCTCATGCAGAGACTAATTTTAGGAAATATTTGAGAGAATTTTGATAATCTTTAGGAAACATAGTCTGAAGATGGTCTTTTATTTTGAAAATTTACAGAACTGAGACCAAAATATTGCATTCTTTTGAATCCCCCCAGGACGCAAAATGTTTAGTGCATTAAAACGTCAGTGCTCACTTGAGCAAAGTTGCCGGTGCTAAATCAGTGGGGTAACACGCAACTTCTAGTGTCATGTAAAAACTATTTGTCAGCAATACAAAATTATCCCCCGAAAGAAGTCCACGGTATAAGAATATGTAACGATTGCCCTGAACCCAGAAAAATATGACTGGCCATAACGAGGAAGTGCCTGAGATGGTGGGCTATGAAAGGAAACTTCTGAATGAAATCCGGAATAGGCAGTATAGGTGGCTGGAGGATGTAATAAGGGGCGATGAGCGTGATAGGGGGAAGGATGTTGGGCAAGCGGGGAAGGAAAGAAAGAGAATAGGTTTCATGGACAGAATGAAGGTGGATAGATCGTATGCTGAGATGAAAAAGGAAATACCAGAGGCTAGGCGCCTGAAAAGCGTAGAAAACCGGGGGGAGATTCTCTGACTTTCATCAAAACCTACCCTCGCCGGTAGACTGCTTAAAAAAAAATCAGGAATATTTCAGAAAAAAATTAATCATCTGCATCGCATACAGCAAATGGGTTCAGGTCGATCCATTTCACTAATGACATTTTAATTAACCCATTACTTCCTTGAAATTCTAGATGAAAACACTTCAGTCATAACTACATCGCTTAGAAACAACCTGAATACCTGGAAAAGGGTTTAACGTGACATTGATTTCGGGTTGAGTCATGGTTATGTAGATTTTTCGAAAAATGAAGTTTTGTGTTATAGGACAGCATTCGAGGTATACATGGCGAAAAAAAATCTCTTAGTAAATTCCACACTTAAAACTTTTATTACTGACCTAGGTTTCGATTGCCTTGTGATCATTTTCAAAAACCTTGAAATTGTTGGAAAGATTTTGAAAATGATTGCAAGGCAATCGAAACCTAGGCCAGTAATAAAAGTTTTAAGTGTGGAATTTACTAAGAGATTCTTTATTCTCTTTATACTAAGAGATTCTTTATTCAAAGACCTTGAAATTGTTGGAAAGATTTTGAAAATGATTGCAAGGCAATCGAAACGTAGGCCAGTAATAAAAGTGTTGAGTGTGGAATTTACTAAGAGATTTGTCTTTTTCGTCATGTCTGCGGAAACATTCCACGAAGTTACGCCTTAAACCATTAAGTTTACTCAAGGTATACCCTGGGACCACGTTCATGCTACATTTCACCCCTTTGATTGCTGGATGATAAAATCCCATACCTTGTAAGGTAGTTTGAGCGAAATATCATTTCACTTAGAAATCAGTGAATTTGGTCTCATTTTAAATATCTCACCCTTCTAAGATACTAAAATATCGAGCTATTTACTGAGATTCGTGACGAAAAATACCAGTCCTTTTACAATGGGAATGGTGCGTGTATGCACTCCAGAGAGACATTATTTACAAAATGAGGAATTTCTAACACCTAGATCTCGTCAACAAATTAACGGTGTGTAGTTCTCTGTTTTCTCAATTATATTTTTAAATTAATCATATAGCTACCATTACTTTTTCAGTATCACAAAAAACCCTCTGTCGTAACGGAGTTTTAAACGTACCGCGTGAAAAAAAATGAGTCAAGTTAAAGACTTATACAGCTATTTTTATCCAATCACTTAGATTTCAGTCATATAAAAATACTAGTGAAAGGCACCCGTTGAAACTCAACGGGCGTGAAAAACACTGAATTTATTATTTGCGAAAGCCACAAAACCTGATGAATACTGAGCGGTCTTCTTTGAGTCGTCTTCTGAGTGAATGAACTTAATCGCTTCCCTTGTGGACATACATATATTTGCATTTAATGACTTATTTCAGTTACGAGATTCATTTTGGGCGTTGAGTATCTTCAAACAGGATTGGAGAGTAGGGGTACAATCCAGCGGTTGAAAATGTCAAACGGATCATTTGCAGCAGCAGCCATGTTTATTTGACCAATCAATCCTCCGTTACTTGGACTGCGTCTTAGGCGTTAAGGGTAGCCATAATCATTGGTTTCGGTTTTTAAATCAAAAATATATGTTGATTCTTAGGGCAATTGTCGATTTTCATGCATGGATGGCGTTCATTGAGCAGAATACCCCGTTCTTCTTTCGGGTAAGATGAATGTAGTGACGTTACTCTAGTTTCCGCCATATTAAAACAGATTGAAGTTTCGAAACAGACGGGTCAATATTTGAACCAGATTTATAGCTGGGTCCCCTTCCGTGGTTGGGTAAGGATGAGATTTGTGCGGTTCTTAGTGTAACCCGAGAAACACCACGGGAAGGTGACCGACTTAGTTTCCCATTTTTCTTGATATAGGTATACTTTTATGGTATTTTTGTGTTGGATTTTTTGTTTATTTTTTTGTTTAATGCTTATAAACACTGGTCATCATTAACGCATCAGTATAAGCTCATTAGAAAATAAACTTAAACATTATAAGCGTGAATAACATATGTATTATTTCTCAAAGTTATTTTTTTGGCGCAGCGCCATAACTCCCATAATTCTTCATCAAAACTAATGATTAAAACGTCGTTTTAAAGCTTATGTTCCCCACTATTGACGAAAAGTAGACATATGGTTTAAAATTAAAATTTTGTCAAAAATTAAAAAATAATTATAAAAAATTAACAGTACCATCTGCTGACAATATAATCAACTAATATGTTGGCTATGGTTACGTGCTTAAAATACTGTAGGAGGCGCCATCCATTAACACGTCGTTTAGTTAGATTGTTTAGATTCTACATGCAATCATTGTGACCGTTTACTGTTTACGTTATGTATCTTTAACAAAAACATACATAACATATAATTGTCCATGGGAAGAAACAGGTAGATGTACAGGAGTAAAAAAGGAAGAAGCAGGAAGAAGCTGTATACTGTGCAAAATATTCGACAGGTAGAAGAACTGGTAGAAAGAAGGAAGAAACAGCAATAAGATGAATACTGTCAGAAATATTCGACAGGTAGAAGAACAGGAATGAAAGAGGAAAGAAACAGGAAGAAGATGCATACTGTGAGAAATATTCAACAGGTAGAAGAACAGGAAGAAAGAAGGAAGAAAGGAGGAAGAAACAGGAAGCTGCATACTGTGCAAAATATTCGCACGGGTCAGCAAGTCTTTTGAAAATCAAATCTTTGGTTGCCAAGGAAATATGAATTTGTTGATTGTAGATTTCAGAGAAAATGTGAGATTTTTCAGCTAAAAACATGGCTTTCACTCAAATACGAAACGTAATAGAAAATCAGTGGAAAGAATTAGAATTTTCATTTATTCAGCCCTCTGTCTTGAGTGAAAGTACTTTTAAAAAGAAAAAAAGAAAACCACTGCACCGAACCAAATGATTAGCATGGACCACCAGAGGGGCCTTTGGAGGACCTTTGGGGACCCTGAGGGCTATTTGATATAGCCTATATTTTCCACAAATATATTTTCTATCTACATGCCAAGTTTCGGCTCAATCGGTCCCGTAGTTTTTGCGTGATTGAGTAACAAACATCCAAAGATCCAAACTTTCACATTTATAATATTAGTAGGATTAGTAGGATATTATTGCGCCATAAATTTTGCAATATTTTAATTATTGCTTCCTACAGCTGCTGAAATTTAAGCGTATAATTCGAATATAGTCTCCGTCTGTGGTATAAGAAACTATCTCTCTCAACCTACCTTAAGGTAAATCCAAATGGAAGTGAAATTCCTGTACATTTTTACATGTTCACGGCTCGATTTCCTAACCCCATTTCTGTCTTCATTTCATTTCTCTCTCTCTCTGTTCTCATATCAGCATATCTCCATTCAACCGCTCCATTAAGCTTCTATTTCTTCCCATTCCTCGTTTAACCAATGTCCTTCCTATTATCATGGTCTTTAGCATCTCTTCGCCTATTATCACATGCGCCAACTTTGCCTTCTTTTGAAGTACCCTCTCATCACCCGCTTTACTAAGATCAAAATCGAAAATCAAAGCATTTAAAGCTATCGCAGGTGAGTTCATTGAAGTTCTCATCCTCACAATCGCAAAATACCTCACATCAGCAATGATCCATATCCCATTACTGGTAAAAATTATTAAAATGTGCTCTATATATCCCACACAACCCACGCCAGCCAGCTTAATTTGATGTTTAGAGATTTCCCCTAAAATTCCCAATTTTTTCAATGTGTGTCAACTTCTGACGAAAAACATTTGGCTTTTTTTGTGTGTTTTGTCAATTGACATCCTAAGTGTCATTCTTTAGAATGATTTAATGAGAGCAGGTTGTATTCTTCACAATATGAATGCCCGTTTAATGTTCATCATCACCTGGTGTTCTGTCTGCTGACAGGTCCCGTATACCACTGCTGTCTCCATCCGCTTCTGTCCCGAGGTTCCTTCTTTGCTTCATCATAGCTGATGTTCTTCACCTGATCCACCAATTTAATTCTTCTCCTTCCTCTCTTTTTCTTTCCTTCAATTGAACCTTCAAGTGCCACAGTTATAATACTTTTCCCTCTCATCACATGACCCAACCAGTTTCCTTTCCTTTTCCTAATTTCCTTTAGGAGCGATCTTCCTTCTTTTACTTTGCTCAAAACCTCTTCATTTCTCATCTTATCTACCCATCTTACTTTTTCCATCCTTCTCCACACCCACATTTCATAAGCTTCTATTCTATTCCTTTCCCTCTTACCTAATGTCCACGCTTCACATCCATACATGAAAACGCTCCATGAATAACATTTAGCTAGTCTCTTTCTCAGCTCCAGATCCAGACTTTTATTGCATAGCAAGTTTTTCTTCTGGCTGAAGGCCTCTTTTGCCATTGCTATCCATGCTTTTATTTCTGCAATACTTCTCCAGTCGTCTGTTACCATCGTTCCTAGGTACCGGTAGCTTTTCACTTTTCCTATTACACCTTCATTTATTTTCACACTCGTATAATTTTCACAGTTTACTCGCATCACCTTTGTCTTTCCTAGATTTATCTTCATCCCATATTCCTTCATCCCTTCTTCCAAAACCTTTATCAACCTTTGAGGTGATTGCATATCATCTGCTAATATTACCATGTCATCTGCGAAACTTATACTTCTTATCTTCCTACCTCCAATGCTGACTCCTTCCTCTATCCCATCAAAAGATTTATAGATCATATCCTCAACATATATGTTTAATGTTGTTGGAGCGCAAATAGTGAGTCGTCGAGCGTACATATTTGGGACCGCAATTTTTAAATGAAATTGTACCGTTTAATCTGTCCTCACTTTATCATGTACCTGTCCCGTCTTTAAAAAGCACTCCCCTATCATCCTGACCTTCAAGACGTTCCCTATTCCTATGCAATCACACCCTCTAAGCCCCTACCCCAACCACACCTGCAGTACCCTCCCTCCCTCTTTGTGAATATATATATGGGCTCGCCACAGGGAGAATGTCAGAGTACCCTTGAAAATGACACGAGAGTGTCGAAATCGGTAGGGTTTGGTATTCCAAATAAAGTGTGAAAAATACATCGTTCGAGTCTTATTATATCATGTCACTTATTCACGAAGTATCGCCTGACTTGATCCAACTTATATAGAACAGATATTTCCCACGCAAACAGAAATATTCTCGAATTTTAAATAGTGCACTATTCCATTTTTAGGCCTTATTATTTCAAACCGCCTTCCAAATTCCCTTAAGGCACCATTCTACACTCCCCTAATCCTTTCGAAATTTGTAGTAAAAGAAAAAGACAAACAGGATAGATTATTCAATTTCCAATCGTTGCATGTACAAATAATGTGGCAGAAATTCACTCGCACGGGTGCATATATTACAGAGGTTGAAATTTGCCATGAAAAAAATAACTTGGATTGACCGGGAATCGAACCCAGATCCCCGAATTGCCGGTTAGGTGTGTTAGCCATTTACACCACCAAGCCATCTTCCTTCAGTGCAAATTTCAGGGAGGGGTGGGGGGGAATATGAGAACTAGATGTTCACGTCTCAAGACCACATTGTAGCACATGAGACGATAGGCTATTGGGAGATCCTGGTTCGTATTCCAGTCAAGTCAAGTGATTTTTTCATAGCGAATTTCAACCCATGGTACATAATTCTAGTATTTTATTTACAAAATTGAATGTAATAGCTGTAATATATCATACATAGGTCAAACTCTTCGAAGTTTCACCTATGTAAGATATTCGAAGTTTCAAAGAACACACCAGAAGTTTTATAAACATTGATTCCTTCTCTCAATTTGCCAAGCATCTGCTTGGTAATAGTCATGCAAGTTATTTAAACCCAGTAATTTTACGCATCCTCACGAAAGGTTTATAGAAGAATGATTCGGAAAAAATTGAAATTATTAGACAGTCGAGCAAACTTTGTTATGAACTTCTTTTTCCGCAGTCCTCCACACTCCTTTCTGGAAAAATTTATTTGTTGAATAATATCCTTTCCCACCTCACAAGCCCTTAATTTATGCTCCCCTGCCTTCCCTTCCCAAAAATTAGGTTTTCTTCACACTCTACCCACATCACGTTGTTCTTCTTCTTTCTCTTCAGCTTTATCGTTAGAGACTAGGGACAGCTGTTCCTCACTCTCCTTCTCCTTTCTGTCCAGTCCTTCCTGTCCTCAGATGTTAGCTCCTTCTCCCTCAGGACTTCCACAATGAAAGTTATCCATCTCCTCCTAGGTCATCCTCTGGGTTGCTTGCCGTTCACCTGCAGGTCCATCACTCCCCTCGAGACATACCTCTCTTCCCTTCTCATCACATGCCCATACCACTATAATCTTCGCTCTTGTACTTTCTTCGAAGCCTCAACTACCCCTCCCCGCTCTCTAAACCACTCAATTCTTACCATGTCTCTCCTCGTCTTTCCCATAGTCCATCGCAAGACTCTCATTTACACAACGTCGTATTTCTCTTATTGCCTCTTCTTCGTGGGCTATGTCTCGCAACCATAGTCCACGGCTGGTCTCACAACTGATTTAAAAATCCATTCATTTGTTCTTCTTCCGATCCGCTTATCACATAACACTCCAGTTGTCTTTCTCCAGTTCATACATCCTGATTGAGTCCTGCGTTTAATCTCCCTATCGGGATCTCCACTTCATCACATCACGTTACTATCACAACAATAAATAAAGAAATATTTTACAAACAATTGTACCTGACCATAATAGGGTATTCTCCTAAATTTAGTTGAACTACCAATCATCGACACATGCATGAAATTTGTCAAGTCTTCCGGTAACTATATTGAATTCATTTGCATAAATGTACCTAAAAAGATTTATTTAATTTTATGTAATCGCAATGTTTGTCATAACTTGGTACATACTTTAAAATGGTCTTCACAACAGTAGAAACTTGTTTTTCCGTGGAGGAAATCCCGGCGTACCATTCGAAACCATAGTTTCTTTCTTCTTCCGTCGTTTGGAAGCTGAATAAATTTATTGTCCGGTGTTTCTACTAATGGTAAAATCGAACAAATTGAAATTGTTAAATAGCCGAGCAACCTTTATAATGAGTTACTTTTCCGCTCCCCTCCGTGCTCTTTAATGACAATATTTCTTTGTCGAATAATAAACTTTCCCCCTCACAAGCCCTCAATCTATGCTACCCTGCCTTCCTTCCCAATAGTTACTTTTTCTCCACACTCTACCCACATCACGTTACTATGACGACAATAAATAAATAAATATTATTTAAATAATTCTACTGATAATGCATTAAAGCTGTGAAATATATCGTAAAAATTATATGATTGTAGAAGAGTACAAAGTTTTCTTTTCAATACAAATTTCAAAGAGTACTAGTTGGACTAATGTGAAGTTCACCTACAAAGCGACTCCTAATGTCGTCAAGATCATTGGTACATCATGTCGTTGCATTACCGCTATAGTTCTTTCTCCCCTCATTTCTGCCAAACTGTGAGATATTTGATGCTGTAACGTGAGGAATCGAGTCCCCAAAAACTCGTCCAGAAGCGAAATCACCCGAACGATGCCTATTGAGCTTTTCTCCTCATTGTACACTCTTGTGATCGGGCCATTAGTTTCGGTATGTTAGTTAAATATTATACAAGCAATTGCACCTGACCATAATTAATGTAGTCAAGTTTATTTGTACATGATATTTTTGTATTACCGCCAGAATTCTTTCTCCCCTCATTCGTTCCGAACTATGAGATGTTAGACACTATAACATGAGGAATCCATTCCCAAAAACTCATCCAGAAGCGAAATGATCCGAACGATGCCTATTGAGTTTTTCTCCTCATTGTATACTCTTGTGATCGGGCTATTAGTTACGGTATGTTAGTTAAATATTATACAAACAATTGTACCTGACCATAAGTAATGTACCTGACTATGCAGTTAAGTAGTGGAACATGTCGAATCTACACTATAGCTTGAGGAATCCAGTCCCCAAAAACTCACCCATAAGCGAAATTATCCAAACGACGTGCATTGAACACGTCGAACACATTGTGTACCTGATGATGGTGTAACTGCCGAAACCGGTTCTACTCATTATAATGAAACTGCGGAAGGCACAGAGTTTGATTTACTACTATTTCAACCTTTCACCAAGTGAAACCTTTCAACTTTTGAATCGACGTGCATTAAAATTTTCTCCTAATTTTATTCCCTTGTGATCGGGCTATTTGTTACGGGAACGAAAAGGGCTTTGGACAAGAAGATTGCCAGCGGGTCTGTACGGGCATCCGCCCATCCCGTGAAATCGCATCGCGTAGTTGGACTACGAGGTGAAGCTAATTGGGAGAAGTGGGGCGATGTTCGTCGAGTAGACACGCATTCACTCTCCCCCTTCTACTGCCGCTTCGCCCTGGAATAATGCCCAAAGGAATGGCAAAGAACAATAACTGATCACGTTTACTCTAGAGGTACCCGTGCTAATTGTTAAACAGTTTACCTTAACCTTCAAAACATTGATTCTTCCGCTTATCATTATAGATGTCTGTGATACCGTTGGCCTAATTACACAGCCACATATACTTATTTTTATTTTTCTTAACTACCCCGAATACTGCACATTTGGCCAACTTATATAGGGTGATTGACAACAATAACAGACTAACACAAACACCCTGAGTGGTGATAATTCCTCCCAGGCGGGATTCTAGCCCGCAACCCTCGGGTTAGAAGGCGAGGAGTTTACCTCATCGCCACCGGGGTCCACTAATGTATGTAAAAAATACGATTTTTCGTTTCGATGCTCATAGTATTGGTTAATGGTCCCTGAAAAATTCTGTCAAACCTTCCAGTAAGGACATAGATAGAAAGATTCTGTTTTTTTTTATAGAAGTGGTGATAGAACCTCCTTTCTCGTAAAAAATTATCAGTTGTTTGCTTTTTCTGTAAAATGTAGGAAATCTGGGTAACGTGGTCTTTTTGTTAGAGCGACCGCTAAGGTAAATTGGAGTGCATTTAGTCATCAAACTGTAAACTCACAGGCGAAATAAAAAACATATTTAGTTATCCCTGCTCATTCCTTAATGCCCTTTGAATAGCGCGAAGGAATGCGACTGTATAGCAAAAACGAGTAAATGGGTGCTTGCTGTTGGCAAGACTGGGAGTTTGTATATGATAATACTCTTTAAATAACAAAAAATGAATGTATCATCCTTACAAAACCAATGAAAGCTCTCAAGTCTGCGTGCTACATGCCAGCAAAGAAAAATATGGAATTCTCAAAATGAATTACACGGTCAATGAGGTATGGATACCAGACAGTTCTAGTACAAATCATATTATATCTCATCCGATTATTAACGACCTCTCAAAATACTGTAAAGCTATCGATTACAATAACTCGAAGCCAAATCGACTTTTTTAACTTTTCCGATTTTTTCCCAGCTCGACACATAATTCTAACATTCCACTGAAAATTTTTTCCCACCTAGCTTGTTTAAAAATGCCAAGAAATTTGGATGAATGAGTCAGTCAGTCGGTTTTGTAGTCGTATATATATTAATAATATTGCCGACATGACGAAAAAAGTCTTTTGCAAAACTCGTAATCGAGAAGGACCAAAAAAGTGATATTGGACCTAAAGTTTTCCATATTGAGAGAAAAGGGTCCAAATTGGACGTCATTGAACAATTTTAAATTGTGAATGCTCCTATCAACAAAAATGTGGAACTTCTTAATGAATCTGTTTTTCTTTCCTATTCTCCTCCATTATATATACCCCTCTCCCCAACCACCTCCCATTGACTGAATGTGACCGCGACGCACGTCTCTGACGTCAATTAACAACCTTCACTTCAAACATCGCTATATATTAACTCGCATCTAATGTAAGTGTACCTTTATAATGATTGCTGTGTAGCCGAAACCTGGGTCAGGAAAAAAAATATTGAAAGTGTGGAATATACTAAGATTTTTTTTCGTCATGTCTGTGACAATTTTCCGCAAAGTTACTCCTTCAACTATTAATTTTAATATTCCCGACCTCTGATTTCATAATTCTGCAACCACCGTATTGATGATTTTCGCTCTGCCCATATTTTCCCTCGATAGCACGAACTTATGAACAAGTTAGCGGATGTAAAGCAAGAATATTCATCACCTCTTTGTAATTTAATTCAAGTTACTCCTCAAACATATTTTGATCGATTAGTGCTATGGATACCGCTCGATTTTACCTAAGTTTTCTCCGCTAATGCTGATTATTGTTAACTTCAATAGAGAAAAAATATATCTGAGGATAGTGCTTATTGAAAATAATGCATTTTGATTTATAGTAATTTATTATCGATGAAAAACAGTAAAATTGCGAAATTAGTGCGTCAGCCCTAAAACGCTCGAGGGAAATCGGAGTAAACAAAGATGGCGTTCAGGCCACGCCCACGTTACAGCTTCTAGCACTGGCTACACCAGCAAGATAGATAGATAGATGCAACTTAATTGATCTAAGGCATGCCCTGTGAGACTAAGTTTATACATTTAGTAAAAAAACTAAGCTCGAATTTTTCAAACTTTGTTACATACATTAAGTACCAAATTACAAGTCAGTATTCGTCGATGACATTTAACATACATGCTTTTGACTTATTCATTAGATGTCTAATTTTGATTGAATTTAGTGCATATTTTTTCCTAATAGTTTTACAAGAATAACTAATATTTGGGTGGGATAGCCAAATACCCAACTGCGAGTGTTATGTTGTTGTAAAGGATATTCGTATAATTTGGTTTTAAGGTAATTTGAGCGAAATATCATTTTACCTAGAAATCAATGAATTTGGTCTTATTTTAAAGAATAATATCTCACTCTTCCAAATGTACCAAATTATCAGACCCTAATCACATTACTTTTCGAGATATTTGCCAAAAAATACCAGCCCTTTTACTTTGGAAATGGTACTTGTATGCACTCCAGAGAGACATTTACAAAATGAGGTATTTATAACACTTAGATGTCATAAAAAACTAAGAGAGTGTAGTTTGTATGTTTTCTCAACTATTTTTTAAAATTAATCATATTGTCACCCCAGTAGGGACTTGAGTATCACAAAAAACCTTCCGTTTTGAAGGAGTTTCAAACGCTCCGCGTGAAAAAAATAAGTCAAATTAAAGACTTATTTAGATATTTTCATTTCGTTACTTACAATCCATGTCAAATAAAACTATATGATTGCACCATTAATAATGCAATATTTAATTCATGTGTCCTACAGCTGGTGAAATTTAAACGTATAATTCGAGTATGGTCTCTATTATGGCTCGGGAATTATCTCGCTCGCTCGCGGAGCGTTTGAAACTCCTTCAAAACCTTCCGTTTTGAAGGAGTTTCAAACGCTCCGCGTGAAAAAAATAAGTCAAATTAAAGACTTATTTAGATGTTTTCATTTCGTTACTTACAATCCATGTCAAATAAAACTATATTATTGCGCCATTAATAATGCAATATTTAATTTATGTGTCCTACAGCTGGTGAAATTTAAACGTATAATTCGAGTATGGTCTCTATTATGACTTGGGAATTATCTCGCTCGGACTACCTTAAAGGACAAAACAGATAAAACTTTTTTTTCAAGGATATAGGGAGGGAGTTACAAAATTTTGTTGAGGTTATTTGGAATGAGTTCTGAAAGGTTCTCTCCCTCCTCGCAATCAAGCGCCCTCTTGCGGTAAGTAAAACTCGAAGCCGACTAATTTGGCCCGGGTTGGCCGAATGGTTCGATGTTCGACTCTCGATTCGAGGGTCTCAGGACCGAGATCAAGTGACTGTAAATATGTTCCATATTTCTAAAAATATACTCTTATTCATTTGTTTTACAAGAAAAACATTATCGATCTGGAGCGAGACAACGGAAAATCGCTATGTCGTGCATGCTATACCCCAACATCTCGGCTTCACTGTTGAGAAGCCGCAGTCTCTGCGGAAGGCACAGGTGGCGCTATCAAAGATCGTCCGGTGACAAATGTTACGACTGCGAGCAACGGTGAAATTTACAGAATCGGCCGGAGTACCCCGAAGTGGAAGGTATTGCGAGATAACTGAATCAGTCCCCATAGAGGATGCAGCCGATCGATATTGCTATAGCCTTCCACCCGATAAAGTATTCCAGAAGTAAAATAGTTCACCAAGCGAAGATTTGGGTGGGAATTCTGGGGATAGGAACATCATTCAGAGTGGACAATAACTAACAGATCTAACTTATGATTATTACTATCGCGGCCTCATCTTGCAAGCAACGTCTATCATGATTTAATTTTCTGCACGAATAAGTGTCTCAAAGGATCCATGGATTGAAAATATTTGCATTAAAAATCCGCAGTAGTATGTTCAGCTGTGTGTTGCATATAAGAAAGATTGTCAATATGGCATTCACTTGGTAACAAGTTTCGCCTTTCATTGCTCTCCTGACCTCTTTCTAGTCCTCGTCTTACGGCCTGAAGAGCGTGGACGCTTCTGATTTCAACTGGGACGAGCACTGCACGACAAAAAGGAAATCACCCCGTGCCAAAAACCCAAGTGACTTACGATATATTCCATAGATATTTAGCAATGTTAGGCGTTTAGCGATAGTCGTTTGTTTAGCGATTGATGGTTGATAGTAATGTTTCAGCTGGTAACGGAGAAAATTCGGAGTTTTACTAAGAGCGGGAAAAGTTGTTGATGTTTTCGAGAAAGTGGCTGATATATTCCGCCAGTGATGAATTGGGATTTCCTATCCAATTCGGCGTTTAAGACCACCCGCGGGAGATGTGGAGAGAGAACTTGGCCATAGTCTAGTGAGGTCCGATGAAAAAAAACCATCCCTTAAAAATCAAAAATGCATGACGAACGAGCTCGTCTGGCCCGCTTTAATTAGCTTAGCATCGTTTTCTTAGCCAGACCTCCTTATTAATATCACACGTACACGGTTCAACAACGTATCAAATGGAACTGATTTTAACGAAAAAATCAACTTAAAGGCAATCTGTGCTTAGCATTGTAAATTATAAATAATTTAGTTTTTCTAGATTTATTCTAAAAAGACGACCTAGGTTTCGACGAAGCTCGTCATCATCTGGTCGTAACTCGTTTATTATGTATTGAGCAACGTTTTCTTTACGCTAGTCACATATAATACAAATGTGTACACATCACTCACGTTATTGTTTATATTGAACAACGTTTTCTATTACCCTTATCACATGTTATACCATATTTACACATCAACCTTCCTCATTCCTCTCCTCCGTCCAAATCATGCCCCACTTCTGTTTCCTTCTGGGTGTAATCCTGATCCTCCTTGAATTGTCCACTTTCTCTACTTCCCGACACTCATACTTATTTTCTTGATTTGTCCACACTCTTTCTCCACGCATCACTTGCACATACACTTTCCACTCCCTTTCAACACGTTCTGACCCTCTACCCAGCAAAACCCTCCTCTTACTCCCCATTATTTCCCTCAACAATCCTCTCCCCCAACAATATCCTCCCTGTTCGGACATTCCGCGCGAGGCAGAACTGCCAACCTGTAAAATTATTACAATGGTGGCGAACTGTTACGCCCCAAGGAGATGATGACGAGCTTCGTCGAAACCTCGTTCGTCTTTTTATAATAAATCCATGTGGAAAAACTAAGTTACTTATCATTTACAATGCTAAGCAATTCACGATTCCACGAAGTCGCGCCCGGGATAACGGAGCAATCTGTGCTATTTTTATTATAATGTCTTTTTATATCTTTTATGACAAAAATCGACTTTATTATAGGAGTTTTTCCAATCCTAGTGGATTTTAGTAAATTGTTTTTCCAACTTGTCCACCTTTGCACGTCTACCAAAGGAAGTAGGGGATTTTAATGACTTGGTATATGCGTTATTAAAAACGGCCACCGTAGCAAAGATAGAGTAGAGGAGAATAGCTTTAGCTAAGGAAGCGTTCAAAAAACGGAGTGAGGTGATAACGGGAATCTTGGGTAAATATATAAATAAGAGCGGGGTGATGAGTTTGATTTAGAATGTAGCGTTGCGCCGAGCGGAATCGTGGTCGCTGATAAAAGAAAACGAGAATAGACAGCAGGTCTTCGAGGTGGGTGAGTGGACGGAGAATGGTCAAAAGAATCCATGGGCTTTCTCACAAAAAAGCATAATTTATCACAAAGGCTTTTTCTCCTGGAGCGATCCTTCTCTTGAAACGAGGCATTGCATTCGTTCAATTCCCATCCATTTCCATCGCTGATGTTAATGGCGTGATATATTTTAGTGATATGCATCTTTTTTTGCAATGACTGAAGGTGGCTGTGGCCTCAGGGTCACTTATTCCAGATTTAAGAAAACTTAAATATAGCATCTTTGAATTGCGTTTTGTAAACTAAGATTGAAATAAAAGAATAAAATACTCCTCCAGACTAGTGTCAGCGTGATTCAGCCTTGAAAGTGGAGATTTTTGCTGAAATACGTCAATTTGAAAAAAAAAACCATGTTCAAGCTTTTAATTAAAATTGTTTTAAAGGATCAAAAAATCCTGGAAATGGAATAAAAATAAAATACAGACATTTACCACCTATTTTTGAAAAATGTTAGCGAATCATCGCCGTAATTGAAGTTAAAATACGGTAGTTCCATACAAATGGCGCTCCTACGCCTGGACCATTGAGGTATTTGGAAAGGGTACTACGTCATCAAATTATAGCCTAACAACCGAAATAACCATCATATTATTAATCCCTGCTCTCTTGTTAATTTCCTATGGATAGCACGATGGAATGGACGAATTAGAGTACGTAAAGCTAGAATATCATCCATCTGTTTGAGATATAAGGCAAGCAACTCTTGAAACATACATTGGTTACTTAGTGCTATGGATTCTACTCGATTTTACCCTAGTTTTCAGCAGGCTTGCGGATTATATTTTATTTAAATAAATAAACAATAAACACAAGGAGAATGCACACTAAAGAAGTAAGTGCATGCTGGTTTCTTGTGAGTAATTGATGGAAAACAGTAAAATTGCAAAATTTGTGCGTTAGCCCGCGAGCGTAACAGGAAAATGAGGATCAGCGAAGATGGCGGACTGGCTTCAGCTTTTAGCATTGGCTAGCATAGCGAGCGTCCTCTCTATATACCTCAATGGGTTGGGTGAATTTGGACATTAAAAATATATTTGAGAACTAATCAGAATATTTTGTACCATAATATTGGTTACTTATCGGTAACACATATCAGAAGTGAAATCAGGATTTTTTTCAACGGCATAAATAAAAATGTGTAACTTATTATTTGAATTGACTCACATAGTCAAACTCTAACCACCTTAACATGGCTGATGAGAAAAGGATACTACAGGATGAGCTCAGGAAACTAAGTAGGCGGTTGACGAAGACGATGAGGGGCAAAGTAATGCTGAAGGCCAGGATAAAGGGGAGGATGTGGGGGAAGCAGGGAAGAGGAAGATAGGGAATAGGTTTTGAGGACGGGATGAGCCGATCACAGAAAGCATGTCATAGTAGAGTGGAGTACGACGGTAAAATTCATGGATATCTTCACTCTCTTCCATTTAAACCTGCATTAACCTGTATAATTAAGTAATATTTCTTTTATTCAACTAAGTATACATCTTTTCCTTATCCACCCCATTTGCTAATCCATTTTTTTCTCTCTTACTTAACCCTAGAATGTGATCGAAGCAAAAATTGTGAGTCTTTGAGCGCCCATTTTAATAACTTCGCATTCAAGAAAGTCGCAAAAAAATCTTGGACCACACTTAACTCTGGTACATCAATTTATACGTTTGAAGTAACATTACGTGTTGTAAGGTAAATGAGGCAGGAATTATACCTATTTTAAAATAGCTGACCCGTGCAAATGTTTCGCACAGTATGCAGCTTCTTCCTTCTTTCTTCATGTTCTTCTACCTGTTTCCTTCCATAGACAATTACATGTTATTTATTTTTGTGCTAAAGATAAATAACGTAAACGTAAGCGGTAAACGGTCACACTGATTGTATGTAGAATGTAAACAATCTGACTAAAAGATGTGTTAATAGACGGCGCCTCCTACAGTCTTTTAAGCAAGGTCGTTCGATATCTCGATTCTTCGCCTCTCGAGTCTCGAGGAGGATTCGAGAGGTTAGAAAAAGGCGGGGAGACTCTAACCAATCAGGAGCCTCCTGACCCGTCTGCCTACCCTATATATTATGGTGCCAAATAAGTCACGACATTCTGCCCTGAAAACGATGGACGACTCGGCCATCGAAACGTCGGCACTCATGAAGTCTCTCACCCGATGGACTTCCCGAATAGAACTACTAAAAATAGATCTCGCTAATAAGTCGTAGCGTCCCTCAGCTTTCTCCTTTTAAAAGTACATCTTGCACCAGACTTAATCTTCCACAGGTGCCAGGTGAGGTAGGAGATATGAAGATTATTTGAACAAAGTGATGGTGTATGAGTATGTATCATTAGCTTCACAAAAAGGGCTGCTATAAGTGGAAATGCAGTTTGAGTGAAATATAGTTTCTCCTAGAAATCAATGAATTTCGCCTCATCTTGAAGAATTATGTATCACCCTTCCAAAATACCAGCCCCTTATCGGACTACTTTCCGAGATTTTCCACGAAAAATACCGGCTCTTCAACATGGGAAATGGAACGTTCATGCACTCCATGGAGACATTATTTAAAAAATGAGAAATTTCTATCACTTAAATCTCGTCGATATATTAGTAGTGAGTGGTTTGTATGTTTTCTCAATTCTTTTTGTAAAGAAATCACGTTGTCTCCGCATTAACATTTTCAGGATCACAAAACACTTTTCGTTGTGAAGGAGTTAAAAAGGTACCGCGCGAAGAACAATGAGTCAAGCTAAAAAATTAAGCATTTAATTTCATTTAATTACTTAGAATGCCAGTCATACAAAAGTATATCATTGCTCTATTAATTATACAATGTTAAAGTGCAAAATGTAATTCCAATCAGCTAGTAGAATACTTATATGAAATAAGTAACTCTAAAAATGGTAGCAGCGAAAAAATAAGAGAGTTACACTGCCGACTTGATAAATTCCTTGTAACTCTTGAGGCATATTTCCCCCTTGTCCAATACTCTCTCTCTCTGTTAAGTCCTTCGGCATCCCTCCGAACCTCGTCACCTGCTCCGTTCACTTCACCTGTCCTGTCCCTCCTGCAGCTGTGTATCCTCCCGCAATCAAGCTTATCGCTCGTCTTCTTTTCCATACCCGTACTTCCTCCTCTCCCCTTCACACCCACATCTCCCATGTCGGTTGACTATTCTCATCCTATTACTTCCAGAGAGCAGGTTTAAAGAGTGTTTGCTTGTACTTTAGCCTACTTCAGTCGGGTAGCATACATCCGCGACCACTATTTTGACCTGCTCAGCCAAAAGACAGTACAGTAAGTCCTCGATTTTCGTCGGATGTGCGTTCTGAAGAAGTGCTTCGCAAATCGAAACAACGAAAAACTGAATCAGATATTGATCACCTTGATTCCATTATTTACTAAGGCATTAATTTATAGGTTCGTTTTTTGCCTCCAGTTAAATACAGATAAATTAAAACGACTTAAATAAGATATGATATACATCAATATTATCAAAAAACACAAAAACTTGCATATATTTTCCATTTTATTACCATTATGCTGGTAAAAATTTTCCGACGCCCTTTGCTGGGAAGGACGTAATATAGAATCAGACGTTAATCGAAACGGCGTAAATTGAGAATTTACTGTGACTGATAAAATTACACATTTTGAGGTTAGAGTTGATTTTGTTATTTTCAACCTTGAGGATTGCAAAGAACTAAACAAGAAAACGTATCTGTGGCGGTTTGACAGATTTCACTTTCTGCTTTCACTGTATCCACGGTATAATTGTCAGTTTTCTAGGCCAGATAACAGTAGCCACAAGTGTTTCTCCCAGAGAATCGCATTACTTTTGTTCCCGTATGATTAACCTTCATTACGCATTTCCGGAACTGACAATCCACGCATCAAATAAAGTTTGTAAGACTCAAAAATCGAAGACTTGAAGAATTAAAGATTCAAAGAATCAAATACTCGGAGATAACTCAGAACCAACAGAGATGGAGTCACTTTCTTTTAGCTTAGCAGGGCAGAATTGCGGTAAGCTTGTAGTTCGGAGATCATTAGCGCTGTGCAGTAGTGAGCAATGTAAATTAATTTCAAGTAGTTCCTAAAATTCTTCTGAAGAGTCTTTCCGAAAATCTTAAGAGGTATCATTTTGCCTCCATTTCGCGAGAGATGAAAGTTTATGGAGGTGGATATTGCGGTGCTATGTACAATCATATCCTGTACTGAGTACCTACGTCTGAAGGCAAATGCTAAAAAAATAAAAATTGGGGATATAAAATCATTTACTACAGAATAACCCTACATATAAGTACCTATGAATTGATATTTTGAAGTGGTGTAGTTCTTGCTCAACTAAAGTGAATGGTCTCTGACAAATATTTTATTAAATAAAATTTCCTTTTCTTAGTATACCCCTATTGGGAGGTTAGTTTTACTTACTGGTGGATAGTGTCGCTACTAGCGTCAGCTGCATCTTAGCTTAGGGAAATTAACGATGGGTGTTGCGAGTATATATTGCTAGGCTGTATTATACAATGACTAACCCAAGGGGGGAGGTCTGCCTCCTCCCAAAAACCGTGATAGGTTTTTTCCATGTACCTAAAAATAACGCCTAAATATTTCATTTGCAGGGAGTACGACAGTAGGAATATGTATTAGGCAATTTTACAGTTTCTATATTCACTTTATGTGACACCAGCCTTATAAAAATGTAAGGCTTAAGGTTTTGGGAGGTGAAATGGTGACGTGTGTTATAGGAAGGCACTCATTGGAGCTCATTTTTTATTGTGGTCGCTTATTGTGCACGGTAAGAACGAAATGTAAAAGAACGAAAAGAAAGAAAGAAAATGTACTAATCTGCTAGGCAATGTATTTCTCTTATTTTATCGCTTCTATCGCTTCTGTCTATCGGGTCTGGGTCTTATGACTGTAGCGAAGCGACTGATTAACAGTGATGCGGCATTTTTCTTTCATTTTTTCATTGGAAATCTTTCCTTTTATTCGCTAAATAAATCCTTCTTTGTTGAACTAGGCGCAACTATTGTTTCATATGTGTTTACTGTGTGTGTGTGTGTTACGCCAGTTAAATCTTTCTGTGCTGGGGTCAAAATATAGGAGACGTGTTCGAGATGCCGCCTGACCAGAGCAAAGCGGTATCTCTTTTAAGGTGGTTGGAGCGGTTTGTTTACAGATCCGTGTGAAACGTTGCGAACGTGTACTAATTAGTAATGTGTATTGATCGTGGGAAAAATGCATGTAACCGATTTAGTTTATTGACAATTCAATGTTGCTTTAACGCGTAGCCTTGAGACACATGACATGTATTCCAAAATAACTCGGGGACATGGGAACAGATTTACTCCTAAACGCGCAAAAAATCCGCTTCATATTATTAGGATAATTCCTAATTAAAATAAAATACAATTTCAAATAAAAGAAGACGTCTTAACGCACAAATTTTTGCTTGGATTTCGAATTTCGCGCCGTCAACCTAAGTCATGATAAAGCTTAAATTTTGATGGAAATTTTCAAGTACGATTCTTGCTTCATTTATATTACAGCGTGCATCTTACTTATGTTATTTCCAGCGTATAAATATATGTACTTATTTGAAGTGTGGTCTAAGAATTATTTTCGAATTATGGCCAGTTGCAAGAACGACGTATATGTATTCCACAGAGTTATGGGACACATACAAGGTGTGATCAAAAAAAGACCGGACTGATTTTATAACTTGTTTATTTCGACGGATACAGCTTAATCGAACTTGTCGCCCTCAAAGTACATTCCTTGGCTAACGACACACCTTTGCCAACGTTTCTTCCAGCTCTCGAACCCTGCCTGGTAAGCCGCCTTAGGGATCCTCTTCAGGTCCGCCGTACAATTAGTTTTAATGTCCGCAATAGAGTCGAATCGGCGCCCTTTCAAGGTTGATTTTAACTTTGGAAACAAAAAAAAGTCTGATGGAGCCACGTCTGGAGAGTAGGGTGGCTGCGGGATCACGGAAGTTCTGGTGTTGGCGAAAAACTCTGTCACGATCAGCGCCGTGTGAGCCGGCGCGTTATCGTGGTGGAAACGCCATGCATTGTTTCTCCACATGTCCGGCCTCTTTCGGCTCACTGCGACCCTCAGCCTCTTCATAACCTCTAGGTAGAAATCTTTGTTGACGGTTTGACCTTGAGGGACGTATTCGTAATGAATCAGCCCTTGCCAATCAAAGAAACACACCAGCATGACCTTCACATTAGACCGGGACATGCGAGCTTTCTTTGGTCGCGGAGAATGAGGACCCTTCCACTGAGAAGACTGGGCCTTTGTCTCAACATCATAACCGTAAACCCAGGTTTCGTCACCGGTTACGATGGTTTTAAGAAACTCTGGGTCGGCATTGGCTCGATCCAGGAGTTCCTGACAAATGTCCACACGTTTTTGTCTCTGTTCATCAGTCAGCACCCGCGGGACGAATTTTGATGCGATGCGCGTCATGCCCAAAATGTCTGTCAAAATTGTCTGACAGGATCCAAAACTAATGTTAACTTCCTCGGCTATCTCCCTAACAGTTAAACGGCGATTTACCCGCACCAAATGGTTCACCAATTTGACATGGTTGGGGTCTGTCGATGTGGAAGGCCGCCCCGTTCGCGAATCTTCATCTGTCGAGGTTCTGCCCGATTTAAAACGACCGTACCACTCAAAACACTGGCTTCGACTCATAGCTTCATTACCAAAGGCTTTTTGAATCATTTCAAATGTCTCCGTAGCATTTTTGCCAAGTTTGAAACAACATTTCACGCACACACGCTGTTCCTCTAGCTCCTTCATTGCTGCCGTTGGACGGGTCGACGGACAGGTTAAGACACGTGCCGCTGTTGCTAAGTAACGACTCTACGTCAACAAACACAACACCTCTCGTTTTAGTCGTCAGATGTGTCGCTAAATGGCGCACTGAGTCTCGTTTCGATCCGTTGAACGGTTTGCGCGGAATAAAATCAGTCCGGTCTTTTTTTGATCACACCTTGTAAGTCATGGAAACCATTCAGTAAGCGAAGATGAAAAATTCGTTAAATTTATTGGATTAACAAATGGCTTTATAACTTATGGAATTAGGTTATGATCTCCATAAGTGGACAAGATGGTGGATGAGCGACGAACTGCTTGTATTTTTAAATACTTGATAAAAAATAGTGGTTTTGAAACGAATAACTAGTGTGTTTGCCCTGACTGAATATTTATTATGTCCATTAGCAATTATACATGGGATAAATTACTATAAATTTTATATAGGGAGGGAAGATTAGATCAAACATTTGCAACAATTAACAATTGGAAGAAAAGTTATGAAACTGGTTGATGTGTTCCTGCATCCTGAATATTTTTATGAGGTCCATAACTTCATGGATCTCATAACTATTGATTCCGTAACAAAATGTTCTTTCAACCGGCATTACTTGAATGGTAATAATAATGTGAATTCAGCGACTCACGATTGAATACCTTATACATATACCGTGGAGGGTGAAATTTGCAATGAAAAAAATGATTTAATTCTCAATTGAGTGCATTTTCATAACGAATTTCATGTCCTATGGTGTGCGTCTTTGCAATCGTGTCTGTGACTGCTCGCCACATATTTTTTTGCATTTTGCCGTGATTGTAAATATATTTTTTCACTTTTTATCGAGTGATTTTCGTGAAAGTTCATTTTTATCAAAGGCAATGTTCATACGTTAATTCCCTTTATTCGTCATTCCACATTACAACGATTCGCTTCGGCCAAAATCATGAAGCAGCAATAATACACCTTTCGACCCTTGATGTTGTCGGGCTTGCCAACGGCGAAAGACATATTGTTGGTGGTGTGGGCGTTCGGAACAGTCTGAAGGGCGAGTAGCCAGGAAGGGTTGGAATTTGGGGAGGAGTGGGTATAAAGACGGAAGAAAAAATCTTCGACTCTTCAAAAAAAAATGCGACCTTGCTTTTCAGTGCTCGAGCCACATACCTCGCGAACGAGGTGAAAACAAAAAGGACATTAGAAAGTTAGATACTCAGTATTTTCTCATAAAATGGTGTCTATTCTCTCGACCAAAATGTTTACTTTGGCAAACCGTGCTATGAGCGCGTCCATCTGAAAAGCGTTACGCGTGGAAACATTTCGTGGACGGGAGCGTTCTGTTTGGGCCAAAATTTCAAACAATAACGCGTCTCTTTGAAAATTTACTTGGTATAACTCTGAGAAAAATCTGACAGCGTTTTAAGATTAACGTTACTGTGGGTATGATGTTGATTTATTCCATATGTAGCAATACAATAAAAAAATAAGGTTATTTTATTACCATTAATGAAGTTTTTAATTTTTCTACGCGGGCATACATGGTTGGACAGTTGAAGGTAATATTTTAAACACTTAACCCTGACTCGTTTTCTCATAACCATAATTTTTCCAACGTGAATTTCTGGGAAATTTGGAGAGTTGCATAAGTTGTTGTGGAACTGTCATCAGTTTAACCATGCAATACATAAATACAGTCTTAACATTTTGGCTCTTGTGTACATTTAAGTAATGAAAATAATTGACTTACTCTTACTCCAGGGGCCACTAAAATCCAAGCTGATTTTTGGCCTCGCCTACAAGTTGCCTCCAGACTTTTTTTTTCCGCCATCTCAATGTCACCACCCAGTTTTCTCACATCATTGGCCACTTGGTCATCCCATCTTATTCTTGACCTTCCTGGTGGGGGTCTTCCTTCTGGGTGTCACCTCCACACTCTTCGTATGGCTGTATCCTCTTCTCTTCTTCTGACATGACCAAGCCATCATATCCTTCTGCTTCTAACCACGGCCACAATATCAGGTCTTCTGTATATATCTCTGAGTTCTCTGTTTTTCTTTATTCTCCATGTTCCTGCTTCAAGAGTTGGTCCATATATTCTTCTTAATATCTTGTTTTCAAAAGTTAATTACTTTTTCTGTGTGTACCTTGTCAGTGTCCACACTTCTGACCCCTACAAGAGAACAGGTTGGATAATCGCTAGGTATATCCTAATTTTTGTATTTCTTGACAGAAGCCTGCTCTTCAACAGTTTTGACAAACTCCAGTAACACCTATTGGCTATATTTAATCGTACTTGTATTTCCTGGTCCATCTTATTTTTACTGGTGATAGTAACTCCCAGATACTTGAATTCTTCAGTTACTGAAAATTTGTGACCCCTGATTTCCAGCATTGAGTTGATTGGCTCTGCCTCTCTTCCAATTTTCATATATTTAGTTTTTCCTTCGTTTACCTGTAAACCAACTTTGCCTGCTTCTTCTTAGAAGGTCTCAGCTATTGCTTTTAGATCTGTTTTATTATCAGCTACTAGGGCTACGTCGTCTGCAAATGCTAGTACATTGATTCGTCCTTCAATGTTTGCACCTCTTGGTAGGGCTTTTGTCGTCTTCAAAGCTTTTTCAAGGGCGAAGTTGAATAAAAGTGGAGACAATCCATCTCCTTGTCTTACCCCTGTGCTGATGTCAAAGGTATCTGTGCATTCCCGTTCAATTCTCACTTTACCTCTCGAACCTTCCGCACACATTTTAGCTAGTCTTAAAATTTTTTCCTGGATGTTACTCTGTCTAAGTATCAGCCAAAGTTATGATCTTATAACACTATCATATGCCTTCTTAAAATCAATAAATAGCACAAAGAGATCTTTGTTATACTCCCAATATTTTGCAGCCAGCTCTTTCAAAACAAATATTTGGTCCGAGGTTGATTTTCTTTTCATAAACCCTGCTTGATGCTCCCCAATTATATCATTTCCGTACACTTTTAATCTATTTTGTCGAACTTTGTCAAACTAAATTTTTTAAAGTATTTTATATGTGCAGTTTAGAAGAGATATCCCTCTGTAATTTGAGCAGTCTAGTTTATACCCTTTTTTGTAGAGTGGTACAATCATTGCCTCCTTCCACTCCTTTGGCCTTTCTTCCAGTTTCCAGATTCTCTCTATTATCTTGTAGATGTAAATAATTTAACTACTAAAAAATAAATTTCTGTACATCATGTGACACAATACATGCATATTACTGAATGAAAGTTTAATACCACGAATATCCAATAGCATAAATTGAATTTGCTTTGAACAGTTAGAGTCCACATAAAACATATGAATCAATTTCTGTTTATTATGTGACAAAACTCCTGCAGGTTACTCAGTAAAAGTCGTGTCACCTACATCTAATAACCAATTTTTTAACTTCCAGTAATATTTTCTGGCGTTTTTTCCTTTTTTGGTATCATCGCGGAGAAAATTAAATATATTTTTCTGTGAGTAGAGATGCGTCTTTGAAATAGCGTTATGTTGGGCTACATAAGTTCAAAGGATTTATTCTCTCCACCTCGAGCTTTTAGGAGTTGAAATGTATCGGCAACTCGTGATTTGAAAGATTCCACTGGCTATTTTCCAAATAAAATGGACTCTGCCATTTAATATTTCTTTAGTGGACATATTTTTAGTAACAAAAACGTTTCAGTTTTGTAATTGGCGAAACTAAGAAGCAAACTACATAAGTTATTTAAATCAGCTTTTCAATTTCCATGCATTGCATTTTCCGGCTCAGGCGGAATTACATTACATCAATATTTAATTGATTTGTTTTTGTTAGTCCGAATCAATTAATCAATCAAATCATTACATCAATTACTTTTTACAACTTTGTTATTAGGTTGGTTAATAGATGTATTTCTATGTATTTCAGCCGGAATTGTAATACGTAGACATTGTAATACATTGCGCTATTTCCTGCTCACCCGGCACAATATTCAACTTAATTTATCTGTACTTTGGCAGGTGAATTATGATAAGATTTGTAATAAGTCGATCGAATTTTTTTTATATAATGTGGCGTTTATTTCGCTCACCGTACCTCAATGATACACGTCAAAAGTACACTTTACCTCATAATACTTTTTTCTGATGTCCTAGATTTGTTTGCAGTAAAACGTCACCCAGTCATAATTTAAATACTGAAGTGGAAGCACCACTCTATTTATTGCTTATCACACAATGCACATCCTACCATTCTTCACTTTTTTCCTAGGGTCTAATTTTATTCTGGTGCAAGTCTGATTTAAATGTGTAGTCTAATGAAATTTAGGCCGCGGATTGCATGCTTGCAGAGCACCGGACTTCACTCATTGGACCTTATTGCCAATCATTGATCGGAATAGAATCGAACGTTGCCAAAGCACATCCCATCGTCTAGGCCCCTACCCCGGTGGTCTAATTTAACTTTTAAAACTGACTGTCCGATCGCTGTGGAATCTTTTCTCGAGAAACGTTAAAAATGTTTAAGTGCCTATCTTCAGGTAGTGCCACCGTGGCTGTTAGAGTAAAATTAAGGGCTACGTTAAACCCTTCTTCATTCTGACGTTGCAGATATGCCGTATTCTTCGAGGATATGTCTTAGCTATAGAAAAAAGTGTGTTACATGATGTATGCAGATTATTTGGAAATATTTGTGTTTTCTCCTACCCTAACCTCACTGCTTTTTTTCTTTCAATTTCAGGAATCGACCATTGTCTGCATTTTTCTCTATCAATCCAATATATTAATTATTGCAAAAGCATCAATTACACTTTTAATAACAAATATGCAGAGGCATTCAATCAACAATTTGTCAGTAAATCCCATAAAAAAGTAAACGTGACAATGAAATAAAATACAATCACATTTTTAAGAAACAAAACCAAGGAATGCTTTTCGTTGAAATTTGATGAAACGTTGGAAATCATCTTTTGGAAGGAAAAAAATGAGGTACACAATATATGAAGTTTATTTTGCAAAGTTTGTATCTTCTGCAACTATAATCCTACCACTTTTAATTTCTTTCTTTACCAGGAATCGGCCTTTTTTGCCTTTTTATTTTGCGATATAATTTCTTAATTAATGCAAAAAAATAATTAAACTTTCAATAACAAATAATCAGTAACATTCAATCAACAAATAATCAGTAAAGCCATATAACAAAGTAAATGCGACAAAAATAATGAAATACAATCCCTTCTTAGAGAAACAAAACCAAGAAATGTTTTTCGTTGAAAGGACCCCGCATAAATCTTATGGAAAAATGTTACGGTGAAATTGACTGAAAATTCGGAATATGATAGTTCTTGAAAAGTAGATCAAATGTCTCTCTGGACGTCTAGTCGTAAAATCTCTTATTTTCAAGTTAGAGGTCTTCGAAGTTGTGATATCCATAGCATTTCTCAAGGTATTTGCCAATGTTACCATGGAGTAATTCTTCTTAGTTTTCATTTCTACAATAAAAAATGGGGATTTCAGCTTTAATAGTACAAATTGATCTTGAAAATACCTTAATGGTCACGTTCGAGGTCAATGAGAAGGCCACCCTCAGGTATTCCGCTTCAAATCCTACACCTTTGGTATGTAACATTGTTCTCTATCCTGCGTCACTAGGGGAATTTTTAGGCGAGTCCATTGAAATGCCCCCCCCCTGAATGCCATGAAAATCATAACTTCTAAGACCTCTCACTCGAAAATTAGAATTTTTACGACTTGATGCCCGTTGAGACTTTTGATTTACTACTAAAGAACTATCATATCCCGAAGTTTCAGCCAATTTCATCGTAACGTTTTTCCCATAAGGTTTCTGTGGATTCCTTTGAAGAAACGTTGGAAGTTATCTTATTGCTTATGATGCCACAAGAATTCGCACAAATGCGAGCAAACCATTTTTCGGCTGGGTCCAGATTCTGGTTCACTATATCTCTTAGCAGGGCTCCGCAGGCTCTTAAATTGTGGGGTATGATCACCGAAATCAGGCCTACAGAATATGTACGATGATTTACGGTTAAAAGCTCAACTTCCATGTCTTTGTTTTTTTTGTTCGTCAAATTCCTCAACTCGAAAATTGTAGCTGAGCCTTTCTGGATACAAGTAACTATTTATATTGAGTAATGATAACTTTACGCTAACTCTATGATATGTTTACTCTGAAATTATGTATAGTATGCCTCTGCTTACTCTATTTTGTAAGTTAACAATCACTGGAATACTATAGGTATGGCATTCAGTCGCGGACTTTGATATTCTGTCATATGACCATAACAACGTTCATTCGTGGTGCCAGGAGTGGGGGTTAGAATTAAATATTAGTGAATGCACCGTAGTTTACTTCCTGCGAAATTCATCACATAAATGCCATCCCTATACTGTGGGTGGAGTAAACATAAAATCTTCAAGTTCAGTAAAATATCTTGGAATAACCTTAACTTCAGATATGTCGTAGGGGACACTCATACAAAACATATGCGGCACATAATTAAAGAAACTAGGTTTTTAAAAACGTATAATAGGAAGGTCATCGGATGAGAAAGTAAAAGAGAGATGCCACTTTGCTCTGGTTAGGCCACATCTCGAATACACCGCGAGCATTTGGGATCCTGGTCATAAAGATTTAACTAAAAAAATTAATAAAATACAAAGAAAAGCAGCGTGCTTTGTTAAAAGCCGATACTAAAACTGACTGCTAAACTGACAGACTGACACACTGTTAAAAACCGCTATGAGCTTACTTATATGTCTCACAACTTTTAGAGGGATTAAGGTGGGGGCCCCTGGAGACTCGGAGGCTGCACGGTAGGCTTAGGCTGCTTGAGAAATTCAGAACTGGTGTGTTTCAGAGCGACACAGAGAATATTATCATGACGCCTCACTACATCTCTAGGTCTGACAGAGGCGATAGAATAAGAGAGATACATAGCCGAACAGATAGGTACCGAAACTCGTTCCTTCCGCGCACAATAAGCGACCACAGTAAAAACTGAGCTCCTCTAAATACACTCCCATAATATATATTACCATTATACCTCCCAAGATCTTACATCTTTACATAGCTGGTAACCTACCATCCCTTGCCACACGCCCATGCGGCGGCTCGCGGGGTAGTATGTAGCTGTAGATGCAATTGTGCACAATAAAGTTTATTTTGTTCCATCTAATGACACTCAACAAATGGCGTTAATTTGGGGACAAATCCCGCGGATAACCCACCGATGAGGATACTGCCTTCCCTGTATGAATTTCTAGTAACACCTTAAAAATATTTTTAAACAGTCGCGAATCATTTGTTTGGGGTGGGGGGTAAGGACAACCACAGAAAAGAACCGAAAATATTCTTATAGTACAATGATAAGAGAATTGTGATAGCTTGTTGGGTACATACATGGATTTTGAACGCAGAGAACAGTGCCTTTTTCAAGTAAAAAGTCGTGAAGGTGTGGATGGGAATCAGAAAAATACTTCTACATTCATCAGTGCAGGTAAAAGCATCCACATAATGTAGTTATATAGGATTAAACGCGAGTCTACAGAATTTTAGCGCGGAAAGTGGTGGCTTGCAGCGGCGGATGGATAAAATGACGTCACGCCAATCCGAAAGGGTTTCGCGGAAACAGATGAATTTTCAACGTTGATTTAGTCAAGACCTATGCTTGATTAAGTTGGGAGCCCCTGAAGACTCGGCGGCTGCACGCTAGATTTAGCTTGCTTGAGAAACACAGAATTGGTGCGTTTCAGAGCGACACAGAGAATATTATCATGGCGCCTCAATACATCTCTAGGTCTGACAGAGGCGATAGAATAAGAGAGATACATAGCCGAACAGATAGGTACCGAAACTCGTCCTTTCCGCGCACAATAAGCGAACACAATAAAAACTGAGCTCCACTCCATACACTCCCGTAATACACCATTCACCATTTCACCTCCCAAAACCTTATCCCTTAAATCTTTTCACGGCTGGTGTTCTAACACCCCCTGCCACACGCCCATTCGGCGACTCGCACGGTATAATGTAAATTTAGATATTTATGCATAATAAATACTTTTTTCAGCCATGGGAATTAACTGACACGACATTTTCATTGACCTAATGAGTTTTTCTACAATAATCTCCATAATTTACTAACGACTCAAAAAATATCATTGGCAGATGCCTACAGCTTATTATCATTCGATTAAATCATATAATTATCGTATTGAAATTCAACATGGATTGATTATTTGTCATGGTTTCAGTAGGTAGATATGTATGCATCGAAAATTAACCAGCTAAATAATCACACTAATCAACAAGTTGTTATTATTATTATTTGAAGAGTTTATTCTTTCCTAACACAATGGTTTCCCTAATGCGATTTCTCTTTTTTCTACCCACAATCCAAGTGGCTATTCATCAATTAAGTATTTGTAAATAGTGAACATCTGATGAATTGATATAGCCGTATGCTGATTATTATTTCTTTCTCTGCATGATAGGTTGTACTTCATATTTAGAGTTCTTGAATACTTTCGTGATTTGATTTCATAAATTTAAGCTTTTATAATCAATCAATATCGTAATTAAAATTTTCCAGTTAAAGATATTCACCATGGTTTGAAGATTAATTGCTTTCTATTAGATTTAGAGTTGTTATGTATGACGTTTTAAGTGCTCATTTTCTTTATACCAAAGCTTGAACTAAATAGGTCACGGCTCTACATTACTGATTGATTGGCGACGTAAGCTGCTTTGTGGATATGCTAATGCGTAAAACTGAAGGATATCCTATTAACCTTATCCCTCCCAGATTTAAAAAAATGATAACAGCTGCACTATTGCAGCGTAGGGCGCTATTCGAAGTGATAAAACTGGGTCTGTAACTTCAAAAAGTCAACCCAGAGCGTTAATCGCCGTCGTTGAATATCAATAATATCAATAACCACAACGCCAGCCTTCGGTTTGCTTTGTCTCAAAAAGTGACTTCTCCAATTGCAAAAAATTCACTGTATTTGGTTATTCTTTCGAGATTCTTTGGGAGTAGCTCGAAGGTGTCTGTAACCTAAATTATTAATCCTGGAAACGATATTCATTCGAGTGAAAGAAGAATATTTCCCTTGGATAGGGTAATAATGATATGATCCATGTAATATATTGTTTGTGGAAAGAGTTTCATTATTGCATCATGACAAATAGCGCAACATTCTTGGTTATTTGCAATAGATCGTTTTGTTATTGTGGTAAATATATCGATTCTCCACTTCTCACGGAAAGCTTAGCTAAAATCGTCTATTATTTATTGTATATTTAAAAGCATTATTCTAGATATTTAGATCAAGTCAGGTGTTTCGTCACCAAAAGCTCGTTAACCGTTTTTTATTAAAAATTATCGAGCAAAAGGTCCCTAATGTCAAGGACAATATAGACGTCTAATACATAATAAAAGCCTTCACGAATAAAACAATGTGCATAATGAAGCATTTTTTGCAAAATATAACAATAGGGATTCAATTTTTTTCACACGACACAATTGAGAGGCTAGTTCGTTGCGTTCGTTCGCGTTGCTAGCTTGTATTTGGGCTGTCACTTTAGCGTATATCATTTGTTACTATGCCTCTTATTTTTATACTTGCAAAGGCAGTTTTGTGAGCAAAGGGCGTCTTATCCACGACGGTACCTTTAATGGGATTTTCGAGACAGCAGAATATTTTGGGTCTAAAATTCCTCCTTAACTTGAATTCCTCGGTAGGCTTACTTCATGCCTTACGTGCTCAGAATATCGTGGAAATTATATGCATGGCCTCATAATTAATAATTATTCAAAAATGATATAGAGAGAAATGTGGAATTAATGGATTCACATTAATTGAGATAGATTGATAGATCCCTTAGTCGGTGAAATGAAATTTCTGTGGAAAAAGAATAAAAACTTTTATTGTGAAAACATGGCATCTTTTCTCTATTTCCACAAGATATCGTCTGATATGCTAAATTTACTTATTTACTGAAGCTTCCGTTCACATAAGATGTTCATTGACTTCTCTACGGTAACATTAAGTTGTTACTAGTAGATACGAATTGTATTACTCTCTAGAAACCATGCGACAATAAATAATATGATTTATTATTTATGATATTATTTAATCCCTTTTCCAATTATTTCTATCACGAGTAATATTCTTTGTGATTTACTGAAAAAAGAATTCAACTTTGTAACTTTTAGAGTGGTTTATTTTCGGACGACCGGTTGTTACGCATGTTGTCTATATAATGAAACCAGTCTTCTGTTAACAATCCATATTAAAAATTCCAAATTTAAATTATTGATTCAGCCACAAGTTATTTTTACGAAGTTATCACTGAAAAAATCGAGTTAATCTCCGTGATTGTCCTTCGTCACGGCGAGGTACGGCCATTGAAGTGAAAAAAAACAGTTCACAACAATTAAGTTTTTCATTATCAGCTTCCATGAAGTTTGCATAAAATTATAGCTCAGTTTTTTTTCAAAAGTATGTAAAAGTCGTGAAAATTTTAACATGTGAGCCAAATTTATATATTCCTGTCGGGAAGAAAAGGTTTTTGTTTGCAAAATTACGAATGGCCTCATATTTGCTGATAAACAACTTAAAGATCAATGCCCTAATTATTTCTTGCACTGTTCTTTGACGGAGCGAAATCGACAATTTACGAACGCGAACCAGGTGGAATAAATGTAGTAAAAAAAGACATTATTTTTAAATGTTGAATAGCGCCAAAGGAATTTAACGACTATATCCTCCTGAGACCCCGTGTCCATTATATTGGACACCAGCTGTTTTGCCAAGTATCTCATAGATACCTTTTTTACTAGAAGTCCATCCTAGTGGACCAGAGTCCTCTAGATTGCCGCCCAATGCACTACAGAGTGAGGGAGTAGTGTACAGAACGGACATCCAGAGGACTCTGAAGTGGACAGTATTGCGCTGCCATCTGCGGGACCTGAAACCAACTTCATAGCCAAAATATGACTTTCAACTGTTTTCTATACTTGGAAAATATGTTAAGTAAGTTAAAATTTCAATTGCTGAAACTCTTTAGGGTCTCAGGAGGATAAATCACTCTATCGCACCCCTAATTCATCCTCCACCCCATGCGTTGGTGGATATTTTCTTAGGGTGCATGAATTACTGCACAAAAACACACGGCTTTTCCTAATAATGTTCACAAAATTACATTTAGGATAGATCGTATTCTTTAGGAAGAAACTGTATTTTTTGTGATTTTGGCTTAATGTATCATGATGCCAATTCATTTAAAAGTGATCATTTTTTGTCTTCATAAAAATTTCATCTCACCCGCCATTGGCGAAGCTTTCGGCGCGGAGTTACTGGGTTAGCCGCCAGAGTCCGCGGTGTGTACGAGACTGCTTTTGAGTCCTCGTAATGGTTCCTCGTTTCGCCGCCAGAGAACGTCTACCCATCGATAACAGAAGGGATACCGCTATCTCCGCATCGTATTCTTTCATAGGCATCTCATTCCATGATTGGCGACTTTTTCCACCCTAAATATTTTTGAACTAGGCAACCGGAGTTTACACTTATGAAAACAAAATTGCATATATCGCAGGAACTTATGCGTATTGAAAATGACTTTATGTCAAATGTAGGCCGGATTATATTGCTTAACCTGCCGTCGGAACTTGACTTATTTACTTAGGGCATTGCATGATAGAATACACTTAATACTAATCAATTTATATATAAAGAGAGATTGCAGATTGGCATTCGATTGACATCTGTTGACTCAATACAAATGAATAATTTTCCCGTTGTTACGACCGCGATGTAGGTATCGGGATTCACTTGTGAAGTGATCACAAAATAGAATATATATGCGGTATGGGAGGAATAGGCTAATGCTAAGATTTCGTCTCTTTATCCTTCATACCTTGGTCGCTCCCAAAATAATAACGTTGTCAGTCTCAACCTGTAGTTCCAGTTACAAGAACAAAAAATTGAACAGTGCCGAAATCCGACACATTTTCATGGAGGAGAGATAAGCGAAGTGCAGATATCAGAAAACAACTCCTGCGATGAATATTTGTTCCAGAGGAGTATGCGCTGAATATGGCAATATTTCAGTGGATCACACGATGATGGAGGAGAAAAAAAAGTTTTCCGGTACCGGGAATCGAACCCGGGCCTCCCGGGTGAGAGCCGGGTATCCTAACCACTAGACAATACCGGAGATGTTCTGCTTTTGATAAGGAAAGGGTATATATTAACGTATGAAGATGTACAGAATGAAAAAAAGGCCTATTTTTAGTACAATTAAGCAGCATAAAATTATTGTTGATATTTCATTCCGCAGTTTCAATCACGTCTGAGTTATCAAACGTTTCTGTTTTCTCTTTTCGCCACTAAGAGTAGTGACGTTGGAAGCCCGCTTTAAGTAAGCGGTCAACGGAGGCTAGGCAAAGTTTCATCTCTAATGTATTTTGAATTGCTTTATCCCTAATTTCAGGCTTTGTGATGCATGCTAGGAAATTCAATATTACTCATATCGGATATTTTGAAGAGGGTTAAACAATTTTTAAATGACAAAAATGGATTTAAATACATATTTTCATGTTCGGTTTAACGTTAGAGGTAACCCCGAAAAATCGTTCCTGAAACTTATAAATACCTTGATATCAGCTGATCATTTTTCAAAAAACTCAGCAGTAATGAGCAAGAAAATTCCTTTGTCACACCTGAAACTATCACATTGTGAGTCTCAAAAGGTTATCAGTTTTATTAAGAAAGTAACATATTCGGAGAAAATTTCCCATTTACATTTTTTTGCAGCGGTATTTCTTCTGATGTGACTCACTCATTAACAGTTTGAAACTCATTTAAAAATTTGGAACATATAACTCACAAAAATTGGAACGCTTTCAATGAAAAGGTGATGACAATCAGCTGATTCATTTTGCAAAGGAGTTGTAAAAAACCTAGAGTCCAGTCGTACATCGGTTGGATTGTAAATAATAATATGTAAATGAGTTTCACATCTCCTTCTTCGATGGCGTAACTTCCCAAATCGGGCCTTGGCCTCCTCGATTGCCTTTCTTCATTTCTCTCTATCCTGTGCCACTCTTCTCCAATTCCTCACCCCAAGCAGTTCAAATGCATCCTTGTCGACGTTATCTTCCCACCGATCTCTGGGTATTCCCACTGATCTCTTTCCTCCCATCTGTCCAGTAAACACTCTCTTAGCTGCCCTCGTCTCCGGCATCCGCAGGACATGCCCTGCCCATTGGAGTCTTATAAGTTTGCAGTAGGTGGAAATGCTGGCTTCTTTATACAGTCTATTCATTTCGTTTTCATGACGAGTTTGCAGTGCTCCTTCTGTGTTCAGAGGCCCGTATATTCTTTGCAGTACTTTTCTCTCAAATCTGTCCAACAACTCCGCAGATTTGACTTTCATTGTCCAAGATTCACTGCCGTGAGACAGTACTGCACGAATGGGTGTTTTATATAACCGAATCTTGGTTTTCCTGTTAACATTTCTTGATTTCATGATTGGGAGTCGGGAGATGAAAGGATGGTTCGCTGCGTCGATCGATTTATTATTTATAATGTCTCCTAATTTTTAGAGGAGACCAAATAAGTGAAATTGCTTATTCTTCCTAATTTTTAGTCTTCAATGGTGATTTCGATGGGTTTCATATCAGTCGAGGAAAACTTTCTAAACCGCTTGTGAGCTTAAAGCAGAAATAATCCAGAATCAATCCAGGCAAATAAGTTTGAGATGACGTACAAACGAGGTCTATCTATAACTATTGCTATTGGTGAAAACCAACCAATAACTATTCACTTTCAAGATTTAAATAAAATCTATTAAAGAAAACATCATAGTTGAAAAGTTTTTTCATCAACCTACCATTTAGGTCTATTATATGACTTCATTCTGAAGCTACGACTTAAACTCAATATCTCTGCTCAGCGAGATTGTGAGGACTTGGAGTTACTGAAATTCGATATTTTTTTAATAATGTAGAGGAAATACTGAGAGAGGTTGCTTTAGGAGAGCAATTTTCCCTTCATAACCGATCTAATAAGCTGGGGATCAGTCATCGATCGCCGTAATGTGGCCGTGATATATTAATAATTATTTCATGCGATATTAACAATGTTATCACCTTGTTTAGTCGTATCGATATTGTTAAGCCTTCACATCCTGCCTGCCTGTCATGATTATTACATAATAGAAACCAAGTGGTACTGTAGCACGCAATACTACAACTTCCGTGCATTAATATGACCCACCTAGAAATGACATTAAAGGAAATTTCGGATCTCACTCACTAGCAGTATTAAAATCGTGGTCTATCTTCCTGTCATTACGAAGATGTGAATCGTGTTCATCTTCCCGATATTGAATGCATCGGGTCAAGACACGGATAACTTTACGGCGTCCCCCGCAATGCACATAATTATGTGAAATTCCTTGGAGGAAAAATCATCCGCGTTGACCGGTACTCGAACTCGGATGCCTCGATTCCCGGCCAAGTGCTTGTTCATCTTCGCCAAGTTATTTATTTATTCTCACGATCCTGTAAGCAGCACATTAAGGCCTTTTATAGCGGGTGATCAACGTTAACATTAGACGAAAACACCAACAAACAACGACCATGTCCTAAGTGGTGAAATACCACTCAGGCAGGATTCGAACCCGCGACCCCTGGATTGGCATGCGAGGACTTTACCCCGTCGCCACCTGGGCCGACATTTAACAGGTATACGTACATCATATTAAAGCTTTTAAGTCCTCACGAAAACCCCGATGATATACTGCATTTGTATTCCCTTAAGACGCTGAGTCATAGATTAATTTTGGTTAACTTTCGTGAAGCAGAATGTGAAAGAATCTTTTCTCATTTCAGTGTCATCTTTACATACGTTATAATTGATTAGGCTCGAGAATGTCGGGAATTTGTCACAAATGTCGTGGAATGACCAAGAAAAATCCATAAGACTAAGGCAGCGCTTTGCTGATGAAATGGGTTGGCTATTTTTTAATTTCTGACAATTCCATACAAAAGAGACTCTTGGATGAAATCTTTCAGCACTGATTTTTCACAATGGAAAGGAAAAAAAAAACTTGCTGGAACCATTATTGCGATTGCTAAGATGTTCTATAAATTTTGCCTTTTCATCCGTATGACATAGCGTAAATTAATCTGTCCGGCTATGTTGTTCAATATTTCAGTATCTTTAAGAGAAGAGGTATGAACAGTCGGTAGAGTCAGTTAACATGGCATATTTCTCCCCAAATTTAGTTGATATGCCAATGATAATATTGGAAACGACCGGTGAACTTTACTGCTCATTTTTCTGTGCTTTGTTAAGGGATAAGTGTGACCGATTATCGGTTTTACTGTGGACACCGATGACGACGCCCTCATTTAGGGCGAGGAAAGCAAATATGAATTCTGAATTATGAAAGTGAATTAGGGGTCGGGATACATTGAGGGCAAGAGAAACAGGTTGGAGGGAAATTGAGAGCGGGTGGTGTGTTGAAAGGTTGACGGGGAGAGAAAGGCTATGCTTACGAGAGAACGATGAGTGTTAAACTTGAAGACTAAGTAAAGATTGCCAAATGTCTTAATGACAGTGGCGAGTGATGAGAAAGAGTGTGCGTGTGGTAATGCCCCCATTCTTGTCCCTGATGATGCATTTCGGGGGAAACCCATGCTATTTGCTGTCAACAAAAACTTTCTTAACCTTCTGATTGGGTAGACGGGTATTTATTTTCCACTATAGTTGAAACTGGCGCCACTGAGAATAAATCGCAGAAACAGTAATATTTACTATCATATTTTTCAACGCATTCAAATTATGTATTGCTGAAGAAGAAAAACAAAAAAAAACAACGAAGACGAGCACTTTGGGGAGGCGGAGGCTCTTGAGGTCCTTTTGACCTCAATCCGCCTCATTGGTGTCGGCCTCGAAGGGGCTGTGGTATAGCTAACCTTCCCTTCCCATCCTTTCCTCCCACCTCTTCCATGCCCCGGGCATAATCGAGAGCTTGAAACCAGGGTGGAAGTTGTAATCCTGCGGCGAGAGCCGAAACACCTGTCAACGAAGACTTTCTTAACCTTCTGATTCGGTAGACGAGTATTTATTTTCCACTATAGTTGAAATTGGCGCCACTAAGAATAAATCGCAGAAACAGTAATATTTATTACCATATTTTTCAACGAATTCAAGTTATGTATTGCTGAAGCTTTGGATATTCCATTTCAAGTAACCTCCTCATTCTTTATCAGTTAACAGATTCAGGCATTATGCGGCGGAAGTTTGTTATCATAAGGACAACATTTGCACTTTTCCACGGATTTTAATGATTGGATCATGGATATACAAATGGAACATTTACTACTCGCCAAAAATCTTGCCTAGAATTCCACCAGTAAGCAAAATGATTGACGTCGTCGATTGTGGTATATCCACACTGGTACTAGTGAGGTAATGCATTGATTTGAATGCAAAATCAGTCAATAGAACATAAGTTATCACCATTTACCCGCCAGTAACCATAAATGTAGACAAAATAAATATATAATAAAATATAGAACGAAAGCATTAAACCACGATTCCAAAATAACGACAGAAAAACAATTTTTGAATCGAAATCTATTATTGTTTAATATTGTTGTTGACTACTATTGTTTACCACAACTCCATCATTACTATTCATTAAATATATACAACTTACCAGCATGGCTGACTATTGAAGTGTTTCATTTATCTTAATTTTTAACGTTTATTAGAGGAAATAGGCTTTCGTAAATCTTAAGAGTTCATTATACATTCACAGATTGTACATACATACGCGATTGTGTTAACTAAATACTTTGTCTAAGGTTTCTTTTTCACTGAACGCGTTCACAACTATACAAACAAATTATTGTACAAACCCAAGTAAACACCACTTATTTACATTTAGAGAGACAATGCGGCCTTTTTGAATATATCTAATACTAGGACTTTTTTCACGATCTCGACGTAGTTTTGCCAATTCAAGCAAATATTTGAATTCCTTAATCCTATCAAATCCTTACAGACGCTGCTAATGTAAATATAAATCAACCAACGGAGGATAAACCAGTAAATTTGAAGAGCCTTCACTGACCGTCATCTTAAACAGATTCATCTCGCTCAACCGAGTTCGGTATTTTCGGTCCTCGCTTCTCGTTACCCTGTCATTCATCCCGTTACTAAACAATATCTGTACGAAGAAGGCATTGTAAAATCTTAAATAATTCCGAACAGGCTGAAATTTGATTTAGTTGTAATGGCGCCGTCGCGAGACGACGTCACATGTGAATATGGGTCTTTGCTAAGGCGTCGAGATGAGTTGAATAAAGACACAAAGATTGGCTTCACTGGTTTTTATTACTTTTAGAGACATTCGCAAACACATAAAGACTCGCACACGCACATTTATATGAAAAGGGGTCAAAAGGAGAATGGTACACGGGGAGCAAGAGATGAATCTAGAGAGAGAGAGTACTAGGAGCCAATAGGGCTTGCGGATCTTACAAAGGAGCGGATCTTGACGTGGGATGCACGGCGCGTCGACCGACGGGAATCTACGAGCAGAGTAACTAGCACTGTGTAATCACCAACTGACCAACCTTGGTGCTCCTAGCAGCCATTTATAGACGATTATCTATTTCGTCCTCTCTGAGGTAGTGGACGGAACATTCCCGGATGCCTTTCGCTTCCACCTCCGACGAGCCGAAAAACATCCGGGATTACGACTTTCTTAACCGAACGTCGCAAACAATACATATTTGGAGTTGGGGACAAATCAGGAGAAATCAGAAGGTATCGGAAGGTTTGGGGGCCTCTCTCTCTTAATCCAGCTCACAACACAATGTCTGACAACCGTCAACATGGGATCACGATGGAAGTTTCGTATGTCACTTGCTCAGTTCCTACTACAGATCTTTCCTCCCTAGCATCCTCAAAGTTACTCTGAGATATCAAAAATAATCAGCTGTAATTAAAAAATTCGCGCATGTCATACCTCTTCAACTGTTAAGTAATAGCCATCACATTGTCACGTTGATGACAGTTGACAACGGCCATTTACGAGTCAATGGAAGAAACTTCCTGCATGGCAGCGCCGAGGACTACTACGAGTGTGAACTAAAGACGGTGAGTTATATGACATATTGACTAGCAACGATGCCAAACATTTGAATCATTATGTATATTCATGGATTAGTACTATATGTATTGACTCAGTCATCATGAGGTACAAGACTCCAAGGCAAGAAGTCCTGTTCGTGAGGATGAGTCCGTTCTTGCGTCTACCCACAGGATGGACGGCAAGAACGGAGTTAAACAGTTGACGGGGTATTATTGGGCCGCGGTATGGCCACGTACTATATTCCGCTTTCAAAAACGAAGCGATTTACGTTTTACTTGTCCACAGAACTCAAATCTTTGCATGGTCTCTGATTCATTCAAAAAGCAAGTAGTGGTTACTTTAATATCTAATCAACCCATGTTTTCTGATGGAAATGCTTCCAAATGCCCCCAAGTCGTGTTAATATTAACTTTCATTTGCGTCGAATCCCTGCTTCTTCTCTGCCGGCCGCTTTTGTTTACTTTAAACAATAGAGTCCACGGTTTGAATCTACCCAAAAGAAACCTTGGAAATTTTTGACCTTTGAACCGCGGTTTAGTACAAGGCGAGGTAGAAACCTCGTTCATGCAGGCAAGAAGACGCGGTTTTAGAATTTTTTGGCGGCCGCGGTTCAAAACGCGATTTCAACTCTGTTCTTGCAATCCACTCTGTGAGTGAAACGTGTTGTACCCAAGTTATAATATTTAAATCCGTGTAAAAGTGCGATTGTGTTCCTTTTCTTCATTATTTATCATGATAAACAAGATAAAAATTTGTTACTCCCACAATTTATTGAACCTTTGAAATTGAGACTTTATTTATTGAAATTGGCACCTTTTGGAGACGGGACATCGGAGTGACTTCGTACCAGATAAACTACATTTCTCCGGTTAGAGACGGAAGATGAATGCCTTGGAGCAACGGCTGATAAATCTTGAAGATATCCAGTACCTACTTAACGACGTCGTATTCCCCAACCCATCCCATCTGTTACGCATTACTCTGCCTCCCCACTAGCCTTATGAACACCCTCCCAGTACCTTCAAATTTTCTTTTCATTCCATATGAGTCATCCTATAGCTCACGTTCACAATGTCCCACCAACTAGTATGCACCCTCCCTACCTACCCCCTCCCCCTCCAAACTGAATGTTTCCCATGATCCTATGTGAGGTATATAAAGAACTGACTAGAGAACTTTGTACTTGATGATGGCGAGACAGCCGAAACCGGTCGCTAGTGTTCAATAAATTGTGGAAGTCACAAATGTTTATCTTGTTTATTATGACATCCTTCCACCCCGTGAAAGCTTCAAGTTTCCGTTTTATTGTATTTCTCATGAAACAGAGAGTAAATGGCGTCTTTATGCGTAAAATTGGAGTCTGATTTCTATTTAGTCGATGTCCCCCGGTAAATTTATTCGTGAATGAATGGCGCTGGGGTTCTACTTCCCGATGAAAGTGGATGCAAGTGGACGTTGGAGGATCTACGCGTTGACCAATGGACTTTAGAAGTGAAATCTTCTTTAGCGGGACCTGACCAAATATTTTTTGTACTTAGAAAAATGTAGAAACTCGCGAAATTAGGTGTATATATCTACATAGTCATATATACATATATAAAATATGTATAAATCTACATAGCATCGGCCTCTCTGTCTTGTGATCTTGCTTATATAGGGATGCAGGAGAGCAAAGGAGCTTACGACGCACAGTGGTCGGAATGACCCGTTTTGCTGGAAAAAATACGATTTTGTGAAATATCTCAGATCCTTTCAAAACCGATTGCAGGTTAAAGTACAATATCCAAATTATTGTAAACAATTAGGTTTTTATCACTGAGACAATATATTGGATTGAAACTTCAAATTATCCACCCAACGAGTTTTTTCCGGCAAACGAGGTCCCTCCGACCACTGTGTAACGCGATTTCGCAGCGTCACTAAAGTTTACTGCTACGTACAGATGTATTTTAATACCTGTTGTTTATCACCACATTTACTGTAAGATCAGTATTTTAGTATGACAAATGTAAGCCAACAATAGACACTCATTTATTTCATTTTTGAGATCAGGAAATTCATTAAAATATTTTTAAACCAAAGATATAACTACATTAATTTTACTTTATACTTCTGTCTGCAGTCCCCCGTGCCACCTTTTTTTAACAAATAATCTATAGAAAAGAAATTTCTATAATTAATTGACTGTATTTGAATGGAAGTTGCCACAGCTTGAGAACTTTCTTTCCTTCTGACACCCCTTGCAGGTATGTCCGGGCACCCTTGCCTCCCGTCACCTGGTCCCGGGGGACATTCTCCTGGCCGTGCAAAACCGATCGACCCGCGGCCTCCTCGCCTCGCAAGTGGACGACATCATCTCAACGGCCGGCAACTCCCTCCAGCTCCTCGTCCAGGAGGCCGGTGGCGGTGGTGGTGGCGGGGGGGCCAAAATTGCCGCGGACGGATCCCGGCCCGGACTGGAGGCGACCCTGGACATCCCCGGACCGACCGTCTACGTCACCTGCGAGGACGGCGCCGGAGGACCGTCCATCGCCCCGGAGATCCACGTGTCCGCCGGAGGATGCCCGGAGGTGTACGACATGAGCGGCGGGATAAGAGTCTACCCGCAGATGTACACGGCGGTCGACGCGAGGGATGAGGGATTGGGCAGTCCGGGAGATCCACTAAGTCCATCGGGGTCCGAAGGTGGTCCAGTCCAGGGGGGTATGTCGGCCCGGGTTCAGCATCCACCTAGGGTCCAGGTACATGGGTCGCAGTCACCGCAGGTCGTGACCTCGCCGCAACACCCCGCCCCGTTCGCCATCAAGGTCACCATGACGATGATGCCGATGGAGTACGAGGAGGTGCTGGAGGAAGACGAGGAAGACGAGCGGGCGGCGGGGGCCGGGTCCGGGACCGCCCCCGCCGCGTCCACAGTTCCCGGGAAGAGACTGCCCCGGTCCATCTGGAGCTACGATGACATGGAGGCGGCCGGCGCCCAGCATGAGGCCATGGCCCAAGGACCGCGCCAAGATGGGTGAGCTCATACAAATTAAATCAATATTATGACTTTGTCTCGTTGCCGTAAACGTTACCTTTCATGAAGAAGGGATTAAGGAGTGATGAATTCTTCAAGACTGTCATCCACAGCCACCTTGAAGGTTGCAGGAAACTCTCCTGCCAAAACTCCGGTCATTATGGAGAATCTAACCCGGTGGGAAGAACGAAAAGAATTTATCAGTATCATTCGCTTTGGAAACGTGAAATTTTACCGGGGTTAAGGAGCTTCCACCGATATTGTGGGAGTCAAACCAAAGGTTAATTCCAACTTGTTCAAATAGTTTTAAAAATGCTGATTATTCTGATGAAATGCCTTAGCTTTTGGGTCAAAAAAAGAGGATAAAAATTACAATTATTCCACAAATTCGTTTTTGATTAATACTTTTTTATGCCATACCATAGCCAACTGCAGTACCGCTTCTATGGAATTACCACATTTTGACTTCGCTTTTCGCAGCAGTTCGCAATTAACTCAAAATCTAAGGTGGTGGGATGCATCTACTTTATTTAAAAAAGTAATTGGGAGTTTTCTTCCTAAAAACAGTTTTGTATGAAATTACGGACTAGTATGCACGGCTATAGCGTGACGCAATCGAAATGCTATCGCAATTTTCTACTTTTTTCTCCATGAAAAAAGTGTTTGGTCAAGCCCCGCCAAAGAAGTTGTCACTTCAAAAATAATATTAGCAAAACTATTACCTTCTCTGAAGTAAATTTTGATACAACTGACTACTAATTTCATTAACTAATTAAACAACATGACATTGAATAAACTAAACATTTACAATTGCGTTTGGGGTTACTGTTCACCTCCTTCAGTTACCAACAATTAGACGTATGATACTGGCATGACTAAACTTCAGGTACAACTTTATAACTTGTGTGACTTGAATTTTCCGTTCTCTGCGGTAAAAAAATCCAATGAGCGTGTATAGTAAATCAAAATTTTCAATCAGCTTTATATAGTTACCGTTGTTTACATTACAATTCCAGGTTTTTTCGATAGCTTTTGAGGCCAATGCACATGCAGTCAATGAGGAGGGCATCACAAAATATTTACACGTACTCTAACTTGAAGGATGAAGAGCACAAATAGTGTAAACTTGTCTCACAAGGTGACAGAGGCAAGGTCACTGCACCTTCTTTCAATTTCCTGCGGCTATTAGGAGAATAGTTTAAAAGTTGTTGATGCAAACATTTAAATAAATCATTCCCTTCAAAATGAAATGAGCAAATCCGTAATCAATAAATAAGAGCAATTAGTAGGGAAACAAACCCAGTTACTACGCGATGAACTATTGTAATACCATTGTTAAAGTAAGTTCACCCGATCATGTATTTATGTGTCTCTTTTTGGAACCACTATTTAATTCTGTATATCTCTGGGTCTTTTTTTCTATTTTGAATTAGTATTCACTGTATTGTTAAAAGTTTTATCGAAAATTGTAAACCATTTTTGTTTGTTGCCATCGCTTTTTGCATGGTTTATTTGTCAGTAGCCCCAACACAGGGGTTATCTGTAACAACTCAGGGGTTATCTGTCATTTCTGTAAGGAATTTAATTATTATTAGATTATAATATATAAAGTAACTTCAACCCTCATACACGTATATAAAATGAGTTTTCACGCAAGTTATGACAAAGAAATGATTCCATGTCACTGAAATAGGTGTTGAATAGAAGCTAAAATACTAAATACACAAACAGAAATGATATTACCGTTATCGGCATTAAAACTGTCCCGCCTCCGGCAGGCTTGTATCCACTTCGATAGGAATGCACTCTCAGCAGGGAATTAGAAAAGATAACTCAGCTTCTCTTTTTGATTCCTTATGGAATTATTGAACTCAAATACTGTACAATGAGACATTGTTAGGGATTTTGTCTCTAAGACGTAGATGAAACAGTCAACTAAATCAGCATCAAGCACCTCGATAACACTGAAACCAGCAGGTTACCTCCTGTATGTAGTCTGAGTGACGTAGAAGATTTCGACCACAGCGATATATCGTATCGGCAGTGATGCGCAACGACCTACCTTGTATTTGTACTACCCATAGTCTAACCGACTAATTGTAAGTGTCATTGGCAGCCATTGGGTGCTTTCGATTTGCGGCTATAGCCGGCGATGGACGGCGATCGCCACACCGCGGTGCTTTCGATTTAGCGGAATAGCCGTCTATCGCCGGCTATCGGTGGCTCTCCGCTATGAGAAGAGCCGAACAAGGCAAGGTCGATTTGCGCAGCTGCTGTCAATCGCCGGCGATCGACGTTCTAAATCGAAAGCACCCTATGTGGTCTGTTATCGATCGCGGAAAAAACGACAAGTTAAACTTTTGTTTTCTACGATATTTTTGCCTATTTTATGCTCATAATCTGATCTATCATAGTAAAGAATTCAAAAGAGATATGGTACTTTTTCACAGCTTTTATTTCAAGTCGACCGGTTTCCACACATAGGCGACATCCAAAATTTTGTATAAATTCTGCAGCATTCTAAACTTTTGTACCTTATGATGTCGCCTATGCGTCGAAATCGGTCGACTTGAAATAAAAACTGTGAAAAAGTGCCATATCTCTTTTGAATTATTTAGAATGGATTTTCACCAAGTAAAGCCTGAAACAATCGAGTTTACTATCATAGTAAGATGGAGTTCGTAGGATATAATAACTTTGTCAAAAAATAAATTAGTTTTGAATTTACGTAAAAGATTGCCTTGATTTTTAATCGACGGTAATCAGAAAGTGGTGAGACGCACATAATACCCCGAAAAGAGATCGTTTGAAACGTTCGGTTCGTTTCTATTTCCTTCGGGTCCATCCATGGGAGAGAAAGTAGAGCGTTCGCCGTAGCCTTCCCACGTGTCCCGCGCCTACGGAGCCGCACCACTGCCCTGCGCCCGTCCAGAGTGCCCGCATAATTGCGAGCCTACCGCTGCTCGCCGGGGCATTATTCTCCTCCTCAACGGGGCCAGCGGCCAGACACTATTGAAATACGTCGGCAGTGAGTCAGGGTGTCCTTATATAACTCATCGGGGATGGACTCGAGGAAGGGCCGACGGAAGGAAAGGCTGTGGAGGTCTGCACTGAACTAGTGGGGAATGTGAGGAGCGTAAAGAGGCTAAGGACAAGGGAAGGACTCTGCAGAGGGTGCGGTTGTATAATGAAGATGAGAAAGTCGGTGTAACTCTTGTTATTTTTCCCTTTATCGAGCATAAGACGTTTAATACTTTCTTGTTTCACTTATTATTTTCCTCACTATGGTTAAGCCACACTTCGAATACGCCGCGAGCATTTGGAACACTGGTCATGGTGATTTAACCAAAAAAATCAATAAAATACGGAGAAAATCTGCACGCTTTGTTAAAAACTGTTACGAGAAGACATTAGTGTCTAGTGTATTTTAGAGTGATTAAGGTAGGAGACCCTAGAGACTAGGGGGCTGCACGCTAGGCTTTGTTTGATTGAGAAATTCAGAACTGGTGTGTTTCAGAGCGACACACAGAATATTATCATCACGCCTCACTACATATCTAGGTCTGACAGAAGCGATAAAATAAGAGAGATACGTTGTTTAACAGATAGGTACAAAAACTCGTTCTTTCCATGTTCAATAAACGACCACAATAAAAACTGAGCTCCACTAAATACACTTCCATGATACACGTCACCATTTCCCCTCCAAAACCTTATTCCTTACATCCTCACACTGTTGGTGTTCTAACACCCCCTGCCACACGCATATGCGGCGGCTCGCGGGGTAGTATGTGGATGTAGATTATGGTATTTATCTACCTTATTGTATGTAGGCGTTGGCTGTGCGCAGACTTGAGATGTAGTGAATGAGTCAACGTTTATAGTAATTTTTTTATGGATGTGTTAGTTTTGAGCCATGTAGGGTGGTCGATTTATGGAATTTCAAGTACAAAATTGCAGGTGACCGAGATATAGCAACCCCTGATTTATGCATAGAGAAGTCGAGCTAGAGTAAGATGGCCAGAGGGTAAAAGTTTTCGAGTTGAAAAAGAATGAGGAAGTCACAATTATCTTCGCAAAGATGATCGTTGATGATAAGATTTTAGACTTCAACATTATTTGTGTATTGGCAATTATCTTGGTCTTTCCGTGGACAATCCTGAATAAGTGTTTCTTCATGGGGTAATCACACATTGATACCAAAGCAGCAATGCGTCCCTGCTCCAAAAATTGAAGGTACTACCGTTAAGAGCAAGCGTCAGAGCTGCCTTTAGACCGATGGAGATTGCCTCTATACTATTGTGTGCTTGAAGGGCACTTTTGTTCAAACCACGTAAAAACAGTTATTTTTTACACTCTTTCTCAGCCGTTTTTGTTTAACGCCACTTTAATACTTGAATTGCGATTTTCAAGATTGACTCCCTGGTTACAGCCGTTGTTGCTTGTTTATTTAACCAAAACTGAATGATGCGTGCACTAGCAGAACTAGTAACTGCGATTGTTGGATTTGTGGCATGTTTTTAAAGGCATTTTAAGGAGTAATTTGCTTGACTCTGCGTGATATTTTCGAAGGTTTTCCCTGTAGGAAAATTAAAATGAGCAAAAGTTTGCATAGTTGAGGATTTTGGTCAAATGTTCAAGCCGTGCACGCCTTTTGCCAACGTTTGTATTTCATGTTAATTTTTATCATCTGGGTAAAATTTTTAAAAGGGAAAGAATTACATTAAAGTTTACCTTACCCATAGCCCAACGTTTTCTTGAAATCGTGGGCCTATAAAATTATACATGCTTAAAATACTTTGAATACAAAAATACAGATGCAAAAAAGTCACAAATAGTGTTCTTTTGAATGAAAGCCAGACGTCAACGTAATGATAGTATGTACTACAACAGCGAGGAGTATAGTTAGAAAAGCATGAAAAATCGAAGGTCTTGGATGGGCTGGAGGAGAAGTAAGTGGCACGGATATTGTAGCAAACTGGGTTAAGATCACAATGTGATTTAAATAGAAACCCATTTAGTAATGAAGGAAAGGCACCCTAGCCAATATTATTTTTGAGCGTCACAAACTGGAACTTTGTAACACTATGGGGAGTTACATTGAAGGAATTGGCTGTTTTACAACTCTGCAAGAATCTTTTGGTTTCTTTATTTAATGAATACAAATCATATCAAATTTCACGTGAAGCTGGAAAAATAAAGTAAGTTCCTTGCTCTATTACCAGGAAATGCTTCAACTGTACTATATGCTGTTATACCTATCAGTACAATTTTCTGAATAAATAGTAACAGCATTTTTGAGAGTTCGTACACGGTTTTTTTTAGCCGCAAAATAATAACTCCGTTATGGTTGTACGGTTATATTATTTTTTAATCAAACTGGAATCAATATACTCAGTTTAGTAAAATATTTAATTTAATATTTATTAATATTGAGCGAAATATCATTTGACCTAGAAATCAATGAATTTGGTCTCATTTTCAAGAAAAATATATCACCCTTTCATTGACACCAAAAATTCAACACCTTACCTCACTACTTTCCGAGATATTTGCCAAAAAACACGAGCCGTTTTATATGGGAAATGGTACATGTGTGCACTCCAGAGGGAAGTTATTTAAAAAATGAGGAACTTATGGGCAATTCTCTGTAAACTCGCAATGGCCCATACAGACGATGTCCTGGCATATTATTTTTGCATTTTCGTAAAAATATAATACTATTGCTTGGGAAAGTAATTATTACTGTTGTTACATAAGAGGGCCAATTGAATTTATAGGAATTTTTCAAGTTATTTGTGATTTTCCGATAAAACATGACAGGGGACTGTTAGGTTCAACAAGGGACTGTTTTGAACGTGACAGGGGACTGTTAGATGAGACAGAGGACTGTTTTATACAGACGTAAGTCATATTATTAGTATCAGTCATTTATTAATTTTATACTTCTTCTATCTTCTATCTAACTTCACACTGATTTCGTTTCATTTCACGCCAAACAACGTTTGTAAACATAGCAGATATTTTCTACAGTAGCTTTGAATTTTTGGCAGAGGACTGTTTGAAAAAACTCCGGACAACATTTACATGACGTTGTAAAAGTTAAAAAATACGTAACTAGACCTTGTTTTATGAAAAAAATATAATTTACTTATTCTATTTTTAGATATTTATAGCCAAACTGATGTAGTCTTAATAACTTTTTTTTAATATTACCTCTAAGTGGGAATTCTGAGTATGGGACAGCCAGGGGACTGTATTTTTAAGGCTTTGATAATTTCTAGAAAAATAGGTAAAATTGCTATCGTTCTAAATACTGCTGCGCAATAAAGTTTTAGTCTTTTATTTAAATAAAGAGTGATATTTATTTTATTAAGTTTTATCATTTAAAATAAAATCGGTCCGGACAGCCATTTACGAGTTTACAGAGAATCGCCCTTATAACAGCTTGATCTCGTCAAAAAATCCACAGTGTGTAGTTTGTGTGTTTTCTCAACTATTTTTGAAAATTGATCATATAGTCACCGCAGTAAATTCCTCGGGGTCCAATAAACCTTCCGTTTTGATGTAGTTTCAAACGTACCGCTTGAAAAAAATGAGTGAATTTAAAGACATTTTACATGGAAAATGGTACATGTATGGACTCCAGAGAGACATCATTTACAAAATGAGTAATTTTTAACACTTGTATGTCGTAAAAAACCTAACAGCGTGTAGTTTGTATGGTCTCTCAACTATATTTTAAAATTAATCATATTGTCACCGCATTAGGTTCTTGGGTATAACAAAAACCCTTCCGTTTGAAGGAGTTTCAAACGCACCATGCGAAAAAAATAAGTCAAGTTAAAGACTTATTTAGATATTTTCATTTGATGACTTATATTTTCTGCCATGTAAAACTATATTATTGCACCATTAATAATGCAATATTTAATTCGTGTGTCTCATAGCTGGTGAAATTAAAACGTATAATTCAAATATGTTCTCTATTAAGATTAGGGAACTCTCTCTCTCGCACTGCCTTAATGGTGTCCTCTCGTGAATTGATCAACTCTCTATTTGCGCCGTTTTAAATATTTTGCTATCAAGTCAAGAGACATGTTTGTCTTATTTGTAATCTGCCTATAGTGCTTAAATCTGCCGGGAACACAGCGGCCAATCTCGCGCTTACGCCATGAATAGATGCACCGGACTCATCATTTTAGTTATCGTTGATTGCGTTTCAGCCTATCTACGTCTAGGTGCCACTCAGAATGACACCATGACGTCTTCGGTCCAGGTGTCCTCAAATGAGGACATACAGTTTAAAGGTACCTGAGAGCTCAGCTATTGCTGGTCCTTGATGGTCCTTATGTAATCATCTATGAGCATATATTCCTTCCAATTTTCCGCAAAGACAGTGCCACTCTCGGTGGAACGAAGCTTCTGAAATCATTTTTTGTTTTTCAAAATTTAGCTGACCACGGCAGAAGAAGAGCTACTTAAAAGATGGGAAAGGAAAGTACTAAGAAAGATTTATGGTGCCACAAAGGAAGGTGGACAGTGGAAAATACGGAGAAACAGAGAACTCGAGGAACTCTACAAACATCCTAACATAGTGACAGAAATTAAGAGCAATAGATTAAGGTGGTTAGGACATGTCGAGAGAATGCCTGAGGATTGGATGGTGAAAAAGATATTTCGTGGTCATCCTGGCGGTAGAAGATTGAGAGGGAGACCCCGGAAAAGATGGTTGGATGATGTAGAGGTTGATCTGAGAAAGATGGGAATTAAAAGATGGAGAACGCATGCCGGGAATCGTGATGTCTGGGCAAACAGCGTCGAAGAGGCCAAGGCTCTACTAGGGCTGTAGCGCCGAGGAGTGAATAAGTAAGTAAAATTTAAATGGCGACAAAAACACGAGGTATGGGATTGAGGGTAATCATTACTTATTTCCGGGAAAAATATTTCTGTGAGCTACGAAAAAGGTCTATTTATTTACAATTTTCCATATTTGTCTTGAGATTCGCAACTCAATTATTATCTATCAATGAATTAATGTACTCACATGTGGAACTCGGGTTTATCTCACCAGTGATACTCGTTTTAGAGCTGTATGTTGATTCAATATTAAACCTCCCAGAGGAAAGTGATGTGGACATTCCGGGAAAATTATAGAGTAGCACGGATTACGAGTCACACTGTGAAGAAGATATTGGATGAATATTAAAGTGAGAATTACACACCGATAGCTTAAATACTTCCTAAAAATTCAAAAAGCATTCCGTTGCAGAATAAAACATGAATCTAGAACTTCTGATACAAACTATCTGATTTCGGAACGGAATTAAATTAGAATTGCTGAAGTGATTTTTAACAAGATAAAACTACTAACATATTTTAAAACGTATTCGATGATATCCTTTACTTCTTTCTTTGGAATTTGGGTGAAAAATTATCAAATTCATTTCTAAGAACACTTCCTTTCAATTGGAGGCAAATATAGTCATTTCATTGATGAAAAAGAAGTATTTCACACTAATAAGGAAACCTAATCAACCATTCAGATGAATCTAAATAAACGTTTCCCACCAGCGCGCGTGGACATGAACAATTTCAACAATCAAATTAAATAGTCGTAGGCGCTCTCCATGTATGACTTCCTGAGGCCTATGTATTTTTTTGTAAAACAATTGAGACAAAATTTATTTAGATCCAAGTAATTTTCAAGGGCGAAGTGGTCAAAGGTATGTTATGGAAGTGAGTAACTACCAACGTGCAGGATACTGCATTCAGCAAATGTTATGAACACTGTGGTTCTTGCTGAATCAGTAAAAACCTGCAAATACCTCTCAAAAGGTGAAATTTGACCAAAATTATTGATGTCACTAACTGCTATCTTTGTCATAGAAGCTTCTAGTACCTATTGATGTATGTACAACATTTATAAAAAAGAATGACCATATTTTAGTATGTTATAATTACAGAACAGGGGGTATTCAGAGAAGAATTACAATAAAGAATTCTGAGATGAATAACAAGAATAGAATTCCGAGTAGAATGACCCCTGTTCTGTAGGAGAAAGACCTTAATCGTCTAGGTGTTATCCGTGGTGCAACTGGTGGAGACATAGAACATTTGTAATACCATAGCTGAAACTTTTAAATCTAGTGAGTATTTCGAAATGTTTGACTATTCTTAGTATGTTTCCATTAATACATATAAAGCTTCAAAATCAGGTCATTTTTTTATGACACACTCTGTTTTTTGCAACTACGTAAGTGTTCATGGATGAAGAGAATTATACAGAAAAAATCCGAGACATTCTTTTGGATAATTTAGACAGCTTTAATGTCGAAAGAATCAAATAACATCCTCTAATACCGTGAAAAACTCCTAACGAACTACGGTAGATATTAGGTTCTCGTATTGTTCGAGGGGAAAATGATATTTAACCCGGTCTGCTTTGCAGTATATTGCATGTTCATTGTGTAAACTATCGTAGTCTGCATTGTTTTATGCTGAATATGATTACAGTTGGTGGGATTTTCATCCTAGTCTCTTTTTTTTGTTATAATGATAACTCGTAACTTTGCGATGCCATGTATCTGTATTTGGAAAAGCTGGTTCCAAATAAAGATATGGTTATATGGTTATGGATCATTCTATATTACCATAGTTATGCCCATGTTACGATATATGCCCATGGTTATGCCCATATTTTATGCCCAAGGTTATATCGTTAAATAAATGGTTCCAAATAAAGATTTGTGGAATCGGAAAGTTACGAGTAATCATTATAATGTTAACAAATTCCACCAAGTTACGCCTGAAAATACCAATTATTTTCTATTGAGTGAAAGAGGATAGGTTGAAGTTGAATCGCAGCTTTGGCTCCTGTTCCCATGGTCAACCCTGTTACCTCGCGAAGTGTACGCTCCGTCATAAGTATTTTAGAGTCCAGTCTAGTGGTGTGTTTTAAATTTCCTCCTTGGTTCCAGACTGCCATGCCCGTCTATTTCCTTCTCCTGCTCCTTCCTACTCCTCCGCCATTCCCCCACATCCCGTCCCCCCTTACCTCGCCCCCTCGACCCCCACCACTCTAAAACCCTGATCCTCCATGTCCCCTTTTCCCCCACCCCTTCAGAGGAGACGTTGCGGAGGTATTTTTGGATCCCTTGAGAGGGAGGGGGGATAGAGGGAAGGAGTAATAGGGGGAATTGTAGGAGGAGGGGGGGATGGGGTAAGGCAGGAGCTACTGAGTGGTGGTGGGCGGGTCGTGGGGTGGGAGGAATCTTAAGGGAATGACCGTGTTAGAAATTTGAGGTTGACGACGTGAAAGCCTTTATTTGGCGAGAGATGTTGCGCGAGGGAATCGTGTTTTGTTCGCGCGCGCGCGCGGTTTAAACATAATGCGGATGGTTATTCGGTGCTCCGCGGACTCCGGGACGGCGGCTCTGCCGTCGTGTAGCATCTAGAGCAAGGGTGGCCAACCAAAATGATCTTGCGGGCCACTTTGGATATTCATCATAACTCCGCGGGCCGCATATAAAATTATATATCCCCATATTAGATTTAGACCCACTATAGACATTATTTTGGAGTGAAAAATTGAAACATAATGAGTTATTATTATTGTGTTAAAGTTATTGTATTAAAGTGTGATGAATCTCGCGGGCAGGAAAATGGTCAAGGCGGGCCGCGGTTTGGCCACCCCTGGTCTAGAGACTGGAATCCTATATAAGAGACTGGACACCTCAGTTCCAATTTTGATTGGCGGGTCACGGAAAATGGTGCAACCAATGAGAATCGCCCATTTCGAATAAAGCGCAGCACATGTATTTTTAAGTATTGCTATGTTACATCTGCAACAGTATAACCCCAACTCTTATCCGAGTTTTATTTATTATTATATATTTAACCCTTCAGTGGGCGCGTGAAATTTTGTTACAAGGTTAGGCGCGCGGGCCACGCTGGTGGCCCAACTTCAATTTTTTACTGTCAAAATTTTCAATCTTTCTGTTAAAAAAATTTACAAACAGTAAATTTAAACTAATATCTATTGTTTATTTAGGTTTTTGTCACTTTGGGACATATTTCTAATTATTAGTGGGACAAAACGGAAAGTAATTGAAAAATCTTGAAACATTATGTGCATCGAATATCCATGATGACAAAATTTACATTAAAAAACCCATCAATTATAATATAACTGAATGGATGACAAAAGGTATTTATATTTAATGGCAAAAAGTTTTTTTTCAAAATCCTTTCATGTTTATTAAAAGTTATAAATGAGAAATACTTTACAGAGAGAAATAAAATGATCAGATTCAATACTGAAAAAACATCTTTGATCAAAGTGTGGATAATATGTGTGAGTAAATTACAAAATGCATTATTAATTTTACGATTTAACTGTCATATTTTTACTCATAAATTTTTAATCTAGTTTAGAAAGAGAAGATATGAGCGTAAGAAGAAATTATTATCGATTACAGTTCACAGTCTTGTCTGGTAGGTGATCTTTCCATTTGCCGCATTTGATGCATCATTGTCGTGTGAATCATAAAATATAAAAATTAATTTAATAATTTAACTGTCTAAATTTTACTCAATTATTGATTTGATTAAATATTTGATTTCGGTGCTTTGATCAGCCTATCAAACATGGCCGGTTACCAGTATCTGACCGTTGGGTCTCTCGTAGCGTCGTAGAGACCCCTTAATTCAGTGACTTGAAACAGACCATGTTTGATGGCCTGCTCTTTGCGTTTAATTCACTCAAATGTTTAATTGCGTTACTATGTGTTATCATTAAATATGGAATTTAAATATACAGGGTGTTTCAGGAGGAAATTTCGAAACTTCTGGAGGAGGTCGGGGAGGTGGTTTTAAGCACTTTTTATCATAGCAACATGGGGTCGCAAATCCTTAGTTACCGAACTTTGGCAACGTTAACATTTTTTTAAGAGTATTCTGTAATCACAATGAAAACACCCAATTACAATGACTAGTATTGATTGAGGAGATTTTAAACTTTTCACAGTGGTGCATTAGATATGTATTGTTCTTGTTCTACTATCATCAATTCTGACGGTATCTTATTTTCAAGATGGTTCTCAAATATTCGTCGAAATTTAATTCCTCAAAAACAAATAATGTACGATAGCGTTCTTAATTTCAGAGATATCAAAAAGTGTAGGAATTAAACTTTTAGTGAATTTATTTGCCAATTCATTGCAGCAAAAATATTATCTCTATATTTTACAATAGGGAAGATATGGTATCTTAACTGATGTTAATACAACGTGGAAACTGATGTTCTTGTGGGTTAGAGCTTTAATTTGCTTAGAAAACCTCGGCAATAAGTGACACTAGTCAAAACTTGCCTTTGAGAAAAAGACCCGAGGAGAATATGCAACCATGGTCATGGTCTGGTTGTTGATTTTGGTATTTTCAATTTATTGGCTTCGATATTGGTCTCTCATTTTTGTGTATTTTTGCATTAAATTTTTCAAAATTGAAATTTATTTTTAACAATTTAATCGAAAATATTGAAAAATAATTAGTTATTTCCCTTAAATTTGGTCTGCATATTCGCGAAAACACATTTACGATTTAAATTTTAAGAATCTTGTCTATTTATATGCACGTAATACCATGCGAGCCACCACGAGGGTGTGTGGCAGGGGGTGAAGATCACCAAACGTGCACTATTGACATGCAACTAGGATATTTGTGTGTGTCTATGCATGTTTGTGTGTGCAGCATTTATACTTAATGATCGTTTCAGTCACTTAATTTTATCTCATTGATTAAATACTATTAACGTTAATATAAGAAATACAAAAAAGTAAAAAAACATTCTTTGAAAAAATGTTGCAAAGCCATGTGGAAACCTTAAAAGTGGACTCCTTAAAAAAACCCGGTGAAAACCTTAAAAAGCTAAAAATACCCAAGAAGACCGCTGAAGGTAGGTTACTATTCCCACTGTTTTGCATTAATCAGTGATTTTTTTGCTTTTTAAACATCAGAGAAATAATTAATCATGGTTATAATGTTTTTATATCAGAAGTGTGGCATTTCAGAGTATTTGAACTCTAATATTGAAATCTGTGGAAAATTGCTTGGTATTTTGGTGCATATTTCGCAGTTCCTGATGGCTTTATCAAATGTTCATTGCTGATTCAGCTTGTAACTGGTAATAGCACTTCTCCCATTTACCGGAAAAGGGTTCACAGAATAGATAATATTATCGGTACATAGAAATATGCAAAATCATAACTTAAACACCATGCATTTAAGTTTAACTTGCTCATTGGCTTAAAAGGAGATTGGTTACTCTGAATGAATTTTGAAAAATCTTGTCGTGTGCTGCATTTTTATTTGATAATTTTTTTGACCTCGTTGGTAATGTGGTTACTTAAAAATAGACATTCTCTGTAGGATCTTGTTCTCTAGATCTTGCACAGGCATTAGGGTAATTGTTCTTGTTAATTAAATAGAATTGAATTAAATAGAAACAACAAATTGAATGCTGTGACCTTGGTTTCAAATCGGTGCAGCTTCAGATTCTTAAGAGATGTGAATGGTCTGAATTTATTTACCATGTGAGGATTTTCACTCCATATTTACACGGGAAGTTGTCACTAGAACTAAATACTGGTATTGAAATCTCATATTTGGGAGTTTGTTGTGACATAAAAAAATGATTATTTCCCTTAATAGCAGTCTTTTTTGTGCAATGCAGAGCAGCATTTTCTTAAATAAAACCTTGCGATGAATAAAGGGTAATGTTATTGGAGTCATTCTGAGACAAATTAGCCGTTGAGAGAATCGAGGATGATGAATTGATCGATAGTATTGAGTAGGAAGGTCTCAAATACAGTATCCCATTACAGAGAAAATTTAAACGTTACATTTTAAGAGTTACATAGAAGTGCGAATTTTCATAGAGAAAAAATCATCCGCCTTGACCCCGGATCCCTCGATTTCCGGCCGAGTGCTTTAGCCAGTTAAGCTACCGAGGCGTCCTATTCCCCTGTGGATTTTTGTGACCTTTACGGGACTAGATGCGGGTGACTCCGTAAAAGTGGAACTCCGTGGCTAGTCCCGGATAGCTTGAAATTTGTCAGTTACATAGAAGTTAACTACTTCTGAAATTGCTCTTGTATATGTAACAGCGTTTCAACCAATTTCAGGAGTTAAAAACCTTCGGTAGGTGATGAGATGGAGTATATGGATGAGATGGAGTATATGAGATAACAATCTCTTTACCATTAAATAAAAGATAATAGTAAATTCAAAGAAATACGATTTAAAACGAGAAAACTGTCTTTTGAAGGCTAAGCATTACTATGAATCATTAAGGGAGTCGTTTTGTGACTTCGTTGAGAAAAATAAATTAACGTATTAAGGAACGGGTTTTTGGCAAAAGATTGAAAAATTGCAAATACATACGGTAAATTACGTTAATATTTTTCCCAAAACAATTTTAGTGTGTTTTGCTTGTGATGATTTTGTAGCCATGCGCCAATCGGAGTCAAATTTTAGCCAAACTGGTGACCAAGTTTGTGGTAACCAGTTTGTCTCAACCCAGTCGTGTCGTGTCAATGATCTTGTTTGTGAAAAGTAAGTGAAATAACCCAAGCGTAAAACTTCCGCGGACCTTTCTCCAGACTCCCGCAAGCGTTGAAAAACACTGTCCACGGGCACGACAATGTGGATTTTGCGCTTTTTCAAATGGAAATTTTGACAAAAACTTGATAGAATAAACATTTTTCCTCCGGCCATAAATTAAGTAGAGTGTGGAAAGGTGGCCGAGGGGAAACAAACAGCGAAGAACGCGGAAATGGATCCTCGAATGAAACTTTTAAACAAACTGTCCATGGAGGCAACTGCGTATTTTCTGAGGAGCGCTCGAGGTGCATGCACAATTGTGGGGAATGGTTGAAAATAACCACAAATCTTTGGAATTTATGCATTCCTTTTACAAAGAAGACAGCATGGACCTCTCAACTCGCACGTCACAGCTGTTCCTCGGCGGTGGAATTGCACGTCTTGAAATATCATATGTAAACGGAGCGAACGCTGGGCAAATTCATGTCTCTTTGGCGCGAAACTAACGATAACGCTTAAATATTGAGTCGTAAAATCAAGGCTTTAGGTCGAGGATATGTCGCACACGTGCCGTCTGGTGATGTTGCCGGATCTCTCCGGCGCTTTTGAAAATAATGTGGACGCGAGCCAAGGAGTCTCTGTTTCCTCTGGTAAACATTCATATAGATACTGCTAATGGCGCATTCACGTGTTCAGTCGCCTTTATTTTTCTGGAATTGTTCCGCGGTAAATGTTTCTCCTCCTGAATGATCTCTGTTTGTTTTTCGCCCCGGGGCGATAGCCATTTTTTTTTACACTCAAGGCAGGGTCTCGAAGCAGCACATCATCTATTGATAGGCAATGCTATCAGAAGCTGTCATACAGATGTGTTGAAACTCCTCGTATAGCAATTTAAATTTGGCTCACAATATCAGACGACCATAAACCTTTTAAGGTGGTCCCCCTATGAAGGAACATCAATTTCATTTTAATCCTATTTTGGATACGTACAGAAAACCATACCCTCCATTTGATGCGAGCAACACAAAATTTTACCTTTCCGTATTACTTTTCTTGTGATTCAAACTAAAAACTACATGGAGTTTAGTTGGAGACTGGAGAAAAAACATGAAAAGTAGTAGGTATTTTTCCATCTAATATTAATGATGTAATGCAAAGAAGGCGTTCATAGGAAAATGACAACTGCCGTGTTCAAAGAAAATTGATCTACAAACCAGGAAACAATAAGTGAAAACATTAATGTGGAGCGTGACACTCTATGGATCGAAGCATGGACCATTGGAAAAGCTGACCAGTTAAGACTAGAAGCCTTTTAAACCTGATGTTGGAGGAGGATGATGAAGATAAAGTGAACGGACAAAATAAGAAATGATGATGTGTACTGAAGAGAAGACGAGGATAGGACCATAAGGAACACCATTCAAGCAAGAAGAACCATATGGATTGGAGACACGCTGAGAGACAATCGGTTTGTGAAGAACGTAATTGAAGGTAAAATTGAGGAAAAAGTCCCCAGAGGAAGAAGACCCAGGGATAAGTTCATGGACCAAATAAAGAAGAAAGTGTGCAGGAAGAGCTACCACAAAGTATGAGATCTAGTGTTAGATAGAGAAGGGTGGAGGGCTGCAGTAAAACAAATTAGGATTGCACGGACAATGATTGCGTACTTTAGTGAATAGAAAATAGGAAGAGACCCGAGGGGTGAACTTTCTTGGAGTAGGTAGCAGAGGTAGATGTACCGGATGGGCAAACAAATAGAGAGAGAGGAAATATACACGAAGGAGACGCGAGAGAAGTGTTGCGACGTGGAAACTGGGAAGAGAGCGGGAGGGATACAAAAGTGGGCACACTCTCAGGCACAATAAGTGTAAGAAGAACGTAATTAAAGGCAAAATAGAGGGCAAAGTCCCCAAAGAAAGATCCAGGAATAAGTATGAGGACCAAATGGAGAGGAAAGTAAATAGGAAAAGATACCGGGAAGTAAAAAGACCTTGCATTACACAGGGAAGGGTGGAGGGCTGCAGTCAACCAATCTTAGGATTGAGCGACCAATGAATGAGATTAATGCTATATTCTTATAAACTTGTCTTTAAAATGCGAGGTATCCTAGAAAATTGAGTAAAAATAAAAAAAATATGAATTTTACCGTCTTATTTATTGAGTTAATGGATAATTACTGAGAACATTGAAATCAAAATGTAGTATGTAATTCCAAAGAAATGGTGCTGCAGTCGTCGTATATGTCCATAAGTAAGTGTTAAAATATATTGGTGGAAAAACTGTCATTTTTTGTCCCTTAATTTTGGTTTTCAATAGCAAATCTTACATTCTATCAACGAATGGATTTTTTAATGTCACTTGGAAAAAAGTCATAACTTGTTATGATTTATCAAGTCGCGGCAAGACATCCTTACACCTGTAACTATAATTTGAAGCTTTTTATATCCTGTATTATTATCAGTATGCTACCGATAAGTATAGGAACCGGAGGGCCAATCGAGGTACATGGAGAGGGCACTTGCTATGCTGGCTAAAGCTAGAAGCTGAAGCCAGTTCGCCATTTTCGTTGACTCTCATTTTCCTATAGCGCTTGCGGACTGACGCGCTAATTTTTAATTTTTAATATGCTTTCCATGGATAACTTACTAGAAATCAGCATGCAATTACTTTTTTAGGGTGCATTTTCCTTGCATCTATTGTTTAATATTTATTTAATAAAAATATAAAAGGTTAATAGGGTTAAAAAAATATGGTTGTTATTTCGGTTTTCAGGCTTCAGTTTGATGTCACAGTGCTCTCTCTGTATGTATAATTCAATGGGTGGATCGTTTTAAGATGATTGTCGTGGATTATTAAGGCTTAACCTCGTCAAATACAATAAGTGGAGTACCGCAAAGGTATGCGAGAAAACAGCAAGTTTATCTTTAATTTTAATTTCTAATTTGGGATCCAAATTGTAATCGCGTTGCCATGAACAAAAACTTGTTTTAGGAATAAAAGTTGGTTTTTACTGTGGTCAATTCCATTATACTGTGATTAACGTCGTCAAGTATAAGAAGTAGAGTACCGAAAAGTGATGCCAGACAACGGCAAGTTTATCTTCGGTTTTTATGTCTGATGAGGGAGCCAAATTGTAATCATGTTTGACTTGGAATTGTTATCATGACCAATACTCTTGTTTTAGGTGAGAAAGTTAGATTTTACTGTGGTTAATTCCATCGAGTAGCTGTGGAAAACAAATTAAAAGATAATTTTTGTTATTTAATGATTCGGTTTTTTTTTAGATAAAACCGCTCTTATTATGACACAAATGACTCTAGTATTCATACGCCTCCAAAAGTAACTGTATTAATAATGTTAAGTATAAATGATTAAATAAAATAACAGAATAATAAAAATAATTTTACAAGATTTAAGTTTGTGAATTTCTCAGTTTTAAAATCAAATACGTTTGCTTGAAGAATATGCTTTAGGATGCGCTTCTTATTTAAGGAAAGGCTTTATTTATTTATATCTCGGATGAAACAGTCGGCGTTTCTTTCGTGAAGTCGAGTCTGTGTGTGTACCGTACGTTTAAACTTCAACCAACTCTTGAGGATCACTGGACTCTGAATTTATTTCACGCCCACTGGCGGGAGCCACTAATAACTGCTCTCAGCGTTTATTTTTCTGTATTTCTGTTTTCAAGGTTATTCTGAAATCGGTAGAAGTCTTTCCGGGCTATTCAGAAAATGAATTTTGGAGAGATTCAGGGCCTTCGTTTGACCTAGACGTATGGTCTTAATATTATTGAATATGAAAAGGCACATTTCTAATACTAGCGACAGAAAAACATGTGATTAAGAATCAAGATACATACTTTCATTGATCAAAAGAAAGATTTTTGTATTTTTATCGCTGATACAGCCACAATATTGGCGGTTGTATGTGTGGTATTTACTGATCTGTGTGTTACCGATTTCAAAAAAGAAATTTTTGGCACAATTATTTTTCTATTTTCATGGAAACCATTACCCCTAGGGTGAAATTCATCTTGGGATTTGAAATTCATTTGGAACTTATACTTTATTGAGTTAACCTATCAATGGATTTACTCACGGTAGAACCCAAAAATATTGAATATAAGCAAGCCAAGCGTAAGAATTCAATTGAAAAGTAAAAGATACACTTAGTAAAAAAATTCAATTACGTTTATAGTTATCTGTAGGGATGGAGGTATGAGCTTTTCAAAGTGCGTAATGTTATCCCTCTTAATTTAATCCTTTATATGCTTTTAAATCACCATAATGGTAATTAGATTCTATGCTTGCATCAACAACAGTGGTAATGAAAAAATAAATCATTTTAAAGCAACGTTATATGATGAGAGAGCATTCGTAAAGTTTATTCATTTTTTATTATGTTTATTCATTCAGTTTATTCAAAATTAAAGAGACATTAAATCCTGAAGTTAAAATATATTGTTGTATAATTGTTTAGTTTATTTTTGAATTAATCCATCAAATTATTTTCACATTTTGTGGCTTTTCAATCCAACATTAAAACATTTCGTCTTCATTTGAATGTGTGAATGTAAGACATATCTCAAAATTTCCTCAGATAAACTATTATCCTTTGTAGATAATAGTTCATTACTTTAGTTACTTTGTATTATTTTGCAGAATCCTAGAATATCGTTAAAACATCAACACAAGTGTGAGGCTCTCTAAAAATCGACTAAATTGGGAACGAGGCGTATGAATGGGAATGTTTGTATGTATTTACATTTTTAAAATGTCCTCACTAAGACGAACTCAAGAGAAATTGACTATTTATCGGGACCTCGTGATGCCGACTGGACTGCCGGTGAATCGGTCGGCCATTTAAATGCTGCATCGCGGGAAGTATCCGAAAAATACAAATTTACAAAATTTACCCCAGATCAAAATCGCTATGATACCGTAATACTCCCTATTGCTAACTCTGACGGAGGCTCAAGGGGGAATTAAAATTGACATTTACAACAATAACCCATTGTAACCTGTAATAACCGGCCATCTCCGGATCCATGAGATAATGGCCGCTAATGGAAGTGACCGCTGAAGGGAGGTAAGATTTGTTTATGCTTTACCTCGCTTGTGTGTTTGAGAAATTCATTCCATTCCGGAGAAAATCCGCCAATTAGAGAAGTGGCCGCTTAGACGGGTTTCACAGTAGTTTATCGAGGGAATGTTTAAGGTAGTTTGAGCGAGATAGTTCCCTAGACATATTAAATACCATATTCAAACTTTATGTTTTAATGTCAGCGGATGGGATGCATGAACATACTTTTATACGATGGGATGCATTAATATACTTTTATACGACTGAAATTCTAAGTAATCAAATAAAAATATCTGCATAAGTCTTTAACTTGACACATTTATTTTCACGTGGTACGTTTAAAACTCCTTCAAAACAGAAGATTTTTCGTCATCCGGAATTATTTGCTTCCGTGAAAATATGATTAATTTAAAAAATAGTTAAGAATACATACAAATTACACTCCGTTAATTTTTTGACGAGATTCAGGTGTTAGAAATTCCTCATTTTTTAAATAAGCTCTCTCTGGAGTGCATACTCCCACCATTTCCCATGTAAAATGGCAGGTATATTTTGGCAAATATCTCGGAAAGTAATGTGGTTAGGGGTTGAATTTACTGTGTAATTGGAAGGATGAAATATTTGTCTTTAAAATGAGACAAAATTAATTGCGTTCTAAGTGAAATGATATTTCGCTCAGAACTACCTTTCCATCTAGATGCAGAAATTTTGACCCGAAGAACTTGAAGTTTACTGTAAACCATTATGATATGACGATGTCTGCTAGAATCCCTCCCATGTGTGCTAGAAACACCGGTATCAACCACATCCTCCCACGCGTTGATGGAAAAGCGTCAAACAAATTCATCCTTCTTTAAGACGTAACAGATGTCGCCGTTTCTATTTTCTATTTCGGAGATCCAAATCAACTCTGTTTTTTGAAGATATGACCCTGAATTAATATTTCTTTTTTGTATTTCAAGGCTTTGGAAATGGTTTTATAAATAGGTGGGTGATACTCAATCTAGAATTAGAGGTCTTTATTGGATTGACAACGACGATGACATTTCTCTGGCAAAGCTGTGCTCTGAATTAGTTTTAGCATCTGGCCAGTCCGTCTTATATTTTTGGTATTTCTATTTCGCTGATGGTGGGAAGTCCGTTTGATGCTGACGTACATTTATTTTGTAAAATATTTTACGTGTTCTTTTGGACGAGAAAAATCTTACCATCTCAAGCAGAAAATTGTACTTGCGATGTAGCTTGTGCGATTGTTAGAATGACTGAACGGAATATAGAACCCACTCTGATTCCATTCAGACAAGTATATAATTTCGTCAAAGTTAATTTTTTTCACCAACAACTACCGCTAATCACTCAAAACCACGAAAAGAGAGCTATTTTGTGATAATTTGGAGTAAACACCCTCAGTAAAATTCACATAGAGGCAAAAGAAACACAATGCCTCGTCGGTTTAATCATGTATTCTACGCATTTTGGCCTTCTCTTTTTTGTGGCTAATGGAAAAATCACGTATTTACAGAGATATTGTGTTTTTATTTCATTTATTATAGTTGATTACAAAGTGACATTGAAGTAATTATATAGATAGAACAAAAAAAGAGCATAAAATACAAAAAAAATAAATAGCCATACGAAGACATTGGTTATGAGATTTCGCATATTGTTTGACACACAGAGATTGCAGCGAGATTTCAGAAATTCGTTAACTTTCTAATATACTCTGGTTAGCAGTAAGTATTTCAATTGTTTTCTGAAATACGAGATGGATCGGAGAAGTTTCAAAGTGGCTGATGAGTTTTTATATTGTTTTCAAGCTGCATGATGTGGGCCTTTGTGACCAGTGGATAGGGAATAATGATTAATGTGAATTTTTTTACTGGCATCATTCTTATGGGTGTTCCTCATCGGAATGTCTTACGCTTACCTGTCCTCAGACCTCTGCTCTTGCTCCGTCATATTTGGCATTCCTATACCTCCCTATATTCTCCGAATCTATTCTCTAGTCCAAATTCTCCTCCTTCGATCCCTTCTCTCAAATACGCCTTCAGCTCCAACGGCTGCATCCGTCAGTCGGCTTTGACGTTTGGTCAAGAATATAGAAATCTCCCTAATTTTCTTCAAAAATAGTTGGTCACCCTAGTCGTGTCGTGCTTCTACTGATAGATTTGATTGTTTAATGTCGATATTTTTAGTCCTTGTTGGTAAAACAGTCGATCTGAGTCAGCTGCTTGGAATTTTAAGATCGGTCCGAGTTCAGATCTTTCTGAGAGTGATTGGTGTATGCCGTCGTATTACTTCGAAATATATGTTAGGTGCTATGATACCTTGATATTCATTCCACAACTACGTGTTATTAAGGAAATAATAGAGGTAGATAGGGCCCTAATAAGAGTCTCTCTGGTTTAAAAAAAAAATTACTTTTTACTGGTACAATACATTAAAAAATATATAATCCTCAGTGCTTTCTTCTCAGTTGAATTTAACCGGGTGCTGTACGATAGTTTTTAACATATAAATGGGTAGTGTGACTGATCACTCTTGGCATTAGAATCAAATTAGAGCCTGCATTTATGGCATTCTATATCTTTAACTAAACTTCTTACTTTGAATCTCATTATCTTCCAATTTCATGCCTATCTTTGCGTAAAAAATGGTCTACAATAAGGTGTAAATTTTCGTCATGAAATTTTCTCCAATCCGGATGATAAATCTGAAGCAATCCCCAATTTCCGCTTAATGAAAACGCAGAAATTAATCCGGATGGATTGCTAAGTTATCGTGAAAGGGTTATTGAGTGATCAACTAATAAATATCAGTTTTTTGAGAGGCTCTTGGCGGTTGCGCTTTAGGTTTTTCTCGAAGTTGTTCCTAATGAATAAATGCTGTGGAGGAACGAACATGAAACTTAGATTTCTATAGTGGAAAGGATTCACTCAGCTTTTTACATTGAATTATCAGGCAAACTTGTTACACAATCATCATCAGCGGAAGAGTGAGAATCGCTAGTTTTAGTGATAAATCGATAAATTGAATGGAGAGTGATTACCTTATTATTATGAATCCATAGGTTGGTTCTTTCAGCTCTCCTCTCCATCATAATTTCAGCTAAACTATTTTCCCCTAAAAAAATCCGTTTTGACTTATCTCAAAATTTTCATAATGCCTTTCTATCGTTATCTGATGACACATATTTTATGTTTGAACTCTTTATACATAGCTTTCAAATGTTTGTAATGACTACATCTACATCTACTCATTACTCTGCAAGCCACCACAAGTGTTTTTGGCAGGGGGTAAATTATCACCAACATAAACTACAGTGAAGAAATTTTCCTTTACCAACATGCACCACACTATCGGTAAACTACAAATGCTACAGAAACAATTTGTTTAAATTTCTCTGGCTCGCCACCGGGTAAGATATTCATAGGCAGCATAGGTAAGATATTCTACAGAAACAACTTAAAAAATCCAAAATGTAACTATGTAAATGTGACACAAAAATCATGCAGGGAACATGCAAAACATGGTGTTAACACTACTCAGCAGATTTAAAAACATACATTAGGGTGCATATGAATTAATCAGCTACACTACCTGTCAACCTACCTACTTCAAAGTCTAAACGCAGCCATAATGGTATCTTATCGATCGTGGTAAAGATGATATTTTAAACCTATCTGCTCTACAATCTACTTCCCTTATTTTATTCACATGATTCGATCTACCGTAGTATGTTGGAGTTCGTAAGATGTTGATAACTTCGTCGGAAAATAAATTCGCATGCCAAGTGAGCTCATTTTTATGCTTATGCTTTTACATTAGCTCTCTCGGAGTAGTCATTTGCATTGTTTAATGCTTGAAGTTAGCAAATTTTGAAGCCATGATGAATTAGCAAAATTTGGCGTGACTTCGGAATTGAAAGATAAAATAATTGACCAAAACTTGATGAACTTCATTGTTGTAAAAATTTTCCTTCGTCTTCTTTTTGTATGGCCTCTTTATGTGAGCTTATCGAGGGCGGTTGCCAATAGAGATTGGCGGAAATGAGGAGGAAGCAGATTTTCGAGGCCGATTACCTCTCGGTCCGCTTGAATAAAAGAAAGATCTCTCTGCCACGAAATGAGTTGGATCCGTTTGCTAGATGGACTCATTATTTCTGGGCAATTGAACATTTTCAATCTCCGCTCAAAAATCGTTTGAACTTTTAATTTCGCTCTCTTTCGCAAATTGTGCTCCAATCTCACTTGTATAAAGGTGTGTACTTATTCAGTAATCACCTCAAAAGTAAAAAAAGAGCTGAGACACATTTTTGTGAAGAGCAATTGGGCGATGAAAGTCTTGCAAGATGGGATAGGAAATGAATATTCGGCGAAAATACCAGCAAGAGCTTGTTTGATCATTGCCAACATCCCCTGCCTGTTATATCAAAGATCTTAATTACAACTCGTTCTTTGTAAGTGCGATAATTTTTTTAACCCAAGAATGTGAACTTTTACATGTAGGATGTAATTTATGTTACTTCTAAATTAAAGATAAATCCCCAACATAAGCAAAGGAACTTTTACCCATATCCAAATTTGAGCAAGTAGAGAATTTTAATTAATTGGATAGTACACTAGAAGAAAATATGCATAGTATCGAAAAAATAAGGAGAAGAATAGCATTAGCAAAGGTAGATTTTAGTGATAGAGGGCAGTTGATGACGAGGACCTTGGATAAGGATGTGAAGAAGAGATGGATGAATAGAATGATATGGAGCGTGGCTTGAAGGGAGCAGAAACGTGGACCCACAGTAAGGAATACGATAACAGGCTGCAGGCGCTGGAGATTTGGATGTGGAGAAGGATGGAGAAGATGAGGTGGACGAAAAGAAAGACTAACGAGGAAGTGCTTGAGATGGTGGGCGAGGAAAGGAAACTTCTGAACGAAATCCGGGACAGGCTAGGAAGGTGGCTGGTGGAAGTAATAATGGGTGGTGGGGTTGCTCAAGAGTTTGATAGAGATCAATTGCTCTTTTCTTGAATTATAATAGACGTAGCAATGGTAAAATGTTCATTCATTTGAGCAAAATGATTCGATGGAACTCATTTCTGAACAGGGGATTTTTCCAAAGCCAACCGTGCACTCAGTTTTAATATAGAAATAACCTAAACATACCATAATTCCCCATTCTTATGACTAGCTCATGCCATTGTAAGAAGCTTTCGTAAGTTTCACCCTCATTTGCCCCTCTCTTCAATCATAAGTATTGTAAAAATAGTATATTAACAATATTTACTTCCTTTAACTTGCACCATACTTGTGTCTCACCAACCCCCATATATCTGAAGTTCATTACGATTGTTACATCAACCATTATTAATAACGTGAGTTCGAGATATAGTATACAACTACTGTAGATGGATGACAATGGAATGTTTTTGGACAGAAAAGGTTACCATGCATGGGTGTTTGCATGACTGATTTTAGCCCTGGTTGTGATTATCAATGTAAATTACTAGAAATGAGAACGAGGCTACACGATCGACTGATGTGCAAAATTCCACAGTGAAAAAATCATCCGCCTTGACCGGAATTCGAACCCGGATCTCTCGATTTCCGGCATTGCGGGTGACTCCGTAAATGTGGAACTCCGAGGCTAGTCCCGGATAGCTTAAAATCTGTCGAACGACTGATGACAAGGAATGACCACATAATGAAATTTTCCTCTCGAAAAACACATTTTTTCTTATTGCTTGGCATTATATTATATTCTTGCTTTTTCAAAATCACTCATATCACTGTTGATTTTATTTCATAAATTAAAATCGCGTTTGCAAAATATTTCATTTTATAAATTGTACATAACCTTTTTTTGTCGATAAGGGATTTTTTGTATGAATAGGGTATTACTTAGTGTTTTGTGATAATAAAGGCTCGCTTTGCGAGATATTCCCTGAAAACTGAAACTTTCGGTTTACCTATACATTGAAAATTGTTTGATTTTATTCATTCATTAGAGATTGACTGAAATTATACTTTAGTACTTAGTTTCCAAGAAAAATCCCCCACAATGCACTTAGCTTGAACTTATTCTTAGCCATTATTGACAATAGTATCTCATTAACCACTTATGCAACTTTTATATATGATGATAATTTAAACATTAATTATTAGCTCATTATAGTTAACAATTTTTTGCTCGCCAAGTGAATTAGGAATCCCTGTAAATAAGGAATTCAGGTAAAAGGTTTATACTTTATTAAGCATTATAAGATCATTGAAATTTAGCTTAAAGATAGTTTGGTAAAGCTGCCCACATTACATAAATAAAATATAATTGATATGATTGACTCTTTAACTCGAGTTTATTAACTAATCTATATTAATGCACATTATCCACAATTAAGATGGTTTAGCAGGCAAAAAATAGCGGAAACAGAGGAACGAGAAAAAATGAATATAATTTTTAAAGATTAGCAGGCTTGTTAATATTGATATATTGCATGAAAAATTTTTTGGAATATTAATAAAATGTGACATAGGGTATTGACAACAGATATAAACAGTGAATAGTGCTTTATTAAAAGGATAAAAATTTCAAAACTTCCGTTTCAATGAAACGTTCATAAATCAATTTTTCAGAATGATTTCTCATAAGTCAACTCAAATTAATGACTGAAAATGAGATTAATTCTCTGTTTAGTGTAAAGAGTTGCAACTTTTAAGGTAGGTAAATTTGAGGAATAGAAATATTTTTGAGTGATCTGTAACTACAATATCATATTCAGAATAGTGTTTATGTCCATTAGACGTCATCTTTATTTACCGTACTTTTAAAAATTCATATACGGGCCTTATATGCTTGCCATGCTTATTTCAACAATCCCTTTTATTACATTTATGGTCTTAAAATGGTTGTAAAAACATTTGAAAGAAAACATAGATGTTATTAATCTAAATTTTTCATCGTTACATATGGATTTTCAACGTGAGTAAAATACATTACATCTACATCTATATAATACCCCGCAGCTGCCGCATGGACGTGTGGCAGGGGGTGTTAAGTCACCAGCCGGGTAAAGGTGGAGGTTTTTTATTTATTTATTTATTTACTTAATTTGTCCACATACAGCATACTTGCCAATTTACAGTGGCCCAATATAACAAACACAGAAGATAGACACATACAATTCAAACAAAACTAAGATCAATAACAATTTATTACATTTTTTTTTTAAGGGGCCCAGCGGAGAGAAGCGATTAAGTAGGTAGGAAGAGAATTTATCAGGGAGGAGAGGCGTAAGTGGAGGGAGCGTTTGGTCAAGGATAACCTGGGAATGGGCAGGTGGAGTAGAGTGTGCGTGCGGGTGGGTCTAGATGGGATTCGAAAACTGATGCTAGAGATCAGTTCAGGGCAGTCTATAGTTGAGTTGAGAATGCTATGAATGAGCTTAAGGTCAGTTTTGAGCATTTGTTTCGGGAGATCAGGTAAGGAGACTGTAGACAAAATGGTATCAGTTGCCATATTGTGAAAATGGGGCACTCTTTATTTTACTATCTTGCAGAAAAAATTAGTAACACTCTTGAGAGTTAAAATATTAGATGTAGCCGAGATGGACCATATGAGGGAGCAATAATTGATGAGTGGAAGGACAATAGTTGAAAAGTATGAGCGTAACGCAAGTGGATCTGTAATTTCTGTGTAGCGGGAGAGGAGGCCAAGGAGAGACATAGCTTTATTTTTAACTGCCAGAATATGGTCGCAGTAGTTGAGTTTTTGGTCCATCAGAACACCTAGGTCTTGAGATGAAATGGTGATATGAATTATAAGAGTGTATTAAGTGAGCTTTATATTTATTGTGATTGCATTTTGTTCGCGGAAAGAACGAGTTCTTGAAACCTATCTGTTCGGAAGTGTATCTCTCTTATTTTATCGCATCTGTCAGACCTAGAGATGTAGTGAGGACTCATGATAATATTCTCTATGGAATTCATTAATGGAATTATAGGTTCTTTTTGACCCTCATGGTGTAGTTATTATTTCTGGATGAACTTAAAGAGCTTTCAAAATCGGTGAGTCCAGGCGTGACTTCGCAGAAATTCGTGATGATGATGAAAAATAACATATGGTATTTGAAGATGATGCCTGTGTGTTTAAACCAGTTTTACCATGTAAAATAAACCTTTGGAAAAATACCAACAGTTCTTTTTCATCATTAAGAGTTTCTGTCGGTGTGTGGTCAATTGAGGATGGTTCACAAAATAACCACTCTATCCTTCGTTCACGGGAGAATCGAATGAAAAAGAAGCTTGGCACGCTCTCACCTCGTGTTCCCCGATGGCACGCACAAATGGATCCCTTTATTCTACACTCTTAACGTCCGGAATCAGTCCTCCTTTAAGAGATACGCCACCCTCACGACCATCCTACTCCTTCCCCAAGTCTCGTGGCCTCAATCTTCTCAATCTTCCCCCCCTTCCCTCTCTTTTTTTAAGTCTTTTTTCCATTTGCGCGTGTCTCCTTCGTCACATTAAGTCCCCATTTAACCTCCCCATCACACCATGGAAACATCGTCTTCTTTTAAGCTTTCCTTCCTTCCTCTCCCTCTACCTCTTCACCCTGCTTGCCTGCGTCTCCTTCCTCTCTGTCTCCTCTCTCGCGCGGCGTCTTGCTTTTGTTTCCCTTATTTTGTTTATTTTTTCGAGCGCTAAGACCGTTTGAAACTTCTTCTCTTTTATCGTTCAGTCAGCCGCAGTCGAATTTAGGCACTGTATCCCCCCGGGGCAAACGGCGGAGTGGACTCGTCAGGTGCGATATATGTATTTGAGTTGAGACTATATGGAACCACATGATACGATATCACTAGGGGATACGAGCACACATAGAACTTAATCTGAGCAAATGCACCGCGGTTCATTTCTTGCGTAGGTCGTCCAACTATCCCCATGTATATGTTGTGGATGGCGTTAGCATAAATGCGACAGATGAAGTTAAATACCTGGGAGTTACGATAACTTCGAACCTATCGTGGGGGGCACACATAAGAAATATTTGTGGCAGAGCCCTGAAGAAGCTAGGATTTGTCAAGCGTGTTGTGGGAAGATTTTCGGATGATAAAGTGAAAGAGAGGTGCTATTTCGCACTCGTCCGGCCACACCTTGAATATGCAGCGAGCATATGGGATCCGGCGGAGAAAGACCTAGTCCATGAACTTAATAAAATACAAAGGAAAGCTGCGCGATTCGTCAAAAACTGCGACGGCCGAACAGAAAGCGTTACACGGATTTTGAACGATTTAGGGTGAGAGCCGCTAGAGACTCGGAGGCTACGTGCTAGGCTATGATTGCTTGAGCAATTGAGAATGGATATCTTTCAGAGCGACACGGAGAACATCATATTAGAACCACATTATATTTCCAGGTCCAACAGAGTCGATAAATTGAGAGAGATATTTTGCCGAACGGATAGGTATGGGAATTCGTTTTTCTCCCGAACAATTAAGGACTTAAATAAATGCTAGGCTGAAATTTTTTTTAATTTAAATTTTTATTTATTTTTTAATATTTTTTAAATTTTTTTTTACGGCTGGTGTCCTAACACCCTCTGCCACACGCCTTTTGAGGTGGCTTGCGGGGTAGTATGTAGATGTAGATGTAGATGATAGAGTATCACAACTTTTAGAGGGATTAAGGTGGGAGCCCCTAGAGACTCGGAGGCTACACGCTAGGCTAAGCTTGATTGGGAAATTTAAAACTGGTGTGTTTCAGAGCGATACCGAGAATATTATCATGGCGCCTCACTACATTCTCTAGTTCTGACAGAAGCGATAAAATAAGAGAGATACATTGCTGAACATATAAGTACAAAAATTCGTTCTTTCCGCACACAATAAGCGACCACAATAAAAACTGAGCTCTCCTCAATACACTCCCATAATACTCGTCACCATTTCACCTCCCAAAACCTTATTCCTTACATATTTACACGGCTAGTCTCCTAATACCCCTTGTCACACGCCCATGTGGCTGCTCACAGTGTAGTATATAGATGTAGATATTGGAGCCATTAAAATCCTCAATTTGCCGTAGTGAATGGGTTATTTTTTTTTCCTGTCAATATGCAGAGATCATGGGTGGTCACTTTCTGAAAAAAAAGGCTTGCAAATTCCATCGATTCGTCACATAAATTGTTTATTATTTCAAATACATAATTCCACGATTATACCAGTAAACAATAAATGTATCCCGCCATCAAAAATACCTATTTTACTGATGGTCATGAACTAATCCTAAACAGTATTCTATGTTTAGTTAAGAATAAATAGTAGTGAATGCAAAAATTCTTCCTCTGCCACTACTGTCAATTTATTGTTGGAGTTCTTTCGCCAATTTTGCCTTCGAATCTTTTCGTTTATTTTTATTTAATAGATGAAAGGGAAGAAAAGATTGGATCTTACGGCGCGATGTCATTGAAAAATAAAAGCCATCAAAATGCTCGCTCGGGCAAATTGAATGGATTAGTCGTGCTGTTTACATACCGCAAACAAAAATTAGTCGCGAAATTTTTATGATGCCATAATGATATATCTTAAAAATAAGCGAAATTGAAAATATTTCATAAAAGTTCTGCATTATTAGAAACTTCTCAGTCTGATTTCGCGCCATAGCCATGTTAGGTGGATTTTGTTTTTTTTGCAGAGAAACAGACTTTACTTGTAAGCAAGTTAGTATTATATCTCGCTAGCTTTACGTTCGATTCGATAATAGGCGACGCGATATGGATCCCGTCTTCTTTCAAGTGCCTCATGACGTCAGGTACTTACTCAGCAAAATCTAGAAGTTTTCCATTCATGCAAAACTTGCATGCAAAATTCAGCAAAATGTCTTAAATTCAGCAAGTTCTCATAATTAAACTTTGCAGACTTTTTCAGTAAACAGAAACTTGCTAAAATTTAGCAAAACGCCAGAATTAAAGTTAGTATTAGACATCAGCAAACCTACAAATTATTTGTCTCTAAAAGTCTGAATGAAATTATATAGATTAATAAGCCGGGAAAACTTGCAGAATTTCAGCAAGTTTTCCCGGCTAAAAATTTTAAGTTTTCCAGATTTACTTAAAAGTTGGTAGAACTTCAGTTATTGGAAACCTTGCTGAATTTCAGTAAATTCGGGGAAAATATTTTACAGTGTAATTATGTTGTCAAAGGACGTCACAAGATATTCTAAACTACAAGCCAATTCAGGGCGCATAGAATCAAATAGGGAATGTGACGCCATGTGTGAGTTTGGCAGAAAAAATTAGGGTAGTATACATAACGGAAATAAGGCTAGCAATTACAGTACAAATAATTTGTGAAAGAAAGAAATAGTTATCAATATCCTTCGATAGCTCTATTAGCTATAGCACGCTGCTCGATATCGAGCGATCTGTATTCGAATCCCAGTCCTTGCGTATTATTTTTCCTCTGTGGAATTATAATACTTATCTAGATGTGGCACTACTTTGGAACAGAAATATTATTTATTTGTTTATTTATTTATTTATACACACAACCCCGAAAACAGCTCAATGAAGGCCTTTTACATCGGGTGTTTGAACATTAACAAGAGACGAACGCACACACCCATGTCCTGGGCAGATAATACTCTTCCCAGGCGGGACTCGAACCCGCGTCCCTCGGTTAGCAGGCGAGGACTTTACCCCGCCGCCACCGGTGCCAGACGACGACAAATGACTGCATGCAAAATACACTCGAATTAAATTGAAACATGATACATTAATGTAATGCAGAGTGAACATACTTCAATTAAAATAAACAAAAAGGTAGGTATTCAAGTACCAACGACATAGCATTTAATGAATAAAAAGAATTAGATTCATAAGTCAACGCAATTTTGTGTGTATTAAATAAACTTTCCCTTTGCGTTACGGATTGAACTCGTATACTGAATAGTTCAAAAGCCTTTTCTTGAAGATAAGCTGCGATGAAATGTATTTTATATGCTTTGGAAAACCATTTAGAAGCTGCAGCAGTAAATGACTTTTGAAATGGATTAATTCATTTGAATTGTCGCACTTGCGCATTTTAATATGTTTCCCGCAAATTTATAGTGTCTCGAAGTGTAGCTTTCATCTGGACCATGTCTTCTCGATAGTTCCGAATCGAATTTCCTGGTCCACCATTCATTGGTACACTTCATCGTTTCTCATCCCATCTATCCATTTCATCTTCAACATGAAACCATGCAGTTTTAATTCAGAGGCGGGATGTCATTCATCCCGGTAAAATTTCCCGGAGCTAAAATTAATCAGATCGGATCTACGGGAGGGAAGTTCTAGCAGGAGAATATCGGTGAGAATTAGAATATTATTGTACATTTGCAATAGGAATTTTACATTTAGGGTAAATGGAGCAAAGGGAGTTGATCTAGGTTCATAAAAATCGTAAACAAACAAGACCACAGGAAAAATAAATCACGTAATCAGTAATTGAAATAAATTATTACATATAACTAGTTTTCTGTCTTCATGTGGGGAAAATCCTCTCTTGAAACATTCAGATCTATAGGAAATTTATTAAATACATCACAAGGTAAATTATTCCAGTCACAAATCGTCCTCGCCGTAGAGGAGTTCCTTACTCTTTTGGAGGCAGAGACGATTGCTCTCACATTGTACTGATGGTCATGACGACAGTAATAATTCGGTTTCTCTAACTGGACACTAAAACTATAGTATGCTTCAACCCCGCAAAACACTTTGTAAAAGCCAGTCAATATTGCCCTCGTTCTGCGGGTGCTGTGATCCTCCCATCCTAAGTCCTTCAACATCAAACTCACACTTTCACACATGGTATGGGTATTTTTAACGCTGAGGATCGAAAAAGTAGTGCTGGGACAGGGTACGTATATACCCAGCTCAAATTTTGGCCGTTTTCGGATTGGATACACTATTTGCAGCATTGAAAATATGGAAAATCTACTTACAATTTCTCATCGTCCCTCTATTTCCCTTAGTGTCTATTGTTGTTTCCCCAAATTCACTCTGTTACACAATACTTGGGCTATTTTGGACGATCATGTGAGTTTCAAAAATAAAGAGGTACATAAAATTAGTTGATTAGTTTTGCTTGAACGGTATTCTTTGACGAGTAGAAATTTTCGATGCCAGCGCATCCCCATACTCTTGTTGTGGGTCTAGTCGCTGCTTTATTTTCAGAGTCCTTAGGGAAGCTACCTTTCAAGGATACGTGTAGTTTATCGTGACATTAATTATGTTTAGTCTGCCAGCGGTAGCTGCGGGTTTGAGGTAGTTGATAATGTTTCTTCTGTTGTTTTAATAATTAATTGTTAAGATAATTTTTATAAAAAGCAACCAGAAAACACTTCTAGGAAAGCAATACTGAATAATGGCAAGGTGATACACTTGTTTGTGTCACGCCGAAACGGCAGATATTTCATCGGTAAACATATTCACTTTTGACACTTTTGCTGTTATGTCGAAATCTTACGAGAAAAATCTGAGCGAATATTTTCAACGCATTTCCGCCTTAACAATTTATTTCTTGTGAAACATGCTAAACAGCGTTTATTAGTTATTAACGTTTATGAGCGGAACGTTTATGAGCGGGAACGTTTATGAGCGGGTACGTTTATGAGCGGGAGCGTTTATGAGCGGGAGCGTTTATGAGCGGAAATTCCAGAGGTAAGAATCGTCCGCCTCGATTGGGGGTCGAATCTTGATCAATATATTGTCTAGTGCTTCAATTAGCTACACTATTAGTGCGACTAAATCCCATGTGGATTATGCTGGACTTTAAATCTCACGACTTCCGGACGTGAAAATGTGAGAACACCCTCGAATTGTTTGCACAGCTCCTCCGTGCACGAGGTTAAATTAATTCAAAATTTTAAAGACTGAGGAATTAATGTTGGTGAATGTCTGTTTTCCTCAATGAAATATTTGTATTTCTCTTGGCTTGCTGATGACTCCGGAAATAAAATATTGGGGCCAGCTTCCACATTCATACTTCTGTGGGATCACAAGTCTCCATCCCTTTTGTCTCTTGATGGTCGACGTGCAAATAAGAGATGCGGAGGCAAAATACCAAAATTGAAATTTACCAAATATTTTTTTGGGACAAAAATGCATAATTTTTTTAAAGGCTTGAGGTGAAAGGTGGCTAAAATTTTGGAGCCACTGATGATTCTAAAAAAAAAATTTAGCGCACTAAATGCAACATAGTTTGTGTATCACTGTTGTAAATAAATCAGGAATATAGTCCATGTAAGAACATTTTTTTTGTTTTCTCATCGCGGGAGAGGCCGACCAGGATGTTGGATGTGATGGGAATGTTGGACGGTGTGAACAGAGGAAATATATGTCTTCATTGAGTTTAAAAAGAATTTAATGATTAAAAAATGGATAACTAGCAAGGATTGCGCTTTAAAATACTCTCATTGGCAGAGGAGATTATTGAAATGGCTGTCTGTTGACGCGCAATTAATTTGTTAGAACAATGTAACCTTGACGGTCATTGGTCCCACGGGTGTATTGTATATGTATTAAAAGCATGAGAAAAATTATGGGCAGGTGGCAATATCGCCGATAGATTGGCTGTTGTATTTTTATGGTCACTGACGAATGATTTCACCGAATATTTAAGTACCTCTGTCAAAAAACGTTTTAATGAAACATTTTTTTAAATAAAAAAGCAGACCGATTTAAGGCATTATTGAGTACCATTTTGAGAATTTTTTCAATTTTGGAGAATTATACAAAGGTAGTAGGTTATACTTTACTGATGAAATATTTTCTTTTACCTTCAAATTAAATATGCCTTTATCACCATTGATGGAATGTAGTGCCTAAGTATACGTTTTATCTAGAGACTGTGAAAATAGTAACCTTGGATTGGTTTAAGCAACTCTAAGGACGTTATGTAGTGCACGCTATAAGGATTCGCAATGACACCCAAGAATTAGCACTGTAATATATTTCCGGGTATGCAATTAAGTCTTTTCTGTCCTTTTTAATCAGTTGTTATCACTTGGCTCTTTTAAAGCCTTTGCTTCTTTCAAATCCCCTCGTGATATTCCTCAGTACTGATGCATTGGACTGGAGAGACTGTTTTACGGTGACGATTGCTTTCACGAAAAGATATTAGCTGTTTTTCTGGTGTAAAGTGAGCATGGATGGATTTAGTGAGGCAAATCGCGTCGCAATTCGCCTCCGCCGGCAGTGCCCCCCACACCCTCCTGTACGTTTCCCTCCCCCCCTTCCCCGCCTTTCAGTTCCGAAAGACGACAGGCGCTAACGGCGGGAATTATGGCTTCGCCGCCGCGCACTCCGGTCGGAGTGGACGCACATCCCGGCGAGATGCATAATTCCACATTTCGCAACGCCCCCCCGGCTCCTGCCCCCTGTCCTCTTTCAGACGCAGACTCCCCCTCAAGTCTCCCGCACCACCAACTCCTACTCGACCGCGCTTTGCATTTCCTGGTGCACACGGTTGTGGAAAAACCAGACGGCTCCGCTAGGGGGGATGATGTAGAGCTTAGTTCCCCTGCACATCGATGCGTCGCCCTTTCGATATTTACGAAATATCACATTGTGATATCGAGCCACCGAGATATATTTGGTGGAAAACTTGGCGGTTTCTTGAGATTTTGAAGCGATATCATGTGGTGTCAGCTGTGTCATGTTGAGAAGAAATAAGTGATGCACTTTTTTTAAATTAAGCAAACGATTGATAATCACATTCCAATTAGTTTAAATTATATCCGATTATACATTGCAATAGAATAAACGATTTAAAATTCAATTGACAAGATTAAATATCACATATGCTATCCTATGTAATCAACCTATAAAAATCATGTCGCTACAATACAATATTGTGTTTCATTGACGAGTTATAAATTTTCACCGTTGTGACCCCTCGACTTGAACCTTTTGGAGTGTTGTGTTTTTGGGATGATGTATGCGTAAGATTGCGATTCCTGGCTCTTGATTTTCACGAACTTTCTCGGTGTGGCATCAAAACGCCTGGATGTATTTATACTTTGAAGGTTTGTGGTGTAATACGTTAATTATGTGGTGTAATACGTTAGTTAGGATTTGATGAGGTGTCATTGATATAACATTGGAATTAAGTACATGGTACGTTACTTTTGTTAGTTGTGATAGAAGATTTCACCTTGTGTATAATCGCAATGGAGCAATTTTAAGGGGATAGTTGGCGAACATGCTTTGTGGGTTTGAGAGATAATCAGTAAGTTTTTAAAGGGTTAACAGCATTGGTCAACCATAATCCTTGTACTATGTAATAACATCCGATCTAGTACTTTTCGATTGTGTCGAATAATAGGGCTTTTCGACTAACGATAGTATGAGTTGGACACGGTGGAGAACCGGACCAGTTTTTACCAATTTTATTTATTGTCTCAGAATTATTATTATTTTTCGTTCTTCTGAACCAGTTTTCAGAGTGCAGTAAGTCCTTGAGTTACGTAGGAGATGTGTGCTGAAGAAGTTCGTGGTGAATCGACACGACGCTAAAGAGAACCAGATATTTGTGACTAATTTTACGTATCGCCTCAGAATCATCATTTTTCTTTTCATTCTTCTGAGCCAGTTTTCAGAGTGCAGTAAATCCTCGAGTTACTTAGTAGATACGTGCTGAAAAAGTTTGACTTATATCGAAACGACATTTAACGGAACCAGATATTCGCGACCGATTTGAATCCAGTATTTACCTAGGCGTTAATTTCAAAGTTTGTGGTTTTGTCTTGATTCAAAAACAAATATATTTGCATTGCCACATGAGACAGAAGAAATATGTGTTTATAATAAAATAAAACGATTGCATGTGCATATACGTTCCATTTTATCAGCTCTAAATTGGGAAAATTTCACGATGGCCCTTGGGCGTAACACCAGATAAGATGTAAATCGAAACGACGTAAGCCGAAACGATGTAAATCAAGGACTCACTATAGATGTAGACTCTAAGTTCGTTCTTTTACCTTGATTCCAAAACAGGTACATTTGAGTAGCCATTTTTGATAGGGTAAATGTGTCTAAATAATAAAATAAAACGACATGTTCATATGCGTTCCATTATATCGGCATTAAATTGCAAAAATTTCCCGACGGCCCTTGGACGTAACATCGGATGAGACGTAACTGAAACGACGTAAGTGTTAATGTTAAAACGATATTAATCGAGGACTCGCTATAATGTAGATTCTAAGTTCGTTCTTTTGCCTTGATTTTAAAAACAGTTACATTTGAATAACCATTTTAGATAGGATGAATATGCCTAAAGAATAAAATAAAACGATTTCATGAGTATATTCCTTCCATTTTATCAGCATTAAATCGGAAAAATTTTCCCGACGGCCCATGGACGTAACATCGGATCAGACGTATATCGAAAGGACGTAAATCGAAACGACGTAAGTCAAAACGATGTTAATCGAGGACTCACAGTAGATTTCACCCACAATTGAGGTAGAATTGCGCTATGTGAAACTTCGTGCGTTTTTCGATGCCCAAAATCTTATTGCATAGTGATACCGCTATTCGGATATCGCTGGCTGCAAAGCCCCCAGGAAGAAGACTACCGCGTAAGACGCCTCCCGTCTCCCCGCGTCTCCCTTTCCCATTCGCGAGGCGACCACTCCATCTCGGAGAGCAGTGACAGATCTCAGTAGGCGTCGAACGAGGGTCCAGAATGGCTTTCGGAGGGGGTAAAGGAGGAGGAAGGGGTCGAACGGTGTGGGGTGTTGGGGGAGGGGGGACTTCTGCCAGGGGAGGGTAGAGAGGGAGGGGGAGGACAAATGGTCTTAGAGTTGGAGGTGGGGAGGAGGCGGAAGGAAAATGGGGGAGGGGGGAGGATGGAGTGGTGAACCCTCTGACCATCGCTTCTCCAGAAATAGAACCTTTGGGCTTCTTCACCCCACATACACCAACACGCACAAACCAACCCATCGCCGCTTCAGACATGTCCCCTTCCCATTTCCCGCTCGCTGCGAGTGAAACCCAGCGATTGGACGCGACCATCCTCCTCCACCTTCCCCATCTCCCTCTCCCCATCTTCTCCTCCCCCTTTTGTATCCCTCCCACCCTCTTCCCCAGTGTCCACGTCCCAACACTTTACTCGCGTCTCTTTCGTGTATTTTTTTTCCTTCTCTCTATTTTCTCGCCCATCCGCTACATCTAACCCTGCTACCTACTCCGAGAAACTTCACTACTCAGGTCTCATGCTATTTTCTATTCACAACTAGTACGGTATCATTGGTCGTGCACACTTCCATATCTAAGATTGGTTGACTTCAGCCCGCCACCCTTCCCTATGTCATACTAGGTCCCTTACTTCGCGGTATCTCTCCCTATGTACTGTCCTCTTTATTTGGTCCATGAACTTATTCCTGGGTCTTCCTCTGGGGACTTTTCCCTCCATTTCACGTTCAATTACGTTTATCACACACTTATTGAGTCCACTTATGTATCCCTTCCACCCTCTTCCCCAGTGTCCACGTCCCAACACTTTACTCGCGTCTCTTTCGTGTATTTTTTTTCCTTCTCTCTATTTTCTCGCCCATCCGCTACATCTACCCCTGCTACCTACTCCGAGAAACTTCACTACTCAGGTCTCTTGCTATTTTCTATTCACAACTAGTACGTTATCATTGGTCGTGCACCCTTCCGTATCTAAGATTGGTTGACTACAGCCCGCCACCCTTCCCTATCTAATACACCTATTATTAAATCGGAAAAATTTTCCCGACGGCCCTTGGACGTAACATCGGATCAGACGTATATCGAAATGACGTAAATCGAAACGGCGTAAGTCAAAACGATGTTAATCGAGGACTCACAGTAGATTTCACCCACAATTGAGGTAGAATTGCGCTATGTGAAACTTCGTGCGTTTTTCGATGCCTAAAATCTTACTGCATAGTGATACTGTTACCTACCCTTACTTCGGGGTATCTCTCCCTATGTACTTTCCTCTTTATTTGGTTCATGAACTTATTCCTGGGTCTTCCTCTGGGGACTTTTCCCTCCATTTCACGTTCAATTACGTTCATCACACACTTATTGAGTCCACTCATGTATCCCTTCCACCCTCTTCCCCAGTGTCCAGTCCCAACACTTTTCTCGCGTCTCTTCGTGTATTTTTTGTTCCTTCTCTCTATTTTCTCGCCCATCCGCTACATCTACCCCTGCTACCTACTCCAAGAAAGTTCACTCCTCAGGTCTCTTCCTACTTTCTATTCACAACTAGTACGTTATCATTGGTCGTGTAATCCTGAGATTGGTTGACTGTAGCCCTTCACCCTTCCCTATGTAATGCTTGTTCCCTTATCTTATTATTTGGTCCATGAACTTATTCCTGGGTCTTCCTCTGGGGAGTTTTCCCTCTATTTCACTTTCAATTATGTTGTGCGAAATTCCACAGAGAAAAAAATCATCCGCCTTGACCGGTATTCGAACCCGGATCCCTAGATTTCCGGCCGAGTGATTTAAGCTACCCTTTTAGGCTTTCTCTTTCCCTGTGGATTTTTTGTGACCTTTACGGGACCAGATGTTCTCGACTGCCGGACATAAAATGAAACAACCAGACGCTACTGAGCGCTGAATGCCACTGCCGGCAGGAAATTGAAGGTTCTGGGTTCGAATCCCGGTCAAGGCGGATGATTTTTTTCTCTGTGGAATTCCGCACATTTGTGCATTGCGGGTGACTCCGTAAAAGTGGAACTCCGTGGCTAGTCCCGGATACCTTAAAATGTTGTTATGTTCTTTACAAACCCATTTCGTCTCAGGGTGTGTCCAATCAATCTGGTTCATCTTCTCTGTATGGTGTTCCATATATGGTCTTTTCCTCTTTTACTCTTCTGTATACTTCATCATTTCTTATTTTGTCCGTCCAATTTATCTTCTGCATCCTCATTCAGCACCAGATTTTGAAGCCTTCAAAACTTCTCTGGTCAGCTTTTCCAATGGTTGATGCTTCGGATCTATAGACTACCTCGCTCCACAGAAATGTCGTCACATGACGTCGTCACTGTCTCTTCCTATTTTCGATTCACAACTAGCAGGTTATCATTGGTCGTGCACCCTTCCTTATCAAAGATTGGTTGAATGCAGACCGCCACCCTTCCCTCTTTAATATAAGGTCCCTTGATTCGTGGTATCTCTCCCTATCTACTTTCCTCTTTATTTGGTCTATGAACTTATTTCTGGATCTTCTTCTGGGGGATTTTCCCTCCATTTTATCTTCAATTACGTTCATCGCACACTTAGTGAGTCCTTTTTTTTATTTCTCCCACTCTCTTCCCAGTGTCCACGTCCCGACACTTTTCTCGCGTCTATTTCGTGTATTTTTTTCCTTCTCTCTATTTTCTCGCCCATCCGCTACATCTGCTCCTGCTACCTACTCCGAGAGACTTCACTCCTCAGGTCTCTTCCTATTTTCTATTCACAATTAGTACGGTATCATTGGTCGTGCAATCCTGAGATTGGCTGACTGCAGTTCTCCACCATTTCCTATCTAATGATAATTCCTTATACTTCCTGGTATCTATTCCTATGTGCTTTCCTCTTTATTTGGTCGATGAAATTATTCCTTCGTCTTCCTCACGAGGACTTTTACCTCTATTTTGTCGTCAATTAAGTTCTTATACACTTATTGTATGCCATATTCACCTCCTCTAAATATTTTCCACTGTCTTAATTGATTTAGGGAAACAGAAAATTTTAAATATTTTCTTCTTTTCATACATCTCAATACAACTTTAAAGTTCAACTAGTTAAATCGTCGGTACATTAGTGGACCTTATTTGGAATGGTATGGCCATTATTATCAGTATAACTGCTACGAACGAAAATATCGTCTTACACAACTGTTAGAGGGATTAAGGTGGGAGCCCCTAGAGACTTGGAGGCTGCACGCTAAGTTTGGGCTGCTAGATAAATTCAGAACTGATATTTTTCTGAGCGACAAAGAGAATATTATCATGATGCCTCACTACATTTCTAGGTCTGACAGATGCGATAAAATAAGGGAGATAGTCTGCCGAACAGATAGGGACAAAAAATCATTGTTTCCGCGCACAATAAGCGACCACAATAGAAACTGAGCTGCTCCAAACACCCGCACATAGGACATGTACCATTTCACCAAAACTTTTACATCTTTACACGGCTGGTGACCTACCACCCCCTGCCACACGCCCAAGCGGCGGCTCGCCGATGTAGATGTATTGTCCCTCCGAGTGTGCCCACTTTTGTATCCCTCCCTCTCTCTTCCCAGTGTCCACGTCCCAAATCTTTTCTCCTGTCTCTTTCGTGTATATTTTCCCCTCTCTCTTTTTTTTCGCCCATCCTCTACATCTATACTCCTGCTATCAACTCCAATTAAGTCCACCCCTCAGGTGTTTTCCTATTTTCAATGAAGGCACAAGAAGCCAATTTTTTACAAATACATTTTGTTTATACACCTGGAGATGACGCAGTAGCGTTGAAACTAGTTGCGTCAATAAAGAACCCTGTGGATACAAACTTAGTTGGTATTGTCGTTATTAATTCAATAATGGACTTCCACAAGGTTACGCCTGAAAGGATTGAATGAAGTGCATATTTTGAATATTTAATACCTCCGCAAAAATGTACGAAATTTATTTGTTACTCAGTCACGTGAACGGTTGCGAAGTTAGACGATCTCAGCGATAAAACTCCACTTAGAAGTAAATAATTGCAAATGAATTTCCAGTATGTATCTTTTCCAAATTTTGGAGATACCGGGGTCAGCCGCGGTATTCTCTTACGGAGTCATCCGCAATTGAACAAAAGTGCGACATTCCGTCGGGGCAGAGTAATTTATACCCACCTCCTCTAAATATTTTCCACTGTCCTAAATTATTTAGGGAAGCAGAAAATTTTAAATATTTTCCTCTTCACATTCACCTCATTATTCATAAGTTCAACTAGTTTAAATCGTCGGTACGTTAGTGGACCTTATTTGGAATGGTATGTTCATTATTACCAGTAAATTTTGCAACAACTGCGAAAGTACCCAAATTGAAACCGTGCGCAGTCACGCGCATGGGCGCAAAGATATCCAAACGAAGCGGTGTAATTTGACATGGAAAAATTGTTTGATTTGACCGGGACTCGAAACCGGATAACGTGGTGAAAGACATTTCAGATTTGATGTATAAATAGAACGCTATATGGCATGCTGCCAAATATCAGATCTATATTGCATTCATATCTCTTGTCACATCTACAAGTTACCGTACAAGCCACCATTAGGGTGTGTGGCACGGGGTAAAGTCAGGCATAATGCATCATTTATAATCAGTTACACTCATAATTATGCGTATAAATCGCCGTCGAAATTTGCTGTAGCATAAGATTACTTAAACTTGTCGATTCCACTAAGGAATTATATTGAAATTCATCGTTGCCAATTTGGCGTTTTCGCCATATCTCCCACTAGTCTTCAATTCTTTTCTATGTCCTGTGCGTTTTTTCTTTCATATTTACAGCCCTATCCTCTAACTACACTTTTAATATTCCAAACAAACTATATTTCTTCTCTCTTCCTATTATCATTCTCAACTTCATTGACATGTTCTTATGATATCGAATTATATTTATGTATTAATATATGTACTCATTTGCAAACGTTTTGGTAATGTTTTTGCTTCCCAGATGAACCTTAGGATGGCTATATTTTCTATCACAATGAACGAAATGAAGATAACCGCTAAGTTTGAGTCCCAGTTGGGATAAAGGTACCTATACATCCTGGCCATCTCCGAAACTATGGAAACATCACAAAAAATGATATCAGCATAATTTGAGGATGTTGAACTTAAGATTACCTCAAGTACGCATTAATAAGAGATCAACTGCAAAAAAAACTTTGAAAACGACCGAAGAAGAGATGGAGGGACCAGCTTCCGACATGAAGCGGAAGATGACCAAATGACCTAATTTTATAGCCGGTTGAGAATTCAATGCATAGTATGATAAACAGCGTTTTGAGATCTGTAAGTATTAAAAACTCTCTCAAAAAGCGCGGCAGAAATATTCGAATAATTCATTGGATCGATCTTATTGCCTATTTGCCCTAAAAAAATGGAGTCTAATACTTATGGTCGCTATGCACCACTTAGAGATTAACAAAACTTGGTGAATGTGTTAAAAAGCAACGCAATGGCGAGTTTTTTTTTAGCTCAATTTGACCACTAAAATGTGTTTTAGTAGCCAATATACTGTAATGGTGCAAGTCCATTACTCCTTCTTTCATTCTTCCCCAACCCCTTCTTTTGTACTCGGCCTCACAGGTTGAGGTAGGTTCTAATGAGTGTGAGTGCTTGGTAATGCCTAGCGACCAAGGTCGGCTGTCCGGACGTGAGTGATTGAATTCAAGTAATATCATAGGAACGGAAATTGGTAAAATATTACATTCCGGCGTCGAGGGACTCGTTGTCCAACACTTTAATCAATGGAAGGACATTGACGTCAACAACCCATCCAAAGTAAATCTAAGCAATATTACTGTTGCTTTCTTCAGTTATTTTGAATATCTGTTGGAATTATACATACAATTTTAAAGTTGATATAGTAAACTTTCATAAAAAAATTCTTTCATTATAGTTTTTAATTTCATTCAAAATTTAATCATGTCTATTTTTCGTGGCTGTTTTCGTGAACTCGTTTCTGAGCAGTTATCGGTAGAATAACATCAATATGGTGATAATATTTGCGTTGGTTTTTTGCACAATTTTGAAAATCACATATATTCTGGAATTTGAAACATCAATAAATTTGTAGAATATTTTCCTTTTTTGTTAGAATTTAATTTCCCGACAAATTACCTTCAAACAATTATTCTCGTGGCTATTTTTCTTCTATGTTCTTTTCAGTACTCATCTTCATGCTTGCTTTAAACCTCTCCCCCTATTCGCCTAAACAACCCACACTAAGCAGGAAGGGATTCTCGGATTAAACACCCACGATTTGGTACCTATAAATATCGTGTGCGTCCAAATCTCAAGTAGAAGGGGATTATGCGGGAAGTGCTTAATGTCCTTTGGAATGGGGTAAATGTGAGGGACTTCGTCGTTTACACCAAGATAGTTTCTCTCGACGTCAGTCTTTGAAATGTGCGTGGTTATTTGAGGTTTAAATTGCACCGCACTAGGACCGCCTTAGCTTTTCAACGTACTTTCTGTTTATTTTTGTGTTTACAGTATTAAAAGTTTGGAATATTTTCCGAAAAGGCTGATTTTTTTAAAATTATTTTTTTGCATTCAAAATTCAATCAATAACCGTCTATAACAATGCCATTTTTAGGTGCATAAACATTCGAATATGCAATGTAAAATTCTATGTGAAATGTGGCTCATTATTTGTAGCTTCTGCCTAAGATTTTTTCTTCAAATGTGTAATAGTTTAAAGTCTTCGCAGCTTTGCAATCGAAAATTAGAAATTAGCAGGCGCTAGGAATGTTTCAGGTGAATTGTATTTGAAAATATCATTTCTATAACTTTTTTTCAGAAATTTGCCAAATTTCAAAGCAAGTTAAGAGCATTCTTCTCAGAGTAATGTATCACACTGGCATCTTTTTTCGAATTTCGCCTATTTCCCTTCATTACATATTCTTCAATATTACAAAGGATCTTTCCTAATGATAGTTACTGTTTTTTATCAGTGGGAGTAAGGATTATTGCATATTATTGATTATTGCATAATTGCATCAAAGAATGTAAATGTAGTGATAGTTTCAATAAATACTCGATTATACACAGAAAATCTTGCAAGCAATATAAATGGCTAATAAAAATGTGGTATAAAATTATTTCTTAGTACAAACAGTAATATTAGAATTCTTACTGTCGGTTATACTGAATATATCCTTAAATATCGCGAGCTTTCACTGACCCTTCTGCCGGCTTCGTGAGGCATTATTGGCGTCTCTTCCATGACATTTATATATCTATCTGTATGGGTGCAACCGGCCATCAAACGTTTTTTTTTAGCTTACTTTGAGGTTTTGACTAATATATGTATATAGGTGGTCCAAAATTTTAACCCTTTAAAATCAATAATCGACAAAAGTCAATCTACAATTTAGAGTTTGGCTGCGATGATCGATTTTGTCCACGCGCCTAAAAAAACTTTTCGTTAGCCACGACGGTTGAGTGAAGTCTCCAAAACTACAATAAATTTAAAAAAAAAACAGAAAAGAGCGTACTATCATCAAAAAAGTTTGATCAAGCTGGCTCAAATGGGTGCAATTTTATAAATTCAAATAAAATAATTCAAATTTGAATTAATTTTTTTAAGGTAAAATCACATTTTTAAAGAAAACTGTTTGAAAACCAGATATGCTGCGAAAGATTTAAACGAATTCTTTATTGAAATTATTGAAGAAAAATAGAAGGGAATGCCTCACAAGTAAAAATATGAGAAAAATATATAGGTCAACTGAAATAGGACATGAGAAAGAGCAGCTACGAGTACTCAAAGGAGTTCGCATTGGACAGGGCAGGATGGATGGCTGCAGTCAACCAGCCTTAGGATTGAATGACTAATGATGATGATGGGGTCAGTTGCTTCAGACAATGTCCTGGTATCATTAGAAGAGGAGGGAGGCGCGACTTCAGACGTGCGTCTCTCACTTAGCAGAGGGAAATGTCAAAGGAGCGAAACTAAGCAAGGAGCACTCCAAGTAACTGTCTACCCTTCTTCAAGTGAAATGTACTTTGCGCTCAAAGTGACCGGAAATGAGGAGCTGAGTGGAAAAAACGCACCGTTTCTAGGACTTTAAACTAATTTATTATTATGCACGAGTTTACAATTTGGCAGTAATTTCTCTGACACGTAATATGTTTTCCTTTCAATCATGTAAACTTTAAATGATTAATGGCGGTGATTAATAAATATGTGGACCCCAGAAGTCAAGGGGTCTAAGTGACATTAAAAAAAATATGCTAAGTACAGGAATGGGATGTGAAAATATAAATCTTTTAGGTGGTAAAGGGATCCAAGTGATTTTCTTGACAGGTGATGCTATCTAGGATAATGCCTCTTAACTACTTAGTGGGTTGTACCAAACATTTTCAACTTTGACTTGACTTTTCTCAAAACAACGATTTTGTTACTTAAACGCCTTGACTTGTGGGGTCCTCATATATAATGTAATACACGAGAGACTGTTTCAGAGGAACCCGATCCCTACTTGAGTGTCTTGTGGAGGGCACTTTCAGTGAAGTACTCCGTCTGTCGGATGAGACGTTAAGCCGTGGTCCCCTTGGCGCCTTTCGTTAAGATCAAGCTAATGCCGACGCCAGGTTTCTATCCACCCTTCCTTCTTGACCTATCCCCTACGGCGAAAATGACCTTAGCCGTAGGTCGCCTCCACAAATATACAGTCCAACGAGACTCTGCATTTGACATTGGTAATGTTAGTAATATTATTTGCTAACTATTAGTAGATTTATTAACTTTCGCATTTATGGTAATTCTTAGTCATATCAATTAATTCAAGACGTTGAATAAACTGTGGGTGAAACTATTTTATATTACTATTAGTCTCCGAGTTAAATTTTTGATCGATTTCCCTCACGGTTGGTTAGATAATCGTTATGAAAATCGATTGTCTTTACACTACATTATTGGAAAACAACGATATACTGCTACTGAATTTCTTAAAACTCAAGAATTATACTCAAGATACCTCCAAAAAAAACTATTCAAAGAGAGATTTCACGTATTTGAAGCGATCCTCGCAGTTTCTGGGCAATGGACTGCATTTATACTTTGAAGAAGTGAATATAGAATTAAGCGTCAGCGTAAAAATACATGGCCGATTTCAAAATACAGCTTTACTGCATGAATCAATTAAAATATTAGTTTTTAAGTGAAATATATATATTTATTAATTTATAGAATATTTCACCCTCCGAAAATTAATAATTAATTTATAATTGATGAATAAGATTGATGTTTTGGCTTCTAATATTTATAGTGTATTTTGATTTGCGTAGTAGGCCAAGAACTACCTTAAAACCACCTTTACGTGTACTTATATTTTAGAAATCCAATGTTGAAGGGCAACTTGCCGCCCACATCTTCTCTTTCTCCCAATCCTTCGTCTCTTCTGCCTGTCAACCCTTACATCTTCTCCCACTCCGAAATTCCGTTTTTCAACCCCTCCCTGCCCTTCCACAGTCCTTCTCCCCATGCATGCGATATGGCAATTATCGCCTCTCGGGCCATCGCCAGTGACGTGGGGCCCGGATTTTCAAAATGGCCGGGCGATCTCTCCGCAATGAATTTTTATGCGTGGGTAGACTGATTGGTTAAGTGCCAAGTGCAAAAAATGCCCCCATGGTCAACTTCCTTTGATTCAATCGGAAGGAAATCCACTGCAAATGAGATTGAGCTCATGGCCGTTTCACCATTTTAGTTTTACATATTTCTTGGCGATGTACTTTCATTTCGACCGTCCTTTCTTTCTGCATAATTTCTTTTTTATGCTATCGGAAGAATATAACTACATATGCTGTATCATGATCGTCTATCGGGATTATTCTGGTATATATTTTTTTTTTACTTGCGACAAATAATAATAATTACAATTGGCAATGTTGGCAATGATAACAGAAAAAAATACATGTAAAAAAGTTACAGTGTGTTTTTTTAAATTATTAATACAATTTTATTTTCAAATCTTGGTCCTGCTAAGCCAAAGGCTTGTCAGCAGGTGCCATCGTTATAGTGATCGGATATTTCAAATATGTGTTTTAATATTACAAAGAGACATAGTTATTCATTTTCCAACCAATTCTTTATCCTTATTTTTACTTCTCTTTTTGTACTCAATGTTTCTAACTCTTCTGGTATTTTATTAAAAAGTTTAGGCACAATCACCGCAAAGGTATCATTACCCGATCTAGTATTTTTCAGTGGTACCATATACTTTTTACAAGTTCTTAACCTTTTAGAGTTCTGTATTGAACGGATGTTTTTATGTATTGCAAAAATAATTATCTTGAATGATAATAAATCTGTATAATGTATCTAGTCTTAATACGCCTAAATATTTATAAATATCTTCCTTGCTTATATCTTTTTTATTTATTTTTCCATAAAGGGCTTAAATAAGCTTATTTTCCTTTTTTTATTAATAATCTATTGTATAAACTTATTGCATTGCCCCATATTGTAAGACCATACCTTAGTAAACTCTCGACTAATCCACAATATATTAATTTTAGTGCAGAAAAGGGTAATAGACTTTTGAGGTAGTAAATTTGGCATACAATCCTTCCTAGTCTTGAATTTACTGCAATCATATGGTTTTTAAATCTAAAGGAATCATCAATTATTACACCCAGATATTTATAAGTTGTAACTTGCTCTATTATGGGACATTTTGATGCAGTGTCATTAGTTTTAGCCATAAAATAAAGATTTCATGATTTTTTATGATTTTTCATTTTCTTTTGCCTTCCCTTTATTTTATCCTCTGTTCCTCCTTCCCTAAAGATCGTCCCATTAGTTGTTTAAAATGCATTTTGACATCTTTTTTTATTTTGGTATTTTGGATTCGATTTATTTACGTTAAAAAATAAATATTCCAATTCATAACTTTTATAATTCACCATACGTTTGATAAAGGGAATTATTTATGCCATGATATTACCTGTGTCTCATACTTGAAACCCTCTTAGCTCTCGGATGCTATTCAGAATCCAACTCTTTTTGTGCTTATACCTTCTTCTTACGTTGTCCTTCGTCACATTTGTCTCTCTTTAATGACTAACTTAGTTCTTATATATGCTTTATTTTCCCCTACTTTTTCACCTTTTATATTATTGGTTCAAATTAATCATCGATGACCCGTCATGATCTGGCCCGCATACCTCTGATCAATGCTGCCATTCGATAACCTCTGGTTTTCGTTACTTTCAATTATATTTACTTTGCCAGTCTGCGCCTAAATACCATGGAAAACTTAAATATTCGTAAATGCATGCAAGGCTCGAATGAGTATATTTATTGGTAAATATTTAATTAACTTGAATTTTTTTATTACAATACTATGTAATTTTTTTTACATGGGTAGGGGATATTGATATTAGTTGCTGGCGGTAATCCCTGTGAAACTGGATGGTATTCCTGAAGATACCTATATTCTGAGACTTATTAAAGAAATTATATCTTGAGGAAATGTGTCATACAAATTCACTGAACATTCTTTATAAATATGGACTTATTAAAGAAAGTAGGTGTTCCTCGAGGATCGAGATGATATTCATTTACGATACTATATATCAAGAAAAGCATTAGCTGTTGAAGTTAACATATGCCGTGGAAATGGGAGAAACTTGGATATTTCCTTCTTCATTCCTAAAGGACGAATAAAGCATTAAGAAATACTCACGACACCCAAGTTTCCTTCACAGAGTCAAGGAATCATTATTACCTTACAATACGAGCAGATGAAGCCGTACATGCGAAATTTGGCCCGATGCAGGTGTAAAAGAAGATGGAGCCATAACCTCACGCAGAAAATAATAGTTGACCTTAAATCAATCTTCCCTCATCGATCCACTTCCTTTCAATGACTTAAATAAAAGGTTATCTTAAAAACTAAGGAAAATTTAAACGACATAAAACATTGGTAATTGGAGAGGAAGGAAAATCTTTTTTCAATCTACTTTGGGTATCTTTGTCAGGTCTCATTCATATTTCTCACGAGATGTTCCTTTGCGAAAACTTTTCCATTGTTGAATTTGTATCCGTCACTTAATACTGGATCTCAACAAATGATATTTGTCATTTCTATTTAATGCTCTCATCTTATCTCCAAAATTTGTGAAAATAGCTCTTAAGTATCAACTGAATACGATCCTGTCATGAGGCTACGTTGTAGTTTTTATTGGGATTCTCGATTGGTTGGTATAGGCTAATACATTTTAAAATCTTCAGGTTTTTCTTAACCAGAATTAAAGTCATAGGCTGGCATTATTCAGGTAGAAATAAAGGTACGAATGTAAAAAATAAAAATTCACAGTTTAAAAGTAGAATAGAATGTTTCGTCGATATTTGGAACATTAAAAGTCTACTTTATTGCTGATGAATTTATTTGCAGCAAGCGTCTTCCTTGACATCATCCATATCCAATGTGATACCTTAATTTCAATCATACCCCGCTATTTCATCCTTCATTTGTTTTTATTTGAACTCTCAAGAGCTGCGTAAAAACCATCGTCAACGTATTCGCTAATTTTATCTTTAAAAAAGTGTGGGTCAGAGGAGGGCTCTTTAAGGTTTTTTTTTGTATTCCATTGTCTGCAAAGTGCTTAAACTTATAATACGACTCACGCCATCATAAATCACCGAGTACTTCTTTTAAGCCAGTGGTTGGAGAGTTCTAATTATCCTCATTTATTATAGAAGTGACTTTTTTATTTAATTAAATTCAGAGTGAGCCAAATTATGAGTTTCTCAGCAACTGCGGACGCTTTTCCTTCCTTGTGCCTTGACTTCATTCAATACCACACGTTTTGTGTACTTTGAGCATAACTTATTATTATATTCCGTGATTATCGTGTTAAGTACCTTGCCGACAAACGCAGAATCGGAAGACATAACCTCAAACCTTATGAGACCCCCTAATGACGTCGTGTACTCCTCTTTGGAGACGGAGAAATGTCGCCAAGGGTGACACTCAGGGACGATTGGTGAGACTTTAGCTATCCATTACGTTTAAGAGTTTGGCATTAGCCCACTCCACGTGTGCCAAAATAAAAATAAAATTTCCGTTTTTCACTAAACAAGTACCAACTATTTCCAGCAAACTGACAGATCTTAATACGATTTCTAACTTGCGTTGAGTCTGTCGAATTGCTTCAGGAAAGAGACATAACGCTTTCGAACGTGTGAGCACAATTTTATTTGCCCATGTACCGTAGAGAATAATCATGCCATGAGGTTAACGAAAGCATTCCTCTCAAAAATTCACATAGTTTCAAATCACAATAGAGCAGTGGGCAGTGATCTTAGTGAGGTGACGATCAAAGCCTTGCGCTGCATATTTAGATGCTCGAAAAGAATTGCCGAGAACTGTGATAGAATTATATTGGAAATTTGTGATGAAAAAGATTATTTGGCACCCCTGATTCCGGAATACCGTTCAGCCTGTTACACCAGTGAGTCATCTGAAATCAGGATGAAATTTCTGTAAAATAAAATTTTTGGGTTGAACTTTCATGTTCTCATGCAAGCTTTCTTATGTTGGTTTAAAAGTTCTTCCTGAAACAAATGAGTAAAGTTAAATGGTTAAATACTTATACTTTCTCAGGTGGTTGGAGCAATTTTCACTTATGCACAGATTTACTTGAAACTTTGTAAACGTGATCTCATTTGTCAAATCGAATGATAAAAGCGAATAAATTGCTACACATCGATTTGTGTGTTTATGCCAATTCAATGGTATTCAACTTGTAGCCTCGTGGTGTATCGCATATATTTCGTCATAATGCGATTATATAGATGCAGGTTTTATTCTTTGCGCGAAATAGTTCATTTCTTCTTCTTATTATTATTGCTGCTAACAAATGTGAATGATTCACGTCGGGCCCAATATTCAAGAACGACATATTTCGATGTAATTATGTCGACACTTAGAATACCGAAGCGGAATCTCATCATTCTTTAAGAAATACAAACATAAAATATAAGTCGTTTATCATTTCAATTGATACATATACGGTAAGTTCTAATGCATGAGGAGATGCTATGAAGCGCAATGTGCTCTAAGGATATTTTTTCGTCTAACTTTATAAATTGTTAAAATGTGTACTATATGACTTACCGCTTTGTCATATTATTCGCATGACATAAAGTATTTTTTAGTAATATTTAAAAAATACTTCATACTTCTCATATTTAAAGATAAAAAACGGACTGGGGAATACTTTCATCCTACTTGAAGCTAGTGGATTAAGTTTTCAAGAACCTATGATTCATTTATTGCATAGTTCCGATGTGAGTAGACACGTTAAGATGGCTGGAGCGTTTTTTGAGTTAGCACAAATTTTTGTTAAACTTTATAGACTTGTTTTTATTTGTAATACGCATTAATATAAGTGAAAAAACTGTTTGTTACGGATTTAGTTTATTTGCGATTAATTACTATTTTAAAACGTAGCCTTGTGGCACTTGGCATATATTTTGAAATAGTTTGACTCTACAAGTACATATTTCCTAATAAAAATGCTAAGTAATACGTTCCCCATATTACAGTGGTTGCTAACAAATATCAAAGCATCATGCCAGATAAAAAAAGGACGTATTTACAGATGATTTTCTCTAAATTCCTAATAAAAATGCTAAGTAATATGTTCCCCATATTACAATGGTTGCTAACAAATATCAAAGGATCATGCCAGATAAAAAAAGTACGTATTTACAGATGATTTTCTCTAAAAATTTTGTATTGCAATAAAGTATTTTCTATAAAAATTTTATGTATACGACAAACATTAAAAACATAATTCTTGAATCATTTATGATATTCCTATGGTTATTCCCACCGTATGAACAGATACACTCAAGTAAATAGTGGTTTATGAATATTTTTTCGACGTAACTCGAAAAGTTATAATATGTGCACTCAATGATTCACGATTAGCGCTCGAGCCACCTCAAACGTGACCTCTCGTATTTCAGGAGCTGATGACCTTCGCGCTGGTTTCCTCTCCCTGCACGCGTCTCTCACATTGTTGTCGTGTTCTCTCGGACCCCTCCTCTGTCATCACTTCCTCCCTCCCCCCCCTGATGGGATTCCTGAGCGTCGTAACCCTGCTAACCTTCATTCCCCTCTCCCTCGTCACACCGTCACCCCCATCAACGATCACAGCCTCACATATCTGTGGCCATTGATCTCTACCCCTTTCACACTGTCCTGCTCATGAGCTTACCTCCTCACGAACCCCTTTACCGTTCCATCTCGCTATTGTTCCACCTTGGTGGCTGGAGCGCCTATCATGCCTTTTTCAGTGTATTTCATTAATGTTCAGGAATTAATAAAACTTTGTAAGTTTTACGCAGAATACACCAGGGTTGAAGATCGCTATGAAAAAATCATTTGACTTGACCGGGATTCGAACCCGGATCTCCCAATTGCCGGTCAGGTGTGTTAACCAGTTACACCATCAATGAATGCATTCGATATGAAACAAATGATTTTTTCAAAGCGAATTTCAACCCTGGTGTATATGCACCCGTGCGAGTGACTTCGTACCACATCATTTGTTACATGCAATGTTTGGAAATTTACGTAGAATATTTATAGGACGACCGATGTTGTCGAATTGTCGATATCTTAAGGGACCGGAAATTTTTTGTCCAACTTACTGGAAAATTTATCAAAATGCAAATTGAATAGTTTCAGCCTTAACTTTGTAAAACTTTTCCCTAATGCTTCCGGATTGAAACTATATTTTGTAAGTTTTTCGTAGAAAATGTATTGGACGACCGGTTTCCTCACGTCAGGGACCTGATGATTTCAAAAATTTGACGAAACCGGTCGTCCAACAAATATTCTACGAAAAAATTACAAAGTTTTGTTAATTCGTGAGCATTATGGGAAAGTTTTACAAAGTTATGGGTGAAACTATTGAATTTGCAATTAAATCAATTTTCCAGTTAGTTGGGAAAACATTTTCTTGGACCACACTTCACTTAACTAGAACAAAATCAATCGGTAGGTGTCGTAGCTAATTTAATCGGCAATAACAGAGCGTCGGTTTTATTCCCATGTGACAAATCTTTTGGAAGTCGGAGTGGAGAATCGCAAAAAAGAAGACCAAGAATCACTCCTTGGACGCCATTTTTAATTTTTTGGGTCGATATAAGTTAAAAATTCGCGTTTTTTGGACTTTTCCCTGCGGTCGCTCCAAGAAACTCACCGGCGTGCCAAATTTTGTGCAAAGGTGGATTGGATTAGTAAGTCCATCATATGTTGTGAATAACCATGCATATTTAATGAAACCGAAGCAATAATTTTATTATAGGAATTTCAATCTCAATTAAAGCAATATCAAGTACTGGATTTGCAACGAGGGATTCAAAATGTTAGCAAAAATCCTTCATAAATTTGAGTTTTTTAATTGGCATACAATCTTAATTGTTATAAGGAACCATTTTGATAATATGGAACGTATGTTTCCGCATTCAAGGAAAACTCTGTGTGTATAGATCATAATTGATTCGAAATATATGTCAATTGCCATAAGAACACGTGTTAAAGTAGTATTTAATTGACAGGAAACAACATCAGCAACATTAAATTTTCTTCGCTTTTGTCTAAACATATTAATAATGAGTATGCATATAAAAAGTTTTTCGCGAACTTTTACGCGAACGAAAATCTCATCGACCACATTAGGTAATGCCAGAGGCAAGCTATTACAAGTAAATTAAATTGAATAATATCCCGATATGTCAAAATAAGGAGAAGATATGGGACTCCTAAGAATGCACTTGATCATCTAGGTGGCCATTGACATGGAGCCTGGTGATTCGCAGACACGTACATGTCTTGTTGTGACTTGGGCTTTTAGCCTTGAGAATCACGCACGTGTCAAAGCGTTCCCAAGTTTCCTGTTAATGGTGAACTGAATGACTGACATTTTTGCATAGGAGTATAATTTTCTTTGATTATAGTTAAAATTCGGATTATTCTAAAATTTACACTTCTTAGTTAGTTAGAGGAAGGTAACAACTCATATTTAAATCGATAAATTTGGAAAGGTCTTTTCTTTCCAATGAAAACAAAATATCACACCTATCACCGCGTGTGTTTCAGAGCAACAGCTGCCGAGAGAAACAATTTCTTTCTCGAGTGCTGTGACTCAAAATGTTCTCTCCAAATGTTTAATATAGCATGTTGTCTATATAGCAGTTGGGTAATAATTGATTATTATAGGATCATTTAGTGTCAGCAATTAAAAATTGTTCTAAAGTACAATAATATCACCGTAAATATATTATATTTAATGAGATTTCAGATAAATATCAACTTGCAATAAAAGTATGTTTGAAATTAATTTTGAGAGAGAAGACAGCGGCGCTTTCCTTTTTTTTAACATCTGTATTAATACTAAGAAAAAATATCCTTACCCTTTTACATAATTTTCAAAAAATGTGAGAAAACTCTTGAAGATATTATCTTCATCACTGTCTCACAATGGTACCTCTGAGGATCAAGCCTAAAAACGTAGAGTCTACCAATTCTCAGCCTTAGGTTCTTTACATTTTCGATGATATCGTTTATATATGACTTATGGATTTTCCTGAGTCTAATCATCATCAAAGTATATGAATACCTTAATCAAGTACAATAAAACTATCTGGAAACCCATTCGTATAAAGAAGGTATTTTTACCTTTACACACTTTTCTATAACCTATGATCGCATAAGAAAAAATACTGCAACTTAATGCATTTTTTCTAAAATGAAAATTCTTTATTCATTTACCTAAGCGTAATTGTGAACGAAGAATCTATCTCAAAATTACCAAATGTTATTTAATACACTTATGTTTATTTTCACTGCCCTGTAATCCAGTCTCTTTCAGGAAAAGAAGTCTAAAGACGTACTGTACTAATCCTTTAACTAATAATCAAAACTATTTTGAGGGAAACAATTTTCGTAGGCAAGATTTTCTGGGATAATCTAAGCTTATTTATTTTCCAAGCATCTGAATACTACCAAAAGTCTTACCTCTTACACCCTCCTTAATTCGCACTGCCCTTTTGTCAAATCTCTTCCATCTTCTCCCTCACACTGTGTTCACCTCTCCTGTTCCCATTCCCCACCCTTCTGCCGTCCCTTCCAATCTTCGCAAACCCTTTGAACCCCCGGTTTAAAAAACAGGAAAAAATTAAGACATCCCCCTAACCCCTCTCTCTCTCACATCGTCTCCTCCTATCTTTTTCCCCACCTCCTTCTTCTGCTCCTTTTCTCCTGGTAGTCGTCTCCCCTCTCTCTTCCTCCCTTCTTCCCCCCCATACCCTTGCCCCATTCGCTCCACGGGTTCTCCTCCTCCTCCCCCCCTCCCCTCCCACCAGAGAGTCCCTCCCCCATCCCAAAAGCCTCGCCCGCAACACCTCGAGGAACACAAACGGGAGGTCTCAAGTTCTCCCAAGGATCTCCTCTCTCTCTCTCTCTCCACTTCTCCTCCCTCCTCTCTCACTCCTTATTTCCTCCCCTACACGAATCTTCAGTCCTCTGCACAGCACTCCTGCGAAAAGTTCTCTCTACTCTCCGTTTAACTCGCTCACCGGCTACTCTGCGGACCCTTTTTTTTATAAAGACACGCGCTCGCACGGTAGACACGCTCCGGTTGAATTTTCGGACACCCGTGCCGAGTCAGACTGTGCCCCACAGGGACCGGCGGAAAAGACTTTCGCTCCTCGGCGAGACCTCCACCGAGTCCCGGGTGTCCCGGAGACTCGAACCCTGTTTCGGGACTTGATCCTCCCGGTTGGGTTTTTCTCGTCAGTTTCGATACTTCTACTGTGTTCCTATCCGTTTCGGTGGTGATCGTTGGGAAGGGAGGCCCCCCAACAAGGGGGTCGACGGAGAAATAACGTGATTTGGTGGCGGGAAGGACTTGTCCTCTGTGAACTTTGATGAAGACTGAAGAATCCTTGGGCGCAGGTGAAGGGACTTGCGGGGACAGTTCCGCATACAAAATATTTCCACTGAACTGCAACGTACTCGGCAGTTCCTGTGATACCCTGCAGCCTTCCTTCTCTCTCATTGGGTGTCAAAACTGCTGGAAATCTTGGGACAGTGTGACCTTCTTGGTATTACGTGGGCATCCGATGCCTTCTTGATCAGTTACTCGCCGGAAGGTGGACTTTTCGGCGGTTTCGAGCGGTCTCGAAGGACTTGAACAGGTTTGTGTTCATTACTTTGAACTACTGCGGTTCTGGAGGATTCCAGGTCAATCCTAGGTGTCGCAAAAGAGGAGGTGGAAGCCAGCATATCCAGTGCCTTCTTGGAAAGTTCGCTACTGGAAGGTGTTCTTTACGTCGGGCAACAGGACGTCTTGGGACTGTTTCGGACTCAATATTTCCTCGCTGAAGAAGACGAAAGGCCAACCCTAACTCTTGTATTGTGTCAGGTTTATATGGTGCCTAGGTAGAGAGTGCGTCACTGGAAAGTGTCCTTTACTGGGGGGTGGACTAACTATCGGACGTCTCGGGTCAGTTTCGGTCTCGAACATCTCGTTGGAGAAGGTTGCCCAATTTTCATAACAAGGCGGAAATGTGAGAGGGTGGGAACGGGGAATGATTTTTTCCCATGAGTTGAGATAGTGGGGGCAAGGAAAACGTTATTTTCTTCTGAGTGAACGACTGACCGTCACGAAACGAGCAGGTAAACGTATTTTTTCTGGAGAGGAGCAGCTTTCGAATCGGCCGCCACGGCGGCGAACCGGCCGACGGAGATGCGGCTTACGACCCACAGGGCTCGTCCTCCGCCGACTTCGCGCTCTCCGACGCCGTGGTCCGCGGTATCCACATCGCCACCTTCCGATCGGGAAGGAAGAAGATAGGAGGAGGAGGCAGGCGAGTGGAGTTTCACTGGACAGGGAAGCGTGGAGGGTAGTGGGGAAGAGAGATTTTTTTAGCGAGGTGTGTGTACGATATTTCGTCGGTGCACCCCTGGAAGACTTCCAGGCGGCTTGGGACTCCGTAAGCTATTATTAAAAGATCCCTCAAACGAAGATCTGTTTGGGAAGAGTTACTTTTTTCCTTAAATTTTTAATACTTGGGTGGTGTTTGCGTATCCGTGTGAGCGTGTGGCCACAGTGAGGGACTCTGCCGCAAAGGGAATGTGATAAATTGGAGGACGGAAGAGTGATTGATTTTTGCGCATTTTCTTACCCTCTCCTTTAGCAAGTCCCTTTAGCACGCACGTGTGCACTTGTTCTCGATACTTGAATCGGTGGAGAAAAGCTTTGAAACAGCCGGTGAGCACGCTGGGAAGAAGATCTCTATATGGTAGTCTTCTCCGCGGGAGATAAAGGAGAGGACACGGGGAGTTTTTGGAACTGGAAATCAGGAGAAAGAGAGAGGCAGAGAATAGCAGGAGAAGATAGTGTGTAGGAGGTGTGGGATTTATTTTTCCCTTTAGTCTCTCGCTCGACCATAGTAGTGCCGTGTGCAAGGAAGAACAGAGTGCGTAGTTCCCCCCTTCGCCGCTGACGGCGCCCTAAGCGAGTCGAGCGAGCCCCAACCGAGGCAAAAGTCACGTTTTTCTCCGTCGCCAGTTTTTCCCGAAATTCGTGAGAAAAGACAAAAAGGGGACAGGAAAGAGGAGGAAGACGTTTGACGGAATATTGAGAAAAGACTGGCGAAGACAACAACATCGAACTCTTGCGTAGAAGAAGAGAAGAGAAAAAAAGAAAGACGATCATCACGACAAGAGAGTTTTCGGTGTCCGAACGATTTTCACTTGAAAAAAGACGAAGAAACTTGAAAACGAAAACCCTCAACCCCAACTACGAAATCTCCCTTTAACGAACCTCGTTGAGTCCCTCGCATGATGGCCACTGAGGATATGAGCGACGATGCCGCTCCATGGAGGTAAGATTTCTTTTCCTTCTACGAAGGGAAAGATTTGCGTGACTTTGAGTGATTTCTGTGCTAACAGCAAAAGTTCTGTGATGTGTGCAAACTTGTGCGTGTGGCTTTTTGGCTTCTCGATCTGTGCAATCGTTTAAAAAAAAACTCGTGCTAACGGGAAGGTTGATAAGCTGAAATGCAAGCAGTACTGAAATTTTTATGCGTGCGCGTATCAAAAATTTAAATTTTTTTAAACTTTGAACGACCTGAAAAGAGTGAAAAAATGTAGAGAAACCTTTGCATAACGCGCTTCACTAATGAACACCCTAACTCGTGGAATATTCTAAAAATATTTACAAGGCCGGATGAAAATACTCGAATGCCTGGGTCGGTCCACAGGCCGCAGTGTTCGCATCGCAGGACTGAGAGAAGCCGTGTGTAAGAATCGAGAATGGCTGAATTTTAATAACCAATCTCTATCTTTTTAAGCTCGCAAAATCGCTGTTTTATTGTTAATTCACTTTTGTTCTGTTAAAAATTTACTTATCTAGGTAAAAAGCATTGATTTGTTTTGTAAAATAGCCCTGATTCCCAGAAAATCTTCGTGGATACAACTGAATGAATACTTGTTGTGGTGGATACAGTTCAAAGTATGTATCAGTCCTTATAGAATGAGTCATTAAGAATAATCAGGGGAATGAAGTTCCACTAAATCCAAAATTTCATTTGTCTTCATCAGTTCCACGTGTTACTATGCCAAAGTAATGGAGTTCTCTCTAAATTAAGCCTGGGTAAATGCTTAAAAATTGTTTTCTCCGAGGGTAGTTCATGTTTTCATCCGTATAAATGAGTTATTAAACCCGTCAAATCATTAAGTGCTGACTGAATCATGCTTCTTTGAGATTTGAACAAAAAACAGAACCCAGCGTTTGGATGAAATTAATGTTCGTCGAATCTGTCGGTATCCACTATTTCTTATTGGCAAATGTGTATTTTTTGTACTCACTGAACATTGATTATGTATTTTGCACTATCAATTGTCTTTAAATACTATTTGGAATCATGCTCGTATGTTGATAAAAATTGGCTGAGGTAATTGTACGCTGAAATGAATTACAAGCATGTATTCTTTTGCCTTCCTGTTAACGACTTTTTGCGAATTACAATATTTGTTAGTTATTGAATTGATCGTTTTTGAAAGAATGGTTCCATATATTCATCATATCCATACGTAAAGTTTTCTTTTATCTCAATAAGAAAGAACCGTATTTCTTAATTGCTGCTAAAACATGAAATTTTAAAGTTAAACTGAATAATGTTTATAATATAACAAGAGAATACTAAAATTACGACAATAACGTTACATTAAAATCCAAGCGATGTTTAGCCTTTATGTTCAAAAATATGATTTACATGTCTAGGAGTTCCTTTTAGTCAATCGCAGGTGCAAGTAATTTGCGAACGTTGCGAATAAGGAAATTAGAGAGTACCTACTTAAATATCATCGATTACCATTGATTTTAGCTCAATTTCTGTGCTGAACTCTTAATCTCAGCCAAATGTATTCATCATTTGGCCTTTCTATGAAATTATTTTGCGGGAAAACTTTCTAAAATGACTGCTTACTACAGTTATATCTATTGCTACTAAAAACTTATTTTAAAAAAATCAGGTCTTCTATTCTGTATATCTACAACACCATAAAGACGAGTAGAGTGATTATTCTTTTCAATGAATGACTTTTACAAGAAAAAGATTTGAGAGATCCCTACGATTATCCAGACACAATCGAAAGTTTAAATTATTAAATTAATGTCGTATGCCTGCTTGTTTTCCTGCATTGAAAATCTTGCTTTAAGTCAATGTTATTTTTCCAAAACATTTGACGGTAGCGTTTTCCCAACCCTTCTTAGATGCATGACTCAGCCAGATTCTAGTTTGTTATTGCGCAGCAAATTATACGCACTGGTTTCTGCGGATGTTACTTGTGCGTCTTCTGTTGCCCATTAACACGGCAATAGCTTATTTATACTCTCCTGAAAGATTTCATTGAGAAAATGAGAGTTAGATTCATCAAACATCGAATGCCCATCGAAAGATACAATGTTCATACTTCCGTATTCCTCTTTGTGTAGTTACACGTACTGTTTTTGGTTAGCACTCAACTACTTACTATTCTATTTATTACATCAATTGCATTGGTAATTGATATAAAGTGTGATGTTATGTCGTGATAATTTCACTCCATGTACCTCTTACTAAGAGACTATTGAGATTGCACGAAAGTTAGGGTAATAACTCACATTATTTTTGAGATCTCACAATGTGTGCTCGGGGATTTAGGGGTTAAATTCTTTAGGGATTCTAAGTAAATCAATCAATTAGCCACCAGCGTATTTGGAAAGGAATCGCAAATTATAACTGTAAGTAATTCCTTCTCTGAATGTGAGAATATTTGGAGAATTTCAAGCAAGCATGATGTAGTGTGTAGTTGACAAAACCCATCGCTACGTTTCTCACCGTCTCGTTTACTTCTATATTACGATTATGAGTAAATAATATGTTCCACGTTTTTGTTTATTCATCATTTGTATGTTCCACGAGTATGTTTCACGTTTTTGATTTGCAATGATATTATTAAATTGTGATATATATTTACGCAACAGAACCTCTGATTGATTTCAATTTAGATGCAGTAAACTGTGTATCATCTTCGATGATATTTTTGTTAATTTTTTTGATTAATTATAGGCGTGTGTATTTACTGCAAAGTGAACAATACTTATATTACTTTTTAATCCTACCTTTTATAAACATCCATGACGGTATAATTTTTTTTCATGGCGAGTACCACCCTGTTGGAGTGTATCTTTGCTAACGAGTTCATAACTGCATATCCTATTATTCGTGCGGTGGCATGGATTGGGAAATTGTCCAGGCGTTTCTTGTTTGAAAGCTTAAATGTTAGGTTTATTATCCACGATTGTGAAATTCTTATTAACTACCAGTGAAATTCGCCCTGAATTAAGATGGCTTGATGGTGTAGCTAGCAAACTATCACATCTAACCAGAAATTGGGAGATCCGTGTTTGAATCCCTGTCAAGTCAAATTATTTCACCGTACCGAATGTTTACCCTCTTTGGTGTTTATCTCTTCACCCGTGCTCGTGACCGTGAACCAAATCATCCATGCAATCGCAATGATTATAACGTTGTTTCCACTATAATGCTATTAGTTGCTCCAAATGGGAGAGATTGTGTAAAAACACGTAAATTAAACACGTTGTCGCAGAGAATCTGAAAAAGAACATACCCATGGTTCCTTTGTAACTTATTGCCGTTCATATCAACGCTATTACTCAAACGTGTTGATATCTGAACATATTAATTGAATCAGCTATCCAGGTATTATTCTCTATCTAAGATGGAAATGGTGATTTTATATGTGATTTCATTGGTAGTTCAATCCCGACAGTGGATCCATAACATCGTCTCATTTTAGATTTCATTGGTGATTTAAAAATAGGAAACCATTATTTCTTATCTTCAGCTGACAGAATTTTTTTCATGTAATATTTTGGACTTCACCTCTGGCACAGACAAATATTCTTGGTCAGTATTTACTGTGAATGTGGTAATTAGAATTGAATGTAACAATATTGGAGAACCATTAGCATTATAAGTTGTCTCATAATAACTTGAAATTATATTGCTATTATCTATTATTTGTTGCAATGCAGAAAACACTCATGCTATCTCAGGAAAACATTATATAGCAAACAAGATATCCTAATATTTCAAGATAAACACATACAGACCTGTTTAACGCCTTTTGTGTGAATGTAAAGGAAACTTGGAAGAACAAACGACCAAACTCATAATGAAATACATATGTGAGAGTGATGCATCAATAGAGTCTATTAAAGTGCGTTCCATACATAATGAACAGTGTATACTTTATGGAGAACGGTGTTGCCAAAGTTATGCTCCATTCTCTCACGTCTAGGCCACATGGTAAACCATTTTAACACACGCGCTAAATTTAAGCAAAGATAGGGAATAATATTTGTACACATATGTACTTATGTACCACATTTTCCCGTAATTAACATACAGAATGGCTTCTTGTTCATTTCCTGCTAATATTGGCAACGTTACACCATCTAGTAGGTGATTTTTCCAGGAAATGGAAATAAAAAATAATCCATACAGTCTACTAAATGCGGAACACGCGATATAAATTACTTCACTGGGTTTCGAATATAGGTTTACTGTGACTATACCACTCATGGTTTCTTCAGAGAGCGTATTTATAATTGAAATAATACTCGCTTCTAGTTTGTAGAGTTCCATGTTAATTATTAAAAATGACCTTAACACTCCACTGGTCGGATCACAGATCAATTTACTAATTAGAAATTGATTACAGTATCATTTCTCATGCTAATATTTTTCATAACTTGCTCAATATATCATAGCCTTCGTTTTCATCTTTTCATCTCCAGATTTGGTATTATTTCCTTCTCAGTTTTTCACCAATACTTGTTTATAGGTAATGGCGTTTTCTTACAATGTGCTTGATAATTTTGTCTCCTCTAATTGAAGTGTGTTCGTTATAGTGAAAAAAACTGATTCGGGTTAATATAACACAAAAACCTTGGATAAATCACACATTAAAATGTTTTAGAATATCTTTGATTGTGATATATATAGAATATTCTTGTGACCATTGAACTATGTGATGCCTCTTGGGTCTGGAGGAGATGACTGCCAAAGCTTGGACAGTACAAATTTAAATAGGAAAACAATAAATGATATTTTAGATTAGCCATTCCCAGTATATCTGAAGTCATATTTTAAGTTAACAACTCATTAATTGTAAAGGTAATGTCGACATATACAACTGAGAGTACAAGTTTTGGGTACTTGTCAGGGAAATGAACATTTATTAGCTTGTTTATGACCATTCTCTTTCTGCAGTTATATCAATCTAATGTTTCATGTAATTGTCACTCCGTGACAGTTTTATAGTGATGATAAAAAAGAGAATTATCCTGTATTTGATCTTTAACCCATACACTACGGAGAGACATTTTTTTCCGCGCTTTTTGTCAAGATTAGTGAGGATTCATGAATTGTGGCCTGCTTGTGTCTTCTTGGTGATTAATAGGGCTGAATGTTCAAGGTGTACGGTTAATAACATACTGCTTATAATGGTATGCGTTATACATCTTAATGTAACCAAGGAATTGAGAACGCATATGCATTTCTGTAACAGAACGTTTTTTAAACGTCATTTTTATTTCTTGGTTACGTATTACTATGCTCAAATTGAGCATATTCCACAGTAGTGTCCGCCATTGATTTCTAATTAATAAATCAAACGGTATATTACATAGAAATGAAAATTACGTAGAAACAGAAAAATAGACATTTTTGGGCACACAGACCAGAGATGCACGCCTATATATTAGACGACTAGGCTAGTATGACATTTCAAAGAGTCGTCAACCACTAAACTGTTGCTGATACTACCTGAATCCCTCCACTAATTTGGAATGAATTTTTTCCAGGAAATATGTGAATATTAGAAAAATTAACACTTAGGTTTTTTCATCGTATCCCAGCCCATAGTCATACTATTGAATTTTCAATGTATCTCAGTAGCGTCATCCTCTAATTCATTCGTATTACTAATGGATTACGAATATAGTTTTTCTCAACATAAGTCATACTGATACTCAAGAATGATAACGCAATAGCATGCAGATGGAGAAGCACTACATGTAGAACATTTCTTGTGGAAAACTTTCACTTAATTTTCCGGTTCGTGGTCCCAAATTCCGTTTCAATCTAGTTGCGTACAGATGACATGGCTACCTCGATAGATGTAGTAAAAATTGTTAGAGGAAATTTTACTCTAAATTCAACATAATTATAGTACCAGAACCATTTGAAGTACCAAAAGACGACCATTTTGAGTAAATGAGACTCTGATAAAGTATCTCTTTTGTAGTTTATGTGAAGGAGGAATATAATATCACCAATAAAATTTCCGTGCTCATTCGTTCCAAAAATAGAGCAATTATTTTGCGTTAATTATGTTAACGTTTTTGAAAGGAATTTGCTTTATTCCATAGCGATTCCATTGGATCTTGAAATTTTCTTGTCATATCATTCACAAATAACTTCGAAAATGATGCATGATATGCCCATTAAGTGATACGCGGTACATTAGTCTTTCAGTGACGTGACGGTTCCATTCAGCCACGTACTCTTCGGTTAAAAAGTAAGGATAATTGAGAGGAGAAAATTACCATTTTTCTGAGTAAAGTGTGGGGGTAGAAATGTTGTATTTGATTGGATACAGTCCACATTCCACCACGCCACGTTGCTTGGCAACAGTCCGAGAACGAAACAAACTCCACCTCATATTGTATTGTACCTGCGCGTCCTTTGTAATTTTCTTGGGTTTTTCTCGTTTTAGGCTCCCCGGATACCGTGTAAGTCGAAAACAAACATAAATTCTTCATTCTCGTTTTTATTGGTAAACATCTCTACTTGCTGGTGAAGTAATGTATTGCCTTATGCATTATAATTAGAGATATTTCACCATGTACCTTCATTATATATTCATCTATGGTATTAGGCGACAGAATTAGCTTACAAAAATGCAAATTATTCGATGAGCGTACTTTTCGTTATCACTTTTCCCATCACACGAGCTGACTGAAGCACCAACTATGAGTGAATCCATAATTCCTCAAGTTTCTAAAGTTCTTTTCTAACAATCTCAAAACTAAGAGATTCTCTTAGGTTAATTATATCACCAATAAAATTTTTGGGAGGGTCTGGTTTTCATAAAATGTTTCATTTTGTAAAAATGTTATTTGTACATGAGGGAAATAAACTCTTTTTTCCCATGTCATGTCTGATCCATTCTTACATTCTTAGACACCAAGTAATTTCCTGTTGCATTGACGAAAAATGTAGCGCGGCAGGTTTTTTTTTAAATATTTTTTAAAATGGAGTACACGTTTTTCTGTAAGTGGCCATGATGAAATTACTTGAATGTAATTGACCTAATTGAATGGTAGGCCTACATTAATGCGCATTTATGAACTTTTAAAGTCCGTTCCCAAAACTGTACATTTATTTACGAGGAGATGTTAACAAAATCGAGTCATTTAGAGAAGAAGTAGCTTTTAGTCAGATTTTTTGCCTCACTTTAGCTGGTTCATGGAATCTAACTTTATCCTATTTTGTGTACGAGTGGTGTCAGTCTAGCTTCGTTGTTTTTTCAATAAAAAAATCAGCACTTAGAGTTTCTTTTTTATTTATCTCACTGGAGGCCTCTTTTATTCAAAAATTGAAATTTTTGTCTCACAACACGCTTGATCTAAACGACACATTTGTGACAGTTTAATTATGCTTATAGCTTTTAATATTGTAGTATACATTAATCTTGTATATTTATATGTCTCATGATTTAACTTTTATTTCTGAAACTTATCGCTACTGAAGTAATTTCCTATGATACTTTTGTGCCGATGAATATAAACTTGTTTCAGCTGTTTATAGATTTCTTTATATTATGCTTAATTTAAGCAATTTTAAGCTACCGTAAAAATCAATAAAGTGATGATATAAGTGAAAAAAATAACTATGTGAAATTCCACTTCAGAAAATAAAATTAATCTTGATGCAGGTTTCCTCACGTTTTGCCTGGAACAGGTCAATGCATCCTACCTAATGATGTCGTAACCTGTCCACAATTAAAGCGAAATAAATAACATTTTCTCAAATGAAATTTAACGCAGTCAATTTGTCAAAGTTTCCGATATGAAGAAATTCCACTCACACTTAAAACTAAGACCGTTCATTTCTTAAATCTAAATCCACATAGTATCTGTCGTGTAAGCCACCTCAAGGGTGTTTGCTAGGGGGGATTTATCATCAGCATACACAATAGTGCAAAATTTAATTTCACCAACATGCGCTTCACTATTGGTATGCTACCAATGCTAAAGAAACTAATGAGTAAATAAAATATATTCAGCTTTAAAGTTGCCACCCGGATTATTTCTCACTTGGATCGCGCTGGTCGTAAATAAATGAGAAAATTGCGTCTGTCTTCTGTTTTCGACTTTTAGATGACGCGTCCTTTCGACTGCGCACCTTGTTAATGAGAAAAAGACCCCAAAGTCTCAAAAAACGGCCCATTTAGTTCCTCGTCTCCGTCCGGGGTTGATGCTCGCATCTCTTAAACTGCCCTTCCATTCCTCTTGTTGTCCCGTAAAACCCTCCGTCTCTCGTCAACTTCTTCCAACATGTTCCTTTTTTTCTGCATGCCAGTCCAGTTTGTCGGGCCTCATTCATTTCAATACTACAAGTGTGAGCGCTGCCATTGTTTTTCGGAGTGTTTACCCTTCGTTTTCAGTTTTGAATTATCGGCTACTTCTCTTCCACCTCTTTAACCTCTATTCTGCTTTCCTTCCGGGTTTCCCCTTCACTCGACACCTTCTTCTCATCCTACTGACACGATGGATCAAAAATGGAAAAAAACCGGGGAGGTAGTTAAGTATTCTCCTCTCAAATGTTGTTTACAATTAAAAATTATAATTATTTTAAAATAGAATATGGTTTTAGCCTTTAATTATGTTAGTACAAGTTATACGTAATGGAAAAATAACTTTGTTCACTTAAATCTCAAGTAGAATTGACATAGTAATTTAGTTTTCCGTAATTGTATTATCATCTGTCCATTTGTATGGCATTGATTCTTTAGTATAAATGTGCTATCTCGGCTTCAGTGGATGAATATACCTTTCATTTCATTTAAAAGGAGATCCGCTAGATTTGTTAAAGGCCGTTATGATAATTGTATAAGTGTTACGAGTTTAATAGAAGAACTAGGATGGGAATCACTATCAGAACGCAGGTTAAAATTTAGGTTAAACCTTTTAAGTAAATTCGAAACCGATTTGTTCACTGATGATGTTAGATATATATTAAGAACCCCTGCGTATTATGCTAGGTTTGATCAGATTAACAAGATTAGAGAGGTAGATTGTCGTACCTATAGATTTAAAATGTCATTTTTCCCGCGTACCATAAGAGAGAACAATAGGCAGCGTAGCAAAGGGATAGGTTGGTGAAATATAGTTAGAGTAGTCTGTAGTGCATGATGCATGTAATAACAACCAATAATCCCTTTCTTATTATGTAGATACTAACCATCTAGCTGCATGTGACCCTGTTCTCTAGCATGTCTCCCTTAAATATCGTAGTTGCATCGCAATAGTGCATGTTTGGTGATCTTCAGCCCCTGCCACACACCCTCGTGGTGGCTCGCTGGGTATTACGTAGATGTAGATGTAAAATTTGTTTAAAGAAGTTTTCATTCATTGTTAAGCACAGTTGTTCTTTCCTGTCTAGTATATAGATATCAATTCCACGTATTAGGGAATTCGTAAGTTAATGAACTCATGCAGCTCTGTCTCTTACGCATCACTTACGGTATCACCTATGATCAAAAATCTCCGCAAAAAAAATTAAGATTATGTTTCCAAAAGGAGTCGAAATAAAATTCATTGCGCTAAATTAATTGATTTCTGTTTCATTTTTTCATCCCTCAAAATAAATATAGCACAATGAAATTTTTCTGCTCTATACGTTTACGTTATTATTGGTCAAACTGTATGTTAATTGGTGCTTCACCGTATCTTGCTTTGCAATTGCAATAATAGAAGGACATACAATGCAAAAATAATGTTAAAATGTTAGTTGAACTGCAGAAGAAATCAACTGATTTGTAAAGCCTGCATACTCAAGTTTGTCGTAAAAACTTTTATGACACGATATTAACATATTTTGTCAGGAAATGTTTTATTGATTAGAATTTCTTTACGCATTTTCGAGGGTGTCCTCGAATTAATTTAGAGATTTATTGTTAACTTGATCTGTGCTAATTATGTGAAACTTTTATGAAGTGATAACCTTTGTGTTGGGTGCACCTAATATTCTTTGCTGTTTTTATCATGGCTGTATACGGGCTGAAAGGTGTCACATCTTTTCAATTTGTTTAAGCTGTAGTGGATGACCTCTGAAATAAACAAGGAGGGTTATTTCAGATTATTATGAATTTTAAATATTGGTTTACCGGATGATCTTTGAGAAAAATTCAACATCGGCTGCAGTCTTTCTCTGGATTCTGAAGACATAATCCCACTCAGAAGTAGCTCTCCACGTAACAACTCCATACTTCAATGTGGAAAGACATATCCACAGTAGTTTTGTTTCAATTCTCGTAAAATTTGTAATGCAACTAATGCTAGGGCATAGCCTTTGAGGTTTTATCGCGGCACCTTTAACTGTTCCCTTTTCTGTTCATGTTTCTTTCTACTAGAGCCACTGATATTGAAATTGATAAGGAATTTTTAAATAACAGCAGATTGTCTACAAACTAAGTCTGCTATGGACTGTTCCGTTATGTGGTGCAGATACGTGGACTACGAGAAAAACGGACAGCAGGTGTTTGAGATGTAGGGTTAGGGGAGTACGGTGCAGATGGACCGTAAGGAAGACAGGCGAGAGTGTTTGGTAGGGTGACTTTGGAGAGGAAACTTATGGATGAGATTAGGACCGGGCAAAGTAGGCGTCTCACCTTTGTAACATATCACCTGCTAACTCCTTTATGTCCTTTTAGCTCTTATATTTCATATCCCTACATAGTTGGCCTGCATTTTTCCCTTAAGCTTCCTCATAGGCCTTTCTTGGCTCCCTAGTAGGAAGTATGATGTTCCTTAGCAATTCTAATCTCAATCTGAGATACGTTGCCTCTCTCTAATGGCGCTACATGTGGTTTACTTTTCTTCTGTTCCTCCGTATACTATCCCGTTTCCGATCTTATTCGTCCATTTAGTCTTCAGTGTATTCTTTCATCTCCTTATTTCGAAAGTCTTTATTCTCCCCTGTCTCTCTCTTCTGTCCCCATACTTAATTAACCCATGTATCTGAGCCGTTGAGCTCAATTCTCTGTTGGTATATTTTTCAAGTACTTCTTCCTTATCGGTGATCCTAATTTTTTTACACGACAGTTGTTTTTTGATCAACTCTGCTTTCTTGAATATTCTTCGATTTATGTCGTTCTATTTCTTCCATTCAATTTAACGCAGCTTCGACGGTAGATGAACGATTCCTGTCGTACTGGACTTCCTCCTTGTAGCGTAATCCCCGCCGATAAACAAAAAACTCTACAAACTAGATTTTACATCAGCTGTCAGTGTTCACGAGGGGCAGTTGAAAGTCCGGAGGCCCCCCTTTTTTATCTTTTCAGATTCGTTCATTGTCGAGCCCCTTTTCCCTGCCAAAACCCTGTCATTCCTCTGTTCTCCTTCTCCACTCCTCAGGGATTACGGAAGACGCTAGGAAATTTTTTCCTCTCAAATCGCGGAACTATTTATCTCCTTGTCTCCTCCCTTCGGGATGAATCACCGTTCGGCCCCTGCGTGATTCACGATTTCTGCGAAGGCTTTTTTCGATGCTCGCTCACGTTTTCATTATAAAGAGGAAGGAATTGGGTCAGAGGCCGTTGTTTTTCATTTGACGTAGATGAGGTTGGGGCTGTCAACGAAGTATGCCGTGCATATATACTAGCCCAGTCGCGAAGGACCAAAAAAATTCTTCTTTTCGGCGGTGGAGCCAAAATTTTGCTTTGATATTAAAATCGCTCGAGCATAGTTAAATTTTACATGTACACTTTGTAACACGTATTTCCTTCGTTATAGTTCTACTTTGTATTTTTCCCCAGCTTGCTCTTCGGAAAAGAAAATACATGAAACGTAGCAGGTTTAGAGATACGGTTGCAATTTACTTAACAAAATGAAATATTCAATTTACAGACAATTTAAATTATGAAAATAATTACTTATATCCTAAGGTCATGACCAACTGTATATTCTAATTTACACACAAATTTGGCATATGAATAATTATTCCTTCTTTTAAGTATATTGTCCAATTATTTGCCACACTTCTCCACTTGAACTTTTCACAACATCCAGTCACAAACTTAATTCTTGGCCAATTAAAAACCTCTTGCCTTATGGCTTCTTGTATCTTATATGAAAATAAAAGTTTATAGTTACAACCCAATTATTCGACGACACAGGTTGGCTTGTCCCTCTGTGGTCTGGAAAATCCTCTCAGCCTGCGTAGTGTTCGTCCTTGGCGGGCCCTCAGCTCTTGGGTCTCGTCCTGTTGTAAGATCTCCCGTTCCTCTCCTTAATTCCAGCTCCTTTGTCAATTCTCCTTTTCTACGTGGGCTATGTCTCGCTCCACGCCACACTCTGTAACTTCCTCTACCAAAACTTGCGTGCTGTCCTGGCACGACCGTACACTCAGACGGTTTCCTCTACAAAAATCCCTGCGTGCTGTCCTGGCACGACCGTAAACTCCGACGGTTTCCTCTACACTCCCTAGCTCCTTTTGTTGCCGACGCTTCCACTCCCTCGGTCTATTGTTTATTCTCAATTCACAATATGGTGGGTCCCTTATTGTTATAATAAGCCATGAGGTAGTTAAAGAAAAAATGGCGAGGCCAGCGTTATGTTACAACTTGTGTCTGCATACTTTTAAATGTGTACTGCTGTCTGTGTACATGCTGTCTTTGTAGAACAGTAAGAAGAAAGGAATGATACAAAGGTTTTGTACAAATGTCAGCAAAAACTTGGAGTGTGGATTTTCTTTGTCTTAAATGTTGTGACCCAACGGCTCTCCCTCAAACGGAAGTTGATGTTTTAACTACCGCTTCCACCTAGGAACACGAAATTCGCGGTTCAGATGTCGATTTCAGGGTGCTTCAGACGAGTCGATACGATTAGAGGGATAGTAAACAAATAAGTATTCCTCAAAATTCAAGATGACCGCGATGGGCGTTGATAGACCCTAGATGACGCAGTAGTAGTTTGAATTTCACATCTGAGCGAAGAAAAGCTTCTCAAGATTCCATTCGGGTTGGAAGGTCCATGACCAACGTTTCGGCCTCTTGCACTGCAACCGTCCTCAGGATGATGAAAGGTCCTCAGGGTGTCATGAACGGAAAAGGGAGCAGTTAAATGTGCCACGATAAAACCTCAAAGGCCATGCCCTAGCATTAGTTGCATTACAAATTTTACGAGTCTTGAAACAAAACTACTGTGGAAATGTCTTTTCCACATTGAAGTATGGAGTTGTTATGTGGAGAGCTACTTCTGGGTGGGATTATGTCTTCAGAATCCAGAGAAAGACTGCATATGATGTTGTATTTTCTCAAAGATCATCCGGTAAACCAATATTCAAAATATTGATAGACCCTATATGGCGCGGTAGTAGTTTGAATTTCACATATGAGCGAAGAAAACTTCTCAAGATTCCATTCGGGTTGGAAGGTCCATGACCAACCTTTCGGCCGCTTACATTGCAGCCGTCCTCAGGGTGATGACACCCTGAGGACCTCTCATCATCCTGAGGATGGTTGCAGTGTAAGCGGCCGAAACGTTGGTCATGGACCTTCCAACCTGAATGGAATCCCGAGGATCCTTTCTTCTTTCTATTCACCGGGAAAATGAAATCTTTTATTCACTTCTGAGGTTTAGAGGCAAATACTATGATTTCGCGGGAATTCTTTTAATTTTCCGAGGGGATTCTTGCGCGGAAGATGTGAATGTTTTTTCAAGAAAAAAACCCTCCCGCACCACCCATTCACCTACCCAGTCTAGCGATTGTTATTTTTTACAATGATCGGGGGCGGACTTATAGTAAAAGTGAAATTTCGAACCATCCCTCTTGTGGAAAATGTTAAAACAAGGCAATATGGCTTCAAAACTGACGCTCTCATCTTGTATATATATTTGACTGCTATCCCTCTATTCTCAAAAATTTCCTCCAGACAAGAGATAAACTGGAGTGTAAGAAAATGAAATGGGGGCTCAGTGAGGGCTTGCACACTGTCACTCGCTTCGTATTATATACATCGACGCATCGCATCGGCAGATATGCCATCACGTCATTCATTGTTATAGGCAAGGCTGTATTATCGCGTGAGGTTAATGCGTTGGTATCTCGATCCCTTCAACATCTCAGCACTCCGGCCGTTTCAATGAACTTCCCTCTCGTCCAAAGCTGTGGCAGCTAATAACGGACCGAGCTTCACGAACTGCGCTATCAGTGCCGTTTTTGCGGCATACTTCTGTGAACAGCGGGACTGAGTAATATAAACTTTATTTAAGTATTTTACCTGCTGATTAGTAGGTTTTTGGCCAGCTCTTATCCTAACCTCCAAAATTCTGGCACATCGATTCGTTTTCCCTTCTATGGGTGACTCGCCATTAGGTCCCTCTCAAGATCCTCGTGTCAGATTGGATTGGATATTAGGTATTAGGGGAGGCGACCGACGGCTACGGTCATTTGCGCCATAGGTAAGAGAGGAATTTAGGGGAGAAACCCGGCGTCGGCATTAGCCTGCTCTTAACAAAAGGCACCAAGGGGACCACGGTTTAACGTCTCATCCGACAGACGGAGTACTCGAGGGGCCTCCACAAGACACTCAAGTAGGGATCGGGTTTCCTCTGAAAAACATCCTCCTCTGCAGGGATTTGAACCCTGGGATACTCATATCGTTTCACTATTGTTATTTCCTCCAGAATTCCTATCCTCTTTCTTCCTCTTCCTCGCTTCCCCAATGTTCCCCCCCTCAATCACCCTCCTCAACGTTCTCCTCCTCTCCTCTCAATGTATTCTCCATCCATCTCATCTGCCTCCTCCGAACCTCCGCCACTAGCTTCCTATCCTCCCCATCCATACTCAATACTTCCTCGTTCATCCGTATCGCCTCTCAGCTCACTCCCTCCATCCTTCTTCGCACCTACATCTCAAACGCCCCTAGTCCACGTTCATTCTCCCATCAACAGTGACCAAGTATCTGAGCCATTCAACGCTACCTTCAATGTTAGTTATCACCAGCCTTTCTTTGCGTTTCTATTTCCCCTCATCAATTCCCTCCTCATTGAATGTGCTTCTTTAGCCCAGGTAATTTTATATCTTATGTTCCTACCACTAAACCCCTTCTCCAAAATTCTACCAAGGTATCAAACTACACGACTTGCTCTATTTTGTGCCCTTCCACTCCTTCCTGTTGAAAATTCTCGCTGTCTCATTCACTTCGTAGTGATGAAAAATATCTCATCTTTCCTACAATACCAAAACTGTCCACTTCAAAAATTTGAAAACTACACATTAGAAGTTCTAGTTGTCTCGTTTTACTTGTTCAGAGTCTTTCCTTTTCAAAACTTTTCGTCCCTGGTTACCTGGTTAATTACCGACCCTGATTTCGAATTACGTGTCATCTAGTTGGAGATGAATATGCTATCACTGAGCCATCTCAACCTCGTAATAAATTAAACCATAAATTTACAAATTACATATGTTGTACCGTTCCTTTTTTGCGATATTTGCCGTTTTATATGGTATGCAGCTCGGTCGGGCGCCCTAAGGAGACTTTATTGGAACAAATAAAAGTTTTGACACAAAAATCGTGTCTGAGGTGTCATATTACGTAGTTCGTACGCTTTCTCAATACTTGCTCAATGTAAATAACCCACTCTGTGCAATATTTTTTTACAACAATGCAGGCAATCGTTCGATCATGAAGGATTTTTCAATTCATGGTTGGAAACGACTGAGTCAAGTAAAAGGTTAAGATATGCGTACTTAGTGAATTACTGAGAATTTCAGTGATGCAAAACTGTTTTTGAGCCATTATATTGTCAGTATCTCATCCGTACGTCTTCATTCATTGGATGTTCATTCCTAAGATTGGTTGACTGCAGCCTTCCACCCTTCCCTATCTAATGCTAGTTCCCTTACCTCCTGGTATCTCTTCCCATCTACTTTCCTCTTTATTCGGTCCATGAACTTATCCATTGGTCTTCCTCTGGGGACTTTTACCACTATTTTGCCTTCAATCATGCTTATTCCATACCCATGGTCTCAGGGTGTGTCCATTCCATCTTGTTCTCCTTTTCTCTATCGTTTTCCATATGGTCCGTTCCTCTTCCATTCTTCTGTAAACTTCGTCATCTCTTATTTTGTACGTCCATTTTGCTTTCAGAATCCTCCTCCAATAACAGATTTTGATGGCTTCTAGTCTGCTCTGGTCTGCCTTTTCAATGGTCCATGCTTCCGATCCATTGAGTGCCACCACACGAATGTTTTCATACTCTGTTTCCTGGTTTTCCGTATGGTCCGTTCCTCTTCTACTCTCCTTTGCACTCCGTCATGTCTTATTTTATCCGTTCATTTTACCTTCGGTATTCTCCTTCAGCACCAAGTTTAGAAGGCTATACGTCTTACTTATGCGTCTTACAACTGTCTAAATTTAAGGAAAAAAATCGGATGTAATCTATATAATTGCTGGAAAGTAATCTTGCTCAACCTGGGCGAATAGCGTAAACGACGTCGGTAGTCGGCCCCCTCTCCGATTAACCAACCAACCGACCAAATGTGCCAATTCCATTTACCCTCCGTCGCTCTCATTCACTTTAAGTGTTCGGAGATGAATTTCCTGTTCATCCTTGCCATGTGTGATGATTCCGTTAAGCATTGAGAGATATATCTATGATGCCGACCCTTCCTGGTATCGTATTCAAGGTTGGTATGGTCCCGAAATAATGCAATGTATACTGCGCTTGCTCGTGTTGCTGTTGGATCGAGTGGCGAGGATCTGTTTTTGGAGTGGTTGAGTGTGTGGTACCACTCGAAATAATTAAAAGTACTAATCAACAGAACATAAAACATTAATTTCCATCTTAGGCATCCTTATGAATAAAGAGGGATGAAGTCAACATTACATAAAAAGCAGCAGATTATACAGGCATCGATTGTGACAGCGCCTTTCAGACACCGCAAGGCTGTTTGTAATGTTTGGCCTGGAATGTAATTCGAGTCTCAAATAACTGGCGGCACCGCTGTTGTCGCTAACGTCATTCCCCAAGATGGCCATCAGGCTAATTTTAACATTAACCAGAGTATACAGTAATGCGGGTAATAATAACAATGTTCCGGACCAGCCGAGGCAACTGAATAGGATTTACACTAAATTTAATCATTCAATTTGGTGTGAATTTTTTCATTTGTGAGGAGAAGACGCCCGGAGATCTAGTGCCTCTGTGAGTATTCTGACCGACCGCAATTAGTGTGGAAGACTACCCCGTTTTGTTGGCGATTTCGGTGATTTTTGTGGTTACAGTGGCGTGCACGGAGATTCGTATTGAGGATCTTTTCTGATAATAAAAATAATGTGTCGTGATGGCACTTAGTCATCCCTGACTCAGATCCAAATGTTTATTACGTTTCCACAAGAGGTGAAAGGGGAGACGCGTTGAATTGAGTTAAGACTTGTTCACAGCAATTCGGTGTAACTTGGTTGACTCTCGTTCCAAAGGAGAACTACAGCGCTATATTAATAAAGAGACCTTCATTATCTAATTAATTATTGTCTATTTTTAAACCTAAATACTAGTTTTATATTTTCAATGACCTAAGAAGGAAACAAATATATAAGGTGTCTGAATATGTAGAGCATATTATACAACAGTTTAGACAATATTATTCTGGCAGAAATTGAGACAAAAAAGCTATATGAAGTGATGACATCAAACAGCCATTAAGTCAATGTCTACATCTACATCTACATAATACCCCGCGAGCCGCCGCATGGGCTGTGGCAGGGGGTGTTATGTCACCAGCCGTTTAAAGGTGTAAGTTTTTTGGCAATGAAATGGTGACATGAATTATAGGAGTATATTTAGTCAGCTTAATTTTTATTGTAATCGCTTATTGTTCGCGGAAAAGAACGAGTTCTTGTACCTATCTGTTCGGCAGTGTATCTCTCTTATTTTATCGCGTCTTTCAGACGTAAAGATGTAGTGAGGAGTCATTATAACATTCTCTATGTCGCTCTAAAAAATATCAGTTCTGAATTTATCAAGCAACCTAAGCCTAGCGTGTAGCCTCCGAGTCTCTAGGGTTTCCCACCGTAATCCCTCTAAAAGTTGTGAGACACTATATGTACGCTCGTAGCAGTTTTTAATGAAGCGCGCTGCTTTCCTTTGTATTTTATTATTTTTTTTTTGGTTAAATATATTGGACATTAAATTGTCAAAGTCAAATAAAACAGTATCTTTGTGAACTCGGTGGTATGTTTCAGTAGACATATTAAATTAAAACTTTTACTTAACCACAAAAAACACGACCCGGGTTTCAATAAATAAGTATCATCTTCAGGTACATAAAAAGTTCGGGAACACTCATATATTGGGAAAAAAGGAAAGGAGGGGGTGATGATGATGGGGGGGATTCTCCTTTCTTCCACACCACCTCCCCCCCTCCATCAACACCTCCCCTTTCTCTCTCTTTTCCCCAATATATAAGAGAGTTTCCGAACTTGTTATGCACCTGAAGATGATACTTATGCATTAAAACCCGGGTCGTGTTTTTATTTGTGTGTTTTCGTGGTTAAGTAAAAGTTAGCATTAAATATGTCATTGCCAAAGTCATGTAGTATTTCAGCGAAAAATTAATTGCTTTTAAACCGATGACATTCGTTAAATGACCGATGACCTAGTAATGTTTTTACATAATTTGATAGTAGAAGTTATGTTATACATACCATACTAGGGCTGTTCAAAAAGAAACGGGAATTTTTTATTGCGCGGTAACGGATTGTTCTAGCAACGTCTGGTTGACAGCGCTGCATTATTCACATCCTCCCGAGTAGTCATGATTTTCCGTTTTTTAAATCTTGTTTAGTTTTCGTCATACATCCCTGTAAATGGAAGCTGTTTCAGTCGTCATGGCGATTTTTTCAATTCCCGAGTTTTGGAGATCATCATTGCAACATGTAACTTTGGAAATATTTTACGGAAACCTTCAAATTTTGGAGAAGGCTTGAAAAGGCATTGCTCTTAGTCGTTCGTAGTGTTACTAATGGCTTCCCCGATTCAAAATTGGTCGTCAATCAGCTCAAGAAGATCCTCTACTAGGAAGGCCTTCGATGCCCACTGATGGCAGTATAACTCAGAGAGATGAAGATCTGTTGTGCGCTGACAATTGTCAGACCGCCAGAGAACTTGCTGGGAAGTTTTATACTTGATTGGCTCAAATCATGACAATTTGACCAAATAATTGAAAATGCGTCGGGCTGCAGCAAAGTTTTTCCCTCGTTTGATTGCAGCCGAGCAGAACGACCTTCCTCGACCACGACAACGCGCCCGCCACTAATCCTTGTAATTTCGTGAGAATCGTGCGAAATATTAAACCACTGTCCAATTTCAGCCAGCCCACTCACCTTGCATTCCTCCGTGTGACATTTTGAAACTTCTGTCATTAAAATTAGTGCAACAAAGTAGTCGTTTTGACGCCGTTGACAACATAAAAAGATAATTCGGCACGGGAACGGTAGGTGATACCCTGAGAAGCACTCCAGGACTGTATGGCGCAGTAGAAACAGTCCTGGAAAACATGTATATCTAGTTTAGGAGGGTAATTATAATGATATAAGGACCTATAAGTTGTAAATAATCTGAAATTATATTATACATCTATATCATACCCTGCAAGCTACCCAAAGGGTGTGTGGCATGGGGTGCTTCCACACCAGACATGCATGAATTATATGGCAGAACTCCGAAACTACATTGAAACCAGCGTACCACACATGCAATGTGCCAATTAAAAATTTTCTCACCAAGAAGCATTCCATCGTCTACTGTTCCGACGTAGTAATAATAATAATAATAAAAATAATAATATTTATTGCTCCAAAATATGAAATACAGAAAAAATACAAAGAATACAATATTAAGATATTTGAAGCTTCAGGTAACCTATAAGGCGAACCTGTGTTTAGGTTACCATCAATTTGAACTACGACCATACGTTTTTACACATAGAACAAGAAAAAAAATGTATGCATGGGATACAAAGACTACTATGTACTACAGATTCAAATATCATGCATAAATAAGAACATCAATATTTACATCACGCATAAATAAGAACGTAGAGAATATAAAGAGAAAGATTTACTGTCTGCCTATAGTCACAATTCGAACTATTCATGACGACGATCACAACTGTTATGGTCCCGAATGGTACGCGGAAAAAAAGACATTTTATACCTATCGGTTCTACAATCGATATTTTTATTATCAATTTTATTGGCGCGATCTAATCTGCCGTAGTACGAGGGGGTTAACAGTACGTTTTTTAACGTCGTCATAGAAATGTTTTTCCTGAAATTTAGCTAAGAGGTTAAGCCTATAATTTAATCAACGCTGTGATAGCGATTCCCATCCCAATTCTTCTAACAATCCAGACACTAGCAAACTTATCGTAGCATCGTTTTACAAACCTAGCTCCTCTTCGCTGTACACGATCTAATTCCGATATCAACCCCTCTTCATAAGGATCCCATACACTGGCAGCATATTCCAGATGAGGCCTAGCGATTGAAAAATAACAACGTTCTTTCACTTTCTCATCACATTTTCCGAGTAGTATACAAATTTTCCAGTTAGGTTTTGAACAGCCCTCGTATATTAAGGTAAAGGTAGGTATTGGGCACGCCTAAAATAAATGCTCTCCTTAAGTTGTTATGAACGAGGCGTAACTCCTCACTTCATTCACGTGAGACATGCAGTGTATCCTTTGGATCGATTGCGCGCGTAATTATGGGTCAAGACGTTTCCGTCGATGATGGGAATCAGAAACGATGATGGGAGGGATGGAAGCCACTTAGACTTTTACCCGGAGGAGGAAGGGTAAACATTGGGTAAAAATTTTCCGGGGGAACCCGGAAGTATTTTCGTCGTTCCTCGGTGCCGATGGATGCGGATGATCTATTAACGTCGTCTCGGCGTTGCCCATCCCCCTCCCCCCTCCCCATCCAACACTTCGCCCGTTCCTTCCTTTTGGCTGGTTCGCGAACATTCTCCCTCTCCCGTGTCCTCCTCCTTTTTTCCCTTGTTACCCATGATTCTCCCTCCTCTTTTTCTGCTTTCCAGACTTCCCCGTTTCCCCCCTCCCCCTTGCCTCTTGGCTAAAGGGGACAACCCTCGTCCACGTGTCTGGTCAATCACTCACGTTAAAATTAGTTCGCGCGGCCTCCATTTTTCTTCCTGCTTCCTCCACCAACATTTTCCACTCTCCCGCACTCCAGCGCAAATATTATTTTCGTCCGATTTTTTTCTCCGCTTCGCTTCCAACGCAAAATTATGGTCCGAGAGGCATGTATGGTTAAGGGCGGGATGCTTACGATTCCTCTGGATTGCCATTTTAGGTGAGGTGGAAAAAGGCAACTGTTGTGCTCAAAGAAGAGAGGACTACAAACCAAGGAACAGTATGTGAAAACATTCGCGTGGAGCGTAGCATTCTATGGATCGAAAGCATGGGCCATTGGAAAATCTGACCAGAAAATAATAGAAGACTTCGAAACCTGGTGCTGGAGAAGGATGTTGAAAAAAAATGACGGACAAAGCAAGAAATGATGAAGTGTACAGAAGAATAAACAAGATAAAAATTTGTGACTTCCACAATTTATTTAACTGTAGCGACCGGTTTCGAACGTCACGCAATCATCAGGTCTGTCAAACTGATGATGGCGTGACAGCCGAAACCGGTCGCTAGTGTTAAGTAAATTGTGGAAGTGGCAAATTTTTTTCTTATTTTTTATGACTTTCTTCCACCTAGTGAAAGTTTCCATATTATTTGTACAGAAGAGTAGAGGAGGAAAGTATCTTAAGAAACACCATAGAGAAAAGAAGAACAAGATGGATTGGACACACCCTGAGACATTGAATTTGGGAAGGACATAATTGAAGGCAAAAAAATCCCCAGAAGGAAAGAATTCCCAGAAGAAGACCCAGGAAAAAGTTCATGGACCAAAGAAAGAGGAAAGTACAAAGGAAGAGATACCAAGAGGTAAGGGAACTAGCATTAGATAGGAAAGGGTGGAGGGCTAAAGTCAACCAATCTTAGGATTGAACAGCCAGTGAATGAGGTGAGGTGATTTGTTTTTTCATGACATGAAAATTTTCGACCAGTTAGATATACCCTGAAAAAGAAACTTGCTGTACAGCTAGAAAGTCTAGTAGTATATGAGACAGCTAGACGTCTAGCTGCAGAGCCAGAAATTTACAGATGAGTTATCGAACTAATTTTTAAAAGATAGTTCTAGCAGTACAGTGATTCTGTATATCTGTGTAGCCAGATGCCGTTGACAATCGCATGTATCGTCCTCATTGCCAGCTAGATTGTATTAATTGGCTATTTTGGGAGGCTACCGACAACTGAGGTTATTTGCGCCATTGAGGTGGGTAGGTAGGTAAGGGAAGGTTTATCGGTGACTGGAGGAAGGGTGGAGAAAAAAATCTGGCGTCGACATTAGCTTGCTCTTAACGAAAGACACCAAGGGGACTCCGGTTTAACGTTTCACCCGTCAGGCGGAGTACTGAACTTGAAGTGCACTCAAAAACACATCAAAGTAGTGATCGGGTTTCATCTGAAAAATATCCACCTCCACCGGGTTTTGAACCCTGGCTATCGGTATGGCAGGCCAGTTATCTAACCACCACACAAGCCCCATCCTCCTGGATTGAAATTCCCGGCAGCTAGAAATATATTGCCGATAATTTTTTAACTTAAGTTTTTCTTTCTATGAGAGTTGTGAGAGAAAACTATAAGAGAAAAGTTTGCTGAAGCCCTATGACGAGGATGTGTGAATCGGTGGAAAAATCTCCCGTGGTCCAGTCTATAAGAAGAAGTGGAGCAACTTTCGGGCGTTCTTACGCGTGGTGTCCTTGGTTGACAACTGCTCCTCCGGCCATCCTGCTGCCATCTTAAGGTCTGAAGTCTACCGACCTTCTTCAGACCACTACTGATAACTTCAGACCTGAAGACGCCAGCAGGATGGCTAGAGAAACAGTTTTCAACCATGGACATCACACGGAGGAATGCCCAAAATCTGCTCCACTTGGAACTAAACCTCGCGGAAACCTTCGAATATACTATTAGGAGAAGGAAAAAAAAAACAATTGCCGGAGGCATGATCCGCTTATCATGGTAATATCAGTGCGCTACGCTAAGTACTTAGCCATCAGCTCAGCTCCAAGGGCGAGGGGGAATCCTATGTATTTAAATAGTCATGACAGATATTTTTATTACAAATTAATTAAATATAAAAAAAACTAAAGCATGCTAGGGAAAGACTTAGAAGAATGAGCGTTATAATTGACTTCATACACGACATAATAAATACGGCTTTCAAATTGGCTTCTCTACATACGTAGTCTCTCCTAATTAATGGTAAAGAGCTAGACATGCCTCTAAAAACGACTGCCTTGAGAAGTGCTGCTACTTTGGAAACTAATCTCATTCGCAGACGGAAGCATAGCTTAAGCAAATCTCGCTTAAAAGTAATACATTTCCACAGTTTTGCAGAGGATGTCAATTCCTTCACCTTAGCAACTCATAACAGTGATGGACAGCGTAAATATTTTTTTTGGACAGCAAGAGAATATTGCTGTGCAGCTAAGCACCATTTCCTATAAATCTATAGCTATCTAGCTGAATACAACTATCTGCACAGCTTGCTGTGTAGCTCTATTTTTAGAAAATATGCAGATTCAGCTAAATCAATATAGCAATACGTTTCAACTGCATAGCTTGCTCACTTTTTTCCGTGTAGTTACTTTTTTTCGTCATTGAAACTTTCGCGGCATATGATGGGCCATAAAACTGTACGGGTGTATATCGCGTGTTATTCAGTTAAAAATTCTCTACCATTCCCCTATTCATCCTTGGTCTACCATCTCCTTCCTATTTCCTCCTCTTGAGTCGCTTACATATAATTACTGTTTTACAGCAGTACATGCAATGCCAGCATGAGCATTTTTTCCCCCTCGAAGACGTGACTAGCAGGGGCCATGAAATGTCTGGCTGACACCGAATAACACGCTTCTTCTCCCGAACAGTTTAATAGCTGTGGAGGAGTTACGCTTTTAAATTTTATTTATTTACCTAACACATCTTCCCATCTGAGCTTTGTGTGGTTTTTTTTAATGATTGCTAGCCAATTTTATTCGGGGGAGTGGGGGGCAATTTTAAAAATATTTTCTCAGCAAAAGTTTAACTTCTCTTATTCATTTCCATGTTACCTACATGTCACAAATAATGAATTAACATTCCCCATGAGTACTACATTCGTGGGTAGCTTTATTCATTGGCAAATCAACCCTGCTGAGTGGCAACCCCAGGCTGCAAGGCCGTTTTTTAGTTTAGAATGCTTGAAGACATAATACACATACAGTGCCGCTTGGTAAGGGATATTTTCCTCTGTTGAAGATGTCCAACCAGGCGTGCTGCCTGCCGACTTTGCTCATCTCTACTCCATTGATTCGTTCTCATTTTTCTGTTTCCCGTGGCCAGAACGGCTCTTGTTGGATGACGTCAAGAGGCATGCTAGTTCCACCCTCCGCCGAACGACGCGAGCGCGAAATTAAATGGCACCCGTCAAGAAGCATTTACGGCCCGAGTTTTTTTTTCAAATGTGCTTGCGCGTGAGTGATACGTAACGATCCAGTTACGCGAGTGCTCATTTTATCATCGCACCTCGTATCATTTAGGTCTTTGAATCGAGTTTCGGACAGAATTATCTTTTGGAAGGGTACTCGAGACAACATACTTGCGCATGACCATTTGACGTCGGACTGATTTACAGAATGATTTAAGAAAGAATGATTTGCGCAAAGCTAACGGTACGTATGGTACGGCTAATTGATAGTTTAAAATTACTTTTCTTTTCCCAAATGGAAACCTCCCCGTGTGATGTTCTTTGATCGTCCATTATTTTAATTGCCCATTTGAAATAGGCTCCAATTTTGAGTGATTTGTTTTTTGGCAAGTTTATTACGAACGATTTCAAGCTAACATGTTTTTGTCAGGCGTTTCTTCCAGTTCAAAGAGATGATTTAACAGCGCAAACATTTCTTAGCCCATTAAAATATTCATAAGGCCTCTAGATGTATATTTTTGTCCACCTCCGCATTTATGCTTTTCAAAGCTGGCTGTCGAGAAGTGCTTGGAGTTAATTTTGATTTCCGCTTGATGTGTTTGCCCTCGTGACTCATTTTTTTAGCGTTTTCTTACGACATATGTGTCTGGAACTGATATTTTTTACATTTACCATATGTATATCATATCATATACATAGAAATAACTACTCATTTGTACGCCAGAATCCTGTAAAGTTTGAAAATTGACCCTAAAAATGAATAGCCCAAGAAAGAATAATTTTTATATGGCATGTTTTATCGTCCAACGAAGACCGCTTAGCTGGAATTTGTGCAATCATTGCAACTTTAGAACATAGTCAAAGTTTTGCTGCAAAAGGATCATTATTCATTAAACTACTGCTCCGGTTTCTCTCTAAAAAATATTCTCTTAAGATTTCACTTATTGCCTCGTAGAAAGCATTTAATTGTACGGCAATAATAAATTGTATTTTTGCATTCGATTTTATAACCACTTAGCCGCATGAGAGTATTTAAATAAAATCTGTAGCTATTAATCTAATAGTTGAAATTTAGTTTTTTTTTCTCTAGCTCCTCATAGAAGTTTAATCTGCGGAAAAAACTTGCTGGGTAAGGTTTTTTGTGAAGTTTGCATCGAAGTTAAAAGTGGCTCTTTTCGTCATGATACAGGCTCAAAGATTTGGCAACTATTTCTGATATATTTTTCGGATTGTTGTCTCCAATTTCCATTGAACCACTCCCAGTGCAAACATTTTAAAGGGAAACATCAAACTACCACCATGGAAGGAAGTAGCCATTTATTATATTCAGGCCTGGAGGGCAAACGTTAAAACATTAAACCGTGCCAGTAAAGGCCAAATAAAGCTGACTTTGTTAACTCCACTAGAGGTTTATTAGCTCGACCCGGGGTTCGACACTTCGTGTCATTTTCAGGTGTAGCTATACACCATTTGCTATAAATCAATAGCTATCGTGCTGAATACAACCAACTGCATAGTTTTCTGTATAGCTTTATAGTGAGAAAATCTGCTGATTCAGGTAAACTATTATAGCAATACGTTTGAGCTGTATAGCTTGCTCACTTTTTTCAGCTCCATAGAGCTGAAGATGATGACACGAAGTGTCGAAAAGCGGTTCGTGCTAATAAACCTCTAGTGGAGTTAACTAAGTCAGTTTTATTTGGTCTATAATAGATAACTTCTGCAAAGTAAAGCCTGCAACTATTTCCTTCATATTCTTAAAATTCATTTACATATTATCTTTTAACTCGGAAATAAGTATGTGCTTTTGCGGAAGACTTCTAGTTCCTTCTCTCTCTTTCTAAAAATGTCCTATTCGCTAATATCCGGCAAATTGTTCACCTATATATTATGTGGAATCACTGACTTCTAGATGAAGGGTATTGTTCTGACGATTTTTCTGATTGAATTTTTAATCTTCACCTTTTTGAATTTTTTGATCACATGATATCAAATGTCAAGGTGAAATAATGATAAAGATTTTATTTTTTCCATTGATAAATTCATTCGCCATGAAGTGCCATCACGTCACGTACATGCGTCGTCATCTTTCGAAAAATGAAACATTGGTATGAATTGTCCTGAATAAAAATTGATAAAAGGAATATTTTGCTGCAATATAAACTTTACTATATCGAGTTAGCTTATGGTTTAAAAATTCTAGCGATAAATTTCAACGGTGATATGATTTAACCATTATATTCAATAATGAAATCGATTGTTTGACATGTTAAGGAATGTCAAAGTAATTTTTTTAAATATGTGTGTGCTATTGCTTGATGCAAATCACTATATCTTATAAAATACATCCATTGTATACTCATTTTGAGTATCGGGTTGACTCTCGTCATCTAAAGACAAGTTGGCAAGAACATGTAGTTAAGGTATACATAATCATGAGTTTCATGAAATTATGGACCTCAAAAAATATACGGGTTACAGGAACACGTCTACTAGTTACATAAATCATTTACCAATTGTTAATAACTTCTAATATTTTATCTCATCTTCTTCCGCCGTAGAAAATTTATAAAATTTTAGCGTATAAATAATTGCAAATTCACGTAATAATTAGTCTGTAAAGGTGAATTAACTGCTCATGTGTCTCAAAACAACTCTTTTATCAAGTTATTAAGTCTCCAAACGGTTCATTTTGCTTTCGCCATCTTGGCTACCTAACGGAGTCCATACCTCATAAATTATGAAACCAATAAATTTATCGATTTAGTTATTGGGTCCCATAATTATACAGAATACATAGGCGTCGTTCCTGCAACTAGCCATTAGGGCTGGGGACGCAGAGAAAGACAAAAGAGGCGGTGTATGAGGTAAATGTTCGCGAGACAGATCCATCGATTTTCCTTTGTAAATTGCTTCCGAGACGTTCAACAGATGTCATTTGTGCTTCGTTTTAAACCTCAAACTTTGTGTTTCTTTGGCATACCTCTTTTTTTGCCGTAATATTACAATTATGGCTTCCTTTTTTTTTTAGAAATAAGTTGAACTTCACTTCACCCGCACATTTACAACCTCTGAAAATTTCAAAATATCGCACATTCGTGATATATAACGAAAATGGTAAGATGTGAAAATCACACTACCACTGCGCCATCTAGTGTTCATTTCCATAAACTGCAAGATGGCCACCGCAGAAAACGTTTCCGGAGTATAAAATCTTCTATAATCCGTCATTTTTAAGATTGGTCAGAATTTTGTTTATAAAAAAATTGAATTTTGTGCACATAACTTTTTCCTATTTCAGTTAAAAAACACCGATATTTAAGGGTGGAAAAAATGTTCATGATTGGACCATGTATCGCAAACATTTACCTTGTGTGATATGCAGGATAGGAGGTACCAGGTGCGAGTAAGGTAAAGGAAGGAAAGTTCCCCATGCCTGGGATTATATTCTTCGAATTCCTCCTGTGTTCTTCAACAGCAAAGCTTGAGTTAGCATTACCAGGGTCATTTGATGAGTTCATAATGGCATAGAACACTGGCACATAAAGCAAGGAAATTTCTCCATGACTGAGATTATATCCTTCGAATTCCTCCCGTGCTCTTCAACAGTTAAGCTTGAGTTAGAATAATTTACCAGGGTCAATCGATGAGTTCATAATGGCAAAGATGACATAGACAACTGGCATAAGTATTTTAGCAAAACTCTTACAACACCTCATATCAACGACACACAACTCACGTTAGCTATAAGCATTGGCTACCGTACAAAGCTCCTTCTCCATCTACCTCAATGGTCAAGGCGATCCATTCTTCTCGCGCGTGACTCGCTAGCGGCCTGGTTATTTACAAGTGACACTTCAAATTGAGCTCTTTGCGATCTGAAGAGCATCCTCTCGGTCCGACGGAGCCGATTATAAACGCCCTCTTCGTTGGGGCGACCCTTTGGCATCAATTTTGCGTCGGATTGAACTCCCGCGGTTCAATTTATCCGCGGCCGGGTTCGTCGACCTCCTACCCCCACACTTTTACAGTCTGCCATACCACGTCTCCCTCCCCCGGAACTTCTCGTTCCTTTTTCTTTTCCTCTCTCTTTTTCCGGTCGAGTCTCCACCTCCACCGAGAGGTTCTATTTCCTGCTCCCACCTTCACCTTCCCCCGTTCACGGTCGTAACATCCTTAACCGACGGCCACCCCCTCAGTCCCACGCCTCGCCCCACCCTTGATCAGCGGAGGCCGTCGCATCTCCCCGTCTCTCGCCATGGTCCCCTCCCGTCCACACCCTTCGAGTTAAAAATCACCCCTTCGCCATGCCGATGCCGGTGTTCTAAGTCCGTTCCTAATTAACTTGCCGAGGCTCAGATTATTGGTAGCAAAACATGGTGGCAGCCTTCTGTGCCAAGCGTGACGTCGATGTAAAAATTAGTTAATGTCCCACCCTTGATCAGCGTAGACCATCGTGTTTCCCGTCTCTAGCCATCCCCCTCCCGTCCGCACCCTTCGAGTTAAAGAGCACTCCTTCGCCATGTCGCTACCGGTGTTTTATAGTCCGTTCCTAATTGACTTGCCGAGGCTCAGTATTTTTTCAATTATTCTACCGGTAAAGGTAGGTTTTGTTGAATGTCAGAGAATCTCTCCCCAGATATCTACACATTCAGGGGATACCTATCTCGATCTAGTACATCCTTTTTCGCCTCAGCTTACGATCTACCATTCTTCATCTTGTCCGTGAAAAATGCGGTAGCCTCTGGCGTGAAGCGTGATGTTAAGGTGGTTTGAGCAAGATATCACATCACCCAGAAATCAATTGATTAGGTATCATTTTAAATAACAATGCAGTGAAACCCCTCATAACGATCACTCCTAACAAGCTACCTCCCCTCTCAAGGACTATTTTTCTGCGGAACCGTCAATGGTAGCTGAATTCAGGTTTCACTGTACGTGTACATCAAATTGATGAGCATTGATATTTCCCAAGAGCAACAAATTTACGATGAAATAAACGCCATTTGCACAGAATATAGTTCTCTACCGGTTAAAGTAGATTTTGTTGACTGTCAGAGAATCTCCTCCCGGTTATATACACTTTCAGGGACCTATCTTGGTCTAGTATATCCTTTTTTGCCTCAGTATACGGTCTATCATTCTCCATCCAGTCCATGAAACCTATTTTATTTTTTCCCCTTCCCCGCTTGCCCAACATCCTTCCCCCATTGTCACATTCTTGAGCAACCTCTAGCCTCTCATTACATCCTCCAACCACCTTCTCTGCCTATCTCTAATGTTATTCACAAGTTTCCTTTCCTCGCCCACCATCTCAAGCACTTCCTCGTTAGTCTTCTTCTCCGTTCATTTCATCTTCTTCATCCTTCTCAACATCCACATCCCAAATGCCTGCAGCCTATTCTCGTCTTCCTTTCTGAGGGTCCACGTTTCTGCACCATACAAAGCTACCTTCCATATCAAGCTCTTTAACAGCCTCTTCTTCACATCCTTGTCCAAGATCTCCGTCATCACATCCCTTCTATTACCGAACGCCTCCTTACCTAGCACTATTTTCTTCCGGGTGTCTTTGCTACTATGTCCGTTTTCTTCTAGCGTACATCCTAAGTAATTTAGATGCTCTACTTGCTCGAGTCTGTGTCCTCCAAATTTAATTACCAGCCTCTTAGTACTAGAGAATCTCGCTCAGTATAGCGGTAGCAAAACGTAGTGGTGGTCTTCTGCGCGGAGCATGACGTCGATGTAAAAATCTAACGTTTACTCGTATTTTTTCGGGTTCTCCCCGAGCAGAACAATTTTTATTGACTGCCATTTCTCCGGCATTCCAGTCGGCTTTATCAGGTCCTAAGCCGACTGGAATGCCAGCAATACGGTCGTCCATAAAAATTGTTCAACGCGGGGAGAACCCGAAAAAATACGTATAAACAAGAAAACCGCGAAAGCCTTCTTAGCAAATACAAACGTTTACTACTTTGGTGGCGATTTATAACACAATTTAACACCAGTTTCGTCTGTTATGCTATTATCAGGTACTCTGAGGTATATGGGTATCGAGCTAACATATGCGAGTCTGATGGGAAATGGTGTGGGCGAAAAAGGTGGGGTGGGACGAGAGGGGGAGGTGAAAGGGGTTTGAGGGTGAACTAATGAGAGGATAGCCGGTGTTTCATCATAGTTTTGGAGATGAGAGAAACAGTAGCAAAAGGGAGGGAGTAGAAAAGTTATGTCATATACAAGGAAAAAGGAATCCTTTTGAAGACCGATCTCCCTTTGTTCCCAAGAGTCCAACTTCTTGAAGTCAAAAGTTTCTGGTGAGATGTTGTGGAACTGCATTGTTAAAATGACGAGAACTAGATGTTGTACTGTCCACTATTTTTAATACATAAAACTTTGCAACACGTGTTTCGGAACTTTATTGGCCATCATCAGGTACAGTGGCTGTATTGGCCATCAGGTACACTGTGCCGAAACACATGTTGTAAAGTTTTATGCATTAAAAATAGTAGACAGTACAACTTCTAGTGCTCTTCATTCTAACTTCTCGTAATTGTTGGTGCAGTACAAATTTTGCTGCGCGTTTCAACTTTTCGGGTTCTCCCCGCGTTGTAGTATTTTTGTGGACGACCGTTTTTCGGGCATTCCAGTCGGCATCATCAGGCCGTGACCATTAGGACTATTAGATCCCGATGATGCCAACTATAATGTCAGTGAAATGGTTGTCCACAAATACGCTACAACGCGGGGAAAACGAAATACTTCGTTTTCAAGGTAGCGGAAGCATCGGATGAAAACATATTGCAGTGGAAAATCGTCGCGCGTTCATTATACCTAATGATTCCCGTTCGTGTTGGATATGTCATCATTACAGTGCAGTTTTAGATGAAAAATGGACGTTCAGTATGTGTGTTGGCGATGGCCTTCAGCGCCTCAAATTAAGTCAACATTCTTGAGATGACCTACAATTCCTAAGGGTCAAAGATCACGTGACCACCAAACGACAAACGCGAAGCTTTGGTCTTTACTATTGAGGTAAATGGAGAGTGCATTACGTCATCAAACTCTAGCCTCATTCATTGGCTGCTCAATCCCAAGGTTGGTTGACTGCGGTCCTCCACCCTTCCCTATCTAATACAAGTTCCCTTACATCCTGGTATCTCTTCCTATGTATTTTCCTCTTTATTAGGTCCATGAACTTATTCCTGGGTCTTCCTCTGGGGCCTTTTCCCTCTATTTTGCCTTCAATTATGTTCCTTACAAACCTATTGTGTCTCAGGGTGTGTCCAGTCCATCTCATTCTTCTTTTGTATGCGGTGTTCCATATGGTCCTCTTTTCTTCTACTCTCCTGTACGCTTCATCATTTCTTCTTTTGTCTGTCCATATTATGTTCAGCATCCTCCGCCAGCACCAGGTTTCAAAGGCGTCTAGTCTCTCTGGTCAGCTTCTCCAACAGTCATTGCTTCTGATCCATAGAGCGCAACGCTTATGACGAATGTGTTCACATCCTGTTTCCTAGTTCGTAGTTCTATCTTCTTTGAGCACGGCAGTTGCCTTTTTCCAATGAACGTATTCTTGGCTTGGGCTATTCTCCGCTTGATGTCCGTTGTACTTTTTCTGTCCCACGTGATAGTACTTCCGAAAACTGTAGCCTGAAAACCGAATAAACAACCGTATTGGTTACCATTGCTCTTTCCATACTTTTCTTGGGATTGTACCTGGGAATGGACGAATTCGCGTATGTAAAGTAAGAATATACACCATCTGTTTGAGACTTAAGGCGATGAAATCTTGAAACATGCAATGTTTACTTACTTTTAAGGATTGTACTCGATTTAACGGTTGTTTTCACCGGGAATGCGGATTATTGTTGCTTGGAATAAATAAAAATAGGCAGTCCATGTGAATGCATATTCAAGAAATAAATGCATGCTAATCAAGATAAAGTTTGTGACTTTTACTATTTATTTAAAATTTACCGATCGGTTTCGGCTGTCAAGCCATCTGCTGGTACAACATCTCATTCAGTGTTTCCTTTGTACCGCATGATTCACCTTGTTCCACCAACAATTGTGCACCCCTTCCCCCGATCACCCTCCCCCCCAAACTGAGTGTTTTCCATGATCCTCTGAAACAGATATAAATGACTGATACTATAGATTTTGGACCTGAAGATAGGTTGACAGTCGAAACTGGTCGGTAACTTTAAAACAAACTGTGGAGGTCACAAACTTTATCTTGATCATTGTGACGCCCTTCCACCAAGCAAAAGCTTCCCTTTTAGATATAAATTAAATGCACACTCTCTCTCTCCTATGGCACTACAGCCCAAGGTTGGGCCTAGGCCTCCATTAACTTCTGCCTCCATGCTTTCCTGTCTGTTGCTACTCTCCTCCAGAGTGGTAGTCCTAGGACATCCCGTATGTCAGTCTGTACTTCATCTTCCCAGCGCTTTCGTGGTCTTCCTAATGGTATTTTACCGTACATTCGGCTGTCTAACGTTCTCTTTGGTAGCCTTTTGTCGTCCATTCTAGCCACATGCCCGGCCCACTCCAGTCGCTGTAGTCGGATGAATTTTAACGGAGGGGGTTAAAAATATCATATGATTCATCAATGAATCTGATTCCCTAAATATTGTTTTCCCAAACAGGTCCTAAAATGTTTCTAAGCACTTTCCTTTCAAATCGATCAAGTATGCTTTTTTTTCTTCTCTGTCACACTCCATGCTTCACATCCATGGGTTGCAATGGGCCTTATAATTGTCTTGTATATTTTCAGCTCGCAATTAATATATGTATTTTTCGATCTAAGTACATGTGACATTACATTCTTCTCCGGACTTCTCCCTCTTCTGTGCCATCTGCATTTAATTCCACCCCTAGGTATATAAATCGGTCCACTAACTCAATGGGGTCTTCTAACAAATGTATACTGATATCTGTTAAGTTAAGAACAAAGATGGCAGACAAGCCACGCCCACGCTACAGCTTATAGCATTAGCCGCCAAAGCAAGTTCTAGCTTTGTCTACCTCAGCAGTCTTTACACTCCCAGCCGGAAACACTGCCTGCATTTTAGATCTCGCTTCCGATTGGCTGCGCTGTGTCTGGAGTCTCATAGACGGCTGATATAACAATAATAATAAGAGGAGGCGGAGAAACGGGCGAAATATTAAGACCTGCTTTTTGAGCTTCAGCAAATGTACCCAGGACTCTCTGTTAAACTGGTTGTCCTCATCATAGGTGCGCTCAGTGGAGTTAAGGGCTCGCTGCTGGAGAACATCAAGTGCATTCCGTCCTGCGTGGCACAGTCTAGGCGGAGTCACTTGCAGCTCGCATGTAGAAGGCCGTATTACTTAGGTCCCTCTGTCTACTCCGTAGGCAAGACGCAACCGCAGAGTAGCCACACATTCGATGGGCGTCGGACGTGGCTGCGAGTACTGCCCAACCCCTCTCGAGTCCTCGGCCATTATGACGGCAAAGAAACCCGATGCTTGCCGAGGACTTGGAGGGGAATGTAATGAAGTAACAATAATGATAAGAGTAATTTATTTTTCACAGTTTAGGTACAATATTGTTTGAAAATTTTAATGAGCTTTAGGCAGCCTGAAAGGTCACAGACCTGTGTGGAGACTTGATTTCCATTAATGAAATTCGTTGCTGGCACTTAACAAAAATTTATTCTAGCATATAGGTACATAAAACAAAAGCATATATAATAATGACAAGACGATTTCATTCCAGCCCAATTTAGAACAAGGGAAGCAGAGAGAATAATAATAATTCAACTTGCAGCAACATTAAAACACTAATTTCTTCAAGTTACAACACAGGGTACAAAAACATTTGTTACATTTTTAGTAGAAAATATCAATATTACTTTGTGCCAGTATCCATTCCTTGGTTGATTAAAAATATTGCTTCCTTTTTTTCAAACCTGTATTCAGGTGGGGAGTTAGATACTCTAGGGCCCAAATACACAAAGGGTCTCTTAAACAATGTGAAATTATGTTTTGAAAGCCGTGTATTTAACTCATGAACACGTAACTTAAGGATACATGGCGATGCGAGTATTATAGATACGTACGAGTCGTAGGGTGACCAAAGTACGTACTTTGAGGCGACGTAACCAGGTGAAATTTTTTTTCATCACCCAAATCGAGAAAAATGTTAATACGAATAGGTTTGCGACCACAAAGACAGAGCCACTGCATTGGGCTCCGTTAATTTACGAGCATTTGGGGGGAGAAAAAAGGAGGAATGCGTTCTGGACTATTTAACCCACGGCATTTCGCGAGACCACTTTGTCTGAGAAAATTTATGTCCCATTGTCCTATTTTTGTCTCGCCAAAAACTCCTGTGGTCCAGCGATAGCCATCGTGCATTGCGGTCTTTGGCGAATTTTACGAATGGCCGATACTTCTCGAAAACAACTCGACCGGAGGTTGATGAACTGAAACAAAATTCGCTTCTCCACCACCCGTTATTTCCTTTGTGCATTCCCAAAGTTTTTTTCTGATCTCTATCTCCTCTTCAGCATGCACTGGTTGGCTGGGGTTTATTTCATTGCTCTTATGTTAGCTCATGAATTCAAACCAGCTTCCCTTTATGCTAGAAACGCTCACTTGAATTAATAATGACAATACCAAATATGTTTCAGGCTACAGAGTCTGTATCAATGGCGTCGCGAGCGGTAATCGGACATTATGAATTGCGATAAAATAAAAAAAGAAGTCAATAATTAAAATGAAGAAGATAATGTTGATTTCCAACTATTGCGTTGACAAATTATGTGGCACGAAGTCACTCGCACGGATGTACATACACCAAGGTTTGAAATTCGCCAATGAAATTCATTTGGCTTGACCGGAATTTGAACCCGAATCTCCCAATTACCGGTCAGGTGTAATATCTAGTTATGCTACTAGGCTACTACTAGGTGCGTAACTGGCTAACACACCTGACCAGCAATTGAGAGATCCGGGTTCGAATATCGGTCAAGTCAAATGATTTTTTCATGGCGAATTTCAATCCTTAGTATAGGATGATTTTACTTTAATGAATAAACATAGAAATGTGTCATTTGCTAAAAAAGAAGTGTCAAAAAGCCTCAGGAATATGGTATTCCTCACTTCGTTCACCATGGATTAATAGCTAGAACTCTGTGAATTAAAACATAGTTGGTATTGTCACTACCAATTCAATAATGGAGTTCCACAATATTACGCCTGAAAGGATTGAATTCAAATGCTCACTTGTGGTACATGCCGCGTATCATCGCCCTCTTAATGTAAACGATGGCTTTGTAGTGGCAGAGACAGGGCCACAGTCTCTTGTGTTGAGATTAACCTATAATTCTTCACGAAGCCAATTAAAAGGTGGAAATTACGTCTAATTTTCATTCAGAGGATTATATCGAAAAATAAAAATGTGGAAGTGTCGTTTGCATAATCTTTTATACCAGTAGTTCCCAACGTGGGCGCTACTGCCCTCTGGCGGGAATACATAAAACAAGGGGGCGACTGGAGCGCCCTGGAGGCAGGGTCCTGACTAAACTGTGCCATTTACACGAGTACTGGGATAAATAAACTATCTACATCTACATCTACATCTACGTCATACCCTGCAAGCCACCCAAAGGGTGTGTGGCAGGGGGTGCTTTCGCACCAGGCATGCATGAATGATATGGTAGAACACCGACATTACATTAAAAACCCGCGTACCACACATGCAAAGCGCCAATTACAAATCTAATACCCAAGAAACATTGTATCTCCAATCGTTCTAACATGCAAGGGATACAAAGACTACTACTGCAGATTCAAAATATCATGCATAAATAAGAACATCATTATTTACATCATGCATAAATAAGAAAGAGGAGAATATAATGAGAAAGATTAACTGCCTGCCTATTGTCAATGCTCGAACTATTCATGCCGACGATCACAGCTATTATGGTCCCGAATGGTACGCGGAAAAAATGACATTTTATACCTATCGGTTCTACAATCTAGCTCTCTAATTTTATTGGCGCGATCTAATCTGCCGTAGTACGAAGGGGTTAATAGTATGTTTTTTACGTCGTCAGTAAAATGATTTTCCTGAAATTTATTTAGGAGGTTAAGCCTATAATTTAATCTACGCTGTGATAGCGATTCCCATCCTAATTCTTCTAACAGTCCAGACACACTATCTATTTCATTTGAAATAAACATTACCATATTCGTTATTCTTTTACCTTCATTTTCACAATGCACGTGATTTGCTCTTGTAGTCTTCGATTTTAAACATCACGGTTGGAGAGCGTTGTTCGTTGAATATGTTCGTAGCATGGTCGTTCAATATCAATTGTAATCTTCCTTCGATACCGGTCATCGCAACGCAAACAAGTCCGTCATTTAAGTGTTTATTTTTTATTATATTTTATTATTATTATTTTATTTTTTATTATATTAGATTGTTCTCTTTAAGTATAGCATATGATGTTAAACGTTTTTGATGATTTGTCTGTGCATTTGTGTTCGAAATGATGGCTGGTGCCGCATATTTACAGATTTTCGTGGGTGTGCAATGGTGGTAAATGCTCAGTAAGCACATTAATGGCGGCCGTATGATGGAAATGGTTAATCAAAAGTAGGGGCAGACCTAGAAAAGAGTTTGGCCCGCGAGTGATACCAAGTCATGTACCTACCTGTGGATAAGCATCTCGATAGAAAAATGCGTCCACTCTGTCTTTCGGCCAAAACTTTTTACCGAAGAAAGAGGGAAAGAATTCGATGCGGAGTAGTTGGAAGGGTCATACACTTAAAAATAGTAGACGTGACGTCTTGCGTTATCCTTCTTGCCTAGACACTTCCGGCCGGCAGGGTAAGAAAACAGTCTAGGTGAACAGTGTACACTCAAAGACACGCACCCGTGTATAAACATTGAAAGCACGCATTCTCACTCACGGATTCTAACGAGATTCGAGCCGAGGGGAGTGAAATGGGGCAAGAGTCAACTGGGGCTGAGGTGAAATGGCGTCAGTGCACGCTAGGGGGTTAGGGGGGGGGGGAGAAGTATGGCGCACAAGAGGGAAAAAATTACGCGAGGGAATAAAAGAGGTGATGAGTAAGATCGTCACATGACAACGGTAAACAATGGCGGACAACCAACAATGCATGAGCCATCTCCGGCTTTCAGTTGCGACATGCGGAGAGGGATAGGAAGGGTCTTGAAAGGATTCATTCACGGTTTCAGTAAAAAAAGGAATGTTTTGAAGCGGGGGTCGTCTAGCAACAGGACGGTAATCGTGGATGACACCTGGCGACAGAGATGTTCGTCACAGTACAAGAAATGAAGCGGTGTACTTACACGAACGAGTCTGTCGAGAAGCGAGAGCAAGGCCAGACGTAAGGTAGATCAGTACCAAGTGTATTTCACTTGGACTCCTAGACATGAGGAAGGCGGAGCTCCTCCATAAGGACTATAGGTTAAAAGTGTGAGGCGATTTACAAATATTTATATAGCATATTCATCTGTGATGTAACATTGGATTTGTCATAGGTACCTTGCTTTCATATCTCGCTTCCAATCCGATGTTCAACACCCCTAGGCCACATTTGAATTTATTTCAGAGAAGTTTAATTATTTTCTCCCGAAAATCTTTATTCTACTTCCTATGGAAGTTAAAATATAAAACAAAGTTGATTCTATTCTACTAGGGAACTATCTCGCTCAATCTACTGTAATCGCAATACAAAGCATTCAAGCTTGCTACGAATATACCGGCGAAACACAATAAAACTTGCAATGAGAAAAAGTCGGCCTGGATAGGATATGGAACCATGGACCTTTGGCTTTCTGTACCCTTCGTATGTTTAATCTAATCTTCTAACGGTGGATAGACTCAATGAAAGTTTATCCTGTGTGTAATTGATAATGCACATGGTAAACCAACCATAGCAAAAGCAAAAACAAAAGCAGCCAGCAAAAGTAAACCAACTCATAATTCGTCGCCTAATAACTCTTTTATCAAGTAATTAATTCTCCATGCGGTTCATCTCGCGTCCGCCATCTTGGCTACTTACGGAATATTCAACTCCATTCCATATTTCAGCCATTTCTTATTTTAATAAAGTAATCGAGTGCTTCAGGAACTCTTAATGAATGGTTGCTATGGCTTATGGGTCCCATTTCTTCTTCTTCGGCTATCAACCCATGGGTTGGTTGGCAATAGCACGCCATTCCGCTCTTTGCTCAGCTTTCCTCTTCATTTCACCATATGAGACGCATCCAGAGTCATTGATGATCTGCTTCATATAGCTTAATCTAGGAAGTCCTCTACGATTTGTCTCCTCAATAAAACCTTCTGCTATTAATTTTATAAAATCATAGCATCGTAGAATGTGACCTATTAGTTTAAGTCTCCTTGTCTGTATCTGTCTCCAGAGACTTCTGATTTCTTGTACTCTTCTCAGCACTTCACATACAGCACATGGATCCCATAACTTTCTTGAATGCATATGTATCGTTCCTCCGATTGGCCATTAGACAAATTCTAATTCTTTGATTCATTCATTGGTTGTTCAATCCTACAATTGGTTGACTGCTGCCCTCCACCCTTCCCCATCTAATGCTGATTGCCTTACCTCCTCGTATCTTTCCTAATGCACGTTCCTCTTTATTTGGTCAATGAACTTATTCGTGGGTCTTCCTCTGGGGAATTTTCCCTCTATTTTGTCTTCAGTTATGCTCTTCACAAACCCATTGTGTCGCGGGGTGTGTCCAATTCATCTTGTTCTTCTTTTCTGTATTGTGTTCCCTACGGTCTTTTCCTCTACTATTCTTTTCTTTGACGTACACTACATATAATCCACCCCATAGAATAGCCTACCACGTCTAGTTCCCTCCAATCCGCTCCCTGGTCGACCCCTTTCACTCGATCCTTCCCCTCCCTGACGTCATGCTCCGCACAGGTGCCTGCCTCTCAGTTTTGAGTCCATTATGCTATAGCCTCACATTAATATATTCCTTAAACGTCAAGCGAGAACTGTGGTTGGTAGACTATAAACGGTTTCTACTTTCGTGCTGGAATTCCCCATCTAATGACCTTGGGGTCTACTCTGTATATCCTCGGAATTTCCGCGTCTCAACAGTGACGACATTTTGACATCAGAGCAACGTGAAATTCAAAGGGGAGCATTCGAAAGCTGAGATTTTTCGGGAAATTCGACGTCACATCCACGGATTTTCCGAGGTTCGACCGCGTCTATTCCTTACAGAATAAGGCCCCTTGTTACTAAATCTCCAGTGAGTTTGGTATGCAGTTTCTGACCACATCGTCAGTGGACCAGACGTTGAAATGACAAAGAGCGTCCTGGTCTGCCAAATAATGTGTGTGGCACGCCATACTTTTATCTTCTGTACAAAAGATTCTCTTTATAATCTTCTAGCAATGGTGATATTAGTATGATTTAGAGTCCAGTTATTTCAATATCACGAATAAATAACACAAATGATCAGGATTTACTTAGTGTTATTCCATCGCAATGTGTAAATTCTTTCACTTCAAAGAGAGTTCTAGAGTTAGGTACAGTGGTTTTTCTTTGTCGAAGTTGGACGCTGGAAAGTGGAGTTACATGGCTTGGACAATGTGTACGTCTCCGAAATTCTTTGAAGTTATTCTTGAAGAAAAAAGTATTTCTTGCAAAAACCATGTCCAGAAAATGTAAACTGCACTGCCACGAGTAAGAATTAAGACATTTATAAGGGAGATCTTAAATGTAAAGAACATGAATCAGAGAGATTGTTTCAGTTGTCGTAGATTATATCGTCCATTGTTGAAACGAAACCATTCATCATGTAAGAAGCAATCAAAAGCAAGGAGGTGGAAAAATAATCTGTTTATCTCGGTAAACGACGGTTAAGATACAAATTTTATATTCTTCCTCATTTTACTTCGCACACCGTCTCGTGCCTGGTCTGGATAAGTGCCCACCTTGGGTACAAGGGAAAGAAAAACTTGTTAGGCGGAACAAGAGTCTTTTAATTGACTTTGGGCTGCTACGCCCAGTAAATTAAGAGGCGCCATCCATCCGGCCGGCCGTAATTAGAGAATAAATGCTTCATGCCCCAGTAAAAGAGGGGTTTTCGTTATTCTTTTTTTTAAATTTACGATTCATGACCTTAGCTACCATTATCTTTGGTTTTGCCATCATGAGATACACTTACGAGTAGTAAACACATACACTTTGGCCCCTGCGAATTAAAATTGTCTGTTGCAGTCAGACTCTTCACCTACTTGTTACTCCATTTTATTCATTTCAATTACGGTGCTCAAAAATAATGAAAGGAATCAGTCTGTCTTTTGTCGAATTTGCACATTCAAAACAGGTGAATATTTATAAACTCTTCTCGGGCTCTGCACCAGTTGATTGGCATCATGTTTGCCGACGTTTCGGAAAACGACTTGCTTTCCATCTTCAAGGCGTGTTACTCTGTCCGTGTCAGATTGTAAACAGAATGGAGTTGACCGTTGGTGGGGCCCAACAATTGAGCTCAGGTGCCATCTGATTGGCTGAGGTTTAACTTTTGCTCTTGAATTATTTTCTGGTTTTTCTTTATGTTTTTAATGCAATTTAATACAGGTGTCCATGTATTGCTCAGATGAAAGCCAGAGTCACGATTGAAATTTATTGGATTAAGGCGTATTTCAATGGCTTCCTTAATTATGCGGTCCCAGTAGCGCGCTGAGCGGCACAGAATTTTTGCATCTCCCCATTGAATGGCATGATCTTCATCGATGCTGTGTTCCGCCACTGCGGACTTCTGTGGTTGCGCTAATCCAAAGTGACTTTGGTGTTCTTTCAGCCTCATCTCAATCGTTCGACCTGTCTCCCCCACATATATTTTTCCGCACTCGCATGGAATCTGGTAAACCCCTGGTGTCTTCAGGCCGATGGGATCCTTTGCCATTACCAGTCGGTTCCTTAATTTGAGTGGTGGTAGGTGGATAGTTTTGATGTTATACTATGTTTGATGATGATGGGTGTAGGTGAATATTTGTCGGTGTACCAAGTGGTGTTTAGTCTTTTGGATGACGCAAAATTATCGACGCGCTTCTCGGCTGTAAAATCACAAACTGGTTGCTCGATTTACCTCTTGATTAAATAACATGTAACTCTGATACTATTAGAGGATGAGTTCTGATAGGCTAAAGCGGGTAAATTTGTGAGGTATTATTTGTACCTCATCATTACTGTGGACCATTCTCCTGAAGTGCTCATTAGAATGTGTGGCTATGTGCATAACTTCTATCGTGCACTAATATTTTTTTTTAATCCTAAATGGTTCTCGTTTAAAAATACCTTTACTTTTGTAACTTGTTTTAAGGCATGCTCCCAGTTTCGCCTAATATTTCTCTCCTAGTTCCAAAATTTCCCGAGGATATCATACGCGTTTACTTGAAACCCGGGTCCTAATAATTTAACAAAGTTTTGCATTGACTCTGAAAATTTTAAATGAGGAGAATACCGTTGAGCGAGGTCTGACGAAATCCTGTCCAATTATTGAGAGCCTAAAAATTTTCTTGTATTGCCATTTTTATTAGTTAGGAAATAGAAGTGCTGAATTGGGATTATTGAATATCATTAAATATTGAATATCATGTAAGTCACCTATTTTCAGGACTTAGATGAAACTTTGAAGAGAACATTTAGGCACGAAATGAAGGTTGTTTTAATTAACTTGAGTTGACTTTAATGCATTGCAGAATTTACAACGCCGAGAGATCAATAAAAATGACATCATTTCGTTTTTCAGTTTATGATTTCTTTCCTCAGGTTATGTTTAGATCACGTATTTTGCGAGCGCAAACGGAATTATTAGTGCTATTAGTCTTAATGCATAACTCCCTTCCTTCACTTGACAGCTAAAATCTGACTATACTTTGAAATATTATAGACTCTTGGTTCTCAAACGTCTTAGTAACTGTAGTCTCGAGGGAGTCCAAAGTGAACTAAAATCTTTTTTGCCTCTTTGTATATTTTATTCGTTAAGCCTATAATTCCTGTTTTGTGATAACAATATTTTTATAAGCACTTTGGACTGATAGAATATATCATCGTGTGAAATAAGTGGAATTTAATTGTATTCTAAGAGTTCAAATAGTAAAGCCGTTGACCAACCGCTAAGTCAACAAAATTATCCACCAATTGAAATACATGTTCATCAAATCAGACTTATCGCTAGATACTCAAACCTGTCGGTCGATCTCTTTGTCAAAAGTTCAACCGTGGCTTTAGGAGATGATTCTTACCACCAACGAGGAAACTGTTTGAAAAGAAATCCTATGGACATTGGAGGAATTACTCGTTTCATCCTGAAGAATTTTCCTGAGGGTTCCATTAGGGTAATAGCAATGCCGTCTGTTTCTATGGAAGACCTTTCTGTCATCTTTAGGTCTGTAGGCTAGTAATTAAGGGTGTGAGACCCTCGCGGAAAATTATTGGGGCTTCCCGTCACGTTGATGTATTCGTGAATGTTGGCGTGTCTGTTAGGGACTTTTCGATCATCCACCGTCCTGCCGTCTGCTACCCTAAAGAATACGGGAATGTTTTCTACAGAGTTGTCGAGAATCATGAAGACATTAACCATGTAAGAAGCCTGAGAAGAATCCACTGGAATGAATTCGCGGGAATTCCTGAAATCTTTAATTGGTTTTATCTCACTCGGGATAATCTGGGGGTGGAGTTATTGTTCTTTCTCGTTTCTGTGTTGTTATCCAATATTTCAAATCACTCAAGGGTTGCAATCATTTTAATAAAAACGTACTTCATTATTCAAACGTTGTGATTAAAAACATGATTACGTTCCATGGTTTCAGGCTCATCTATGTGGAGGTTGATTTTCACAAATGAAAAAATAACTTTATTTTCTTCCACTGATTTTTTTTCTTAGTAAAACATGTTTCGACACAACGGTGTCGAACCTGATGTTGACACCGTTGAGTCAAAACATGTTGTACCAAGAACATAAATCAGTGAAAGAAATCGAAGTTTTTTTTTCATCGCCTGATAACGTATGAAGACTGGTAATCACGTTTTCGATCTCATGAGCGCATTTGTAAAGTTAAAATTAGCGAGCGCACGCATTCTGAAGACCCGTGATCGGGCTCCAGGTATATTTTCGGTCTTACTTACTTGGATGATCGATTCTTCATTCATTTGAACGTGAACCTTCTACATTCCGTAGGGCACGAAATTTGAATTTTCCGCGCGCGCAATGTCCACCCCGTAAGCTCAAGATGGCGTCGTCGGGCGCTTTTGAGTTCACGGACGAAGATAGAATGAAGCTTTAGCGATCTGATCCAAGGCTCCGTTTCAGACCCCGGACTAAATATAACGCCGAGCCTTTTTCCAAATCGCTTCTCTCCCTCCCTCCACTCCCGTTCTCCCCTTTACCCCTTCCCCTCACTTCCCCTCCTCTTCCCCTTCCCCCCCCCCTCACCCTCGCCGACGTTCATTTTTTTCACACTCGTTAAAAGTCTACTCTTTTTCTCCTCACATTTGTTTTTCCGTTCCCTCCTCGCCTAACACGTGAACCCTGCCCACGTACTCAAACGTCCTCCATGGGGATTTCCCCGGCGTCCGGTCCCCTCTGAAGCCGATCAAGCCGAGATAAAAGAGGACAATTAGAGGGAAAGATACAGGAGGAAGGAAAAATTGAAGTTGTCCAAACGTGCAGTGGACCATATTGAACGAAATATTTGTGCTTTAATCATGCAGAAACCCAGGATTTATTTAGTGATTTTTGTGGAAGCGTGATTATTTATCCAAATATATATGATCCGAAATTTATTGGTATAAACTTTTCGTCGTATGCATAAAATTCTTGCCATTAATTAGTATTTCTTTAAAACGTCACTGACCAAATGACTCGGGATAGACGCGTAAATTTTATGTTTTTTATAAAAACATACAATAACTTTGCTTCGTAGGGAATACTAAAAACATTTGAGACACGCGATTGGCCATATTGAATGGAATACTTACGCTGATATTTCAGCGAAATCAGGGATAACGTTCAATGATATGTCGCGTTGCCATGGTGATTTATTTGAATGCATATGATCCAAACGTTATTTTTATAAACTTTTCACAGCATTCTTTGAAGTCTTATCAGTAGTTAGTATTCTATACTCTGCTACCGGACAAAGTAACACACAATTACCGTATCATATGGATCATGTTTTACGAGGTAAACGTTTGCCTCACCAAGGGATCCATGATGACATCTATTCGCTTTCTTAACCTAAGCTATTAGCAAGAAACCTTTTTTTTCGGGTAGCCATATAGTGTTCAATATTCAGTGATTGCCGAAGAAATTTATATATAATTTCCGCCACTTTCTCGTTTGTGATTGCCTTTATGAATTCTAAATATTTAAAAAAGTACTGATTCCAAGAAATGTTACATTTGGGGAACATTGGCACTATCGTCTATCACTTTATATTAACGAACACAGAGATTAATACCAAAATGATTTTCATTGTAGTTCACGGTATCATGTGAAATACTCGATCGAAGGAGTTGAGTGCCTTCCCAGCATCTGCAGTATAGATGAGCGATGAACAGACAAGTATCGTGGAATTATTGTTCGAGAAATATAAATCTTTCACATATATGGTGAAATAATTGAAGGCAACTTCTATCCTTTGGGAAGGAATTGATTTGGGCACTTTTGAGACGTAATTAATCCGTTCTGAGCTTCTGTGAGGGTGTGAGAGGATATTCAAAGCGGTGAATTTTTTATTATTATATATTATATATTAAATATATTATATAATAATATAATTATATAATAATATTATATATTAATTGTAACGACTCCAAAACCATTTAAAAAACTTGGCCGCATCGACTATTCGATCAGTTATTCAGCTTTATTTATCCTAGTTAGTAAATAACTATCAAAAGTGTTTATCCTGTGTAATATATTTTACATTCATTGTACCACCTGAAGATTTATAGAAATTATTATCCTCATTGAAAATGTATTTATTTACTTATATTAACGGAATCAGAGTTAATGATACCAAAATGATTTTTATTTTAGTCGTAACCAAGGTTATTTGAGGGAATTAGGCTGGGAAAATCTATCCTATCTACGGGAAAAATATAGATCAAATCATTTACGAAAGTTTGATGCGTAGTATTTTTGCCGTACGCTCAAAATATTTTGCTATATCAAACTATTATGGAAGAATCGATCATAGGCATAAGATTAAGGAAATAGACTGCAGAACCGATAGATTAAAAATTTCATTTTTCCACGCACAATAAGGGACCATATAGTTGCTATAGATCAGTTCTAGGATACTATGACCCTGACTAGGTACAATAGGTTTTTGCAAATGTCCTAAATATCTTAACATCGTTATTAGATACAAACCCCGCATTTAACATCCGGCATGATATAGCGCTTACATGATTTAGTACCTTGAAATACTATTTATCTGTCGCAGTACTTATAACTAATAGTCGTATCTTAAGTAATGTACTGCATGGTAGCATGTTAACCTCCGTAGCACTCTCCAAGTTTCTGGTCTAACCGCGCACTGCTATTCTGACTGCTTTTGACCTGCGCCTAGCATCCGGGGAACGTGCGCAGTTCTGATTTCAGCTGCGATGAGTGCTGCATGCCTGGTGTGGAATCACCCCATGCCACACACCCTAGTGTTGGCTTGCACGATATTTCGTAGGTGTAGATGTAAATATATATTGATATATATTGTATCTAAATATCAAAATAAAGCTTCTATCAGTAAGTCTTTAGTCAGAGCTCCAATTTCGTTGCGGTGATTTTCGTAAACTTTTTTCATTTGCAAACTTTTTTCCGATACGCGTTTCCAGAATTTCTAAGTCCATTTGTTCACTGTTTCTGTAATTCAAGTGCTGGCGGAATGTCAGTTACTCTACGCTGTTCCAATGGTAATAGTATACATCACAGGGTCTTTTCACCGAGTCCACTTAAACTGCACTTTGAAGTACCGCCATAATGTATAACACCTGGAAATGGGGAGGGATGCATTACTTCAATGAAATGTACAAGATGCTCTCAAAGGATCTCCCTTTGTCTTCTGGATGGAGATGAAAGGAACAGCGCACAGCAGTACACCATTATTCGTGATGCTTTTCAGTTAGCCGTGTTGGCGGTGGAGGAATGACCTGAGAGATAGAACCTAGCAGAACTTAAGTGGTGCGAATGAAAAGGTTCAAGAAATAGGCTTGTTGAGAATAATAATTTTATATTTGTACTTGATGGGTAGTACGTTCCGGAAATGAAATATTTTGATCAGTCGGCAGTAATAATTATAAGCAAAACATTAGCTAATATTTTTCTTAGAATTTGCTTAGGCGGTACCCACCAAATCGTCACACTTAAAATGAACATTATCTTCTCAATACTACAAAGAGTTATGAAATGTTTCGACCAAATACCAACCAGTACTTGCAAGGTTGCTTTTACTTCTATAATCTCGGCATCGTTCATTATTTTGCCTTGGTCACGGAAGTCCGTTGCCTTTCTTTGAATCCTTGAATTTGAAATCCTTGAAAAGTACATTACCTAAATAATTTATTCGTGCGATATTTTCTTTTAAAAGTGTTGCAAGTTCTGTCAGCTGGGTGTTCTACTATCGACAGCGAGCATATAAATAAGGTACTGTCCAGATACGGTACCAAAAATAGGAATCCGTTCTTTTGGGTTTGTTATTTCCAGGAAAAGGCGCTATTTTCTGGCATAGCAAAAGTTTCACACATTTGAAACTACCTCTTACTGGGGAATTTTACTTTAAATTTCAATTCAATGTCTAAATCTCCAGAAAACTTATCACAGGTTCACACAACCTTATTACTGGAGAACTGTTTTCAAGGGAATTCAAGTGTTTAATGAGTGGAAGGAAATGTAGAGTGAAAGTCGGTGCTCAGCATCTGAGTTGGACGAAAGCGGTGTCCTCTTCATGGAGTGCGGACAAGTTCGTTATGCCTAGGTGGAGTGAGTTTGTTAAAAGCGGAGTTATTATTCGTCGACTGCAACATGCTACACGTTGAATGACCTGCTGTGATACATTTATCGAATGCAGCTAGGAGAAACTGGTATTTGTGGCACCTATTTACCCATGTAATTAATATGCCTTTATGTGAATGCAATAAACATGCATTTTATGCGACCGCGAAGAGTTCCGTGTGCGTGACTGAATACTCTATATGCGTATGGGGATATTAGTCGCTCGTAGATGCGAGGCGAATTGATTTCCTTTCTATCTCGAAAACTACCCTCGTGGTCATATTGAATGATATTTCATGATGGGCTGCAGAATTTCTTAAAAGACGGCAGAATGCTGATTTTCCTCCTTGCTGAATGGAAATTTTTTCGTCCACGGTCAATAACTGGACATAATCGTTGCGCCTGAATTCGCACGCCCGGATAGACCCTTTGAACACCCATTTTTGACCACAATTTTCTGTGCTGAAATTTAACGTCATTAAGTCGACTAAGTTCATCAAATTTTCTATGTTCACATACGAAATTCAATGTGCCAACGTCGTCTGCATGGATGGATGATATATGCTGCCGTCTACTAGTAGTTCACTCTTTCGCCGCCGCCTCAAAATCAAGCCAAAAAAAACCCGGAACTTCACTGGCCTGCGTGGCGATCCTTCTTCAAGTACAATTTGGCGATCCTTCTTCAAAAGCCAGGAAAGTTCGTTCGAGGAATGCGTGAATGACACGCACTTGCTCATTCGTCATATTGAATCCTATTTGTGACGGCGATTCAAAGTTTGTACGCTAATGAACGGATGAAAAAGGCGCACAGGGCCATGAGTACTTCACCAATGGTGCCTCAGGGTCATTTATTCCAGATTTTCTAAAAACTTGAGTATCGCATCTTCAAAATGCGTTTTATAAACTGAAGTGAAAATAAAATTCTGTACCCATGTTAGTTTTACTGTAACTCAGTCTTGAAAGTGGAGATTTTAATATGGGCTCTAATGGAAAGAGCTCAGTTCACTGCAGGAAAACGTCTATTTGAACTGGAAAAAGCGTATTCAAGCTTTAAGGCAAAACTATCTTTCGAAGCGTTAAGCCCATAAAAATTTAATAAAAATAAATTTCCGTCAACTTACAACTTATTTATTAAAGTTATTGGCGAATTACTACCGTAATTGAACTCAAAACGTGGTAGTTTCAAGCAAATGGCGCTGCAGACGGCTCTTATGGCAAGGTCGTTCAATATGAATTGTGTTCTTCCTACGATATATCCTTCTTCAGATCTACCGTAGTATATTGGAGTTCGTAAGAAATTGATAATTTCTTCTAAAAATAAATCGTTTTTGAATTTACATAAAAGATTGAGTCTAATTCTCAATCGACGGTCTGAAAGCGATGCCCAAGTGTATTGTAAAATATTATATCTTCAGAGCTTCTGATAAAACACTACAAGTCACGAACACAAAATTATGCAAATCAGCAAAAGAGTGGAACAGGGCGAAAATGAGGCCAAGAAAACGCCCAGTGGGCGATTATGTCTGTAAAAAATCATGATATTTTTTTCAGTGACATGGCGGAATTTCAAATATTTGCGGACCATTTTTCAGGTCAGCCACCCGGCGGTAAACAAAGCTTGCGAAACCATGAAGGAGGAGTAGACTGGATCCACATCTCCCTCATCATCTCAAAGGGAACCAAAACAGTTTCCCCGCTTTGCTTCTCTCCTTCTTTCTCGTGTCAGGGTTGCATTTGGCGATCCTTCTTCTTCTTCCTCTGCCCTGTCGTGTTCGTGAGGACGAGGAATGCTTTCCTTTCCATTTCCCACATCCAAGCCACCGGAGTACCAAAGAGAGGTCGCCTTCTGATCCTAGAAAATTTAATAGCTTTCTGGTCTCTCACACTCCCTCTCCTTCTCTGATGTAGAAGGCTTATAAATACCAGTTACAAATGGGACGTGAGGATTAGCCAAATAAAGGGGACTGAGCCACACACTGCGGTAGGAACCTCGATTCAAGCCGGTAGTCTCCCTGAGGTGTGGCGTGAATTTCGTTCGCCTCTTTTGAATTAATCCGCCAGCAGGTGCGGGGATTCTATCTGTAAAAATAAACAAAAATTCCAAATGGCCTCTCAACTCATTGACTTGAGTGACATATTCGGCTGTCTTTGGAAGGACAAAATATTTCCCTCGTTATTTGGAAAGATATATTATTGTGTTTTCTAGGTGAGGAATATGTTCTGTACGAATACTGAATGTTATTTTTCCGGTGCAGAACTGATTTTTCCCGTTACATTTTTTTGCACGTCCTTAAATGTTTCTTACTATCACGAAATTCGTCAACAAATTTAAGTTACAAATTATTTTTTTAATATTGCGAGGGTGCTAACAGGCGCTAATTTATGGTAGTGCGTAACATTCTTGTTGCAAGGAAAAGAGAAGAATTATTACCAAAATAATTTCCGTATCATTTTAGTATTTATCGACCATTTTTTCAGAAAATACTATTGAAATACGTTCACACCCGTCACGGCGTTTTCTTCCGGGTTGAACGTATCCAAGAAAACAATTTTCTTTGATGAGTTTGTAAAATCTGCTCTGTTTCAATAATTTCCTCCACCCATCTTTGCGTGCATATTTTCCTTCAATGAGGTTCATGAATTACTTCGTACACGCTCTCCTGCTTCGGATAAAACTCTTAATACTCATCCCTTCTTTAAAGAATATTTTACTCCAGAGTCATGTGCTACTTCCTCCTTTGATCCCTGTCAATTAGTTACTCAATTCCAACTTCAGTTATAAAACTGTTTTACTAATCAACTCCCGTCCATTATCCCAATATCTCTTTTCATAAATGCATCCTTCACCGATTAATCCATTGCGCATTATTTCACTGCTCACTCATTCCTAACCCTGTTATACTAACTTTTAGCGTAAACTTTTCTCGGATATCCGATTTTCATTGTATTTAGTCTACTCTGGTAGGCGTCATGTTACACCAAAGTTTTACTTTAATACAGTAGAGTAGGCGTAGTTTGGCGAGCCACAGGCTGCCAATCGCTGGTGTAAATCACCTGCAAAATAAATCTTAATGAAACTGCCGGATTTCTTTTATTCCTCTGATTGTGTTTACCGCCCGTATTTCAATGAGACTTCAATAAGTACTTTCGATTGTTGATCATCAGCCTCCTAAATATTTTGCAAAAGTCACTTAATAAATCTCCAAGCGGGTTACAGTGTTTTGGTACATTCTGGGGGCCTGCAATAAGAGGGAAACTTCCACCTTAAGCTTGGAATGAATTAAACGCAGATGCCAATCGTAGAACTCAGATTGGGGTCAGACGCTTAGTACACAGCTAGTTTCTGTGGGCAAACTTCGTTTTAGTATATTGCAAGGATTTAAGGTAGTTTGAGCAAAGTAATACCTCAGTCATAATGAGTACCATATTCGAATTATATGTTTTAATTTCTGCAGCTGAAGGTAGCATGAAAATAAATATTGCATTATTAATGGTTCAATAGTATACTTTTGCATGACTGGCATTCTAAATAATTTGATAAAAATATCTCCATAAGTCTTTTGCTTGACTAATTTTTTTCGCGCGGTGCGTGTAAAAACCTCATCACAGTGGAGGGTTTTCTGTGATTCTGAAAAAATTTCTGCGGTGATAATATGACTTATTTTCGAAAACGGATGAGACAACATGAAAACTACACGCTGATAGTTTTTTTTACGAGATCTAGGTGTTACAATGCCTTTTTAAATACTGTCTCTCGGGAGTGTATACACGCGCCATTTCCCATGTAAAATGCTAGTATTTTGCGCTAGTAGTAAGGAAACTAGTTCGGTAAGGATATGATATTTTGGTATCTTTGGAAGGGTGAAATATTTATCTATAAAATAAGATCAAATCCATTGATTTATAGGTGAAATGATATTTCGCTCAAACTATGTCAAAAATATCATGAGGGTTTTTTTGAACGGGCTCTCGTTACCTATTCGTTCAGCATCAGGCTGCATTCCTAAGATTGCTCAGCTGTAACTGTCGACCTCATTTTCCAGACATTACTCTTAACTTTTTATTGTTCTTAAACACATTATTTTTTTAATACAATAAAAAAATTGTCATTTATAGCCTCTTTATTTTCAACGTAAAAAGGTTGCCAAAATTCCAGTGAATTCTATCGAATAATCGATTTCAATCGAATCAGCGAATTCTATCGAATCGAGCTATTCTATCGGATGCGTGGAGTGGGCTTCCCCTCTGCTTATTTTTATCGGTTTCGCCTTCTGCCTAATTTATTCGTACCTCTTTCGCTTCATTTCACTGGAACTAAATTTTATATATTCCACATCAGTGGATCCACAACGTGTTTTGTTCCGCGCGCCCTTAAGACATTCATTTATACAGCATTTACCTTTATCCAGGATACATGCACCTTAATGATGTTCTGGCTGTCACTTGAAGCTTACTTCTCAATTTAAATTCAATTTTTATCACATGCCTCTTGTCCAGGAAGCACCCATCCTTCATGGTAAGTGTAACTCAGGTAGGGAATCGCTGGTATTTATCATCGATATGGTTCACTTTCATCCTTCTTATGTGCATATATGTTTTTTTTGGACATTACACGACGTTATTCGATGCCTTACCGCCATTGCTCTCTATTCATCCACAGGCCTTCTGCCAATTGCTTTTCTCCGAATGCCTTTTCCATCCCTTGTCGTTGTCTTATTCTGGGCCATGCGTTATATGTGATCATATCTCAAATACTGTATTTTTTAATGTCATCGACTTATTGTGTCATGTGGTTGACTCCCATTATATTTCTAATTCTCTCATTGGTAATTTTTGCGCGTCTTGCTGTCCCCGCAGTTCGTATCCAGATATCCATCTCTGCGGTATTCAGTATTGGTTTGGTTTTCTCTTTTATCTGCCATACCTCAGTCCCATATTTGATAATGCATCTTACAATTTATTTGTGTGTTATTATTTGTTTGCTGAGGATATACTTCGATCCCATTAAATGCCATTAAATATGGATATTGCCCTTCTGTCTTTTTGTTTTGTAAAAATAAAATCCCACTAAAACTTTTCAGTAGAATTTAAGATATTATACAATAAATGTCGTACTTTTCGATGCACCAGCTAATTCTCTCAGGTTTTGCTCGGAAAATGGAAGCCTTCCTCTTCTTTTTCGTACAATTAGATTCGTGAGATTACATGATGGCTTGAGAAATTCACCGAAACCTTCCCATAATTCCTTAACAAGTGCTCCATCTTTCGGAGGAGTTTAAGGCAAGCTGTGAATATGGTCGTTTGCTAATTTCCAATGAAATAATGAACTATTATTTATTTATTTAAAATGTACTAAGTTTTCCCGACACAAAAATTACAGGGTAAGCATTTGTACCTAGTACACACAACCAATTATAAAACATTCATATGTGTGTAAAGAGAATCGTTAACAACATGGATTTATAGATAAATTCGATTAGCTGAGTACTAGAGTGGCTTGTTGGTTGAAACAGTTCATGTTCATCGCAATATTTGATAAAGACTTGTCACTATCTGTATTATGTTGAGTTTGTACTATAGTTTGTTTTTACATTGCTACATGAAAATGCCCTCTTTGTTCTTACATTAATGTTTGGAATTGAAAAATTATTTTGACTCTCTAGATTAACAATTTCTTCAGTATTTATTAGATGAAACAAATACAATAAATCTTCTTTTCCTCAGGCTTTGAATCCGTACCTTTCCATTTAATCATCATAACTTATATTATTCTGGAACAAAGGATAAATGTTATTCTGAGTATATACACGTCGTGGAAATATATTTTGTACACTTTCTGTACATTGTGCATATATAATTTAATTAGAATTCCTATATCTTAATAGAAGTCAATAATGATAGATATAAATAATAAGTAATATAGGAGAATTTCTCCAGGATGTGCTGAGGAATCCTGCGGAATAAGCTTAGATAATTTAACGGAATGTCATAAGGAATTAACAGATTTCGCTGAGGAGGTTCTATAAAACTTGGCCAGGAGTTTTCGCGAAAAAAACAGGATATTTTTTTTCGTAGATTCTCGCAGTTCATTTCAATTTGGATAAAAGTATAAAAAATTCTGGTACATGACAACCGCCGAAGTTTGTGTATTTATGATTGGTGTCTCAGAAAGCCTGACGAAGCCGGCAGAATATCCAGACGAAACTGTTGCTGAAATAATAATTATAACGCAGTAAATCCAAAAGACACTTTTACCAAAACCAGGATATTGATTAGGATTTTTTTTTAAATTAGAGTTTTAAAAAAATTTAAATGTTTTAAAAATTATGTCTGATCCCATGAAATGCTGCTCAACATGGATATTGCTCTTTATCCTTCTTGCGCTGCTTAAATACAGTTCCACCCAAACTGTTTAGTAGAATGTCTGATATTTTTAATGAGATCCTTGGGTAATCGGTGAAAATATTCCTCGATGGAGGTCGAAGGGATTAAATATCAGAGTTTCGTTCCCTTCAAAAAGACATTTCAAATCGCCGATTTTATCCGTCCAATCAATCTTCATTCTTCTTCTGATTTCTTGTGATTGTATATGGTCCATATTTCACTGCCACCGCAAACGCATGAATCTCAATTTCTAGTCATCTTATACATATTTTGTGAAATTACTCGCCGGAATATTAATAGCACGACGGTGAGACACTTTCGCGACCCTTTTTCAGTAGCTCGGTGCGTTCGCGAAGGACCGCGGGTAACGAGACATTATCCCTCGAAATATATCTCCTCATTAAATTTTGGACCAGAAGGGGGAGGGGGGTTATGGGGAGGCGCGCTGTCAGCTGACAGCGTCCCTCTCCGTGTCTCGCGAGGGAATATATATGCGAGACCGCGGTCGCGACTGTATATGAGCTTCGGATGCTTCCTTTTCCCTTCAGGATCCCATCCCAAAATAGATCCTTTTCCTGGTCCTGTTGAAGGTCGACCGTTTCGGTGACCTTCACGCAATTATATTTATAGGAATCGCGGAACAAGTAAAAGCCCTGAGGGAAATATAGGAGGGTGGGCGGGGAGAGGAAGTTGGGCCGACGACGGTGGACGTGATCCTTCGCCTTATTTCCTGTTTTTTTCTTGCCTCTCCTTTGCTCTCTTTCATTTGCTCTGGGATTTATCGCCTCGGCCAGAAAGGTTTACCGCGCCAAAACCAATACCCTTGAGTGGGTACCTCGCTCCGCTCTTACGAGTTCACTGGCCCCACTCTCAGTGGTTTATTTTTGCCGAATTATCTCCTTCCTTTTCTGGTATTTCCCATCCTACTGAAGTTCAAAAAGAGATTGGAGGCAATGGAGATTTGGTGTTCTCGGATAATGATGAAGGTTAAATTAACGGCGTTGATCACCGACGTATCACGGAAGAAGTTCAAGGAAGATTAAGAGTCATCATAATTGGTTGAACAATCCTAAGATTGGTTGACGGTAGCTCTGCACCCTTCTCTATCTAATGCTAGTTTCCTTACCTCCTGGTATCTCTTAGTATAAAATTTCCTCTTTATTTGGTCCATGAACTTATTTCTGGGTCTTCCTCTGGGAACTTTTCCCTCTATTTTGCCTTCAATTATGTTCTTCGCTAACCCATTATGTCTCGGGGTGTGCCCAGTCCATCTTGTTTTTCTTTTCTGTATGGTGTTCCGTATGGTCCTTTCCTCTTCCACTCTTATTCCTAACTTTGTAAGTCCATCTTATGCAAAAGAGGAGTTATCTTTTGCAATTGAGGCTTCCGGTTGAAGAATAAAAATATATGAAATAATTGTTGAGTTTACGTGCCTGGAAGTGATAATATATGTACAATGAAAACACAGAAGAACCTGAGAATCCAATCAACAGAATTAGCCTAGCCAACATATTCATGTAGCAAAATGTTTTCTTACAAGATATTATCGCCCACAAATAAAGAGCAAACAACTTCACGTAGCAAGCGGAAAAACATTTTTTGCAGTCACGGTCTACTTTTAGTTTTACCGTGACGAAATAAAATTACACTAAAATGCAACAGTTATCTTGTAGAGGTAACAAGTGTTGCGGATGTTCTTTCTATTCCCCTAACACATTTGGTATTACCGCTAGCTTTTGCCAAATTTAGAAATAATGTAACCGAAAGTTGAAAAATTGATTTATAGAGTTTACTAGCGCGACTTTTATTTGAGTTACAGTCACCGAAAGTTTGGTATCAATGCAGACATGAAAAATTTCCAATTACCCACGGAAATAAATTTTATTTTATCGCCTCTGTAAGACATAGAGGAGTAGAGAGGGGCCATGATGATCTTCCCTATATCGCTCTGAAAAACACCATTTCAAATTTCTCAAGCAACCTAAGCCTCGCTTGTAGCCTCCGAGTCTCTAGGGGCCCCCACCTTTATCCCTTCTAAAGTTGTGATACACTATATGTTTTCTCGTAGCAGTTTTTAACGAAGCGTGCTGCTTTTCTTTGTATTTTATTAATTTGGTTAAATCTTTATGACCAGGGTCTCAAATTCTCCCAGCGTATTTGATGTGTGGCCAAACCAGAGCGAAGTTGCATCTCTTCTTTTCATTTTCTCTTTTTCATCCGAGGACCTTCCTATTTTATTCTTAACAAAACCTAGTTTCTTTTAATGCTGTGTCGCATATATTATGTATGTATTTCCTCACGATGTATCATAAGATAAGGTAATTCCAAGATATTTTATGCAGATGTAGATGAAGTCTTACGTTACTGCTAACTTAATGCCTTGCGTAATGGACGCTCCCTTGCTCTCTAGACTCCAAATGTATCTCCTCTTGAGTATATTCCATCACATTCAAACGTGGCTTCTTTTGTGTACCCCTTACTGTCAACCACTCACTCTCCTGCCATAAATCTCTTTCGTTATCCGACTCGCATCCATTCTTTCACGGTGCCAAAGACAAAAAGCACCCTCCTTTCATACATGTTCAGTGCCGGAACATAAAGTCGACATCCTTTCATCACCAACTCGTCGTAAAACCTATTCTCCCCTTCTTTTGCCATGAGCCTTTTTCATTTTTAAGGTGGTCGGAGCGGTTTTCGTTCACCTACGTTTGCACTGCTAAAGGAGCGGGTGCAGTGTATCATGATCATTAGCTGTCTGCTTTCGCAGGTCCTTGGTGCCTCCATCTCTCTCTATCCTATGCTCTCCTCTTCAACTCTCTGTAACTCCTTCCATGCTTCAGGTTATCAATCAACTTTCTTTTCTTTCTTCCTCCTTTGCGGTTTCCATCAACCATTTATTCCAGTACATCTCGTACAAAACATTTCCTCTCAGTACATGTCCCATCCAGCTCTTCTTCTTATCTTCAATGGTCATTAAGAGCTTTCGTCCTTCTTTTATTCTCTCCAACACCTTCATATCATTCTGAAGTGGACCGTCTGTTCGGCTAAGTATCGGCTAAGTTCGGCTAAGAAGCGGATCTGTTCGGCTAAGTATCTATTTTATTTTATCGCTTCGGTAAGACCTAAAGATATTGTGAGGGGTCATGATGATATTCCCTTTATCGCTCTGAAAAACATCATCCTGCACTAAATATCTTGGAATTATCTTATCTTATTATACATCGTGGGGATACAATTCTTAACCCTATCAGACCACTTGATATTGAGCACTTTCCTCCAAATCCACATTTCTAAGCTCTCTATTATTTTTCTATCCTTTTCTGTCATCTTCCATGTTTCCCCACCATACAAAAACACACTCCAAACAAAACTCTTGACGATTCTTTTCTTCAGTTCCTGCTCCATTTTAATAGTTTTTCTTCCTAAATGCTTCCTTAGCCATACAGTGTATACGTAACGAATTTTGTTTATCTAGAGATTTGCGTGCAGATGTACGTACATGTACTTATAAGTAATACGTACGGATAAACGTGAAAAAATTATATGCTTACGAGCTGGTTTCTTGGCAATTTAATGCAATTTTAACATGGAAACTTACGGCACCCTACAAATATTTCGAAATAATTCAATGGCATAAGTACAGATATTCTCCTAGTTGCGAAAAAATCCATTTCATATTGTTATATTGTAGGAATAAAAACCTACGACTGTTTACTAGAAAAAATATTCGCTTGGATGTATACTCGATGCCATACACTCGATGCGACGCCTCTGAATGCCTTATGGGACTGGACGGAAGTTGGAGACTTTACCACTGGTCTAACTCGATTCATGCTGTCAGTTGAATGAAGCGGTAACTATGTAGGGTAAAATGAAGTAGTAACCATGTACTCATGAATCCAGGGATCCAGGGATAAGCGAGATAAAGAAGAGCATATAGAAAATATATAGTAGGTCTCTCAATGTCTAGTGCGGGTTACGCAAGTTTTTAACGATATTTTTTGGGCGAAAATTGAGATATAAAAGTTATACGAAGGAATATCATCGCACAGCCATCAAGACATTGCATAAGTGCATTACAGGGTAAAAAATGCCTAATATTTAAACCATTATATCTTCGTTAATTGACCGATAACTTATTAATGTTGTACACCATTTGATGGTAGAAGTCCCTTTTTAAAATATATGTTAAAAACAAGGTGCGGTATCGGGCTTGTCTTAAATAAGGTTCCTCCTTATAAGCCAACCGGAGATGGTTTTTCGTCAACGAGCGAGAAGGGAGGTGCAATAAAACACCAACATCTGGACGAAACCAAAGTCACTTATGAACACGTACTCTACTTTTGGAAGAATAAAACAGCTGTATGTTCAAATAAACCGTTTCTCTTTCGATAGTCAGTTATTTGATGGGTGCAGGAAGTGGTTTAAAGAATTAGAATGACTTCAAGTTCCCATTAATCTTGTGTGACACGAATGAGTTTTCCGGTTATAAATGCTGAAGAAATATACAGCTTTGCCATTAAAATGGTCGTCTTGGACCAAAATATTGCGGTGTTTGACGTCACAGAATCTTCTTATTACTTTTGATGCCATGGAAAGCAAATGGAACTCTTCTGTATTTTAGTACACCCGCCAATTATCTAATCGAGACCAGAAACTGCCACATTCAATGTCAACTGTGTATTTCATCTGCGCCTCGTTTCTAGTCTTGACTGCAGGGGTATTTTAATGGTTCACATAATTGGATTGAAGATAGACTAAATTTGGTTGGTCTTAGGTGTAAATGGACATCCTTCATGAACATTGGTCGTTTAATCCTAAGATTGGTTGACTGCAGTCCTCCACTCTTCCCTATCTAATGTTAGGTCCCTTACTTTCTGGTTGCTTTTCCCATGTACTTCCCTCATTATTTGGTGCATGCACTTATTTCTCGGTCTTCCTCTGGAGACTTTTGTCTCTATTTTACCCTCAATTCTATTCTTCACAAACCTATTGTGTCTCGGGATGTGTCCAATCCGTTTGGTCCTTCTTTTCTCTATGGTGTTTCATATAGAGTCTTTCCTCTTTTACTCTTCTGCAAGCTTCACCATTTCTAAATGTATAATTTCATCTTTTGCAAATGGTGAGTTATTTTTTTAATTTTGGCCTCTGGTTGAAGAATGAAAATACGAAATAACTGTAGAGTTTAGAGTATCTGAAAGTGATGATATCCAATGACATCCTCAATCCCCTCCACCCTTCCCTATCAAATGCTAGGTCCTTCATCATGTTCTTCACAAACCCATTATGCCTCCAATCCATCCGGCTCTTCTTTTCTGCGAGGTGTTCCATAAGGTCCAATCCTCTTCTACTCTTCGATAAACTTTATCATTTCTTATATAAGATTTAGTTCTTTCTCGGCTAATTGTATTTATAAATAATTCTCGGGATTCAAGCCGAGTAAGAATATTGGCTGCTAACGTTTCAATAGAACAGTCTTCCATCGCCCTCAGAGCAATAAGATATGCAGGACTTTCTTCCTGCGCTTATATATCCGTTTAATCCGGGGAGAATTGTTGTCTCCTTTTTTCGTATCATCGTTTCGTATTTTTTCCGTCCATTTTATCTTCAGCATCCTCCTCCAGAACAAGGTTTTGAAGGCTTCTAGTCTCTCCTGGTCAACTTTTCCAATGGTCCATGGCTCCGATCCATAGAGTGCTACGCTCCTCACGAAAGTTTTCTTATGCATCCTTATACCGCCAAAAATGACCTATTCTCTTCCTTCCTGTTCAATACTTCCCCAGCGTTTTTGCCTCGCTGTCATCCCCTCATCAATATATCTTCACCTCTCAGCCTGTCCTCCATCCAGTTTTCCTGACTTCTCCGAAACTCGGCCGCGAACTCCTTTTCTTCACATAGATCCAACAACAGCTCATTCATCTTGCTCGCCAACCAACATCTAGGATACCTCCAGTCAACGCCCATCCTTCCTACCCGATGACCAAGTTCAAGAGACAGGGCAAATAATGGTATCAGTAACTGTGCCACGCTAGTGATTTGGACACGCATCGTCATTAGTCGTCGGAATCTGGCGCACTAGCTACGACCCGATTTCACCACCCGGATGTTCTCTCGAAAGGTCGTGGGTTCGAATACCGTTCTCTTCGGTATTGGGAGCGGCCGTATTATCGTCGGAAATTTAGGTGCGCTGTCGTGACGCTCCAGCCTGTCTAATGACGTTTTCTCTCCGTCTTTTCCTAAGTCTCCCTTTTGAGCCCAATGCTACCTGATATCCATTCACAAACTTATTTGACAATATTGCCTTTGCCATGCAATCTAATGCGACCAAACGTGACTTTGTCGTTAAGTGAACGAACGAGAAGGGGATTATTTTTGATTTTATGAACCGGGCATGGGTTTCTCGTTTCATCTGCTCATCAAATTATGCTTTTATTTCAATTATCCATTCACCTCCTCCCGTGTTTTTCAATAAATTTTTCCAGTAATTTTTTCCGAAAAAAAAATTTGTCTTTCTTCAATTTTTGCAAATATTGACGTCCATGTCTCGCAAACATATGTCATAATTTGTTACGTAACATAAGTCATAACTTGTTACTTGTTAATTTTCAAGTCTTTCTTCGATTGCTTAGCTGTTGACGTCCATGTCTCGCAAATATATGTCATATCTTGTTTCGTAGCATATGGCATAACTTGTTACTTGCTAATAACGTGCTGTTTTTTTTCGATTTTAAGGTAGAACTGTTTGAGTAATATAATAGACATTAGTAGTTTTTGGAGGGAATACAGAAACATTTTTACAAACACATATATAAGAGTGAAATGAATGGTGAGAGAGGTAGAGATAGACCGAGAAAGTTGTGGTTGAATGTGGATGAGGAAATTCTTAGGAGGAGGAATATTAAGAGTCTTAAAAACAGGAGGGCGTGTATGAAGCAGTGTATGGGAATAAATGAAGAAAAGGAGGTTTGCAAGGATTGGTCAGTATGGAGGAAGGTATTGAAGCAGAGTTAGGTGTACAAATATGTGTTTGTGAGTGAAACTAGTGACTCTGCCTACCCCGGAAGGGAATGGCGTGATTGGTATGTATGTATGTATTATTAGTTGGTTGACAAAAAATTTGTGTCATCCATCGACCGGGACCTGGCAAAGAATATATGAGGCCTCACCTTTCGCAAAAAAGCTGTAAATAGTCAGAAAAAGGCTAAATTATCCATCGTCTGAGAGATCGGCGACTTTAACCTCCAAGAATACTCCAGGCACGTGGTATCCTTATCGGTAATCATTGGAAATAACGGTAAAATAGGATCTCTTCCTTCCGCGCCCACTGCGGCCATGCGGGCTAACTAATAGCCTTCCCGACGGGAAGCCGCTCTCCGTCGATGAACCGCAATACCCATCGTCCCTTTGGGCGCAATGGAGCGGAAGGGAGAGTGATGACCGCAGGAGGGAAGGAATTCGTGCATTAGGCTTAAAAGGGGCAGGAGACCTTGCGGTGGTGATTCTAGACACTGAGAAAAATGTATCGATGGGCCGTAAACAATATGGCCAATGTGGTCACCTGTGGTCAGAGCAGACCGGAACTGTTGGGAAAAGGCAAACCACGAGGTTATTAGCATTATCGTTGACCGATAGTTCATAGTGGGAATCCCATTAAGTACAGGTTAAAACCCAATTTATTGATTTCCATTTCAAAAACAATTATTTTCATTTACGATACTTTCACTTTACGTTCTGTTTCGTTAATTTAAGAATGGAATCAGTATGAGGTGAGTGGCGTCGCCAAAAATTTTTCGGTGAGAGGATCGAGACTCCCATGTTAGACGCCAGCACATCAATTGTAAAGCACGTACGGATCTGGGTACGAAACTGCACTATTTAAAACAACACATTTTTCTCAATCTGGCGTGCGATAGTTATCGAAGTTGAGCAGGGGCTATCTTGCCATCCCGCATTCGTGCATCCGCGCGTGCCGTCTTGCGATTCACAGCTTTGCACGATGCAATTTGAAATGCACGGTCGTGCTCACATGTACAGCTACATACTACCCTGCGAGCCGCCGCATGGGCGTGCGGCAGGGGGTGATGGGACACCAGCCGTGTAAAGATGTAATGGATAAGGTTGTGGGGAATGAAATGGTGACATGTATTATGGGAGTGTATTTAGTGGAGCTCAGTTTTTATTGTGGTCGCTTATTGTGCGCGGAAAGAAGGAGATCTTGTAATTATCAATTCGGCAATGTATCTCTATCATTTTATCGCTTCTGTCATACCTAGAGAAGTAGTTAGGTGTCATGATAAAATTCTCTGCGACGCTCTGAAACACACCAGATCTGAATTTCTCAAGCAATCATATGATTCAATTACATCAGATCATCCAATGGTCCATGCTTCTGATGCATAAATTTCCACGCTCCACAAGAATGTTTCCACATACTGTTTCCTGCTTTGTAGTGCTATCTTCTTTGAGAACTGACGTTGTCTTTTTCCCATGGACGAACTCTTAGCTTGGGCTATTATTTATTTTCGTTGTACTTCTTCCATCCCACGTGATAGTACTTCCGAGATAGATGAAGGAATCGACTTTCTATAATTTCTCTCCTCTCAGGGTGACTTCTGCATTCATCTTCTCTCTTCAAGGAAATGATAGAAAATGGTATAAGGCTATAGGAAAGACCAAAACCCATGGAGGCATGTTGCGCACAAGGATGAAGAAGTTACAAAGTTGTTTTTTTATTATTGCTGTCGCAGTTATTTGACATGTATGACAGCGTGGACCATTGGATAAGCTTACCAGAACAGACTAGAAGACTTCGAAACCTGGGGCTAAAGGAGAATGCTAACGATAAAATGGACAGACAAAATAAGGAATGATGAAGTACACAGAAGAGTAGAAGAGGAAAGGACCATGTGGAATGCTATCGAAAAAAGAAGAATAAGATGGATTGGACTCACCCTGAGACACAATAGATTTGTGAAGAACATATTTGAAGGTTATTAAATATTATCAGAGGCGGAGAGATTTAGAGATTTGTGAAGACCCAACGGTTAGCTTGGCTTGGTCATGTGGGAAGAATGAGTGTAGAAAGGATGTCAAGAAGCTGCTACATGGATATATGGATGGAAAGAAAAAAAGAGGATGATCAAGTAAAAGATGGATTTGAAAGAAGACCTAAAGACTATGAGGATCGTAAGATGGTGGGAGAAAGTGCAGAACAGAAGAGAATGAACAGGCGTCTTGAGGGAGGCCAAAGCCCATATCGGGCTGTAGCACCGAGGAAGTATGTAAGTAGCAAATATATTAGAAGGTTAAATAGAGGGAGAAGTTCCCAGATGAAGACACAGGAATAAATTAATGGACCAAATAAAGAGGAAATTACTTAGGTAGACATACCAGGAGGTAATGAAACAGCATTCATCTACATCTACGTAATACCCTGCGAGCCACCACGAGGGTGTGGCAGGGGGTGAAGATCACCAAACATGCACTATTGACATGTAACTAGGATATTTAATGAATGCATGCTAGATAATAGGGTCACATGGTTAGTATCTACATAATAAGAAAGGGATTAATGGCTGTTATTACATACATCATGCACTACAGACTACTCTTGACTATATTTCACCTACCTATCCCTTTGCTACGCTGCCTATTGTCCTCTCGGATAGTACGCGGGAAAAATGACATTTTAAATCTATCGATACGACAATCTATCTCTCTAATCTTGTTAAGATGATCAAACCTAGCATAATACGCAGGGGTTCTAAATATATATCTAACGTCATCTGTGAACAAATCGGTTTCGAATTTACTTAAAAGGTTTAACCTAAACTTTAACCTGCGTTCTGATAGTAATTCCCATCCTAGTTCTTATATTAAACTCGTAACACTTATCCAATTATCATAGCGGCCTTTAACAAACTTAGTACAAAGCATTATACAGGGAAGGGTGGAGGGCTGCAGTCATCCAATCTTAAGAATGAACAACATGAGTCACATGAACTTTTTGGTATTTTCAACGTGGTTATGGAATCAAACGCACCAAGTAAAGGGAAAGGATGGAGTGAGTGGCATCACGTGATTAATGAGGTACACGAGCCGAGAGAGTTCGTTGGGTTGTAGAGGCAAGGCCATCTGATGAGGATCCCGTTTAATTGAAGGAGACTCTATCTCTTTCACAGTGATCTCCACGGATCGAATTCTCTCCGACGGAGTGCTTTAGATCCTAACGATTAAAAAAATTAGCTGCGGTGGTTTGGAGCCCCATCGGATATTCGCACACAAATCTCGGTCTCCAAATTACCTTGATATGTGGTTGCATCATCTCCGGTCGAATTCAAACTAATTCGTGTTTGGCAAACTAATGAAGACTGACTTTTGCCATGTATCGTTTACTGGCCTTGATTTCTTCGATGATCGACGAGACTAGTGACCCATTTGAACTGCATGCGAGTGCTTCCTTGCTTTTATACCTTCTGTCCACCGCGTTTTTTTCCTTTCTTCTCTTCGACCAAATTTTCTACGCCCGAAGCCTACTCTTATCCTTGAGTCGTCTTAAGTCATGACTCTATTATAATGGTTGGGATTTCTGCTCTAAATTGCGAACGACTTTTGCTGGAAGTAAAATTCCTCGCGAGCTCTTGGAGAAGAAACTTGACAAAGTAACCCTTCTGCGTGAAACTCACCCTAATGACCGCTTTACACGGAACATTTTATTGTACAAGCGAATGTATCATTGAATGTAAGTACAGGAAAATGAACGGAATTAGAGTGGGTTCTATTTCCCGTTCAGTCGTTTAGACTGCCATACAATTTGCCGCTTTAGACGGTACAACTTTCCTCGTGCAAGAGTTCATACATTCGTTTTTTACAATAAAATGTACCTTGTAAAGCGGTCTTAAGAAAAAGGTCTACTTAATCTTTATGTCACGCAAAAACAGCATAGAATCAGTTATCTGTGTTGGTATTACCCTGAAGAAAGTAAATTTCAAATTTGTTATTTTGATTTAACACTTTCCCGGCGAATAACAATTTGTGTAAATTTCTCGGGCTCGCCACCGGTATGATATTCATCGCAGCCGACGTTTCGGGTTCCGAGTCGTTACCCTTGAATTGTCACGATAGTCTTGAGAATGGGTAACGAGTTGGAACCCGAAACGTCGGCTGCCTATGAATATCTTACCCGGTGGCGAGCCCGAGAAATTTACACAAATTGTTATTTTGAAATTTTTGTAAATATTATAACACTTTCAAAATTAAGTTTCAATGATACAATATTGCTTGATGTCGTATCACCTTAGTAATATGATAAGTATTATTTGAATAAATAATTGTAGATAAGTACAGGATCTCTGACATGAGGTCGCGCCTTCAAAACAAAATGAAAGAAAAAATCCAGGTGAAATATAAAAAAATCTTATTAGGGCAGCCGAAAAGTATGCTCAAATTAGTTTCTGTGAGACGAACTATGGCTCAGGATAAATAAAGGGGATTAAACTAAGTAAGCATCAGTTTATGTGTAAAGAGGAGAGAAAAAGAAGAAGGAGATGGATATCTCATTGGTTGTAGCACGCTGCCCGAAGGACAATTTTCAGCTATCCATTCGTTTCAATTGGAAGTAAGGAAAGTCTTACAGCACAGGAAGGCCACGGAGGAAACTTTCGAATGGAGTAAACACTTCAGGAGAAATTAAGTCTGAGAAATTCCCGAGGAATGAGAGCGAGGCGGGGACGTAATGGCCGATCACCAGCGGGAAGAGTCCGACTCGTGCCTCGTTCTAGAACGATAAATCGGAGGGAGATAATCAAAACAATTATAAAAAAGGGGAAAAACTTCTGGGGCGAGCTGGTGAAGGGCCAAGGAAAATGGTACTCCGGACGGAACACTCCATCAACAGGAGAGCGTTGGGGGGTTAGGAGCAATTCGACGGGTTGACAGGGGGGGGGGAGCGTGCTGAGGGGAAATGAGAGGGGAAGGTAAGGAGTTCACCGGATCTTGAGGAGGTGAGGAGGGAAGTTTGGAAGAAAAAAATACTAAATCCACGAATTTGGGTCTCAGGACGTTGACGCCCGGAAAATCCTCCCTACCTTGGGTTACAAAATCAACGGCGCGTGGGCTGGGAAGAACCCAGGAAGAGGGATTCGATCCAAAATTTGTCCCCACGAGTCTCAACTACAGTGTACTCAGTGATATTGAAGGCTGCTGCCAGGAATAAGTTTTCGAATATCAGACTTCAGCATTAACCCATCTAATGCAATGTGCAAAAATTGAGAAGGTTGAATATAAAGTAGTCATTTTCAAAGAACCACGGAACTTACCACAAAGTTACTTCTACGGAGTCACTCGCTAGTGATCACACATCTGTGTGAAATTCATTGTGGAAAAATAATTCCCCGTGGACTGAGGCGCTTAGCGCTCGCATACCGGTACCTCTGGCATCATATGCGCAGTACCTGTGAGGACAACTTGTTCCTCAAAGCCCCCATGAGATTCACAGTGGAAGAGGACGCTCGGGTAGCTTAATTGGTTAGAGCACTTGGCGCAAAAACGAGGGATTTGGGTTCAATTTCCAGTCTAGGAGAATGGTTTTTCCTCAACGAATTTCACACAATAAAGTTAGATGAAGAAAAATATCAGGAAATCACCGTAGTTTCAGACTAGGCGTGGGAGAAACACATGTGAAAGATTTCACTACGGTGTCAAGAATTTTAGGATTTGGATCTAGGATTTCTAACGTTCGAATATTAGGAAGATTTTCCAATGAAATAGTGAAACATAAATGATACTTTTCTTTGCTTAGACTAAATCTCGTAATTGCCGCGAGCATTTGTGACCTTGCAAAGAAAGGTTTTAATTCGCGAAGTAAAGAAAATACAAAGGGAAGCCGCGAGCTTCGTCTAGCTTGTTTTTCTAATACAATGTGCAAAAATTGAGAAGGTTGAATATAAAGTAGTCATTTTAAAAGAACCATGGAACTTGCCGCGAAAAACAGATGTTGTTTCCACTAAAACTTGATGAATTTGGTCTCATTTTCCTATGCACTCTTAAGAGACATCATTTAAAAAAATGTGGCATTCCCAAAGCCAAGGTCTCGTAAAAAAATATCAGTGTGTATATTGTATGGTTTCTCTGGTATTAAAAAAAATAAATCATACAGTCACGGCGGTAATTTTTTCAGAATCGCAAAAAAACCTTCCGTTTTGAAGGAGTTTTAAACATACCGCTTGAAATAAATGAGTCAAGTTGAAGACTAATGCAGATATTTTTCTTTAATTGCTGGGAATTTCAGTCATAAAAAAAGTATCTTATTATACCATTAATTTTTCAACATTCATGTCATACGGCCCCGGTGGCGGCGGGGTAAAGCCCTCGCCTGCTAAACCGAGGGTCGCGGGTTCGATTCCCGCCTGGGTGGGTTTTTCACCACCCAGGGCATGGATGCATGTCAAGGTCTGTTGGTCCGGTCCCTGGGAAAGCCTGATGACAAACAGACTTAGCAGCCTATCGGGATTCCGGGGACATAAGGGCCGATTCGTCCGGCAGGAAAAAAAATACTTTCTACAGATGCTGAAATCAAAATTTAAATTAGAATATGGTCTCCATTATGACTAGGGAATTATCTCGCTAAAACTGCCTCAGAAAGTGCTACGAGAGAGCAGATGGTTTTCCACAATAAATGGAGGAACGAGATTGGGAGCCGACAGAGACTTAACTTATGGAGAGAGGCTGCAAAAATCTATATCACCGAAACATTTTTGTTCTTAAATGATTCATCAATTCTTTTTTATCAATAACAGAAGTTGTTTGAATAAAATTGACATAGAAATTCTGATAAAAAAATAGAGGAACTTTTAGTATATAGTTTTTTGTGTACAGTTGCGGAAAAAATTAACGCAAAACTCGATGGCGTTGGAATGTGACGGTGGGGTAACTAAATTGAAATAGCTTTTCCTTGGAAACTGTATTGCAAAACATTTTTTTGAAAAATATAAATCAGTTTTGTCTGTTGCTATTGCTTTTGCGTGGATTATCTGTTAGTAGCCCCAATACAGGCTCATCCTTCGGGGTTATCTATTGTGTACTACTCTGTAATTTGTGAAATGAATTAAATTATTCGCAATTATTATTATAAGTGTATTTTATTTGGTCGTAATTATTGAAGACATTTTCATACCTGCCTTTTCTTCAACTTTGCGATCACTTATAAAATCTTCATCTTGAATATATAAACATTAAGTAACTTATTACAACCATAACATCATTTTAGATAGTAAATTTATGAAATATACTCAAATTTAACATAGCACTGATATTTGGCATAATATGTAAATTATATTGCATTGAACCTTTTTGTTAGCCAGATCAAATGTGTTTGAGTGTGAAGTTTGCTGAATATAACTATGCACTCCTGAATCAGAGAAAAATATTTAAAAAATAATAAAAATTTACTGTGTAATCGAAGCATTTCATTCTTGTTCTTGAAATTTCGTGATTATATTGCACTTTTAATCAACTTTACGATGATATCCTGATAATACCCGTTGTCTTTGAGCGTGTACCAGAAGATAATGGGAATTATTTCAACCCTTGAACAGCTGCTATATTTCTTCGCCAACATCCTCTTAACAGGGTACAGGACTTCCGTAGCTCAACAAACACGCTGTTATATTTCCGTCTTGGATTTTCCCTAATATTCCCCGCCTCCAGCACGGGGATATTCTTAAAAGCGATCCCCAAGGACTGAGGACCGGCCCGCGAGTATCGTATGGCGTCCTCGTGCGCGGGATGCTTCAAGTGGTCCATATCCTTTGATGTGGCTGCTCGAGTCAAACGTTTAGGCAACGTTCTCTTAGAAACCGGCATCAAGCACGGAAATATTTCGCATCCTCGGACGTAATTACACTTCTCATTTTTTTCCACGCCGATTTTTTCTGACGGCTCATTCGTTAAAAAGAAATTTAGAATCTTTATTTTTTCTACCCTCAGTTTTAGCCAAGGTGCATATTGATTTTCTTTTAACATGGCCAAGTTTTGCGTGTTTGTCTTCCAGTTACTCTTCATATGTATGCGTCTTGGTTACTCTCCAGTAGCTTTCATATATTTTTTCTCTTTTTCTCATATATTCCACCGTGGCATCTTGAGTATGCTTGCGAATAAAAAATTCATACAATTTACTGCTCTGTTTACCAAACCCTACCTATTCGTGTACCACTATCTAAAGTGAGTCCCTGTGGGAGGAAGACATTTATCTTAACTACTAAAAAAATTATTCATAAATCTGCCAGTGCAAATTTGTAAACACACAGGCGGTTCATGAATTTAAAAATATATCATCATTGTGTTTGTATGTCGTTATTAAATGAGGATACACTCTTAAGTATGCTTGGAATGTACAGGAGCATGATATATCCTTTTTTAGCTTGTGAAGGACATATTTTTCGAATGTAGTTACTAATTGCAGAGAAAGTAATTGGTCTATTTGTATGCATTCTGGTGCCGGGAATTGTGTAGCGGTACTTATACTAGTCAGCAAGCCGGAGGCCCACGATTCGATTTTCGGTCCATTTCTCGTTCTTAAGTTCTATTAAATTATGGCCGTTGTTTTTCATCTCTGAATTCTCACTTTACTTTTGCCGCTCCAATATTTTCTCAACCAAACTTTAGTTTCCGAAAATTGTCGCTCAGCTAATTACACCGGGGAATATATCCCCTGTCTTTAATCTAGCCGACAAGTTCACAATCTTCCGCGTCATGGCGATCATCTGATTTTCTACAAAAAAGAGAAACGGTTCAGGATAATAGCTAGTAATGGATGGTAAAAATAATGGATACATAAATGAATAAAGAAAATATGTAATAATATTTACTTCTTTAATTTTATGCTCAAGTTTAATTAACTTCGGCAGTCGAAATAGCCATGCAAAACGCAAATAGCGAAAGCTTTCAATACTTTTGTAAATATTAGTCCATTATCTACCGTGTACACCAACCTGCGCCGCGTTTCCCGCTAGCACCGCGTAGTTTTAAGGGGGTGTGTACCTGGGCCGTAAACGCCTTTTAAGTTCTGTCATCTGCCGCAGCCTAGGGAAGATATTCACCTTCCCCTCCATTCCCTGTCCTTAAATATAACAACAGCGCCACTGATGACACAGTGGAAAATGCGTTGCAGGGGTTCATGAGAATGTTCACAGTGAATTTATAACACGCAAGTTTCGGTATTTTGATCATTCTTCGTGTAGTTGAATGATTTTCACTTATAATAAGCGGAAAGATTTTGAAGAAAAATACATCGTACGCGTCACAGCAATCATCTGATTCCCGTCGTATTCCCTTTTCTTTCGCAGCCGAAATAGTAAAAACCACCTCGGATAACAGCACCACCGATGCCACGCAGGAATATGCGTAGAAAGGGCCCAGGAGAATATTCACAGAGACGTTGTAATATACAATTTACAACATTTTGATAATCCTGCATTGAGATGAAGAATTTAATTTTACAATAAGTACAAAGGTTTTTAAGAAACATTCGTCGAACGCATCATGCGATCACCTGATTTTCTACAAATTTACGTTACTTCTGCAATTGAAATGATTATGTAAAACGCAAAGTGCGGAAAGTTAAAACACTTTTGTAAATATTGGTCCTTTATCTAGATGCCTATGCAAATGTTTACTTATGGACAGAACACTGCGTCATCAAACTGAATCCTGACAACCAAAATAACAACCATACTGTTTATACGGGCTCTTTCCTTAAATTCTATTGATTAACACGATGGAATGGACGAATTAGCGGATGTAAGGCGAGAATATCTAAAATATGTATTTGAAATTTAAGGCAAGTAGTTCTTGAAATATATTGGCTGCTTAGTATTATGAGTTATATTCGATTTTAAAATAGTTTTCATAGGGAATACGGATGAACATTTATTTTAAAGGAATAAACAAAACATTTAAGGAAAATGCATATTAAAGGAGTAAGTACATTCTTATCTCTAGTAAGTTATCGATGGAAAACAAAGTAAATGGCAAAATTAGTTCGTTAGCCCGCAAGCGCAATAGGAAAATGAGATTTAACGAAGATGGCGGACTGGCTTCAGCTTCGACGGACTGGCCGGCTTAACCAACTCCATGCACCTCAATGGTCATAACAGTGCTTTAATTGAGACAAAAATTTTGAAATATAATATCTGGAATATTACATCATGCATGTTTATTTCCAACGTATGAATAGACGTACTTCATTGAAGTGTGGTCCAAAATATTTTTTCTGACTCTCTTGAAAAATCATTAGAATGTGCACTTAAGATAGTTGGAGCGAAATTTTTTTTCATCTGAAAATCAATGAATTAGATTTCATTTAAAGAAATACATATCACTCTTCCAAAGATACCAAAATATCAGCCCCTTACCGAACTACTTTCCGAGATTTCAGACGAAGAATGCCAGCCCTTTAACATGGGAAATGGTACGTGTAATATGTATGCACTCCATAGAGACCGTATTTAAACAAATGAATTTGGATTCTGGTTCTAGCATTGGCCAGCTTGGCAAGCGATCTCTCCATCCACCTCAATGGTCGTCGTTTACAGCCCCCTTCTGATAAAAATTCACGAAAAAGATGGACTTTCCTAGAGGCCCTATATAGGGAGAGGTTGGTCAAGTTAACTACGTCCGCCATGTTTCGTGCATCCGAGCGCGCCTACTACGTTACTGCTCATCGGCGTACGTGGTAAGGGCGTCAATATTATCGACCTACCTCTCAGTTAGCCGACTGAAATGAATGCTTCAACAACCATGGCGAAAAAATGAAAGTGTTAGCATTAAATGAAATGGCCATCCCTGTAAAACTCTGGGCAAATAATAATTATATCCGAAAGTAATGGCTCTTGCTCGAACTGTACGCCGCTGGCATAGGGGCGTAACCCAGTGCCGTGACTACACTTGAGAACAGGCAGCCAACACAAAGGATATGAATACTGGAATCCGTTGATACTTAGTCATCAACTTAGATGAGATAATATGCGCTCGTGACGAGAGTATAAAAATTCACGCCTCATGCAGTCCCGTATCGCAGATAAGAAATGCTCTTAGAATTTAGCGGTAAATTAATGACATGTCGCTCATTAATCATCATACAAGTAAAAAAAGACTACTCTATTTTATGTCGTTGAAGATTATTCGGGATTTTCACCGGGTCAGGTTCTCCATTTCTGCCGACGTTTCGATGGACGATTCGTCCATCATCCTCAGGGCAATGGACGACTTGTCCATCGAAACGTCGGCAGAAATGGAGAACCTGACCCGGTGGAAATCCCGAATAATCTTCAACGACATAGTTCGTCGGGGAAACCTTCGATCATTCTACAATATTTTCTGCTTAGTACTACTGCACGTACGTAGTCAAAATTTATGCCGCCCGACGGGGAATATTCTCCTCGAGGGAAGAGAGTTATAAATAACCGAGGTCCCATCACCCATAACATGGCAATACAGTACCTCTAGACGTACCTACGGCGGACTGCCCTCTGTCGCCATCTCCCGGAACACGATTAAAAAACCGCCGACAGTGCGCGCGGGTACATGGAGCAGAGTCGGCGATGGAGGGAGGTTGTCCATGGGGAGAAGGGAGTGTGAGGACAGTCGGCTCGTCTGTTGGAGGAGGAGGAGTACGGGAGAGGAGTGAATTGGAGCGGAGAGGAGAAAAGGGTTGTCTTTGGAGAGGCGTGTTTGGGAGGGGGGGAGAGGGATGATCTGCCGCCGTGGGTTCAGACGGAGGAAACCACAAGGCGAGGGGGGTGATGGCGTTCGAGGAGGAGACGGGCGGAAGATAGAAAAATCGGCGGCGGAGGGAAACTGTCGTTGCGATTCGCCTCTTTGCAGCTTCCCCCGATGCATTTTCTGTTAGTTGGTGGGTAAAAAAATCAGGAATGTAATGCTCAGGAATTAACAAAACTTTGTAAGTTTTTCCACAGAGTATAAGGTTTTACGTAGACTATTTATTTTACGACCGGTTTCGTCGAATAGTCGAATCACCTGACGGTCGTACGATAAATATTCTAAATTTGCAATCATTGCATTAACAAATGATGTGGTACGAAGTCACTCGCACGGGTGCACATACACCAGGGTTGAAATTCGCCATGAAATTATCATTTGACTTGACCGGAACTCGAACCCGAATCTCCCAATTGTCGGTCAGGTGTGTTAGGAAATTCGCGTTGAAGGAAGATGGCTTGGTTGTGTAACTTGATAACACACCTGACCGGCAATTGGGAGATCCGGGTTCGAATCCTGGTCAAGTCAAATTATTTTTTCATGGCGAATTTCAACCCTGGTGTATGTGTACGTAAAACTTACAAAATTGTGTTAATTCCCGAGCATTATGAAAAAATTTTGCTAAGTTAAGGCTGAAACTTGAATTTGCATATGAATGTAACTGGAATCATTAAAAGCACTTTTGTTTCTTCAAAATTCAGCATGGCGATTAAGAGAAATGTTATTAAAGTTTGAACAATATTTTGCATAAATATGGCTTAATTGCGGTGACTTTTCTATGAACTACGGAAAATATCTTTTTCATTTAATATGAACTATATTTGGCTTGTGATTCGTAACTTAATTGTATTCTTAAAAATGAATCAGTGTACTCATATGCGGACATCTGGTTTATCTTACCAGTGATACTTGTTTAAGAGCTGTCCGCTGATGCAACTGTAGTCCGGCAAGAGGAAATTGATGTGGGTATTCCGGCCGAATCTACAAGTAGCAAGGTATAAGAGGCAAGCTGTGACTATGACATCGATGAATATTCAAGTGAGAATGATGTGTCAATAACTGAGCTACTTCCCACAAGTTCGAAAAGTATCCCTTTGCAGAAAAGAACAAGAGCCCAGACTTAAAGAATCAGATACAGAATAATCATAAAATTTAAAATAAACTTGGCAATATTAAATAATAAAATACTAGATGACCCGATCGAATATTTCGCAGCTTCTTCCTGTTTCTTCCTTCTTTCTTCCTGTTCTTCTACCTGTCGAATATTTCGCACAGTATGCCGCTTCTTCCTGTTTCTTCCTTCTTTCTTCCTGTTTTTTACCTGTGTCTTCCCATGGACATTTATATGTTATTTATGTTTGTGTTAGAGATACATAACGTTAACGGTAAATGGTCACATTGTTTGCATGTAGAGTGAAAACAATCTAACTAAACGATGTGTTAATAGATGGCGCCTCCTACAGTCTTTTAAGCACGTAACCGTTGCCAACATGTTAGTTGATTATAATGTCAGCAGATGGCGTTGTATCATTTTTTTAGCAAAAACTTAAATTTGAAACAATTTTTCTATTTTTCATCAATATCGGGGAACATAAGCTTTAAAATGATGTTTGAATCATTAATTTTGATGAAGAATTGTGGGAGTTATGGCGTTGCGACAAAAAAACACCTTTGAAAAATATTATATACGGATAAATATGAAATCAAAAAGTTTTAATTGCATTGACTTACCGGATGACCATTCACCCATGTACAATCACTATGTGCATTTCGTACTATTTTCATTTTAAACTTTTTTTTGAATTTTAGAATTAAAAAAATGTGTGGAGTCGATATACCTCGAGCGAGTAATCGACATGGAAAAATCGAAACTTTTAAGTCAAATTAATAGGTAAATAGTGAAATTTGAGATTGAGATTGTATTTTTCGTCAGAAGCCGGCGATTCAACGTTTAAAATGATACCTCATTTATCACGGTAGGTGCAGTATTAACGGAGCATATACGGAATGACAGAAAAAGACCTTTCTGTAATAATAGATATGATTCAACAATGCATTTTATATCGTAAAAGTTGACTTACTGAGCTTACTTGGTAGGCTGGCTTCACTTGGCAATTTTAAACTTTCATATTCAAGATAAAGTAAAATAGTAAGTAATTCCATACAATATATTTTAGCACAATGCCTCTCGCCGGTTGATGGTATCGTCGGATACAGAATGATCTGTGCGATGCCGTGGATAGGCAAATCGCGTTGTGCTAATGAAATATAGTGGAAGAGTAGAGTGTATTTTGCTTTGTCATGGATACAAAAAATCATATTTTTCGTAGAAAACATACTCACTAAGGTCAATAGGTCTTTGATTGTAAATTTTATATAAAAATTCCGAACAACGGTGAAAGAAATATAAAAAGTGCATGTTATAAAAATGATTATTATATAAGCTATATATGTCATCTCTCGGTTATGCTCGATTAATTAAGATATTATAAAGGTGTAAAATTCTCTAAATTTTTGCCTGAGCTGGACCTAATCCACCCCGTAATATTTATTTTTGCATCTCATGGAGCATATGCCCTAGGTTTATTCGTCCCATCAGAAACTCCTGCTCTGTCCCATTCTTATCTGCTACAGGAGTTTCCTCACCCACCATGCCAAGCATTGACAAAGAATATTTAAACTCGCTAATTATGGAGACGGACATAATTGACAACAATGAAATGTTCCTGAAGAAATCAAATATACCCTTTCCTGGGTATAATGAAGACCATACGGTTACTTTCAAATATACACCTCCGCTTGATGAGCACATCTGTTGATTTTGAATACTAAGGAATTGTTAAATATATAAATTCATTCAAGTTATGAGGATAAATTACCGATCATCAACGTGTAAGTATAACAGTGATTCTGGAATTGGGAGAAACTTTTCGTCCACATCGTTAACCCCACCGACGAGTATTGTTGTCTTTGTGACTGTTAACTTTGTAACTCTCAGCAACCAGACTATGACCATAGTAGCATATTCTCCTCGAGTCTTTTTCTCAAAGGCAAGTTTTGATTAGTGTCACCAATTGCCGAGGTTTTCAAAGAAAATTAAATCTCTTATCCACAAGAACCTTTGTTGCCTCGTTCTTCCCTAAGGGGGGATCTGAGATGAGTAGAATCGTCAAGGATGACCGACCAAGGACAGCATGAATAGAGAAATATATCAAGGATTTGAAAATTATGAGTTGTGAAAGAGAAAAGCTTTTATCTATGCGGTTTGAAGAAATCCGGTATATGCCTTGGGGAGAAAAAAAAACATGGCCTGTAACGCAAACAGAATAAATACAGAAGCATCTACTTGTATTAGTGTATTAATGTATAAATATTGAGTTGCCTAGCACTAAAAAACTTAGAATGCTTTTCAAAAGATCTGCGATTTTCGAAAGATATGCGATCAGCATCGTTCTAGGAACAGATCCGCGTCCAATCCGCGCATCCAGTTTTTTTTATGATGGCTATTTGTTTAGCTGAGGTAGTTACAGGGAGATAGTTCCCTCGTCATAATGGAGACCACATTCGAACTATTGGTATTAATTTCAGCAGCTGTAGGAGGCATGAATTGAATATTGTATTGATAAAGGTGCAATAATATAATTTTATTTGACTGAAATTCTAAGTGATGAAACAAAAACATCTATATGCGTCTTTAACTTGACTCATTTTTTTCACGCGGGACGTTTAAAGCTCCCTCTCAGCGGAAGATTTTTTATGACCTTGAAAAAATTACTACGAAATAATTAAAGCTACTCTATTACATTTTTGACAAGAAAAAGATGTTAGAAATCATCCTGTTTTTTTTTAAATAAGATCTCCCTTGAGTACATACACGTACCATCCTCCAAGTATGAGGGCAGGTATTTTTTGTCAATAACCTCGGAAAGTTGTTCGGTAATATTTTGGAATTTATGGAGAGATGAGAAGTTTTTCTTTTAATGAGGCCAAATTCATTGATTTCTAGTTGGAGTGATATTTCGCTCAAACAGCGTTAACTTTACCTTGACTGCAGATGTTTATTTCTTGCATATGTATTCCGTAAGCCATGTTTAAGGACCATAAACCATGCCACGCCTCGTATATTTGCTAAATTTCCTGTTGCAAGGACATCTTTTCGTATCAGCATCTATTTTCAGACTCAAGTTCCGAGTCCCCAAACGTTTGCACGTCTGTCGTTTGGACTTGCTCTCTAAGCACGCGACCATCATTTTACGCTTTTTTTCAACGCTTTTGATGATTATTTGAAGTAATCTAGTGGGTGGGACTTTTGGCTAGCTACCGAGTTCGAATCTAAAGGGGTTTCTGGAAATCCCCAGCTGGACTTTTTGAGGACGGATTGAGAGGGTAGGATGAGAATAGACCATCGTTTGAGGTGTTGGTTTGGTGTAGGACGAAGATGAGGCGATAGGCAGAAATGAAGACAAAAAAGGGCTGGGGATGACTGGGGGGGGAATTGAAATTAGGTTAAAATGTTGATTAAAGGAGAACTTAAATGTAGGTTTAAATGTTGGTTAAAGAAGTATTTAAATGTAGGTTTAAATGTTGTTTAACGAAAAAATTTAATGTAGTTATGTATTTGACTTTGGCAAAAGAAGTGATGGAGCTGATAGTGATAAAGATATAGAGTAATAACTACGTTTTTCGTAAGAATTATTACCCAAATATAGTGCATATAGTGTTTCACAGCTTTTAGAGAGATTAAAGTGGGAGCCCCTAGAGACTCGGAAGCTACACGCTAGGCTTAGGTTGCTTAAGCAATTCAGAACTGGGGGTCTATTCTGTATATCCTCGGAATGTTCGCGTCTCGACAGTGACGACATTTTGACGTCAGAGCCACGTGAAATTCAAAGGGGAGCATTCGAAATTTGAGATTTTTCGGGGAATTCGACGTCACATCCACGGATTTTCCGAGGTTCGACCGCGTCTATTCCTTACAGAATAAGGCCCCTGGTGTGTTTCAGAGCGACACAGAGAATATTATCATGATACTGTACTACATCTATAGGTGTGACAGAAGCGATCAAATAAGATAATTACATTGCCGAACAGATCGGTACAAAAACTCGTTCTTTCCGCGTACAATAAGCCACCACGATAAAAATTGAGCTCCTATCAATGCACTTTCATGATACCCGTCACCATTTCACCCACCTTATCCCTTACATTTGTACACAGCTGATGTCCGAACGTCCCCTGCCTCACCCTTGCGACCACGCCCTTGCGGCGGCTCGCAGGGTAGTATGTGCATGTAGACGTAGTTTGATGACGTAATGCCCTCTCCATCGACCTCAATGGTCCACCCCTTCTTTTCACAACATTCACCCCTATACAATAAACCTGTTTAGTTATATCACTCACATCCGGTCTCTTAACATGGACAAACCAGCGAAGCATGATCTTTTCACACATTCCCAATATCGGAGCAGCAATTGCAAATTCTTTCTTCACCCACTCAATTTTATCTCTGTCCGTTGTGCTTCACCGCAAACAATTCTCCAATACCCCTTAATTACCACATTTAAAAAAAGGGTAGCAATGCCCCGCAATACGTGGGCCTTGGTATATCTCAACCCTATGTAATTTTAACTTTCCTTTGTGTATTTATTTTTAATAGATTCGATTGCTCTCAAATTTCTACTGTCTCTAATGCTAGTTCCCTCATGTGTACTTTCCTCGTTATTTGATCTATGTATTAATCCCTTTGCCTCCCTCTCGAGACTTTTCCCTGTAATTAGTTCAGTTATGTTCTTCTCTAACCCTTTTTGCTGTCCAATAGGCTGTGAAACTCTAAAATACGTCATACGTTATTTTCACGTGTAATAAGTCCCTGCATTTACATGACTGAGTTTGCTTGTGTCTTTGAGATCATTTTTTGAAGCACTCAAAAGTTTAGGATTGGATTGCTTTCAAATATGTCATTTGGAAATAAACCCACGCAATTCGGGCCAGTGGTAATGCAGAAGAAAACCAACGCAATTCCCACTTTTTGTATGTTCCGCCAATATTTAATTTTTGAAAGAATAAAAATTGAGGTGTTTCGAATGCACCTACTCGAATGATTAGTAGTATCGCTATAGCTGATCTAGACTAGGACTACTGATAGTCTTATCCTTGCATTCCTAAGTTTCACTGTCATGCAGGGCCGCCACTGGGGCTTGTGGAGCACCGAGAAACGTTTTGTGGGGCCCTGGGCTATTATACATTGTTGGGACCCAGTTTACTACGATATGTGAGGCCCGGGGCAACTGTGGTTTACGGGCCGTTAAAATGTAGTTATTCGAGCCCTATATTAGAAAAATATTCGAAGAATGCTTTATTATTATTTTCAATTTAATTGTTATTTTTATATGTGCCTCGTGTTCTAATAAAAACTAACGAATTTCGATCCCAAATAATGGAGTAGGAGCCCTTAACAGCACTCAAATTTCCGTATCTAGATAAAACAGCGACGATTAATGTTCATAGTGACCAGTATCAGATACGATAATGTAGATTTTTGTCATTATATTTTTCCGTACCGTGATAACCTCCAAGTGTAATAATATTAGATGTAAATAATATGTTATTTCCTGCACTAAACCGCAGCATGAGTGAGTAACAAACACGTTTCATTTTTGCATTCCTGATAATAATAAGTACAATTCGTACTTTTGTGTATTTATTTTTAAGTATAAAGATTGCATTTTTGCGGAAAAAGCAAGATGAAAGCACTCAAATTCGTCAAAACGTACTTTTTCCTGATGGTACATTTAGCCTAATAGTCACATCGTTTGATCCTATCATGGGAATGATTTCTGACGATAGTGAATTCCCATCCGTTTATTTCCTAAATATTTTATCTAAGGTCCTTCACTATTGCCTATGATTTCTGAGTGTTCCTTGGTATATCTCAACCCGATGTAATTTTAAATTTCCTTTATTTTCAGGTAAGTTTCTCACCTCTGTCCAATTTGGCTACAGTGGTAATGCAGAAGGTGTTAGGAGGTTTTCGTGGGGCTGGGTAAGTCGCGATTTTTTCCTCTATGGCAGTGGACGCTGTGAAACTCGAAAATACATCATACGTTATTTTTACATGTAATATGTCCCTGCATTTACATGGCTGAGTTTGCTTGTGTCTTTGAGATCATTTTTAGAAGCACTCAAAAGTTTAGGATTGGATTGCTTTCAAATTTGTCATTTGGAAATAAACCCACGCAATTCGGGCCAGTTTTTGGCAAGGTTCATTGGAGTTAGCACCAGGTGTTCCCTTTCATTTTTTTCCTCTTTTAATAGTGAACTCTCGTCAAGTATTATATCTAAAAATAGAGAAGCCTGATGTTTTTTAAGCCCTAAATCTTCTTGTATCTACATTATTTGCTCTCTTTCCTCAGTGAAAAGAGCCTAGTCTCTTCAATTTTATAATAATTGTTGTTTCAATTGCTTGACTGTAGCCCTCCATCCTTCTGTCTCTAATGCTAGTTCCCTCATCAGTACTTTCCTCGTTATTTGATCTATGTATTAATCCCTTTGCCTCCCTCTCGGGATTTTTCTCTGTAATTTAGTTCAGTTATGTTCTTCACTAACCCTTTTTGCCACTGTGGATGCTCAATCCACCTTGTTTGTCTTTTCTCTAGAATGTTCAAATTGGTTCTTTTTTCTTCTACAGTTCAGTATTTTATCCGTCCATTTGATATTCAGCATCCTTCTAAAATGTCATGTTTCGAATGCACATACTCTTTTGTAGTCTGCTTTTCCAACGGCCCATGTTTCCGATCCATGGACGTTCACGCTCCACATAAATGTTATCGCATATTGTTAGATCGAACGTAGTTCGATCTTCTTGGGGCGCAGTTGTTACTTTTCCTCCATAGAAAATTTCTTAGCTTGGGTTGTTTTACCCTTGATGTCTGCTATAATTCTTCCTTCCCACGTGATGATACTTTGGAGATAAGAGAAGGAATTCAGTTATTCTAATTTCTCTCCTTTCAGTGTGACTACTTTATTCAGATTCTCTCTGCCGCATCGTAAGATTTTGGGCTTCTTATTTACGTTCACGATATATTCCTTGAAGAACTTGGTCCATTGAGTTCAATGATCTTTGGAGATCATCATGATTTCCTGCTCTGACTTCGATGTCATCTGTCTAGCGAAACGTTCTTAATGTCTTCCCCGTTATCCTTAAATGCGCTCAATTTTACCTCTACTGTTTCTCTTATTGCCTCGTGCAAGTGCATTTTGAACAGTATCGGTGATAGGTCGCATTCTTGTCTAATGTTTTTGCTAATTTTAGTTTTTATTTTCCTTCCGTATCTTATTCAATCCCATCTTCAGAGTAATCTTCTTTTATGCTTTCGTCATTAATGCGGTTCGTAGGGTTTTCGTCGAGATGAATTCCAAAATTTACGTCATGAGTACGGACAAAGAGGACTCTCATTTCAGGAAATTCCATGCTATAACAAGTGATAATCTTAAGCTACAGTTGCTTGCTCGCGAAAAACCAGCTAATCTTAAAATAGTTTCTTAGTCACCTTTTGAGTCACTTTTTTCTAAGCATTACTAAATTCAAATTTTTAATACGATCCAGATAAGTAGTGTCGCTATACCTGATCTAGAATTACTTGTGCATGTCTTAGTATGGATATTTATATTGATATAGGGATCCACTTAATGATCTAAAAATGCTTGAAGATTCATATATTTTCTGGACGAGAGGGAAGTATAACATAAGGTTATAACAAACTACTGCTCCCTCTTAAGAGTGTGTTGCTTTTTATTTTTTTCTAAACCTGACCATATCGTTCTCTATTAATGTACTCATGACGTGTCATTCGAAATTTTTCCAGAAGTTACAATTTTCTGCAAACACGTCGACTATTATTATTATTTACTCTGTCTTTTACTCTCCTGTTAACTGTTCCGTTGATATTTATTCGCTATTTAGTGCTCTGTATAGACGTTTATGTACATGTATTTTTCCACTTTTTGTATGTTCCGTCAATATTTAATTTTTTCCGGATTTCTGTTATTTTCGTTAATGTTCCATCATTTTATAGCAGCTTTGAGACTTTTTGACGAGCGTACATATAATGTCTCACAACTTTTAGAGGAATTAAGGTGGGAGCCCCTAGAGACTCGGAGGCTACACGCTAGGCTTAGGTTGCTTGACAAATTCAGAACTGATATTTTTCAGAGCGACACAGAGAATATTATTATGACTCCTCACTACATCTCTAGCTCTGACAGATGCGATAAAATAAGAGAGATACGCTGCCGAACAGATAGGTACAAAAACTCGTTCTTTCCGCGCACAATAAGCGATCACAAATAAAACTGATTTCCACTAAATACACTCCTATAATACATGTCACCATCCCATCTCCAAAAACTTACACCCTTGCATGGCTGGTGACCTAACACCCCCTGCCACACGACCATGCGGCGGCTCGCAGGGTATCATGCAGATGTAGATGTAAATAGTGACGTAAATATAAAGGTGCGTGACGTGAATATAGCATTGGAACGAATTATTATACAAATAAATATCTAATCTGTAGAGATTGCTGATGATTTTGGAAAGATTATATTTGTCGTATTGATTGTGATAAAGTATATTGGTGTTTTTGTACCGTCTTGATAATTTATCTCCCCGTTACTCTATTAATATGCTCCATGGTGTCTTAAGCATACAAGTGGTTCACAAATCACTATTTCCCGCAAAAGTACTTCAATTTTTTCCTGTAGATTGATTAAGTAAATTTCGTATGATTAAAACCGAGTCAATTACTTTGTGACGACTTTTTGTCACATGAAGATTGAATCATGTGGCAAATGATGAGGATCACAAAAGCTTTCAATCCTCTTTGACAAACTGTATTCTATGCAGTTCATTCTCTTACTCTCTCATGAAATTTTTTCCGCATAGCGTGTCGTATGCTTCTTTCCTTTAGTATTCTTCCGTAAACTCGAGTTGGTTGAGGGGCCAGGAGGAAGAATAGGAGGGGAAGAATGTTGAAATCATGATTGAGAAAGGATCCAATGCTCATCCAAACTGAGTGCGTCATGATACTGGACCGATGTCTACAGACCTGCGAAGCGGGTCATTTACAATGCTGTTCTACAATATCTCGCCAAAGAAAATGGAATCCATCGCATACTGTTTCCTCGATCGTAATCGATCTTCTCGGAGCGCAGTTTTTACTGTATCACCACGAACGCTTTCTTGGCATGTGCTGTTCTACGCTAAGTCTGTTCTAGTATCCACATTGTAAAGAATACTTTACACGTTTCTACGATTATTACAAAGTATTCTCTTTAATATTGATACTAATGTTAAGTTATTCCATTAAGTGATGCCTGGTGTTGTCAAGTTTATTGTTAATTTTTTGTTTTATTCGTCCATTGATATCGTCTGACCTGGGATTACGTTTTCAGCAATGGCTAACGTGCAGCAGCCATGAATTGCTCTGGCAAATATTGTTTGGAACGATCCCAATGGAAGGAAAGTAGGTTCAACCAACCCTTTTTCCAATCCCATCCTTTCTGCCCTCTCCTTCGTTTGCTTTCCTCTCCTCCCCGTTCTTCCCTCTCCCCCCTTTCCGTCCCTTCAACTAGTCTTTCCCCCCCCCACCCTGCGGAGAGCGGAGTTCTATTCCGAGGGTTTTCTCCACCCCTCGCCCTTCCCTCCTGAGTGTCTCTCTCTCTCGCCCTTTCTCGCCCCACCCACGCTATCCGTCGTCCGCCCGGCGAGCAACACGTGCCGAGTCTCCACCCGCCCACCTCCGCCCGCGAAAACACGGAACCCCCGCTAATGAAGACACTCCAAGTGCGAAAAGAAAGTGTAGAGGACGCAGCGCGATTTTATTCCACCCTCATTTACACGCTTCTTTTTTTATAGCTCTAGTCATAGTTCCATCCGAGCCCGTGCGACAATTGTGCGGCGCGATTAACAGTTCTACCGATCGTAGCTAAGGTAGTTTCAGGGAGATACCGTTTGGTCATCAAGTTCGATGAACTTGGTCACTTCACGGAGAAAAATATCCCATATTACCCATAATAACAAAATAATCTGTGCAACAATACTTTTATTGATATTGGAAATATAAATCTGCTATTTTCGTAATTTCATTTCAAATCACGAGACTCCCCCTAATGAAGACACTCCCAAGTGCGAAGAGAAAGTGTAGAGGACGCGGCGCGATTTTTATTCCACCCTCATTTACGATCTTCTTTTTTTCATAGCTCTAGTCATAGTTCCATCCGATCCCGTGCGAAAACTGTGCGGCGCGATTAACAGTTCTACCGATCGTAGCTAAGGTAGTTTCAGGGAGATACCGTTTGGTCATCAAGTTCGATGAACTTGGCCTCATCACGGAGAAAAATATCTCATCTTTCCCATAATAACAAAATAATCTGTGCAACAATACTTTTATTGATATTGAAAATATATATCTGTCGTCTTCGTTAGAAAATGGTTCGGGTACGCATTGCACGAAGCACTTGTTTTTTTTTTTAATGAGAAATTCCCAGCGCAAATATCTTGTCAGAAATTTAACAGCGTGGAGAGCGTATTAACTATCATTAACTATCAAATATTTGTAAAAATGAATAGAACTTCAATCGCAGTGATGTATACGGTACGAACTTAGAAAAATATATGTGGACCCCAGAAGTCAAGGGGTCTAAGTGACATTTTTGAAAAAAATAAGTTAGGTACAGGAATGGGGTGTGAAAATATTAATCTTTTAGGTGGTAAAGGGATCCAAGTGATTTTCTTGACAGGTGCTGCTATCTAGGGTAATGCCTCCTAACTACTTAGTGGGTTGTACTAAACATTGTTAACTTTGACTTAAGTTTTCTCTAAACAATGGTTTTGTTACTTAGACCCCTTGACTTCTGGGGCCCTCATATATTTACGGTATCATTTTGGCATAAAATTCTATGAATGTAGTCTAATCATGAAATGAAATATATTGTCTTCTCCATAATATCATATTATATGGTATAAAAAAATATGCTTTTCGAGACATTGGCCAAAAACATCCGCCGTAATCGACAGGAAATGTTATGGGTATATACTGCATAGAGAATTTATTTTTTTAATGAGAAAATTACAAAAGTAAATATCTCGTCAGAAATTTAACATTGTGTAGTTCGTATTAACGCTCAAATGTTATAAAAATAAATGTATTCAATACAGAACATGGAATAATTCGCAAACTAAGGAAATTTTCGATATCATTTTGACATCAAATTCAATGAATTTAGCCTCATAACGAAGAAAACATATTATCTCCTCAATAGTATCATATTTTATAGTATAGAAATATACTTTTCGAGAATTTTTCCAAAAACACCCAACTCATTCGATAGGAAATGTCATGGGTGTATAATGCTCAGAGACTTTATTTTTAAAAGTGAAGGATTTCCAGGTTAAATATTTCGTTGGAAGGTAAATATTTCGTTGGAAGGTAAATATTTCGTAATGTGTAGTTCGTATTCATTCTTAAATATTTTTTTAAATTAGTAGATAGCTCACCGTAGTGATGTTCACATTACGATTTTTTTAAATGTTTATTCGCCATTGATATTAAAATAGAAACTTCATGGTTATTACATAATCTGCAGAAATAAAATAATAAAATTTGCACAAGGTCTTTATTATTACTGGAGGTATATTTGAATCAAATCACCTCAAAACTAAGTGTCTAGGAGTTTTGACTGTTCATCAACTTAACGGTTAGGAGAAAAAATTATTATAATTGTCGTGATGATGCGCCACTTAGTTGCGGTGGGGACATGTTTATCCACTTTCCGCTCTCCTTCTCTTAAAAACAATATCATTCGTTTTATTTTCTGCCTTGTCTTTTCATTTCCCCGTCTAATGATTCGTGTTGATGACCACTTGGAAATCTGCAAGCATCGAGTCCGTTTTGCTCCACTACCGCAAGTTTCTATTAAAAGGTGCCCGGGTGATTTTTCTGATGCGGGAGATGAAATCTCATTGGTTTTTCCCGACGCATGAAATGGCTTGTTTGTCCTGGCAAAATTTCGAAGGAAATTCCCCCCCCCCCCCGGTTAATACACGGCATTGAATCGAGTGTCAGAAACATCTAGGTCCTTGTTAATCGTTTCCGACCGAAGGTACTCTAGTGGTGCTTCCATTCTTTAAATAGCTCCGTGCGGTTTGGCCTCTTCGCTTTGTGGCTACTCAAGTGTTTTTGTTACTTGATTTTTAGTCGACCCAAGTGAAAACCGTCGTCAACTACGCAAAAAAGACACATAAAGAACGATATTTACGCGACTAGCATGACGCTTGCGATGAAAGACTGCTGATTTTATTCGTGTATACTTTTTTTAAGCAAAAACTGTAAATTTCAATGCACTTATTAATTTTTCCTTGGACGAAGATTCGCGGAAGGCGGAAAAATAGATAGTGAGATGATGTGCTTGGGAGCGTTAGACGGCAAGTGGTCGCTAGTGTATTGAAGTCAAAAGATTGAGTATCTAGGGAAGTGAAAATCACAGCACACGCACAGTCTAAGTAAACAGCCCTCTCGGCTAGCTGAAATATGGTAATCAGTAGGCTGAAAGGACGCAAGTCAAAATGAGTGTTGTCCTTGAATAGAAAGACAGTCAAAGAGACATTTACTATGGAAGTATATGTATTTTGTGCGAATTTCCACAGATCCGCCTTGATCCGCCTTGTGCGAATTTCCACAGACCCGCGCAAAAATCATCCGCCTTGACCGGGATTCGAATCCGGATCCCTCGATTTCCGGCCGAGTGCTTTAGCCAGTTAGTTCAATATATATTTATTTCAGTTTGTTATGCAAAATACATATTTTTATCAATAATAGTCATTTTGTTTCATTTATAACTTAAGTCCATTATTAGTAGTCCGGCGTCCAAGGGGGGGGGGAATAAGTGCCACCAGATCCCTCCCCCTACACTGGCGATGACGTTCCTCCATCTGCATCTGCACCGTCTAGCTACCGAAGCGTCCTCTTCCCATGTGGATTTTTGTGACCTTTACGGGACTAGATGTTCTCGACTGCCGGACATACAATGTAACAATCCGTCGCTACTGAGCGCTTAGCGCCACTGCCCACGAGGAAAGATCGAACTTTGAACACAGAGAGGCGTTCACTCTTATTTTACAAATTTTAAGCTATCCGGGACTAGCCACAGAGTTCCACTTTTACGGAGTCACGAAGTATGTGCTTTGATTTTTAAAGAATGAGTGATTTAATTTAATGGTAATACGCACGAATAAATAAGTACACACACTCTTGTTTGACTAATATGGTAGCAATGGTATGACTCAAGGCGGGAGGCACACGTAGGTAACGGAGATTGTTTATGCGTGAAGTACATAACTACCAAGTAACTTTAGCATAGTAACATCCAAATATAACACGTTAACTAATACAACACCGCTCCCGTTTCGAGTTTTATGAGGTAAAGGCGTTGGATTCGATTGAAAAGAAGCCAAAAAAAAGGCGGCGGTAATTTTTACTGTGCAGTGCGATGCAAAAACTCGACCTGGATGAACAGTTTACGATTTTATCGCATTCCATCCGATCCACAACGAGGGAGGCTGTGGTTGGACCGCGCCGGCAGAATGGACTTTCTGCATCACGATCCGGTGAAGTGGAATAAATGTTACAGACTTTTTAATGTTTTGATTTTTTACAAGAGCATTATCGATGTTACTTCTTGTGATTACTCATCCTAGATTCCACAATTATTCACGAAAAAGGTATTCATAAGTCTAATAGATATACTTATGTATAAGTTTTTTGCCCAATTTTGAATGATGATGCATACTGTTTATGGAATAATTTGATAAATTGTTTAGATTAACATCATACGAGCATAAATGTACAAAGTTTATTAATGTTCTTTAGTAAAAATAAAAGAAATATTCAACTTTAATCTCACGAAAAAATTTATTTAGTGAAATCACCATTAACTTCATCCTTACGAAGTCTGTTCGGAGTTTTTATAAAGAGGAATCTTAAGTATATCGAATAAACTCACTCTTTGGTTGGAAAAACCAGCATTTGCATCTCCTCCTCGAGTGATAAACGCAGGGTAATTTTTAATATTACTTTCAAGCGTAGTTGCCACGCTTCTTGCCGTGCTAAAGTCAGTTTGGCAACGTTGAAGCGCTGCTGAAGGGGGTCGTGGCTGCGGAAAGCGATTTCCCATGGGGCTTATGGGAGTGAGGTGACTGTTTATTTAGACTGTGGCACACGAATGTGTTTTCCTCCCGGCTTTGTTTGACCTGAATGTAGGCTAAATGTGATGACCAAATGCGAGCAGGTTTTGACCACTATACACACAATTATTTTGGAGGGTTGGTTTTGAAATAAAAATGGCAGATCTTAAGTTTAAAATAAGGGAAATCGATTGTCGAACAAATAGGTTTAAAATTTCGTATCTCCGGAGATCATTAAGAGGCCTAATGGCTGCGTTTAGACTTTGAAGTAGGTTAGTTGACAGGTAGTGTGGCTGATTTATTCATATGGCCTCTAATACATGTTTCTAAATCTGCTAAGTAGTGCTAAAACCTTGTTTTTCTTGTTCCCTGCGTGACTCTTGTGTGACGTTTATATAGTTACATTATGGATTATTTTAGTAGTTTCTCAAGCATTTTTAGCATACCGTTGGTGTGGTGCTTGTTGGTGAAGTAAATTTCTTCACTGTAATTCACGTTGGTGATAAGTCACCCTCCTCCAAACACCCATGTGGTAGCTTGCAGGGCAATATGCAAGTATAGTTGTAGAAGACAGCAGGCTGTACGCTTTGAGATTTGGGTGTGGAGGAGGATTAAGAAAATACGGTGAAAGGAAAGGAAGACAAATGAGTAAGTGATTTTTATGATGGGCTTGCAGGGAAAACTTCTGGATCAGCTTAGATCATATCAGATCGGATGCAGCGGAGAGCAGCTAGATTTGTTAAAAAAGTGTTACGATAAACACAGCAGTGTTAGTGAATTTCGAGGTAATTAGGGTTGGAACCTCCATCCGATCGAAGGGCAAAATATTTATTAAATCTTCTACGGCAGTTTGATGTGGACTATTTTTTGCTTTTGTTATTATTTTTATGTATAGTTTGATGTACATGTAGATATTGTACGGTATTCTGCTTTCGACCTCTTGTTTTATAAATCCAATTAAAAAATATCAAGTATAGGTCCTTCATTCATCCTTCGCCAACGTTTCGGAATTTAATGAATTCCATCTTCAGGGCTACATACAAAGAATAATGTGAGGGTACAAAAATACAAATCTGACACATTATCGTCAATATAATTTTCAAAAGATAATTACCTTAGAATTTCTATATAAGGGTACTGCACCATTAACAATGCATATTGAGGTAAAAACTGCCATGGTCATAACACTTTGGATAAAAATAATAAAAAAATTTAAAGATCATATCATCATGATGTGCATTGTATAAAGTCTTATAAAGAGACCTCTATGTGTAGATATATACAACATTCAGATAACAGATTCAACAGTAAAACGACATTCAATTTTTTTTGGGAAACAACAGAGCATCAAAGTTTACAAATTGTTATGGATGTATGATATTTAAAGATATTTTTGTGATAATTGCCTATATTCTTTCATGTATATTTATGTTTCATTGATAATTCTTGTGATAACTTGTATATACTGCAAACTTTGATGCTCTGTTGTTTCCCACAAAAAAATTGAATGTCGTTTTACTGTTGAATCTGTTATCTGAATGTTGTATATATCCACACATAGAGGTCTCTTTATTAGACTTTATACAATGCACATCATGATGATATGATCTTTAAATTTTTTTATTATTTTTATACAGAGTGTTATGACCATGGCAGTTTTTACCTCAATATGCATGGTTAATGGTTCAGTACCCTTACATAGAAATTCTAAGGTAATTATCTTTTGTAAATTATATTGACGTTAATGTGTCAGATTTGTATTGTTGTACCCTCACATTTTTCTTTGTATGTAGCCCTGAAGATGGAATTCGTTTAATTACGAAACGTTGGCGAAGGATGAATGTTTGAATCACTAACGCGGACCTATTCTTGATATTTTTGAATTGAATTCTTGTAGATATTACATATGAGCACACATATGAAAGGTTTCACGCAGATCTATTCGTAAACCTAATTCGCTTCAACCTCCTTAGATGAGCATGGGTGTTTCCTATCGGACAGAGAGATTCTCCGTCGTTCGAGTAAGTGGCGCAGCGGCGAATGTATATGCATCGTGAGACGAGTGTGAGTGGGTAAACTAGTTAAAAGATGCCGACCTCAGATTAATACTTAATCCTCCTCCCCACATCGGAGTCTTCTGAGCAGCGGTGGTGGTGAGGCCTGGTCGGCGGAGATAGCTGTCAAGGAGTCAAGTTTGATGGATGCGCATTGTCCCCATTTCTCTTGTGTCTGTTACACACACGTAGCACGCAGACGTTATATATATGCACCGCTCGCCACGGCTTACCGCCGACTTTTCTCGCTCGAGTTGGTCGGTTCAAGTCGTCCTTTTGCCGCTTTCATATTGCTGCACTTGAAACTCTTGAGGGTGACCTCACTCCAGAGGTTTGTCGCTCCACTCAACCGGGATGAAACTGGCGTCCAAGATGCACGATCCAAGGTTCAAGGGAGGTCCGATTCAGAGAAATATCTCAATCTTGCTATCGAGAGGGCCCTGGACGACTGCGAAGATTACCCGTGAATCTCGCCTTTGTGAGTGAAACAAGATCGCATTTTCATGGGTGTAGGTTCAATATGAAGCATTCTATGCCATGAAAGTGTGTGATAACAGCCATCAACGATGGTTCGATCGTGGGGAAGCACATGTACTATATGGAGCTTTGCACCTAGACGACAGTGAAACTAGGGCACAGACAACCTCGGAGTCAAACGGGTTTCTGCATCTCTGAGACAGCGTCTCTGAGATTCACGGTGGAAGAGGCAACACGAGAATATTAACCGGTTAAGGCATGGATTCTATATCGATAGGCCTGAGTTCGAATTCCAGTTCAAGCTAGTTACTTATGCAGTGTGAAATTTATTAACCTTTTTATTTTTCCCGAGTTTTTCTTTGAGTTTTGTGTTTGTTTTTTTGTTATTTTTTTTTGTAATCTATTATCTAATTGGTAGGTTTTGCGAACGGTTCTTTTCCTAACGTTCTAATTTCTTGTAAATCCTTCTGTTTTCATTCCTATGGATGATCCGCCATTGATCCCTATTGAGTTCCTTATTTCGTCTCGCTCTTCTTATTTCATCCAGAATTCTCTTCCTCTTCCGCGCTTCCTCAGTGTTCTCCTCTCTATTACTCTCTTTAACATTCACTCTCATTTTGAAACGCTCTCCATCCATCTCTTCCAAACCTCCGCCACCAGCTTCGTTCATGAAAAGGGCTAATTCATTCGCAATATCTCAAAACATAAACTTGAATTTTTCACGGTAAAATGACAAATTCACTGAGGGAATTGAAATCCGATAACTCCTCAGACGCGTTCTAAATAACCTTAAGTCGCATCTGTATCGAATCTTTTTGAATAGATCACCCTGAAACCACACTGAAAATGAAATATTTTTAATCGTTATGCACGTTTTTATTGTTTATTTTACCATATGCAGTCCACTTCCGCGGTGCATTATGGTTTTCAAAGCGTTTGGTATTTTTTTGAAGAAATTGCCATGAGAAAAATTCGGCCTGGACCGGGAATCGAACCACGGACCTTTGGCTTTCCGGACCAATGCGCAGACCACTACGCTATCCAGGCTTCCTTTTTCTTTTTTCTTCAAAAAAATTCACCCGCCATGTTTGAATTTCAAATGGCTAAGCACGGCATAGGTGCTGGTGAAGGATACTGACTCTTGGTTGCGGCTTCTTTGAAGTCCTCTTCTCCCTTGCGTTGCCATCTTTGATGGACCGTAAGGGCCTAAGATCTAGTTGCCTTGTTTCAGTCCGTGGTCCGTGGTTCGATTCCCGGTCTAGGCCGAATTTTTCTCATGGCAATTTCTTCAAAATAATTCACCCGCCATGTTTGAATTTCGTTTCGTATGGTAGCCAGAGTTTTTGGGTAACTTGACACTAAAGCCAGTATTCACAGCAAAATTTCCCTATTTTCCTGAAAACCAATCGTGAATTTAAAAGGCGACCTATGCCAAAGATTGCTTATCTTTCGAATATATCTACCAACCCAGTCATAATACGGTTGTCATACTTCCTGTTCGGGCATGACGTTTTATATTAAAACTAGCTGAATTACCCGGCGTTGCTCGGGATCATACTTCCTTCAAAACTCTTTATATAAGAGGTGAGGAGTTAGTAAGTAGTTGTGATAACAGACTACATTTCAAGTTATTGTTTTATTAAATTAATATTTTCTTCTGTAGAGCATCTATACAATTATGAGACAAAAGTAAGTAAACAATGTGACAATATCTCCCATGAACAATAATAATTATAAGTCAAATGACTGAAAAATTGACAGAATGATAAAAAATAATATGGTAAAATAAAAACAATGAAATTTGTAAAACTTGTTTAATATAGAGTAGAGAGACAATTTTTGAAACCCTTTACTGTAATCATACTACCTGCACAGCCAGGCTAAAAGAACATTATAGTTAAGTACATAATTCGAGTACTTACTTGTTGAGTAGCTATTCAGAATTTCATTTTCGTTAATTAAGATTTGATTTCATGTTTATTTTTGTTTGTTTATTTGGTTTTCAAGGAAAATGTGTAAAAGAAAATCGATTGAAAAAGAGAGAAACTTCATTCTTTCGGGCATGGTACCACTAATTTTAATAGTATCATGCTTTCGGGTATGTGATAAAATGAATTTCAACTCTCTATCTTTAGTTAAAGTGGTTTTAAAAAGCGAAATAATTAACCGCTGCACAAATCCCAATGCTTAGCATTTCTAATCGGCTCAACTAAGCAATATGAATTCCAACAGCAATGACCGAAATCTGGTTGTCAAGCGAATATGGTATTGTTGATTTCACAGAAAAATATGTTTCTGCAGCTAAAAACGCAATTTTCAGTCAATTACGAAGTGAAAAGGATAATTAATTGAAAGAATTAAAAACATCATTTTTTCAGACATTTAATAAAAAAATTCCAACTCTCTATCTTGAGCGAAAATAATTTAAAAAAGTAAAAAATGAAACCACTGCACAAAACCCGATACGTACCGCGAACCACCTAAGGGCCCCTTTTTGGGACCTTTATGGGCCCGGAGATCATTTTAAAGTATCCTACAACTTTCCTCCTGCCTTGAGCTATTACTTGGCAAAATTTCAGCACTGTAGGATTAAAACTGTAGTAATGCACTTACCCGTCGGGCGTTGTTGCGCGAAAAGTATTCAAAAGATTAAGAGGACCTTGGGGGGGGGGGACGAAATTGAAAAAAATTTTATTCCTAAAACCTTCGAAACCTTCGCAAGAGTGTACTCAACAGACATACATTCGTTTTTATATATAGATTTGACATTTAGGCACGATGCGATGTAAAATATAAAGTGCTCAAACGCACGATATTAGAAGCAGGAAGCACTCCCCTTAAAAATACAGTGTGCGCCATTATAACTTCCTTTTTTCAAAGCGCAATAAAACTCATTTTATGAATCAGAATTTTTTTATAATGTAGGTATATATCTAAAGTTTTGTTTTACACAGTTTTGTAAATCATATCAGATAAGTGACGCCCTTCATTGTCCATACACTGAATAAGCCGTTTTCTGGCGTTTGTCATGACACTTACCAGCATAGCAGCGGGTATGTTGGCAAATTCTACGAGGATGTTGGCCTTCTGGTCTTGTAGGGTCCTTGGACGGTTGACATATACACGAGATTCCAAAAAAACCCACAAAAACCTGAACACAAAAGGCCAACATCCTGGCAGAAATTGCCAACATACCCTACCTTAGCCGGTAGAATACTTTTTATTAAATGGTATATGACTTTGATCACGATGATATGCTTTGACTAAAAACTTATGTATGCTCTGACGAAACCTGCAAAAATGTTTTTTTGGTCAACTGGTGAATAAAGACTCGAATTGAATTAAACTATGAAATCAGAGTTGTAGCCCGCATTCTCTACTTGAGAGCAGTACGTGTGGGCCAAAACTATTTTCTCTCCGTGTCGGAAGTTTAGACTCACGACAAACGGATGACCCGTCAATCTTGCATGACGGAAGGTGACTCTTGACACGCATTCATTTCCTGTCTCAAACCATCCCAACGTGTCCGTGGAACTCGAGTAAATCTCACACGGAACAGGAAATTGTTTTGACTTGGGTTTTCGGCGTACTCAAATACTCATACTCAAATATATGTTTTTTACTCTGCATGATACCATGATACTTTTCTGAGATGCAGACAAAGATTTTGTTGGCAGTTGGTAGATTTGACCCTGTAATAAAGCACTCTCTTTCATTTAAACCTACTCTGATCGGTATTTTATCCCCGAAATAATGTTGAAGTTATGCAGAAGTCGTCATTGGTCGTCCTTCCCTGACTGATGCTAGTTTGCTTGCTTTTTGGCAGCTCTTCTTAAGAATATACTTACTTCTTACTTTGTCCGGCGTCCGGCTTTCCTCCGCCTTTTTATTTCATATTGTGCATTAAATCTCGAATTCCTTCAATACGCCGCGAGCATTTGCGACCCTGGTAATATGGATTTAACAAAAAAATATAAAATACAAAGAAAAGCTGCATGATTCGTTAAAAACTGCTACGAGCGATCATAGAGTCTCACAACTTTTACAGGGATTAAGGTGGAAGCCCCTAGAGACTTGAAGACTACACGCTAGGCTTAGGTTGCTTGAGAAATTCACAACTGGTGTGTTTCAGTGCGACACAGAGAATATTATCATGACGCCTCACTACATCTCTAGGCCTGACAGAAAGGATAAAATAAGAGTGATACTTTCCCGATCAGATAGGTACAAAAACTCGTTCTTACCGCGCACAATAAGCGACCACTATAAAATTGAGCTTCACTGAATACTCTTCCATAATACACGTCACCACTTCACACCCAAAACCTTACATCTTTACACGGCTGGCGACATAACACCCTGCCACACGCCCAAGTGGCGGCTCGCAGGGTTGTATCTAGTTGTAGATTTAGATGTGAATTAATCGGCTAATCTACTTGTCAACTAACGTACTCCAATGTTTTAACGCAGCCATTATATTCTCTTAATGATCGCGGGAAAAACGACATTTTAAACCTTTCTCTTCTATAATCAATTTCCCTTATTTATTTTCATGCTCTGATCTACCGTAGTATGTTGGAGATCGTAAGGAATGAGCATGTCTTATTTGATCCACTCCTGTCTCAAGGTCACTAAGGGTTATAGAGGGCGAGGCGTCCGGCTTTCCTCCACAATTTTCTTTCATTTCGCGCATTAAATCTTTCCGAGTAGGCTCCCAAGTACTCGCATCGCACTCGTGATGTGTCCTGATTTTTTATTTGGCCCTTAAATCTTTTTTTCCCTCTTTTTTTTTGCTTCGTCACCTCGTTCCGGCGGCGGCATCTGGTAAGGTCCTCCCTCTTCCCACTGCTTCTTCGTACACCAGACGAGTGCAGCGGAAGCGAGGGTGGGGAGAGGGGTATACGTAAAGGAATCCTTGCGTTCTTGGGTGGTCGCGCTTACGCACTCACACACATGCATGAGCACATTTCTCGTCCTGCATTCGCCTTTGCGCACTGGTTAGGGTGGTGGCAGGGGGGGAAGGGGCGGTGTAACTCTAGACACCGTCTCCAGGACGACACGACGCCGCGCATGCGCCAAAGCTTTTGAAAGAGTGTCCCTGACTGGATGGAGAGCGTGCACGAGGGAGGAAAGAGAAGGAGAAGCCACGGCGGTGCTGGCATGTGCGTGCATCGCTGAAGACGGTGAGTGGCCACGGTGGTGCAGTGACATCATTCCCAGAAAAAGAAATCAGATGGCGTCGATAGCGGTTGAATGTTAGTATAGCTTTTGGGCTGGTATACATACATATCAATCACGCCGTTCCCTTCCGGAGTGGGCACAGTCACAAAGTTTCGCTCATAAATACACATTTGTACACCTAACTCTGCTTCAATGGTTTCCTCCATACTGACCTATCCTTGCAAACCTCTTTTGCCTCTTCTTGGACGCCCTCCTGTTTTTAAGACTCCTAATATTCCACCTCCAAAGAATTTCCTCAACCACATTCAACCACAAGTATGGATAATATAACCGAAACAGACCCACCCAGTACATGGGGAAGATTATGAGTACTCATGTTTCTACAGTAAATAAATTGCTGCCAAGCATTTAAGCGAGTTTGAGACATGTGATGCTTTATATAATACTAAAATGTTTTAAATCCTCACATCTTCCCCAATTGCCACAGATGCCGGCATCGACCGAGGACAAACGTTGATTGTACCAGTGCCTGAAATAATTGAACGTCTAACGACCTCTAACAAGAGCCAACTGTATATCGTGGTCGCTATCTTTGGTGGGAAACACCCATTTTTTCTACTGATCCCTCTCACCAGGAGTACTGCCGTACCATTAGGAGCCGAGATCCCTTAATTTCAAAACTTATTTCTTTTCCAACGAAGTCATCAATATCTTACGAACTCCAATATACTACGGTTGATCAGATCATAGAATAAAATAAGGGAAATAGATTGTAGAACAGAAAGGTAGAACAGAAAGGTTTAAAACGTCGTTTTTCCCGCGATCGATAAGAGACCATAATGGCTGCGCGAAGCCTTTAAAGTAGCTTAATTGACAAGTAGTGTAGCTAATTAATTTATATGTCCCCCTAATGCATGTTTAAAATCTGCCAAGTAGTGGCAACACCACGTTTTGCATGTTGCCTGCATGAATCTTGTGTCACGTATACATAGTCACATTGTAGATTAGTCAAGTATCTTCTGTAGCATTTCTAGCATACCCATCAGTGTGATGCATGTTGGTGATAAGCCATCCCTGACCAATCACACTTGAGGTGGCTTTCAGGGTAATATGTAGAAGTGGATTGTACGCAGGGGTCTACGATTAATTTTATTCTCGCATTATGAGCTCATTCTCTTATGTAATATGACCTTATTATTTCCAATTCGGCCGTTTATTTTACTTTTTTAACCGTTTCCTTGCCATTGGATTAAGGCTATTTCGGATATCTATTGTACTTTCCGCATCGTAGAGAAATTTATGGAATGGGGCATGATATCATTTCATCGTCATTCATTGTAGTTGTACGTATCTCTCATCCGCATTCACCCATTCATCTATCCGTGTATATGTATCAAATTTTAAGCCGTTTCATGTCAAACACTTTCGTTAAAAAGTGAGAAAGGTAGTGAAAATCATTTATTATAAATACAACGGTTATATCACAATAATATAAATGAAAAAAAGACAAGAGCAGAAGTTCCAGACGTATTTGGTGGAAAACTTTGAAATCAAACATTTTTTTATAATACGCCACGTTATGTTCCAGCCTTTATATTACGCGACACCGACACTATGTACCATATCCAAGACCTTGTACCGTTATCAAGGTCTTAGTAATGGTTCAAGTAGCGGAAACCATGGTCGGTGTTGTGTAAAATAAAGTTTGTGACATAACGTGGTGAATTATTTTTTTTTAAATGACTGCATTTGCCTAGAATGCCGGTTTTGCTGGTTGTTCTCGAAGCTGGATTTACAAATGAATGGGCGTTCGTCAATATGCTGAGGCGGTTAAGTTTCCGCTTTCGCTAGTGGGTGGAAAATGTCTTAATCGAGAAAATAGCGGATTCTTTCGAAAGTCGTTGAAGTCAGCTGGGGTAATCGTTAACCTTGCGGTCGGGAGAATGGCATGAGAAATCGTGGACGAAGGAATCCGAGATGTAACACGAAGAACGTGCGAAATACCGCCGACTTCATCGTTTCTGACCCTGGGAATTCTCCTCCGAGATACGACGTGTAAAAAAGACGTGGCTGGTTAAGTTAATAAATTCAATCATGTCTGGTGTTACATAGTGGAACAGCATTTCCATAATTAAATAAAACAACAGGAGTTGTGCTGACCACTTATTATAATTTATATAGATACACTACACTTGTTTCAACGTACGTTAGCGTGTCATCATCAGGTATACACAAGTTATATTTCCACCGGGTATTGGAAAATTACGAAAAATTGGAAAAAATGGAAAATTTTTCATAATTTGAAAATATTCAGGGTCAGAATTTCAGGGCTACAAAAATTGGAAAATTTAACAGCTGAAGGTGTACTGTCCACTCATATTCAATATATAAAGATACACTACACGTGTTTCAATGCAAGTTGGGGTGTCATCACCAGGTATATACAAGTTATATATCCACTGGATATTTTCCAATCATCAATTTCAGAATTACAACTCTTTCTGTTTAATTCAACTATGCCTGAGTTAATGCTTGGCATACTCTTAGGAATTTTGGCAAAAAATGAATCATTAGACTGAGGGAAACTGAATTTAAATCTTCTGACGACGATTATTCACGTTTAAAGAATGACATTTGTAGCGTCCACAAACTTTTTATATGGTGACAGGGCGCGAATTTCGCTCCACTGTGACACAGATGACAATACCACAGCGTGAAAAATGTGAAAAAGTGAAAAATAATTTGATTGAAGGAGTCTTAACTTTAACCTTCTGTTAATGATTGTCCGCATTTAACCCTAATTGGTCACATGTTTTTAAATAAACCCCGTCCATTTTTTATATTAAATAATTATAATAAAACGTATTTTGCGTAATATGTTTGTGCTATAATGATTATTACTCTTTCCATTTTAATTATTCGTGCAAAATAAAGGCCTTTTATTTTTTGACATTTTTCAATATTCAAAATAAATATACTTTTTTGAGTAAAGAGTGTTTTTAGAAAATTTTATAATTATATCATATTTCAGGAATAGATTCTTATAGTTTTTTGCTCCAACTCAATTCTATTAAAAAAAACAATTTTTTCGTAAAAAACACGAATCTTCCTTACCTTAATTTCGGCGATTAGTTTTACAAAACTTAAACAATTGATTTTGGTTGGAAAACTGTGGCACCTTTTTCTGCGATCCGGTAGTTCGAGTAAAAAATCATTTTACTTAGAAATCAATTAATTTGGTCTCATTTGAAGAAAAATATCTCACCCTTCTAATAACACCCGTTACTTCTAATTCTACCCGTTACTACATTACTTTAGGAGATATTTGCAAAAATACACCAGCCCTTTTACATGGGAAATGGTACGTGTATGCACTCCTGAGAGGAATTATTTACAAAATGAGAAATTTCTAACACTTAGATGTCGTAAAAACTAACAGCGTGTAGTTTGTATGTTTTCTCAACTATTTTTGCAAATTAATCATATTGTCACCTCAGTAGGCTCTTGGGTATCACAAAAATCCTTCCGTTTTGAAAGAGTTTCAAACGGACCGCGCGAAAAATAAATGAGTCAAGTTAAAGACTTATTTAGATATTTAGATTTAATTGGTTTCAATTTCTGTCATATAATACTATATTATTGTACCATTAATTTTGCAATACTTAATTCATGTGTCCTACAGCTGGTGAAATTAAAACGTACAATTCGAATACGGTCTCTATTATGACTAGGGAACTATCTCGCTCGCACTGCCTTAAACAATACCTAAACATTTTTTTTTAGATTTCTAGAACTTATTATTGAAGCAGGAGATCACTATTTCTGTGCTGGGGAGAATTTAACCCAGTGTGACCGTCATGCAATTCAAATGAAGTATGACCAATTAGGGTTAAAGAATAAACTGTTGCGTCCACAAAATTTTAATATGCTGACACGACGCATATTTCACTCCACCGTGACATAGATGACATAACCACAGCGTGAAAAATGTGAAAAAGTGAAAAATAATTCGATTGAAGGAATCTTAACTTTAACCTTCTGTTACTATGATTATCCACATTTATAGAATAAACTGTGGCGTCCTTAAAATTTTTAATATACCAACACGTTATTACCTTACCACGCCGCGCCTTGCCGTCTCATGATAAACGAAGAGTGAAATAAGCGCATCAATTTTACATTCTTGCAATTTATCTTCATCCCGCATTTCTGGCTTTGCTTTTTTCTATCCCTCTTCTCGACCTTACGATCGATAAAGGTCTCAGGCGTCCCTTGGTGGAGATCACTTGCTTCAAAAGTGGTTAAGAAGTGAAATACTTAGTAAATTCCACACATTTATCAACAAACATCGGCCATGGTTTCGGCGCATATGCATCGCTGGTTTGTATAAATTTTGTATGAATTAGAGCGCGTGCAAAGGAAATCCGCTAGGTGTGTTAAAGGCCGTTATGATAATTGTGTAAGTGTTACGAGCTTAATAGAAGAACTAGGATGGGAATTACTATCAGAACGCAGGTTGAAATTTAGGTTAAACCTTTTAAGTAAATACGAAACAGAGTTGTTCACAGATGATGTTAGATATATATTGAGAACTCCTGCGTATTATGCTAGGTTTGATCATATTAACAAGATTAGAGAGATAGATTGTCGTACCGATAGATTTAAATGTCATTTTTCCCGCGTACCATAAGAGAGAACAATAGGCAGCGTAGCAAAGGGATAGGTAGGTGAAATATAGAGTAGTCTGTAGTGCATGATGCATGTAATAACAACCAATAATCCCTTCCTTATTATGTAGATACTAACCATCTAGCTCCATGTGACCCTATTATCTAGCATATATCCCTTAAATATCCTAGTTGCATGTCAATAGTGCATGTTTAGTGATCTTCACTCCCTACCACACACCCTCGTGGTGGTTCGCAGGGTATCACGTAGATGTAGATGTAGATGAATAAACTTACTCATCCGAAGAGAAAAACACCTTGAAAATGGTGCCCAAACCATGGTCGGTTTTTTGTAAAAAAATGTGTGGAATTAACTAAGTATTTTACTTCTTAACCATGCTTGAGATTACGATCCCTTCGCTTCTCGATTATCGACGTCGCGACGGGTCGCCCGCGAACCTAATCGACTTCATAAAATTTAACTCAAAGTTAACATCACCCTTCGGTTAATTTTAACCTGTCGTCATATAACTGAGCCAAAATGTTGTTGTAATATACTATCAATCACCGTTTCGCGGAGAGTGGAAAATTGATTTTGAGGGACATTAGCACGGCGGGAGTGGAAAATCGCTTCTTTTGGCACGCCAAAAAATAAAAAAAAAACAAGAAGCGTGACGCAAGGAAGATGGGCGTGCATGACGCGTCGTCGCAGCTGGTACCCATTCCCGAGGCGAAATCTCGGAATTATGATGCGAGATCCCAAAATCAAAATCTCACGTTACTCACCCGGTTTGGTCGCTTATAAATAGAATGATGGAATGTGAATTGCGTCACGTCATGCAAGAATATACAGTTAGGAATAGAATTGAATATTAATTCATTGTTCTGTTATCATGCCCCGTGAAAACAAAAAAATATAATTTACATAGCATTACGAGTTGTTGAAAATAAATAAAAAGTATAAACGGCAAAGACGAATGGCGAAAGGTTGTAGAAACGTTACATTTTTACATAGAAATTGTATACTGTACAAATAATCAACATTTTACAAGTTACCGTAGTATTTTGATGGTCGTAAGATATTCATAACTTCGTCGGAAAATAAATAGAACATACTTTTTAGAATAGAATTGAATATTAATTCATTGTTCTGTTATCATGCCCCGTGAAAACAAAAATAATAATATGCATAGCATTGCGAGTTGGTGAACAAAAATAAAAAGTAAAAACGGCAAAGACGAATGGCGAAAGGTTGTAGAAACGTTACATTTTTGCGTAGAACTTGTATACTATACAAATAATCAACAGTTTACAAGTTACCGTAGTATTTTGAAGTTCTTAGGATATTCATAACTTCGTTCTAAAAATAAATTGGTTTTGAATTTACATAAAATATTGAGTCTAAGTTTCAATCGATTTCAATCGAATATGCTTAATTGAAGAATGGCCCAAGAAATGTTTTCCTATTACCTTTAAAAGCTATGGAAACGTGCAAACAGTGATTCACCATTATCACTCTAACCATCTTATGAGCTCTGGAAATGAAATAAAAATCATCATTTCGGGAATTATCTGGATATGCTGTTTCCCAGTATCAATTCCTTAGTGTTCCAAAATTTTGAGAAATCGGAAAAACCTTGTGCCAAGTCTATATTTAGAATAGAAATAGAATAGAATGTAATATTGATTGTTCTGAGGTCATGCTTCTTAAAAAAATATATAATAATGTAGTAATGCCTTGTAACCTTGTGCCAAGTCTATATTTAGAGTAGAAATAGAATAGAATGTAATATTGATTGTTCTGGGGTCATGCTTCTTAAAAACAAAAAAATTGTAATAATGTAGTAATGCGAGTGAATGAACAAAAATAAAATGATAAGTTGCAAAGACGAATGGTTGTATGATAAATTACAGTTTTTCAAAGAAGTTATACCATGCAAGTAACAAACAGTTTACAAGTATGGAAGTTAAAGTGCGAATTATTACAATTTTTGAAGTTTGAAATTCAGCAAACAAGTTCATGACATAAAGTTACAAGTATAACATTAAGAATGAGAAGGTAATAAATTATAATATTTCCTTTAAAATGTTGACGGAGAGGGAATTTTTTTAACATGTTTAATAGATTATTCCACTGACGATATGCTGTTACGATAAATGAATTTTGGAACTCAGTTGGCTTGTGACTAGGAAAATATGAAAATTCTGAATCACATCCAGTACACATTTTACTTGTGGATGGCTTGGTAAAAAACAAGACGGACAGATATTCTGGGGATTTTTCGTTGAACAAAGAATACGAAAAACAGCCAAAGAAGTATTTTCTGAGCTATCGAAGTTTTTTTTATAATAGGGGGTCAAATGGTCATCCCTACGAAGGTTAAAAATAAACCTGATGCATCAATTCATGGCTCGGTGAAGCTTAGTGTTATCTTCTTGGTTTAAGTCACTGTACACCAGGAGGTAGTAATCGAGTATAGGATAAACTGACGTTGAAATAAGCATTTTCCTAGTGTTTTGAGGAAGAAGTTTAGAGTGTGCTTTGAGTTGGTTCAGAATGGAATTCGACATACTTCTGTTTCGATATCGTTTTCTGAAATAAAAAAATAAGTGTGTGTATAGACGCACGGCGGATGGAGGATTAAGAGTCTACCAGTATTCACGAAATATTTCCAGGTCACATAAATATCCACATGACGATCGATATTTCAAAAACAGTTTCATCCTTTTCCAATACGAAAGAAAGCATACATGTAGTTGGATATTTACTAATAGGCACGGGAAGATGTGTGTGATATGATATCTAATCATTCATGCGAAATACATGAACCGAAAAATTATTCGCCTTGACCAGGATTCGAATCCGGATCCCCGTAGATAATATCTTATGATTTAGACCATCGTGGTATATGGAGAGGGCACTTGTTATGCTGGCTCATGCTAGAAGCTGAAGCATCAGCAATCTTCGTTGACCCACATTTTCCCATAGCCCTTACGGGCTAACGCATTGATTTTGCAATTTTACAATGTTTTCCATCGATAACGTTCTAGAAATCAGTATGCACTTACTTCTTTCACATGCATTATCCTTTCGTCTATTGTTTATTTATTTAAATGAAATATAACTCACAATCCCGCTGAAAACTAGGGTAAAATTGAGTAGAATTCTTAGCACTTAGTAGCCAATGAATGATTGATGAGTTACTTATTTTTAATTTCAAACAGATGTTTGATATTCTTGCTTTACATCAGCTAAATCGTCCATTTCGTCGTGCTATCCATAGGAAACTAAGAAGAGAGCAGGGATTAGCAAAATGGTTGTTATTTCGGTAGCCAGGCTACAGTTTGATGACGTGGTGCCCTCTCCACATACCTCAATTGGTTAGACATTAAAGTTTACGAGTCGTCCACGACTTGATTTTTGAGGACATTAAAGAAACAAATAGTTCAGGACTGCCGGGAAAATGAAGCCAAAGAAGCGGTTCAAATCGTGTCATTAGCGCCACCGCCTGTTTTGTTTTACCTCAAAAAAACTGGAAGCAATGAGGCGTTTGCTCCTTTCGACGAATTATGAGGATACCCGGCCTAGTCACAGTACTACCTTTTCGCAGAGGGTAACTACAAATAGATTCCAGCCTCCTTCAAATTTCGGAAATTTGAATTCTGAGGAGGACGTAACTAATAGGATTATCTAAACGGAGTGGGTGACTCCGCAAATTCCCGATATACTCACGCTCGACTGAATCATTTCTTATGCGAAAATGTCATGTTTTGAATTGAGGTTATTTCAAAAACCATTTCAGAGACACAAAGAGAAGTCTGAGAGCTGCATTGGATTATTCATATTCCTCGCTTGGCAGGTAGCAGAGTCCTCTACTTATCGAAGACACATCAACAAAGTGTTTAGTTGAAAAGTTGCAGTGTAGAGGACTCTGGTAAGTAGCGTCGCCGAGCGCCTGGACGGACAAACGTAGAACTAATTCCTTATCGTATTTCCCACCGTTCTGTATATCGTTGAAACCGGCGGGAATTTTCAACGCAAAGATATTTAGCCAGAGGACTTTATGCTAAACACCTGCAGAATCCCCATATCGGTGGATTCTTATCCATTTTGGATTCATGAATTAATATTCTTCAATTGGGAAATATTTGGTTCACAAAGTAACAGAAAATATTACTTTTTTATTCCGCCTTAAATTGACAACACCACAATCTGAATGAACTATTGAGGTATTAAATATAAATTAAAGGCAAAATAATTCTTATAAAAATTTCATAATTGAATATATTATAAATAATGAGCTCAAAAACCGATAATGCGAAATAAACATGTTTTTGTTTATAAGAGTATGGAAATGGTTTGGCTGATAACTCGTTGGAGAGAATCGGATTGAAGATAGAGGATTGTAATCAGTTTTTCATTATTATATTTATCATATTTAGGGTCAACTGAACAGATAATTCTTACTGGACGAGATGCATGTATGCCTTCAGCGTCATGGCAAAAAATAATTTCTAATGCCGCCAGAATTGTTGACATCAGCAGAATTGCGATTGAGTTCCTTTCTGATTGCGATTTAAGCTTATGTTCGCTTTGCAGTATTTTTGCAGTTCTTTTTTGTAGTATTTTGCAGTTCGTGCCGCAGTTTTGCCTCTTAAGATTTTTTGTGAGTCCACTTCATAGCAATGTTAGATCAGTTTGAGCAAGACACCACAGGTAGGACCCTTGGGAGGCCAATATTTGGAGCATTTAAAATCCTTCCTCTTCTTTGTATTTACAGTCTACAGTGCACTATGTTGGTTGAAATAATCCTTCTTTTTTCCCAGCAAACACTAAATATCATACGTACTTGACCGGCGGTGGAGACAGTGTTAATCTGAACGGTTATAACTTAGAATATTTTTGGCGATGTCCTCATTATTCAGCATCCATAATGTACAAGAAAATTCCAAGAAAATTAAAATCCATTTCTTCTTCAGCTATCTTCAAAAGGATTATTATTTGAAATGTTGAATGATAAGCTTTATTACTGTGTGAATGAGTATTTTGATGATAAACTTTAAATGTTTTTCAATCAGTTAAGTTTCCATGTATAAACTTTTATTATCTTTTAATTATTTTTATGTTTTGTGTAAAGTGATTTATCGGCGAGTTCTATGTCACTTGACCAGTTGAACAATAAACATGTTATTATTATTGTTAAGAATGCATATCATCTTTCCAATAATATAGCAACTGATCAGCCACAAATCATTAAACTTTTTGAGTTATTTGTAAAAAAAAAATTACGAGCCACTTTTGTTTGGAAACGTTACGGGTATGAACTCCAGAGAGGACATTTTTAAGTAAAATTTTATAATGTCTAGGTCTTGTCAGAAATTATAAGTGTGTGGTTTCTATTTTTATTCGACTATTTAAAAATATGACATTCATAGCGATGATGACAGAAATTATATTGGAAGATATTGAAATCCGTACATTTAAGATTCTAGATGATTTTCACCGACTTCCATTTAACCCCTCCCTAACTGGTAGATTGCCAATCGAGATAAACACTTTATAATTTACGAGATGAATATTATTTTACTCTGTTAAAACCTAGCAAAACTTTCTTTTAGAGATGTTATTATGCATAGGTTCTTAAGAGTATAATCTACAACCAGATAATATTATACAGTAGATAGTAGTAGCTTTACGATGGGTTCGACTTACGATATATTCGACCGCGGACTGTAAAGATTTTCTATTTCTATTATCCTTGGATTCGACTTACGATCTGAGCTGATTTTGCGCGCGCTTTTTAAAATTTCAAATGTCTCTGATTTTGTTTTAAATATCGATAGTGTTTTAAATATCGGTTTAATAATATTTTAAATAATTTTAATCCAGGATATTTCCTTAGCATTGGCTCTGTCGCGTACACTGAATGGATTGGCACTGATGCTCTTTAAACCGATTCCTCATCCGGAAATAATGCCGATTCAACATACGATGGAATTCGCTTTACGATCGGTCCTCCGGAACGGATTAATATCGTAAAGCGAGGGTCTACTGTAGCTGAGAGCGTCAATTCATTCCAAATAGAAGAGCAATGTCTATTTGCTTAACCAGATGCAAAATATTTATTAAATATTATTGTTTAAAGTTACGTTCTTTTGTGTTGCAATTTTGGCTCATTAGTATTGCTTTCTCTCGTACGTTTAAATTGCGTAAATTGTATTATATTGCTTAAATTTATGTGCAGAAATGCCCTTTTTTTGTGAAGGTCGCTTCAAAAAGTTGTTCATAGAGGCTTCCAATACCTTTCCAAATGTTCAAAGAAATTTTGTTTTGTTAATTTATTTTCTGGAAAGTAATAAACTATTATTATTTTAACCTATGAATAACTGTGATTCCTCCTTATTCCAATTTTTTCTGATTATTTGGATGCCTTCTCTGATAATGGTTGAATCATTAAGGATCGTTTCTATTTTCCATACATTGCATTAACAAATGATGTGGTACGAAGTCACTCGCACGGGTGCATATACACCAGGGTTGAAATTCGCCATGAAAAAATCTGTAACTGGCTAAGACACCTGACCGGCGATCGTTTCGATATTAACTTTACGAAACTAAAGAATATACTATCGGCTTGAATTAATATATATCTCTGATTTCCCTCTTAGCTGGTGGTCCAACGTTCGTTTCCGCTCGGGCGGTCAAGCGTGTCGAACTCCGAGATAGAAAAATTATGTTCCCTTCACCACGGAAAGCTCACAATTCAATCTCCCTGAGTCGGCGTGAGGTCTCTTTTCTGCAATTTACGAACAGTTTGAGAGCTCCATTTTGTAGCAATGATTACTTCACAGATAAGATAAATTAATATCATTTATACCTAAATGCACCACAGTTGAATGGAATGGAGTTGCGACAATGCGAATGACAAACGGGATAAAAATAAAAGCTGAAAATAATAAAGAGGTTCGGCTAGGATTAAATCTCTCACCAACACTGCACACCATGTACTTGGAGGAGGCAGTAGGATAAGCAAAAGAAATGAAATTGGAAGGAATTGCGGTTGACCGAAAAGAAATTGATTCGCTCCTTTTCGCAGATGACATCGCAGTCAAGGCACGAAATCGTAAAGATCATCAAAGATGGCTGAGCATAATAGATCGAATCCAAGAGCATAACAAAAAAATTAATCATAAGAACAGCGATCCTACCCACATAGCACAAAATATTTACAAAATATCTATAAAATATCTAATATACGTCTTTTGCTAATATCTAGAAAACATCTTGTAATAACTTGTAGACATCTTCTAGACATATTGTAGATATCTGAATGTCCGCTTTTCCTATATCTACAAGATATCTTGAGAAGATATTTTCTAAACATTCATATTCAAATTGGACCCACTGGGAAAATTCAGGATAAATGACTTAAGGCCTGGTTACACGATACATTAACCCGTACGTGTTCATGTACAAGTTCATGAACGAACATATATAACAGTAGAAGTAATAGTTGCTAGTAGCAACATGTAGTTTATACAGAGTTGCAAAATTATCCAAAATACATACTAATAAACAATTTAAATATCTCCGGTTATTTTAAAAATTAAGAAACTTTTAAAAATGAATCTATAATTTTAAACCTTTACCTTCATTTTAATATCTATTAAAACAAAGCAGCTGCCCTATGGCCATCGATAGAGGTGCTTAAACATTTATCCTTTAACCCATTATTTTGTTCAAACTATTCAACTTTGATATCCAGAATTTTGGGATCTCATTGCTATTACGTAGGTCTATCATTTTTTATTGCTTCAAGATGCTGAGGTTTAAACCTGCTGAATAATTAAATAATGAAAAATTAGCGATTTCTTTGTTTAAATCGACCTTCTGGGTTAACTAATGGTTGGATTTTGATCGGGTTACTACCAATTCGTAGAATTTTTTATCTTCTACAACTTTTGTAGGAAAAGTTATTGCCTTAACTTCGTATTTTTCATTGTATCATTTAAAAAACGACTTTTCTTAACTTTAAATCGCTTTTATAAACATTTGCCAGAAGAATTTCCCTTGCTTTTTTGGTGCACATGTGCACAATGACTTCATCTATCCATCCACCAAAAAGCATAGCAGTTACATTTTTTTAGATTCCGGTGTTTTTTGGCTAATTGCACTAGACATATAATAAGAGTCGTCGCTCAAAATAGACATATTCTAGACATCTAGTAGATATTTAAAATATCCAAGACATTGAAGACATGCTGTAGATATCTAGTAGATATTTTGTGGTATGTGGGTAAGTCTTATTTTTTTAAATAATTATTTTTAAAAATTTAATTATAAGAAAACAAACACGGTCCCTCTAAGCCATAAGGCTTGTCAGAAGGATCCAACACATATACATACAATGCGGCAAATAAAAAAAATGGTGTATACAAAAAACAAAAAAAAAACAAGTTACAACAATTTATAATATTACAACTTGAGAACATAAAACATAGCCAGATTTAGGTATTCCACATTTTTGAATACACAGGTATATACATTTTTGAATACACATACAATAAATTTCGCCAAACATCTAATAGAAGAATACCACCACTCCACATTTAATTCGAAAATCCCCCGTTTCCTGGATAAAGGACACCGTTTAGATGTTTCGGAACAGTGGGAAATAGTCAAAAGGAAACGAAAGAAAATGAACTTATTAAATGAGAACGAATCTGTTTGTCATTCTCCAATTTTTGACACCATTGTTAAATAACTTTACCTCCTCCAACAAACCACCCTCTCCCCTCACCCCCCCCCCTTTCCCATATTCTCCCACTTGTCCCTCTATCCTTTCCCAGTGTGACGCAAATATGGTGTTTCACGTATTATATAAGCTCATATCTGTTTATGTTGTATTAGTCTTGCCTGATGATGACTGCTAGTCAGTCGAAATACGTGTAGCAAGAGGTGGAAATAAAATTAGGAGACAGTACGAAATCATTTGAGCTTCATTACTCATTATGCTGTTCTACGATATCTCGCCTGAGAAAGTGGAGTTTAAATCATATGAAGACTAAAATCCTAGTTCGCGGAAGAGAGAAGCTGAATGTAAAAGTCAGCCTAAGTTGTGAGATATGTAATCAAGTGGAATCCTTCATCTACCTCAGAAGAACCATCACGGGAGGAAACCGTTAATTTCAAAAGTAATCACGGAAAGAAGTTACCACAATGGTCTGTCAGACGTAAACATCCAAGACCCTATATAAATGAGAACACAAGCGGCGCGGGCTTCATTACCCTGATGACGATGGAAGTGTTATCCACCGAAACAGCATCGAAATATTAGCAGCATCCCAAAATTTAACCCGGTGTGAATCCCGAGAGAATTTCACGCATAATATTCACCGGGAAAGTACTTAATCATTTATTGGAAAATAGATCAGAAAATAGTTTTCGAAACCTGGTGCTGGAGGCGGAGACAAGATCAAACGGATGGATAACACAAGACATGAAGAAGTACACTGAAAAGTAGATGAGGTTAGGACCCTATGGAACATTATTGATAAAGAAGTATCCTTCACCAGCACTTATGCCGTGCTTAGCCATTTGAAAATATTTGAACATGGCGGGTGAATATTTTTTGAAGAAATTGCCACGAGAAAAAATTGGCCCAGACTGGGAATCGATCCACGGATCTTTGGTTTGCTGGACCAATGCGCAGACCACTATGCTATCCAGGCTTCCTAATTCCCATGATTTGAGAAGAGGCATAAGAGATGAGAAGCGGAAGAAACTTTTCTTTGAAGCCCTCTTCTCCTTTGCGTTGCCATCTTTGATGGACCGCAAGGGCCTAAAATCTAGTTGCCTTGTATCGACCAAAATTGCCATGGAAATTAGGAAGCCTGGATAGCGTAGTAGTCTGCGCATTGGTTTGGCAAAGCATAAGTCCGTAGTTCGATTCCCGGTCCAGGCCGAATTATTTTCATGGCAATTTCTTCAAAAACTAAATTCTTATGTTGCCCAATAGTTTATCTAGAGAAAGAAGATGGGGTCCGGATGCAAGAAGAAGCGATTTACCTAACAATGCTGTCGTACGTAAATTTTTTCTTTAAAAATTATGAATTTTGCAGTTTTTAATATTTATTAAAGTACTCTAAAGTTATCCCATGTTGACTCTTTGCAAGTTAATAGTGGTAACACCGTGAATATTCCACTATAAAAGGCTCGTTATCTATGGCGTATTAACTGCTTTATTGATCCATTTAACGTGGCCGGTTACGCATTCTAATGGCTTCAATTCCTTGTGCTAACGAACAATTTATTTCATCTATACTCTTCTTTAATCTATATTACCCCCATTCTCCACATTGCATGATCCATAATTCAATACCTTTGGCGTGAAGCATCATCCAACCTCCCTGGATAGGCATTAAAAAAGAAAGAAAATAGTTCATTTACGAATTCGTGCATCGGAAATAATTAGTATCGTGCGCTCAGCAAATTGTAATCTCCCGAAAACTTTGAGCCAAAGAGGTGTATAGTCTGAAAACCCATGCACGCCCTCAAGGAAATGAAGAGAGGTAATCCTTCATACCAATTTCCCTCATACCTTCCTACCTCTTTTTTTCTGGCACCGTATCGCGTACGATGTTCATTAACCTGTCCCGAAAGAGACGTCAGCGCGTTTTATTTTTTTATAGAACCTCAGCTGTTCGGGCTTTTATAGTGTTATAGTCTTCTATTTTTTAAAATCTCTTTTCTACGTTCTCTTCGTTATTTTATTCAGGATATCGTGGGTCCACCTCTTCTTCTTTCCCAGTTGTTCCTTCATTCCAGCGGCGGAATTAATGCCTTCTTTAAAAAGAGAAAAAGCACACAAGCCCTCATGCTGTTTCAGACGCCCCGGGCATGTGGTCAGCCTCCTTGATGGGTTCCGCTCAACCCGGGTCTTTTCCACCTTCGAGAGTTGAAACATGCAGCAGAAGGATGGCTGTCGTACATTATGGCTTGGTGGTTTCGCCGTGAAATTACTGAAATGCATTTTTTATTGCATATACACCTACATACTACCATATGAACCGCCGCATGGGCGTGTGGCTGGGGGTGTTAGGACACCAGCCGTGTAAATATGTAAGGGATAAGGTTTCGGGGGGTGAAATAGTAACGCGTATTATGGGAGTGCATTTGGTAGAGCTTAGTTTTTATTTTGGTCGCTTATTGTGCGCGGAAAGGACGAGTTTTTGTACCTATCTGTTTGGTAATGTATCTCTCTTATTTTATTGCTTCTGTCAGACGTAGAGATGTAGGGAGGCGTATTGATAATATTCTCTGTGTCGCTCTGAAACACACCAGTTCTGAATTTATCTAGCAAACTGAGCCTAACGTGTAGCCTCCGAGTCTCCAGGAGCTCTCACCTTAATCCCTCTAAAATTTGTGGGATTCTATATGTTCCTTCGTAGCAGCTTTTGACGAAGCGTGCAGCTTTTATTTCTATTTTATTAACTTTTTTGGTTAAATCTTTAAGACCAGGGTCCCAAATACTCGCGGCGTATTTGAGGTGTGGTCTAATCAGAGCGAAAAATTTCGAATACTTACGGAAAATCATATCTCTCATTTGATGAAAACAAAAAACTATCACATTTCGGCGTTATTTTGTCGCACATTGCACTTTAAAATATATGGCGATATAGGTAAGTATTCTTCCAGCTTATTGGTACATTTTTGGACATTGCTTATACTAATCCGTTTTCATTTCTATCGGTGGCCCGCCATTAAATCCCTCTTGAAATACTCTTATCGTCTCCCTCTTCCTATTTCGTCTAGAATTTCTATTCCCTTTTATACTTTCCCAGTGTTCCCCCCTCTATTAGCCTCTTCAGCATTGCCTCTCCTTTCCTCCCTACCTACGTCCTCCATCCATCTCTTCTGCCACCTCCGCACCTCCGCCACTAGTTTCTTCTCCTCTCCAATCATATCCAATGCCTCATCATTCATTTTTCCATCCAGTTCATCTCCTCCATCCTTCTCGACATCCACATCTCCAGCACCTCAAGTATAAGTGCATCCTCCCTTAGCAATGACCAACTCTCCGACCCATACAGCGCTACACGAATATGTAAGTACATATGAATGCAGAGGGAAAAATGGAAACTTTTTAAGTGACACGAATGTCCATGCACGAAAATGTCATCTGCTGGGAGAAGACGAAGGTTCTCTGCCGCATTGACAAGTTTTGGGAAAGGCCGACGAGGGAGGCGATTGAAATCCGAATAAAGAAGACTATGAATCGAGACGCTGGATAATCCGAGAAGCTCGGGAAACAAGGCGGGAAATTTTTGACCAATCGCTTGACTCCTGCCATGGTTGACCCGCCAAACAGTATATGCACCCTAATGCCTAACAAGTTGGGATACAGCTTATATAATGAGGACCACCTCCGAGACACGACATGCCCTGAGGACGATGGACGACTCGCCCATCGGAACGTCGGCGGAAATGGAGAACGTGACCTGGTTGAAACCTTCCACGACACGAGTGTCATTTAAGCATCAAACTGTTGAAAAGAAACAAAAACTCTTTGTGTAATGAAACAAAATGAACTTTAGGCACATACCCATCTCATGCTTATAAATAATAGGTGATATACTGCAAAACTTGAAGCGAAAATAAATTAATGCAATTAATATACCGCGGTTATATCGTATGTATTGTTCACAAATTAACATTGTCTTAGTGAATTTGAGATTAGAAAGAAGTTCTTTCAGAGATTATAAATTGAATAAAGATATATTTATGCATAGTTTTGATATATCTTGCAGTGTCGTTTGCGTGAATTAATGACGAGGATCTTTTGTAGTAACCTAAAGAAAAGGTTGGCGTAGACACATGGACTCTAAGAAACGAGGATGGAAATAACCTGCAGACGTTTGATATGTGGAAGATGATTGAGGATGTGCGGTGAACAATAAGGAAGACCAAGAACTTGGTATGGTGGGTGAGATGGGGAAACTTTCTTTCTTCCTTAGTTTCAAGCTCTTATTTCTAAGCTCGCAAGTTTTAGCTCTTATGTTCTATGGCTTTTTCTCGCTGCTTTTTGGTCGATGTTATCTCAAGGTGATTACAAAGGTGATATGAAAATAAATATTCTTTTTAATAAAGTCAAATTCCAACAATAGCTCGATTTAAATATAAAGTAATGATATGAATACGATTATAATAATTTCCTTTCATAGAAGGAACCTTACACTACACTCTCTCTCATCTCGCTCAGGGGAACGTTAAACCAGATACCTGAGGACGATTACTCTATTATGGGTATGCAATACCACTGGCCACATTGAATGGATCACTCGTAGCATAAATACACCGAAATCATAAGAATTACTTGCGGTATTGTTGCGGCATTGCCGTAATTTATTTAGAAAAAAATAAAAAATTGGAATGAATTTCCAAATGAGTACTGAAATATTCTTAAAATTATTGACAGATTACGCACAGTAGCCATATTATGTGGGTCAGTTTTCGCAAAAACATTTTCATGCGCAAAGGTACCATATGATTTCTTTCTTTGGCACATGCTATTTCCGCGGTGATCAATATATCTCTATTTTATGGTCTGTGTATGCGATTCTCATGGAAGCGCGCGTCCCTTACCTATCCAAATAAACTTCGTGCCGACGACTCTTGACATCGAGCGACGACCTCAACCGGCGCAGCACAGAGGAAACACACTCACCAGAAATACCGCCAAAATTGCTGGCGTTTGCATTCTTCAAGTACGCCGGAATTCGTCGATGCAATCCCACTCAAGAGGCCTTCAACAGAGTCATGTGTCGTCAACATAATAAAAATGCGACACACCTCACGTTAATGAAAAAATCGTTACTCTTTGGGCTTTAGACGGAAGCAGCAATAATTGTGGGCCATGAAATGCACATTTTAATGTTTTTTTGAGTAATTTATATCTCACTCGAGTATGATACAAGCTGATTGGTAGTTTATTACACAGAAATTATTTTAAAGTCCTAATATCTCTAAGATAGCAAAATATCTTTGAGGCCATACTCGGTTTTTAAAAGATATTTTGCTACAGTTACCGGCTATTTTGCGTGGGAACTGATACGGGTAAGCACTCCGTAGAGTTTTTTCAGAGGATTTAACTCCGTAGAGTCTTTATAAATAAAAAGGAGTTTACATCTACATCTAAATCTACGTACTACCCTGCGAGCCACCACGAGGGTGTGTGGCAGGGGGTGAAGATCACCAAACATGCACTATTGACATGCAACTAGGATATTTTATGAAGGTATGCTAGATAATAGGGTCACTTGGTTAGTATCTACATAATAAGAAAGGGATTATTGGTTGTTATTACATGCATCATGCACTACAGACTACTCTAACTATATTTCACCTACCTATCCCTTTGCTACGCTCCCTATTGTTCTCTCTTATAGTACGCGGGAAAAATGACATTTTAAATCTATCGGTACGACAATCTATATCTCTAATCTTGTTAAGATGATCAAACCTAGCATAATACGCAGGGGTTCTCGATATATATCTAACGTCATCTATGAACAACTCTTTTTCGAATTTACTTAAAAGGTTTAACCTATATTTTAACCTGCGTTCTGGTATTAATTCCCATCCTAGTTCTTCTATTAAACTCGTAACTCTTATACAATTACAACGGCCTTTAACAAATCTAGCGGATTTCCTTTGCACGCGCTCTAATTCTTTTATCATACCTTCCTCGTACGGATCCCATATACTAGCGGCATACTCTAAATGAGGCCTGACAAGTGTAAAATAGCTTCTTTCTCGTACTCTCTCATCGCATTTGCCTAGAACTACAAAGTTTACAACGCATAGATCTCGACAGGAATTTAACAGTGGGCATCATCTATGTTTTCTCATATGTTATACAATTTAAAATCAATTTATTTCCTCAGGAAGTTTTAGACAATCGTAAAAAATAACCTTCCGATGTTAAGGCCTTTTCCCCGTGCATTGTTAAAAAATTAGTCAAATTAGAGACTTCTATCTGTAGATATTGTTAATTACTGAGATTTTTGCGGCATTTAAAAAATTTATTTAATGCGTCTAGTTTTCCCAATTACTCTGTAAGCCACCACAAGGGTGTCTGGTAGGGAATTTCTTATCACCAACATAAACTTGAGTGAAGAAATTAACTTTCATCAACAGCCACCACACTATGGGTATGCTAGAAATTCTGCAGAAACTACTAAACTAATCTATTTTATAACTTTGTAAACGTAACATTAGTCATGCAAGGGACATGATGGTCTCAGCACTACTCGGGAGATTTAGAAACATAGGGTGCATATGAATAATTCAACTAGACTACCTGTCAACCAGCCTACGTCAATGTCTAAACGCAGACATTATGGTCTCTTATCGATCGCGGGAAAAAACGGCATTTTAAACCTTCCTGTTCTAAAATCTACTTCCCTTATTTTATTCTCATGATCTGAACTACCCTAGTAGTATGTTGGAGTTCGTAAGATATTGATGACTTCTTCTGAAAATATATCGCTTTTGAATTCACATAAAAGATTGAGTCTAATTTTCAATGGACGCGCGATTCCCATCCAAGTTGTTGCAAGAGGTCAGTAACACTGCAAGACTATTATAACGGCATTTCACGTATCTTGCTGATCTTCTTTGCACGCGTTCTAACTCTGTTTTTTAAGCCTACCTCATGAGGATCCCAAACACTGGCAGCCTATTCTAAGTGGGTTCTAATAAGGGAGAAGTAGCTACTTATCTAACTTCTTACAACTGCAACTACAAAACAATAAAAATCGGTTATGGTCGCCAATACGGCTTGGGAAAAAGCTCGCTCAAACTATATTGAAATGGACTGGTTGAGAACCGAAATAACGTGGGAATGTTTGGTTTCATCTGTGGCCGATCATTGGTCTCCGATGGTGAAAATTCTTCCGAGAGCAGACCACAGTCTGACCGGCCGGGTGAGTCAGGGTTTCTGAATTCGAGCTCTAGGGCGCCAGGGAGGGTGGTCGGCGGCATTCCACCTCATCTCCCTCGGGGGTTGAATGAGTGGGCGGGCGAGGGTTGGGATGGGCTACGGCTGGGAGGCAGTCGGACGTCGCCTACCCTCTGGGAAGCAGGAGATGGAGATAATGGCGTTCGACAAGTTGTTCGTCACCTGAGGCGAGTTCATTTTCTTCGTACCTGATTCGTAAAAAGGGTTCTAGGCAAATGCGATGAGAGAGTACGAGAAAGAAACTATTTTACACTTGTCAGGCCTCATTTAGAATATGCCGCTAGTATATGGGATCCGTACGAGGAAGGTATGATAAAAGAATTAGAGCGCGTGCAAAGGAGATCCGCTAGATTTGTTAAAAGGCCGATATGATAATTGTATAAGTGTTACGAGTTTAATAGAAGAACTAGGATGGGAATTACTATCAGAACGCAGGTTGAAATTTAGGTTAAACCTTTTAAGTAAATTCGAAACCGATTTGTTCACAGATAACGTTAGATATATATCAAGAACCCCTGCGTATTATGCTAGGTTTGATCAGATTAACAAGATTAGAGAGATAGATTGTCGTACCAATAGATTTAAAATGTCATTTTTCCCGCGTACTATAAGAGAGAACAATAGGGAGCGTAGCAAAGGGATAGGTAGGTGAAATATAGTTAGAGTAGTCTGTAGTGCATGATGCATGTAATAACAACCAATAATCCCTTTCTTATTATGTAGATACTAACCAAGTGACCCTATTATCTAGCATACCTTCATAAAATATCCTAGTTGCATGTCAATAGTGCATGTTTGGTGATATTCACCCCCTGCCACACACCCTCGTGGTGGCTCGCAGGGAATTGAGTAGATGTAGATGTACCTTCTTCCGTCCGTATACGCCATGAGATCAATGCAACTTTGACGAAAGAGTCTTGATTCAGTACCTGAGGTAGGTGTGAGGTATCCGTAAGGGTAGCATTTTCGTAGGGGACTTTATTAGGTCATTTTTTGTGTCCAACTTTTCACCCTCACTGCTCGCTTCTTCTCAGGAACGATAGCTATCACGGCTTCAAACTAGAGCCAACAAATTCCCTCCTTTTTCAAAAGTATTCTACTTTTACATCTACTTATTACCCTGCCAGCCACCACAGGGGTGTTGGGCAGGGGGTGACTCATCGCCAACATGAACTACAGTGAATAAATTTACTTTCACCAACATGCACCACGTAATAGGTATGTTACAGATGCCACAGAAACCACAAAATTATTCTATAATGTAACTACATAAATGTGAAACAACATTCATGCAGAAAGAATGTAAAACATGGAGTTAGCACTACTCAGCAGATTTATAAACATGCATTAGGGGGTGTGCAAATTAATCAGCTACACTACCTGTCAACTAACCTACTTCTAAGTGTCAACGCAGGCATTATGGTCTCTTATCGATCGTATGAAAAACAACATTTTTAACCTATATATTCTACAATCTGTTTCCCTAATTTTGTTTTCGTGATCTGATCTACCGTAGTATGTTGGAATTATAGTAGTACATTCTACCGGTAAGAGGTAGGTTTTGTTGGAAGTCAGTGAAACTCCTGCCAGTTTTCCGCACTTTCAACAGAACGGTTTAAAATGTCGTTTTTCCCGCGATAGTAGATCATAATGGCTGCGTTGAGACTTTGAAGTTGGTTAGTTGACTGGTAGTGTAGCTGATTAATTCATATGCCCTCTAATGCATGTTTCTAAATCTGCTGAATAGTGCTAACACCATGTTTTGTATGTTTCCTGCATGAATCTTGTATCACGTTTACGTATTTACAATATAGATTATTATATTAGTAGTTTCTGTAGCATTTGTAGCATACCTATTGTGTGGTATATGTTGAGGAAAGTAAATGTGTTTACTCTAGTTCATGTTGGGCTTAGAGGGTAAAAAGTAGTTGTAGATATAGAATTGGTAGCACACCTATCTACATCTACATCTACATACTACCCCGCAAGCCGCCTCAAAAAGCGTGTGGCGGGGGGTGTTAGGACACCAGCCGTCAACAAAAAAAATTAAAGTTCCGCCTAGCATTTATTAAAGTCCTTAATTGTTCGGGGGAAAAACGAATTCCCATACCTATCCGTTCGGCAAAATATCTCTCTTAATTTATCGATTCTGTTGGACCTGGAGATATAATGTGGTTCTAATATGATGTTCTCCGTGTCGCTCTGAAAGATATCCATTCTCAATTGCTCAAGCAATCTAAGCCTAGCGCGTAGCCTCCGAGCCTCTAGCGGCTCCCACCCTAAATGGTTCAAAATCTGTGTAACGCTTTCTGTACGGCCGTAGCAGTTTTTGACGAATCGCGCAGCTTTCCTTTGTATTTTATTAAGTTCATGGACTAGGTCTTTCTCCGCCGGATCCCATATGCTCGCTGCATATTCAAGGTGTGGCCGGACGAGTGCGAAATAGCACCTCTCTTTCACTTTTGCATCCGAAAATCTTCCCACAACACGCTTGACAAGTCCTAGCTTCTTCAGGGCTCTGCCACAAATATTTCTTATGTGTGCCCCCCACGATAGTTATGGTAACTCCCAGGTATTTAACTTCATCTGTCGCATTTATGCTAACGCCTATAGTGTAGTGCATGATGCTGAAAGTTACTTACTTACTGGTGATAACTCACACCCTGCCAAACACACTTAGGGCGGCTTTTATGATAATATGTAGATGTAGATCTTCCGTAGGTATGAGCTCTTGATAGGCTTCTTCCCTACCGTCCACCCGCCCTTCTCATTCGCCTTCCTCCGTCCATCACTATCCCTATCTTCCCGGGTCAAGTGAGGAAATGGGAGACATGCTCCCTCTGATGGAACAGAATGGTCGCCTTGAAAAAAAAAGAGTATCTTTTTTGTGTAACGTATAAATTCCTTCTTCACCGGTCCCATCCCTTTTCCGCCCTCATCATCTTGCGTGGCTGCGTGCGGGGAATTCCTCGTCTGGCGGCCGGGGAGGGTTGGCAAACTGGTGGAATGTTGGTAAACCATTCACTCCCCCGAGAGACCCCGATGCGCTCAAAGCACTTTTGCTGTCCGGGGCATGCTTTCGAGGGCGTGGGAACTTCCTGCTTATGGACTGATCACTTCATAGTAGCGTCCAGAAACACTGACGGTCAGATTTTATAGAAAATTTCATTATAACTTGTGTGTGACTAACTCTATAACACTTAAATATGTAAAATACAACTGACCAATCAAGTCAACGTCGTAACTCTTTCAGCATATTGCTTTTGCAAGGACTGTCTGATAATAGCACCAATACAGGCTCATCCTTAGGGGTTATCTATTTTGTACTACACCGTTTCCTGAAATGAATTAAATTATAATTATATAATATATTGGTTTATATTTATTTTTTATATAATTTATTTATTCTTCACTACATTGTCATTAAAATAAAGTTTTAAAATTTAATACATTATGATTAAAATTTTTAAAAAATTCAAGCATTTAAAATTCCGTAGGTATGGGTGAAGAAAAGACACCACCACTAGCAAACAACTTGCTAAAACAACTCACTTCTCTGATTGAGGTTGCAGTGAGCCAGTAACCCTAAATGTCTTATCATTCATTTGTTAAGCCTTTGCCACGGATAATTTATGCACAGGGGGGGAAAAGCATGGATGGACAGTCTCTGAGGGGGGCTGCCGGCAAGTCGTTCCGTGGTTTCACCACCCTGTATGTTTATGGCATTTATTTTTTTATAAGGTCCTTAGGATATTTTATAATCGTAGCGGTGAACGGAAAACACCAAGAGTGTATGAGCTGCATAGCTATTACAACTTAACCATACATAGACCAGAAACAGACATTTTAAAGCAGAGTTACTTATTCTAAGGGCCCAAAATAGATAATGTATTACCTGAATTTATTGCTATTGCAAAATGAATGTAATTATTGTAGAAGTTTAAAACAATGGTTACTTGCTAATGATGATTTAGCAACTTTATTTTAACCATGAGAGAAACGTTATAGCTCACAGCAGTGTTAATTATCTTAGTTTGGTATGATTTTTATTATTGATATGAACATTTTTACTAAGTTTAATTCTCTATGCTTCTTCGTTTACCAGCAGTTTATAAATTTAAAGCCGCAAATAAAATGTTTTTGTTACAAGTGTTGCAACACATTCAAATTATTTTTGTTTTTCTAAGATCGAGTCGGTAACCTATAAACGGAGTTTTTCCAAAGGAGTACCTATATTCCCTATATTTAGCTTAAATTTCACTGTGAAATGTATATGATTTTGTGGAATTAACCTTATTTCTAATATTATATAATGGAGTAGGGAAACTATAGGGATGTTAATTCTTCATAAAGTCATTTGATATCAACGAGATTCATCTTGCCGATCAGTTATGTTTGCCAGTTACACCACTAAACCATCTTAGTTTTAAGCTAGTTTTTGTGGGCGTTTATCTTCTCGTACTACTAGCCGGCGTCAGAGCATCGATTTCACATGAACTACCGCTGAAGTTCACATATTCCTGTGAGGGTTTGGTTATGGCTAAAAGAGAGGAAGGGCGTCATTTCACGCCCCGTAGCACTCGAAGTACGAGTCGTGTTCGACTCGCCATCAGTCATGCGCCGCCGGTTTGATGAAATCATTTTCTTGAGCTGTTCTCGAGAGTAAAATCGGTTGTAAATCTATTTTCCATCCTCTTCAAGATGCTCAATTTGATGCTATATTTGATTAAATTCGTCGATTATAATTCATTCATTGGTGGTTCAATCCTAAGATTGTTTGACTGCAGCTCTCCACTCTCTAATGCTAGTTCCCTTACCTCCTGGTATCTCTCCCTATGTACCTACCTTATTATTTGGTCCATAAACTCATTCCTGGGTATTCCTCTGTGGAATTTCCCCTCTATTTTACTTTCAGTTATGTTCTTCACGAAGTCCTCGTCTCTCATGGAGTGTCCAATCCATCTGGTTCTTCTTTTCTGTATGGTGTTCCATATAGTCCTTTCCTCTTCTACTCTTCTGTACAATTCATTTTGTATTTTATCCGTCCATTTTATCTTCAGCATCCGTAATTGGATTAAGAGAATTAATTCTAAATTAGTAGTGATAAACCGTATGGGGTAAGTTTTACATGGAAATTGGAATACTAAATCTGTCCCAGAAGAAGATGCCCATCACCACACTCAATTTCATTTTCAGCTCGACCTACGTATTATTTTATTTTTATTTATTTATTTTCACTGTCCCGAATACAGCACATTAGGTCATTTTACGTTGGGTGAATAACAGTAATAACGGACGAAACACAGACATCCATGTCCTGGGCAGATATTATTCTACCCAGGCGGGACTCGAACCCGCGACCCTCGAGTTAGCAGGCGAGGACTTTACCCCGCCCCCACCTGGGCCGACTCACGTAATCTCACTAACTCACGTAATCCCATGATGCCTATTCTCATTCCTTCCCTCCCTCGATTTTTCAACATCCTCCCAGAAATCAGGGCACTAAGCAAACCTTTGATCCTCATTATCTATACTAGCTGTCTAGTTTGCTCCTTTCTAGTCTGATCCAGAATTTTCCCCTGCACGTCCACCATGCCAATCGCTTCCTCGTTTGCCTTCCTTTCCGTCCATCGCATTTTCTCAATTCCCCTCCACTTGAACACCTCAGAGCCTTCAGCCTGCCGTCTTCTACAACTTCATCTACGTTCGGCTCCCTACGGCTACTTTCTTAACCCTTTTAGTGCGGCATGACGTGATATCACGTCATGGTTGTCTCTATGCCAGTGTTGATGAAGTGATATCACGTCATGGGTACCATAAGTGTTCAAGCTTTCATTAGGGGGGCTAGTGAAAGTTCCCTGGTGAAAATTAAACACACACAGTACCTTTGACGTGATATCACGTCATCAGCACCAGCGTAAAGACAACCATGACGTGATATCACGTCATTCCAAAGGAAGCGTTATTGGCCCACTTTTGTTCATTATATATATGAACGACCTCTGCTCCCGAATTAGCAGTAAAATACGTTTATTTGCCGACGACGCTATCATATACCGCGAAATTAGTGATCACTCTGACTTTGAAATTCTGTCATCGGACTTAAACAACGTTCATGCGTGGAGCAAAGAGTTGGGACTAGAACTTAATCTGAGCAAATGCACGGCGGTGCATTTCTTGCATAGGTCGTCCAACCATCCCCATGTATATGTTGTGGATGGCAGTAGCATAAATGCAACAGATGAAGTTAAATACCTGGGAGTTACGATAACTTCGAACCTATCGTGGGGGGCACACATAAGAAATATTTGTGGCAGAGCCCTGAAGAAGCTAGGATTTGTCAAGCGTGTTGTGGGAAGATTTTCGGATGCAAAAGTGAAAGAGAGGTGCTATTTCGCACTCGTCCGGCCACACCTTGAATATGCAGCGAGCATATGGGATCCGGCGGAGAAAGACCTAGTCCATGAACTTAATAAAATGCAAAGGAAAGCTGCGCGATTCGTCAAAAACTGCTACGGCCGAACAGAAAGCGTTACACAGATTTTGAACGATTTAGGGTGGGAGCCGCTGGAGACACGGAGGCTACGCGCTAGGCTTAGATTGCTTGAGCAATTGAGAATGGATATCTTTCAGAGCGACACGGAGAACATCATATTAGAACCTCATTATATTTCCAGGTCCCACAGAATCGATAAATTAAGAGAGATATTTTGCCGAACGGATAGGTATGGGAATTCGTTTTTCCCCCGAACAATTAAGGACTTTAATAAATGCTAGGCGGAACTTTGATTTTTTTCTTTTCTTTTTTTTGTTGACGGCTGGTGTCCTAACACCCCCCGCCACACGCTTTTTGAGGCGGCTTGCGGGGTAGTATGTAGATGTAGATTCCACACTCAAAAAGTTAATTTTTCCACGTAGTTCTAACGTAACAATTAGCATGATCCCATCATGAGTCTTGTGTCCCATTTTACCAGTTACAGTTTTTGTTATTAATTTAAATAGTATCTGTAGAATTGAAAGCATACCTCTGTTGTAGTGCATGTTGGTGAATGTTACTTGCATATACTTTTTAGGGCATGTTGGTGATAAGTCACTCCTTGCCTATCACCTTTGAGGTGGCTTTCCGGGTAATATTTCATAAATATAGATACACACATAGTATACAGTGTTACAATATAGATTATTTTAGTATTTTCTGTAGCATTTGTTGCATACCGATAGTGTGGAGCTTGTTGGTGAAAGTAAACTTCTCTGTAGTTCATGTTGGTGATAAATCACCCCATACCAAACGCCACTGTGGTGGGTTGCGGGGTAATAAGTAGATGTTGATTAATATGTTGATAATACATGTAATACGTATGCATGAAATCAAACCCCTATTATTTTCTGTCAAATTTTGATGAATCAGAGTTGGTAGGTACTTTGACCCCTCAACGAAGATGCCGAACATTCACCACTTACCTCATAACCCCCACAATTCACAAAACCCACGCCCCCTGTTGGTACGAGGGTTGTTCAATAAGTCCTTAGAAAATTCTAGTGATGGTGCTCGTAATATTGAAAATAGTTTGTTTTTTTAGTAAAGATCATTACTCACTACTCAGCTATTAAAGTCTCAGTTATATTCATCACCTTGGTTTCATTTTTATTGTCGATTGAAGCAAAGGACTTTTGTTTACTTATGAAAATGAAAAAAAGTTAGTTTCGAGCGGTGATCAAACACTTATGTTTAAAAGACTTTACACCGAAAGATATCAAAGCAGAGTTGGATGAAGTTCATGGCACATCTGCTCCTGTATTTGCAACTGTTTACAATTGGGTAAATGAGTTCAAACGTGGCCGTACATCCACAAAAGAAAAGCATCGTTCGGGATATTCAGTGGAAGTGACTACTCCCGAAATGATTGAAAAAAACCACGATATGCTTTTGTGTGATCGACGAATCAAAGTGCGTGACATAGTTCAAATAGCATCATACGGGATAGACAGTAATATAGTAGGCTGGATAGGAGACTTCTTACATGAAAGCGTTCAAAGGGTGGTATTAGATGGTGTCAGCTCAGGCGAAGTAAAAGTTACATCGGGTGTTCCCCAGGGAAGCGTGATAGGTCCAATTTTATTTCTTCTCTACGTAAATGACTTGAATACAGCAGTAACAAATAGCAAGCGCCGTCTTTTTGCCGATGATGCAGTAGTGTATAAGGAAATTAGAAATGAAGAGTACAGGCAGTCTTTAGCTGAGGATTTAGATGCGATTGATGATTGGTGCGATAGTTGGCAGCTAGAATGAAATTTGAAGTAATGCACGATTATGAACTTTTGGAAAACGAATGGCTTTCCCCGGAATAATTATTGCATCAAAGAAAAGAAAATATGTAACGTAGAATGTATTAAATACTTAGGCATCACCATCACTGAAGACATGTCATGGGGGAAACACATCAGGGAAATAACTAGTGTAGCAAACTGTAGATTAGGATTCGTAAAAAGGGTTCTAGGCAAATGCGATGAGAGAGTACGAGAAAAAAGCTATTTTAAACTTGTCAGGCCTCATTTAGAGTATGCCGCTAGTATATGGGATCCGTACGAGGAAGGTATGATAAAAGAATTAGAGCGCGTGCAAAGGAGATCCGCTAGATTTGTTAAAAGGCCGATATGATAATTGTATAAGTGTTACGAGTTTAATAGAAGAACTAGGATGGGAATTACTATCAGAACGCAGGTTGAAATTTAGGTTAAACCTTTTAAGTAAATTCGAAACCGATTTGTTCGCAGATGACGATAGATATATATTAAGAACCCCTGCGTATTATGCTAGGCTTGATCATATTAACAAGATTAGAGAGATAGATTGTCGTACCGATAGATTTAAAATGCCATTTTTCCCGCGTACCATAAGAGAGAACAATAGGGAGCGTAGCAAAGGGATAGGTAGGTGAAATATAGTAAGAGTAGTCTGTAGTGCATGACGCATGTAAGAACAACCAATAATCCCTTTCTTATTATGTGGATACTAACCATCTAGCTGCATGTGACCCTGTTCCGTAGCATTTCTCCCTTAAATATCCTAGTTGCATGTCAATAGTGCATATTTGGTGATCTTCACCCCCTGGCACACACCCTCGTGGTGGCTCGCAGGGTATTACGTAGATGTAGATGTAGTTGAGGCCTCAGGCATATCGCAAGGTACAGTGTTTTCAATTTTGAGGAACGTCCGAAATCCTACTTTTTGGACGGCAAAAAAAAGTTGGAGAAACGCTTGGAAAAGTGTATAGAGTTAACGGGAAATTACGTTGAAAAATAGAAAAAATTTACATAAAATAATTTATTTTTCTATCTTTTTCCAAGGACTTATTTAGTCGGAGATCCCACAGTCGAGACGGCGACGAAGCATTCGAAATATTTCCATTCCTCATCCCGAGTGGAAACCCTGTGGGCCCACAAGTCAGTCACTGTATTCCCTTGATACACCCACGCGTCCAATCCCACTCTCTTGTCTCCTTTCGGAACGTCAGACGCCGAGGATGTCGGCTGGGCGGAGAAAGCGGAGCTCGTCAAAAATAGTGGTATACATATAACGAGCACCTGGAGTGGCTCGTTGTCGGCTCGGGGTGGAGATGAAACGATTAAAAGAGCAGCAAGGCCCTGCTCTTATAATTTATGGCTCGCGGCCGTCTTTTGAGGCGAGATGAACTTGACGGCGTGGCGGGGGGAGGGGGTGGGGAGCTGTGAAGCGAATGTTGTGACTAAGCGACAAAGGTATGCACCAGCCTCTTCTCGTCTCTCCGCTCGCCTTCATTATCAGTTCCTCTGTGACCTACATCATAAAGCGGTCTACGAGCGGCGGATGATTACGGTACATCTACGAAATACCGTGCAAGCCACCACTAGGGTGTGTGGCACGGGGTGATTCCACACCAGGCATGCAGCACTCGTTACAATTTAAATCCGAACCGCGCACGTGTTGGAAGTGGAATTCGGGTACAATGCAGCTCTTCGTGGATTGAAAGGAGCTTGCTTCGTGTGACGTCAGGCGGATGGATACTCACCCGATCGTCTGCTGCTGTATTCCTCCAGCTTTGACGTCACGATATCAAGAGGAACTATTCTGTATGCTTTCTTTTCCGTTTGTAAGCGATGTCGCCACAGCAGACGTTGACCAGAAGTATGGTACAACGTGTGATCAGGCGCTCTCACATTTTTTGTGATAATATAGAGATTACCTTCAACTACTTTGAATTCTTCTTCCTGCCTGAGAAATCCTTTTAGCTTTCTAACACACGTTCCCCCAGATGCCGGGCGCAGGCCAAAAGCAGTCAGTACAACACTGCGTAGTCAGACCAGAAACTAGGAGAGTGATACGTAGAAGAACATTCTATGATGCAGTACACTACAAGTACTGATACTTCAAGATACTTCACTTCAAGATACAAGTATTGGTTAGTATTATTAATGTGACAGATCGATAGCTTTACAAGGTGCTAAATTATGCAAGAGTAAATCATGTCAGAGATTGCATGCGAGGTTAGTAGCTAAAAATCATGTTAAAATATTTAACACTACTGAAAATAACCTAATTAACCTAGTCAGTATCTTAGAACTGATCTATTGGTAACAACCGTTAGGGTTGCCAAGGTCCTTATACTCTTAGACTATATAACTTTTTAGTTTGCTTAGAAATTGCGGAGAAATTGCAAGCGGAGAATATCCCAAGCTTTTTCAATGACTCTGCATTGTGTGCACTTAACTTCATGCATACATGGCAACAGTGGGCTTTTTTACTCAATATGACAGGAATATTCAGATTTTATAGTAATGGGAAGGAGTACATTTCTATCTACCGTGATTTTCACTTCCCTAAACAAACATTTATTTAATGTTAAGTATGCTCCTCTACCCACAGCTTTACCACCAGCCTGCTTGCCTGCTTTCCTTACTGCTCATCTTTACCTACATCTTTCAAAACATTTAGCTAACATATACAAAATAGGATGTAGAAATCACCCTAAGAGGAGAGAAATTAGAGCATGTGGATTCCTTCATATATCTCGGAAGTACCATCACGTGGGACGGAAGAAGCACAACAGACGTAAAGCAGAGAATTGCCAAAACTAAGAAGCAGCTCACAGGAAAAAGACGACTGCTATGCTCAAAGAAGATAGGACTTCAAACCAGGAATCGGTATGTGAAAACATTCATGCGGAGCGGAACACTCTATGGATCGGAAGCATGGACCATTGGAAAAGCTCACCAGGAAAAATCAGAAGCCTTCGAATCCTGGTGCTGTAGGAGGATGCTGAAGATAAAACGGACGGAAAAAATAAGAAAAGATTAAGTGTACAGAAGAGTAGAAGAGTAAAGAACCATGTGGAACACCATAGAGAAAAAATATCTAGATGGATTGGACACACCATGAGAGACAATGAGCTCGTGAAGAACATAATTGAACGTAAAACAGGAAAAGTTCCCAGAGGAAGACGCAGGAATAAGTTTATGGACCAAATAAATAGGTAGGTTCATAGGAAGAGATACCAAGAGGTAAGGGAGCTAGCATTAGATAGGCAAGGGTGGAGCGCTGCAGTCAACCAGTCTAAGGATTGAACAACCAATGATGGTGAGAAATTGCATCTAGTATTTCGAGACATGGCAACAGTGGGCTTCCAAGTTTGTTGTTGCCCGTTTTTTTGGTAGAAAAGTATATGTATGTTCCTTATAGTGGTGCCATTTCTACACAATGACAATTATTATTTGCATATATCCATTTTAGCTTCACATTTTGAGAGGAAACTAGCGCTGAAATCGTAAATTATCTTAATTACTCAAGGACGGTGTCTCCGTCTTTTCCGGTAAGATTTTGAATGAAATTTGTCCGCTATGTTCTTATTTTACCAACAAGCATAATTATGATTTAACACAATGTTAATAATGTATTGACTTTCAGAGATTATAACTGTGCGCCAAAATACACTGAGGAAGGTCATCCCAAAATACGAGTTGAGAGATGGATCTTGTGTCGTCGTTAGAAATATTTTATCGTTAATTTGGACCAAATCATACCTCTTGCAGCTTACCTACTCCTTTCATGATTTATAGCTCAAAATTAGCTTTATGATAAAAAGAGATTTTTCAAAAATTGAACAAGGCTAAACACTTGGTTATTCAATGAAAAGTGTCATGCTTTGGAACGTCGAGCGCGAATCAAAATGAAGAAATCAGAGTACATTTAGGGATGATGTCATGACCTGGGCGTAAGAACCTTGACCCCCTCGTGCATTCTCAGAGTCATTGCCCCAACTACACTGAATGAGAATGTAGTTATTTTACTTTTCCTTAATGAATAACTTCCACTTAGTCAAGCGTACAAACATTCCCTTAGTAAAATATCAGGCATTTAACGTTATTTTTTTTCTAGATATTTTCCTAAAAGTTGTAGGCGTTTCCCATAGGGCATGGTACGAGAATGCTATTCAGAGAGGTTTTATATAAAGTAATTTACAATACATGATATCGTCAGAAAAATGTGTGTGGATCATATTTAATGCTGCGTTTCCCTTAATTCTCAATTAACCATCTTTATTCCTTTCCCACCAGAAATTTTATTAACCTGCGATTACAATAATCATCAAACGACTCTATAGCTTCAATTCTCAAAGGCTATGATAATCATCAAATGCGAAAATTACATCTCATTTCATGGTTTTGTCGATTCAGCATTGTCGAGTTGATACATCCTTTCCGCACGTGAAAATTATTTTGAGAAAAATACAAATTAATGATTAAGTATGCGCCCTTGGCAAATATAGTTTTCGGACCCTAAAAATATCAGTATTTGAGCCCTAAATTATAAAGCCAATACGTCAAATGAATGACTATTATTTTCAATGTGTATTCAATTTTATATATACCTTGATTTTCAGTAAAACATAATGACTCTTAGATTCCAAAAATAGAGTACAAGTCCTAAATAGCTCACTAATCACCGTGGCAGATGCAAAGAGCGGTGTACACAGTGGTACATAAAGGTACACGTTGACCATTATCAGATACCGTAATGTGGCGGTCACACCAGGTATGTATTTTTCTATTTTTCAATCCTGTGAATACCGAGTTCCTCCAAAATACGGGACCCGAGACACATGCTCCGCTAGTCTCTGCTAGTCTCCGCTAGTCTCCGCCTCGAAGAGCTGTACAGTCTAAGATAGATATGTTACACTCAGAGAAACGAAAAGTCTTTATGAAACTTAACAGAAGGTAAAAACCCTCGGCCATCCTCGGGAAAATAGTTTTACCAGTTAACACAGGGTATGACAACGAAGAGCTTGAAGGGTAAATAGAGTGAGTGGGGGTAAAGAATGAAATGAGGGCCGGAGTAAACCGAACCTAGGATTTAATTATCAGAACCAATGACCATATAATTTATCATAACCCTCTATGGACGAGCGAGTTCAATTTGTTACGTTTCAAAATCATTGAGATATCTGCTTTCTATGAGGCTTTTTCATTTAGTTACTGCACTAAACAGACCGGTAACGCTTTGGATCAAGTGCGTGGAAAGTTGTGTCTCTTTCGGCGGTTTGTCACACAATTTGAATGGATGAATGTGCGACGATATTCACTGACGATGGCGTGCCTGTTGGAGCTCTGAAATAAATAGTTTCACCTCTCGTAGGAAGAAAAAATTGGGAGAGCTTGAAAAATGTACCTTATGAAGGTAATGTTGAAGTATACCTTGTGTAAATATTGTTATGTAAAGTATTATTTTAAATTAAATACACAAAATACAAGTACATCACATTTAAAAATATGTTATAATAAGGTAAATGGCTAATGGTGTAATAATCAAATCAATGGATAGGGTCAGGAATGAGTGGGTAATAAATGAATGTGAGTCAAAATCTCCAGCAATTGACATATGTGAAAGGTGTGTGCTTCGTTGGTTTGGCCATGCTGAGAGAATGGAAGAGAGTCGAATGGCGATAATTATATATATGAGTAAAATGAATAGTGCGAGAGGTAGAGGTAGGACGAGAAAGTTGTGGTTGAATGTGGTGAAGGAAATTCTTAGGAGGAGGAATATTAGGAGTCTTAAAAACAGGAGGGCGTGTATGAAACATTGCATGGGGATAAATGATGCAAAAGAGATTTGCCAGGATAAGTCAGTATGGAGGAAATTATTGAAGCAGAATTAGGTGTACAAATGTGTGTTTGTGAGTGAAACTTTTTGACTGTGCCTACCCAGGAAGGGAACGGCGTGATTGGTATAAATGTATGTAAATAAATGATAATTTTTTAAAAATAGCACTTATAATAACTAAAATTTCAGTTTTTTTAATATTTTAAATGTTTAGCACTATAATAGCACAGTGGCTTCAATAGCACTTTAAAAAAACTTATATAGTAACAATATTTTTTTCATGCTGATGTTTCATAAATCCATCTATAGAGGGTTAAATATACAAAATCCTTCTTTGTATCAAAGGAAAGTCACCTCTCCTTCGTACCTTCTTTGTGTCAGGATATTTTTTGCTCGTGTCTCTCGCGCATTCCTCTGTCACCTCCCAAGTAATCCACTTGTGATCCTTCCATTACATAAACTCTCGCCCTTTCCATAACTTCCTTCCTGGCTTGGGATTCTTCCAAATTCAAGCCGGACCCATCCGGAATAAAAGCATCTTCCTCTCTCCTGTTTATCCTCCGCTGCCACTATTTTTTATGGGCAGAAGACCAATAAATTCGCGCCGCATTCAAGGCCGGCGATTTCCACGGCCGGGATGTGGAAGAGAAAAAAGCAGCTGGATACAGAGAACTCATTCCATCGAACGGAAAGGAAGACATCTGCCGGAGGTCACTTGGGTTTTCGACCCCGCGATCTTGAGAGCGCAGGAGAAAAAATCAGTTCGTTTGTGTGGTTTGCCATCCTTTCCTCTCCCTCCCAGAAACCCCTTCCAACCAAAGGGGATGGAATTTGTTTTTCGCAAAGCGGAAAAAAATCCGCGGGGGAAAAACGAGAGATTTGCTTTTTCCGTCTGCTTGGCGTGTGTGGTCACTTAAGCCGCGATTTAATACATCCTCTTCACATCTCACCGGTCTGTCTAGACTCAGCACTCGTATGATTTATGCCGTGGCAAGTGTTCTTCAGTGATAGGAAGATTTTTTTCGATAGACGGGCAAGGTAACGGTCGTACGTGACGTTTCTTTTATATTCATTGCATCTTTCCCTGCGTGCCAAAATGGCCTTTGGAATCGAAAATAAAATCCTGCGGCTGACGTAATCGAAACTAGTAACGATTGGTTTTTGGCTCGTTATGCCGTTCTTAGTTTAGACATAGGAACGGGATGTTCTTAAGTATGTGTATAAACTTCTCTTTCAGAGATGTTTTGAAGGATATATCCATTTTAACATTTATTTAACTACTCATGACTAATCAGAATGATTACATCGAAATTTCATGGTGAAATAAGCGGTAAAGTCCTATATTAATAGAAAAATATATTGAACTATGCGGCATGTTATCACGGAGAAATATTGATGTCATTAAAATGCGCAATCAGCCATAATGATATAATAGATCATTTAAGTGACAATGGTGCCCAAAAAACACGTATTAGGAGCGTAACGTAGCGGCACCGTAACTTTTTTGGTAGAAAATTGCCAAACGGAAATGATTTTAATAATAGTAATAATAATAATTTCTTTAATTCTACATTAATTATTAATTTAATCAATTAATTTCACAATTTAAATTACTTCATATCTAACAGTCGAAGCCAATTACTAGATATGTTGGCTTCGACTGTTAGATATATATACATATTTATGCCGTGGCCTAGCATTTATTAAAGTCCTTAATTGTTCGGGGGAAAAACGAATTCCCATACCTATCCGTTCGGCAAAATATCTCTCTTAATTTATCGATTCTGTCGGACCTGGAAATATAATGTGGTTCTAATATGATGTTCTCCGTGTCGCTCTGAAAGATATCCATTCTCAATTGCTCAAGCAATCTAAGCCTAGCGCGTAGCCTCCGAGTCTCTAGCGGCTCCCACCCTAAATCGTTCAAAATCTGTGTAACGCTTTCTGTTCGGCCGTAGCAGTTTTTGACGAATCGCGCAGCTTTCCTTTGCATTTTATTAAGTTCATGGACTAGGTCTTTCTCCGCCGGATCCCATATGCTCGCTGCATATTCAAGGTGTGGCCGGACGAGTGCGAAATAGCACCTCTCTTTCACTTTCATCCGAAAATCTTCCCACAACACGCTTGACAAATCCTAGCTTCTTCAGGGCTCTGCCACAAATATTTCTTATATGTGTCCCCCACAATAGGTTCGAAGTTATCGTAACTCCCAGGTATTTCACTTCCTCTGTCGCATTTATGCTAACGCCATCCACAACATATACATGGGGATAGTTGGACGACCTACGCAAGAAATGCACCGCCGTGCATTTGCTCAGATTAAGTTCTAGTCCGTATGGGAGCGAGGTTCGATCGACTGAATTATGGGCATGTGTATTCCCTCCGGTCCTCCGCTTCCCATGAATATATTGTTATCACGCTCGCTGCAAGTGGTTCAGGCCCTAGGTCCGTTGATATTACCTCGGCATCGCTTGTCATAAATCTCCGTGCACAAACACATCAAGACGTAATGTCGTGAACTTGGCGGTTAGTCGCTCTCGACTTCATGTGCGTTTTTTTTTCAAATCTCCTCTCTCCTCATCTGGGCGGACACGTTTCACATGGATCTCCTTACCACCGTCACTCCTAGTTGGTTGCGTGACTGATTCCCGACTATCGTGCCCGTGGCGACTCTCGTACTGGGGAAGAGGGGGTGGGTTGGGTGGGGGGGGATGAGCTGGTAAGGGGGAGAGGGCAAGTGTAAAGCGATATCATTAAGGGGTTCACGGGCGTGCACGACTGCAAGGAGAATTGACCTCGAGCGGGGGCTGTTGGTCGAAGGGAATGAAGGCAGTTTCACGGTGCATTAGTCCACTCGCTGCGCGCGCGATTTCAATCGAAGAATCGATATAACTCGCTAGAATCGAAAATAAACGACTGGTTATTTGATCTAAAGTTACGAGCAGTACAGAAAATGGTGATATTTGGAAAGAGTAATGGCAATTTTACTGCAAGAAGAATTGGCCTCGAGCGGAGGCTGTTGGACGAAGGGAATGAAGGCACTTTCACGGTGCATAAGTCTACTCCCTGCGTGCGCTTTTCAAACGAGCAATCGATAAAATTCGCTGGAATCGAAAACAATCGATCTAAAGTTATAATTATTACAGATAATTATGATAATCGGAAAGAGTAATGGCAATTTTACCTTAAGTAGAATTGATCTCGGGCGGGGGCCGTTGGTCGAAGGGAATGAAGGCAGTTATACGATGCATATGCTCACTCGCTGCGCGCGCTTTTCAATCGAAGAATCGATATAACTCGCTAGAATTGAAAACAATCGATCTAAAGTAATAAGTATTACAGAAAATGGTGATATTCGGAAAGAGTAATGGCAATTTTACTGCAAGGAGAATTCACCTCGAGCGGGGGCTGTTGGTCGAAGGGAATGAAGGCGGTTTCGCGGTGCATAAGTTCACTCCTTGCGCGCGCGATTTCAATCGAAGAATCGATAAAACTCGCTGGAATCGAAAACAAACTACTAGTTATTTGATCTTAAGTTATAAGCAGTACAGAAAATGGTGATATTTGGAAAGAGTAATGGCAATTTTCCATGCAAAAATAATGTTATTTCATCTTTAAGCTTTCGAGACGGATACAGTGAAATATGTTTGACTCTTGGTGATACGCCTTGAGAGTGTCTTTATTTTATTAGTTTACTTCATACTGCCCTAACCATGCAAATCCTTTTTGCTCAAGCTGCGCCGTAGAGGTAGAAGAAGAGGATATTATGTCATCAAACTGTAGCCTACTACTGTAAAATACCGAAATAGCAACCATACTAGTTATGACTGCTCTCTCGTTAGTTTCCTTTGGATCGCACGACGGAATGGACGAATTAGCGAATGTATAGCGTAAATTTGTCCGAAATTTATGGTAAGCAAATCTTGAAACATGAATTGGTAACCTAGTGCTATGGATTATACGCAATTTTACCATATCTTTCACCATGGATGCGATTATTTATTAATTTTAATAAACAAAAAATACATTTACGGAGAATCCACATAACAGATGTAAATAAATGTTGTTTTCTAACAAGTAAGTAATTTAAAAATTAGTTTAATTGTCTCTTGTGTATATTTATGTGATTTTATTACGTTTTAGATTTTCAACAGTTTTTAAAATGTCTTCTGACTGATCAATGTTGTGAATTTACTTGTAGATTAAAAACAGCACCTACTAACAAGCCATAGGCTTTGCAGGACTACGCCAGTTATTATATTGAGAGCCTATTGTATATATTTCAAAATTTCGAGTTTTAGCGTTATTATATTCAATTACTGTCAAAATTATCTGCAAACGCATTGTGAAGTTGATGTTTTCAAAAATAAAAGGTAAATATATTATTTTTTTAAATTAATAAATAAAACAGCTTTATAACCGTGCTGTTGAAAATGTTTCGTTAGAATTGACATAAAACAATTCTGATAGAAAATTTATTGCTAACATCTTTTATGATAATAAATAATGGCCTTTTATTATAAAAAAGAAAATAAAAACATAGGTTAATTGCAAAATTAGCATGTCATCCCGTAAGTACTTCAAGAAAGTTGGGGTAAACAATGATGGCGGACAGACCACGCCCATTTTAAAGCATTTAGCATTGGCTAACACAGCAAGCGCCCTCTCCATCAACCTCAGCTTCTCCCATTCATTGCTTTCTGCATCTTATCCTGTCGTAGAGGCTTCTAATATTCCTTCACTGTATGTCAAGAGTACCTGTACTTAATTCACTCACGATTTCGTCGTTCTTCGATCGGAAATGACTATGCCATACAAATTGAAATGAAAATTTATACCAGCCTGTCAAAATACAAATAGTTTAGCTCAAATTTTCAGCTTCTTCTCCGCATGTAATCGGCATTCAAAACAGTGGAAAATTCGTTTCCGAATTGATATTTTCTCCACGAAGGACAGTGAAATTTAAAGGTTAGGAGTGGCCTCAAATGAAAGCCGCCACCGCAAGTCCGGAATGGTTCGAGAATATTAAACGTTTTATTGCCTTCCGAATGTCTCAAATGGCGCCAATTAGTCCTTTTTTCGGCCGTGTTGTTAACGGGAAATTCCCATAAATTTTCGCAACCGGGAGCCTTTGGAGCCGAGCGAAAGAGAGTCTCTTTCTGAACTCTGGTCACGAACCCGACGTTTTCTTCCCTCTCGTTCCGAACCCGGAAGGCTCGTGAATTGCTTCGTGTGCTGTCGACTTAAAATGTCTTTTCCCTCCCGTTCCGACTGGGAAATCCAGGAGAGAAAGGCAATGCAGTCACAATGGTTGACAGATTCGGTGATTCACGCTCGATTCCGTAACCACCAAGAAGTTTTAAGCGGTTTTATACGAAATTATTATTCAGAGCCACTCGTCTCGAGGATCCCTTTGCTACATACCTACGCCAGGTCATACGCATTTTTCTAGCTTTTACTCACTTGTTGCTGTTTGTAAGAACACTTACTTATGGAATCAATAGTTATGGGATCCATAAAGTTAAAGATCTCATTAACATATTTGGGTTGCAGGAACACATCCAGTAGTTACTTATCGTATTTACCCATAGTCAATTGCTTCGAATCTATATATATATAAATATAATATATATAAATAATAATAAATATATATAAATATAATAAAAAATAATATATATAAAGCTACAAAACTGACTGACTGGCTCATCAAAACTCCTGGGGCATTTCTAAACGAGCTAGGTAGGTGAAATTTTCAGGGTAGAGTTAGAATCATGTGTCGAGTTGGGAAAAAATCTAAAAAGTTAAAAAAGTCGATTAGGCGTTGAGTTATTGCAATCGATAACTTTACATATATGAGTTAGGTACACACATGCATGTCATTTACTATTCTTTATACCATTTTTTGCAGTGCTAAGTACTGCGTATAATTTCTTCAAATTTTTCCTAAACTCTACCGTCGCTTTGATGGCCAATTTCAACCAACCAAGCTTCATGATATTGTAGTTTTCATTAAAATAACATGCTGTCCATGTGTAAGATTGGACGAGAAAATTGAATATGAAAATTAGTTTATTAAAAATCTCGATTCCGATCGAATTTATATGGTAAAATTCTTCATGTGAGCTCTTATTAAGTATGCTGTACTGAAATGAAATATCTTACGTAGAAGAGCGTCTTATATGCCGTCAAATGAGGTTATGATGATCTTCCAGTGGTTCCACGTTCGTTTCGGTAAACTGATTATAGTATTTTGAAAAGTCGTTAATAAGCGGATGACATACAATATAAGTTTGTACTAGAACTGTCTGGTATCCATACCTCATGGAGCGCGTATTTCATTTTCAAGAATTATACATTTCTTTGCTTGCATGTAGCACGCAGACTTTAGACCTTTCATTGTTTTTTTCCTTATTTAAAGAGTCTCATCATATAACACTTCCCCCTCTGCTTGCAAATTGCAAGCACCCATTTACTCGTTTGATATAATCTGCCAACGCCAAATAAAATTTACGGAAGCTTAGCGTATGAATAGTTGTTAATGCATATAATAATTAGCCATTAAGAGTAAACAAGCAGGTCGTTGGTTTAAAAAAGACTCTTTTATGTATTAATTTACTCCCCAAGCGGTTCATTGCGCATCCGCCATCTTTGCTACTTCTTTGCACATCCGCCATCTTTGCCACAACGGATGGAACTCATCAATACATGCCACAAGTTATGAAACAAATAAATTTTTCGAATGTTTATGCAACACTTATTGAATGGTCGCTATAACTTATGGGCCACATAACTGTATAGAATAAATATGTGCCGTTCCAGCAACTGACCATTAAGGTAGTTTGAGCGAGATAGTTCCCTAGTCATAATAGAGACCACCTTCGAATTATACGTCTTAATTTCAGCAGCTGTTGGAACCATGAATTAAATATTGCATTACTAATGGTGCAATAATATAATTTTATACGACTAAAATTCCAAGTAATAAAATAAAAATATCTCATCATCATCATTGTGATCCTGCGCTTGGACAGATTTCAACGGTAATAATGGTCCTTCTGTCTTTGCTACCCTCATAACCATAGCTTTCTTTCTATTTATCCTCTTCCCATACTCTTCACTTTTCTTCCTAATTCTTTCCTTCATCTTCTGGAGTTCTTCTTGATTCCCTGCTGTTATAGCCTGGTCATCCGCATATTTGATGGCTTTAATTCTCTCACCTTTTACTTTTATGCCCCCAATGTCTCCTATATCTTCTTCGAGCAGTTTGTCTGCATACAAGTTAAAGAGGCATGGTGACAGAGAGCAACCCTGCCTTACTCCCCTTCATATTGGGGTTTCCTTTGTTTCCTCTTCCCCTATTCTTACAGATACTTTCTGATGGATGTACGCTTGCTTTATAAATCTTCTGTCTTTCCAATCTTTATCAATATCTCTCAAAATATCCGACAAGATATCCCATCTGACTCTATCAAATGCCTTCTCATAGTCAATGAGTCATACGCACATCTCTCGGTTCAACTCTAAAACTATTTCTGTCAACATTCTAATATATCCAGTAGCATCTCTCGTTCCTCTACCCTTGCGGAAACCGAACTGGTCTTTCTCAATATTTTCCTCAATTTTTCTTCTCATTCTTTGTAGTATGACTTTGGTTATAACTTTTCCCACATGGGAGATAAGACTAATGGTTCTGTAGTCTTTACATTCCTGTGCATTACCTTTCTTTATTATCGGCACCATTATCGTTTTGATCAGATCTTTTGGCCACTCTCCTGTGTCATATATTTCATTAACCAGATCTGTAAGTCGATCCAACCCATTCTTCTCGAAGGTCTTGAGGATCTCTACTGGTATTTGGTATCCGCCCACTGCCTTCCCATTCTTCACTCCTTTTATTGCCATTTCTATCTCCCCTTTCACTACTTTTGGGCCTATATTGTCCCTCTTCACACTCATGTCATTCTCCAATTCTATTTCTCTTCCTCTTTCTTTTAATTCGCTGGAATTGGGATTACCTTAGGATTCGCTGGAAGCAGTTTCATTGATAGGAGTTTTCAATTTTTCGCGTTTCTTCGCCTTCCTTTTCATCCCTTTATCATTCCTGCATCCAACATCTTTCTTGATCTGCTCTTCAAATTACAGTCGTGACCTTTCTCTGTATCATTTTTGACTCTCATATCCCTCTATTTTGTTGGCTTCAGAAGTTCCTCAATAATTGTCCAATAAACCGATCCCCACGATTCCACCAGCCTATCTTCTCGTTCATTCTTCTTGGCACTTCCTCATTTGAAAATTTAAGATCTATATAATTACTATCGGCAAATGCCTGTATGACCACATCTCCAAAAAGTTTAATTTCTTTTCATCTTTTTCTCCTAGAGTTTTAAGTTTCACGTCTATTTTTATGTACATATTACGAAGTTTTTTGGTTTTCTTTTTTACATGCCACTATGGCATGGTAGTGCTTAGAATTCGATTCAGTGTGAACATTGAGGTAGATGGATTCGGCATTTTGTCATCAAAGTGTAACCGTATTGGTTATCCCTGCTCTTTCCTTACTTTCATTTGGACAGCGCGACAGAATGGTTGAATTAACGGATGTATAGCAAGTAAATATCCACCATCTGTTTGAAATTTAAGATGGTGCGAGCGAGTGAGTACTCTAATCATAAGAGAGACCGTATTCGAATTATACGTTTTAATTTCACCTGCTGTGAGACACACGAATTAAATATTGCATTATTAATGGTGCAATAGTATAGTTTTACATGACTGAAATTGTAAGTAATCAAATGAAAATATCTAAATAAGTCTTTAACTTGACTCATTTTTTCACGCAGTACGTTTGAAACTCCTTTAAAATGGAAGGTTTATTGTGATCCTGAATAATTTACTGCGGTGATAGTATGTTTAATTTTCAAAAATAGTTGAGAAAACACACAAACTGCATGCTGTTGATTTTTTGACAAGATCTAGGTGTTAGAAATTCCTCATTTTTTAAATAAGGTCTCCCTAGAGTGCAAACACGTACCATTTCCCTTGTAAAAGGGCTGGCGTTTGCTGGCAAATATTTCGGAAAGTAATGAGGGAAAGGGTTGAATTTTTTATGTCAATGGATGGATGATATATTTTTCCTTAAGATAAAACCGAATTCATTGATTTCTAGGCAAAATAATTTTTCGCTTCAACTATCTAAAGGCAAACGACTTTTGATATATTCTGGCAACTCGGTGCTATGGAGTATGCTCGATTTTACAATAATTTTAATCGGAAATGCGGATTGTTATTACTTTTAATAAATGAAAAAATATATTAAATGAGAAAGCACTTTGGGTAAAGAAATGCATGCTGACTCCTAGTAAGTTATCGATGGGAAACATCGTGAAATGCAAAATTAGAACGTCGTAAGCGCTAAAGTAAAAGGGGGCGAATGACTAAGATGGCGGACCAAAAAATAACTAAGATGGCGGACTGGGAACGTCCACGTTACAGCTTCTAGCATTGGTCACAACAGCTAGCGCCCTCTCCACCTACCCTAATGAGAGGAAACGTGAGTTGACTTCCACTGTTACAAACGTTTTGAACGCACTTAAAGTGTATACATTTAATTCGAATTTTTACCCTAATTGCTAGTAGAAGTGGTGGTTGCTGTGGTTAATTACCAGCTCATTAGCTTGATCTGTAGTTTGTGAAGTGAATTTGTGGAACACAGCCAGCGAACGGAGTGAGATCAGGTATTTCAAAAATGCTGCCTCCGAGAAAGTTACTTCATGGAATCGTTTACGTGATTGGATTTCGAATTTGTTCGGGAATCGGAATATCAATTGTTAAGGTGAGATAAATCTGACTAGTATAATGCGCAATTTACTTGCAGCCAGTAGTATTAACTGCACGTGTGCACGGCTCCACAAGTCTGCCAGCAGAACGTTTTATAGGTTCCAACACATTGCTTCCAGAAGTGTATTGTTGCCAATGCACATAACTAAGAATCTGCCTCGGCACTAACTCGTGAAAAATTTGTCCCAGTAATATATAATTAATTTTCCGGCTTAACTTGGTGGAACAACATTGTTAAGATATTAAATGAATTCACTTTGTAAAATTCCACAAGGTATTTATTACAACGACCTAGGTAGATTACACGAGCCACTTCTATACCTTGACAAGGCATATAAGTGGCTCGTGTGGTATTATTGTCACCTTGATAATGACTTGAAATAAGTCGAAACCTAGGTCGGTGTAATAAATACCTTGTGGAATTTTACAAAGCAAATCCATTTAATATCTTGTCCCAGTAAAATTGCCCACAAGTTCTTGTATAAGATACTTGCGGAAGTAACTTTGCAATTTTAACTTGGTCTTTTTGACTTGCTTACTGCAACTTTTCTCTACGCAACTTCACTAATCTCGTTTCACGCATTCATCCCAAGAAGCTAGATTTGCATAAACCACTTACCACCCAGTTCGAGAAAAAAATACTCTCTATTTAGTACTATACTCTAGTAGTAATATACGAGTGGGTTACTGATTTCACAGTCGTGGAGCAGTTGACTCAATGCTAATGCACCTATTGCTATTAAATTGACAAAACATTTCAATAAAAGTTGTGTAGACCGGTATAAAATTTTTGACGTGCATATACTTATGATGTTGTTAGTTGAGCGCAAAGATATCGACTGTGGCAGTCAATTCCTCCATGTTTGCGATACTATTGCACCTTCTTTAATTTGCAAGCGTTTAAGATATGGTAGAGTGAATCTCACCAGCAGGTCGCTTTCGAGTCGAGTTTATCAAGTGATAGTCACAGACATAAAAGTTCCGTATCGTTACACTAAGTTACGTGGAGTTAAATTTAGTAAAAAAATACACATTTACTCGACCATTGCATATATATCAGTACAGTTTCATGAGTTTTGGTTAAGTTTTTTACGGTTCAGCGCCGACGTTTCGCCAAATTTTTCATATGTTCAGGGCTTTGCATCCATCAAAGTCAAACATAACCAGCACAAATGTCGATACGAAACGTTGAGCTTCAGCTGAGCACAAGGACTTTTTCGGAAGTCTTTTTGGTTCTGCACAAATTTTATTGCTTATTCTAATCCTACCCTGCAGAATGTATGAATTGAGCTGGATGGGTTTTGCCTCATATCGTGGTATTTTACCGCACTTTTTGTACTATTCAGGATTAATTTACTCTCTATAACACTTCTTTGGTCATCCTTTCTGTAATCATACCGCCGAGTTGATGTAGCGACGCGATTATTTGCTCGGAAATTGCTTCTTTTAGCTTCGGCTCGTTTGCTCAGTCACTTCGATGAGGACGGAATTACACGTATTATCCGAACATCCGCCGTCGCGGTCTTGGGAAAGATCCAATCCTTTCGTCACAAACACCTGCCGTTAATTTCTCGCCATCGATCAAAAATCTGTTGTGTTCGACAGCCTCTCTCTCTCTCTTTCTATCGTAACATTCGCGTTGACGTGATCATCTTAATCGTGCGCCTTTCAAGGGGCTGATTCGACACTCAAGCCTCAAATCTTTGCTCCATCGGCGCCTCTCTCGAATCGTCCTTCTAGAAAAGGTGCCTCGTGTTGAGCCATTGTCTTCTCTTCTGTACGGCCTTAAAAATATAAAAAAAACTCCGCACCCATCATTACTGAGGAGATTATTTGAGGACGAGAGACGCCTCAAAAGACGTTTCGAGTGCCTCTTTTGTTTTTCGAACACCCGGGTCGTCGAACTCCCATCTGCAACCCCTTCTTCTTTCCCCTTTCGTTTCAGAGTGGAGCGAGTGATTTTTATGGGAGCACTTCAACCGATCGTCGCGGATTTTAAAAGCGGTTCGTCTGATCGCAAGGGAGACACGCATCCAGGAGACTTAGCTGCGACTGGGCGAGTCAGAACAAACTTCAAACTCCTCTTCTTTTGTCTTTCTATAGTTTAAAAACTCTGCGACCACTGATGACATACGATTGCTATAAAAAGCATAACTGATTCAGAAATAAATGATTGTTCCGTGGATATATTTATAAATACACTTTTCGTAGACATAGGAGCCACTAGGACTACTGCACCATTTCTATTAAACTAAAGAGTTTTGATCGCAGTTAAAACAATTATTTGGTAATCTGGTGATGGTATGGATGCATGCAAAGTTGTCTATGGTCTTTATTTTAAAGATTAAGGCATGATAGCTCCTATTTAGTATTTTATTGCAAGAAATCACAAGTGGACTGTATGAACGTAAGACAAGGCGAGTCGACCTTTCAAGTCGCTTTCCAATAAGAGATGGTGCGAGCGAGACCGCCAGAGCCGAGTGAGCGCTCGCGTGAGAGATGCGCAAAAACAGATGCGCAGTGGCAAATGACAACCACCAGATGGCAGTTAGTGACTTAATTTAGCACGAAATTGAAAAAAGCTCCAACAGCCTATATGATTTGATATTCCCATTACCCCGAGTATCGATGTTTCTTCTAAATTCTTTATTTTCCATAATGGCAATGAAAGTAAACAGCAGATATTGTTTTTCCAATTTTCACCTTTGAAATATGATATTTCACGCTCAATTTCAGCAAAGAATAGTGCGGATGCGTATTGCTGTTCATATAAATTTCAATGTTAAAACTTTTTTTAAATATTCAAAATATGAAGTTAATAACGGCTGTGTGATTAAATTGTGTAATTACCTCAAGGAGGCTTCACTGCACCTGTTCTAGGTCTCAGTGTATTCCCCACCTACAGGTTGGGCGTCTATTTTACCCCCGGAATATTTTACTGGGTGGGATGCTATCACGTCATTTGTTCGTAAATGCGAGATTGAATCTTCTAGGGAGAGAGTGTGGTGGTTTTCTGTTACCAGTTACATCGCAGCATTATTAGCGAATACCGGGTCGATATCCTAGATCTGAGACATCAGTTTCTTCTGCTGAAACTGTAATCTATCAGCTGTGGAGCCAAGAGGTTGGAGCAGAATGTAGAGTGTAAAATATTCTCGTCGTTTCGTTCTAGAATTTTTCTAATAATGTGAAGCATAAAAAATAAAGAAAGGTAGTCTCTTTGGACGACCCTGGGACCCAAAAAAGTAGCAGCAACCAAGTTTACATTCCACTTGTGATCAAACCAAGAATTGTACGAAAGATTTCAAAATAATTTCGACAGCGATGTAGACAAGGTGAATGGCTATTCATTGACTCCTCAGACTGTTAAAAGTTGATTAATTAATTAATTTATAATAGAAATTAATGAGTTGAAGGTAGTTATGTAATCACATCACATAGATGGGTAAAACGAAAATAGGAAAAAATATGGCAAAATAACAAATTGGTCAATAATCAGGAGTTTTTTGTGAGGCAACCCCCTAGTAATATGGGGCATAAGCATGACAAATTGAAACTGAAAATAATAGGAAGCAGTATCCTCCCCTCTCAGGGGAGGAGAAAGACTCAATTTCCACGGGTATTAGAAGTTAATGACGATCTATGAAAATGTGAAATCGAGAAATAAAATATAGGAATCAGAGTAATATTCAGATAGAAAATTGCGGAGGTGAATGATCTGTACGGTGAGAATCCTAGAATAAACAAAAGGGTATTTTGGAAGGAGAACGAGCAAGAGTGAGCAAGAGAATGAAATAATACTGGCGATAGAGAAAGGGAAAGAAATTAATAAATTAAAGCGAGCTGTGTAATCACATCTCACAGGTGGATTAAACTAAAATAAAAAATATGGAAAAATAACAATTTGGTTAAAAATCAGGAGATTTTTGTGAGAAAACCTCCTAATAATATTGAGCTTTGGAATGATGATTTGGAAACACCGAGTTAGTATTTTCGATGAAAATAACTCACGATGAAACCATATTAGTGAAGTAAGGATGATGTGAAAACTCAACGAGTCTCTCTTGTTTTTACATCTTCTCTACGGCACGTAGTTTATTTTCGACGGACGTGCATCCCTCTTTGATGTGCACGGTTCCCACTGTGACTCGATACGCTTCTCAGAATGCCCATTAATATCCGGTGGAATTGATGTCATAACGAAATGGGGTTCCGGAATATTTTTTGCCGCTGAAAAAGTTCGAAGGTTTCGCTACGCAACTCTACGCAACTACGTACCTCAACTGATTTTCTACCTAACCGGAACGTGGCGAACGTATGTGTCTTTCATCTTTATGTATACCTTAACCCGTTGCAAGCTTTTCGTATGGATGTATCGGTGTTTCTTCAAGATAATATTTTCATTGTTACGGAAGCTTCTGCGGTTTTCTGGTAATTTAGAATTTTTTGGGTTCTTCCCGCGTTGCAGTCTGTTTATGGACAACCGTTTGGCCGGAATTCCAGTTGGTATTATCTTTTCCTGCCGGATCTGATGATGCCAAATGGAGTATCAGTGAAATGGTCTATAAAAAAGGCTGCAACAAGAAAAAGAACCCAAAAAATCCTAATTTATAGATAAAGTCATTGTAAAATTAGTCCCTTTCTTAGCTGATTTATAACTCAGTTTAATTTCTGTATTGGCCCGGCGAGACAAAGGTCGGTGGTTCAATTTCAAGTTGATTATCTCTCGTAGCAGTTTCTAAATAAATGGATTAACGATACAAATAGTTTAACATTAACAGACCCTCGCCTGATGATACCCTAGAGTGAGAACATGGTTGTACCATCAAATATTTCATTGCTACTCCGTCTGGAATTTATAACGTGTTTTTGCGAAGAATTTTCCAGAAATGTATAGAAATTGGAGCGTCTAATTCCATTCAACAGATTTAAATTGCTTCGAGAATTAATTAGTCCGTGGTTGGATTCCCGATCCAGGATAATATTTTTTCTCGACAATTTCTGTGAACTTCATCGCTGTTTTCGTTCGACGTAAAAATCTGGCGTGTGCTTTATATTTCTTGGTGGAAATAGGTCAAGAGTAAAAAAAAGTAGGTATGACATGACATTATGGAAAATTGTATATTAACAGAAGGTTGGTCTAAGGTCGACACGGGACCGTGGTATATAGTAATGTAAGGACGTGTTGGAAAGACAATGCGTGGAATTGACCAGTGAAGAGCCCCAACTAGGTGAATATCTAATCCTTGAAACAGCATTAATTCAGTCGTCATCGCCAAACGCGGCTCATGGCTTCCGCAAGTCGCATCGCATTCCCTCGAATTATCCATATTCATCACCTCCTGCACCGAAGATTAATGCTCGCTCCGACCTTTGCCTTACCTCTCGACTCGAGCAAAGCGTTCCCCTTGACGGGGACCCATGTTTATTGTAATGCGTCGTCTAGGTGCTTGAGGATGCGTCTCGTACAATCATGGAGAGGAGGTAAATCATTTGAAATAGAGGCAGCATGGAGACTTTCCTCTACGCTGCCGAGAATCCATCGTTATGCGAAGGTATCCCCAGAAAGTATTCATTCTTATGCCAACACATTTGTGTCTCCGAATTCCCTCTTGAACAACGTCAACTTCCAATGAACGGACTCGTTTTTCTCAAAACAGAACAGAAAAAAAATTGAGAAAACTAAAAAATTGCAGAAAAAAATATAGGGGAAACAGTATGAGACAACATTTATGCAAAGCGCGGCACTCTTTGGATAAAAAAGATAGACAATTGGAAAACTAGACCAGAAACGATTAGAAGGATTCGAAACCTGATATCGAAGGAGGATACTGCTGATCGAATGAACTGATAAAATAAGAAGTTATGAAGCGTACAGATGAGAGGAAGAGTGAAGGACCGTATGGAATACTTTACGGAAAAGGAGGACCAAATGGATTGGGCCCGCCATGGCGTACAGTGGACTTGTGTCGAATACAATAATAATGAGAATAAATAATGAGAATTATCATGAGAATATAACATATAGTAATGTAAGGTCGTGTTGGAAAGACAATGTGTGGAATTGGCCCATGAAGAGCCCCAACTAGGTGAATATCTAATTCTTGAAACTGCATTAATTCAGTCGTCATCGCCTCGTCTCGCCTTTAATGTTTAAGGGACATTTTCCCTTCATGACTTCTTATATTTAGGCCTAAATATAAGTATAATGAGAAAAGGGGAGAGTCCCAAGATGAAGGCCAAGAGTTAATACATGACCTAATAAAGAGGAAAGTATTTTATAACTACCAGGGAGAAGGTGAGCTAGCATCAGGTAAAAAGCTAGTATTCAATAATACCCGACTTAGTTTTAAGAATAACGATCACCTTTTCGCACTTTTCACCATTATCTCCGAGCCTCAATAATTTCTACGAATATGTACTTGAAATATTGATCTCAAAAATATGGATTTTTCCAATGCAAAATATTGATATCTGGTATTAACATAATATTGTCTTATAATAAATCCACAGCTATGCGGTCTCATAGTATATTAGAGCATTTTTGCATTATATCGCCGTACGAATTGCAATGTAAGCTTGATGAGAAAAAATTGCAATTGGTTTGTTGTTTTATTTTGCGGCGCAATGGAAATGCTATTATGCAGGAAGATATGTATGCTTTGCAAGTTTTTTTCTAATTTAACCAACGGCTATGCATGCAGTTAAAGGAAGGCAGCCTCCCCACTGTTATACGACCGTTGAGGCTGCCTAAAACTCCTGAGAAATTGTAAAAAAAACTTTTTTGTACTTAAAATTGTGGAGTAATAAATGTATTGTTAATATTTTTCTCTCTCCTTTTTATTCCTCAGTCGTGCAGGGTTATTTATAAGTACTGGTAATATACAGAGTACTCCCCGAAATATTTCATTCGGTTGTTTTGCCAAAATTTAAGAATTTCCTTTCTATATGGCATGTTGCATTATTATTATAAAATGATGGAGGAATGCAGTTGACAAATGTTATGGTCGAACCACCGTTGATCTTTTGATAAATTTCTTAAAAGGCTTAGTCTAACATTTTATACAAGGGTGTGACAAAGGGATTTCCATCCTAGTATTTGTAGTTTGCGTCGCTCAAACGTAAGGGATTGGTTCAACGTTGTGAGCTCTGGCATGCGTCACCTCGTGTGAATCGTATCCATGCAAATGCAGTGGGGAAATTAGTGGACGCTTTCTAGTCTCCCTCACGTCTCGAGTGTTGGAACTAGCATATAACAGCGACCATAAATTAAAACCCTCTCGTGTGCCCGCGCTCTCTCTCACTCTCTTGTTTCTTGAGGCAATGTTTTCCTTGCAACCGCGACACCGTGTTAACCTTGAGGAGTCGTACGACTCACTGCCTCATTAGTTCCTTAAAAGATTCCTTCGAGCGAGTTCTCCAGAACGTGCTTCTCCTCGCATTGGAAGTCTCGCCGCAGTCGTTTCAAAAACCACCGCGCGCTCGCGCCAAAAATGCCCAACCCCGCCAGAGTTGGGGGAAAATGGCCGCCGTGACCACATGCGCGCGTGGTGTGACGTCTTCAAGAGTCCTGCGACACGCCCCAATCGTGCTTCAGTCGGACATATTAATTCGTAGCCAACTCCCTGATCTCCTGAGATACCTGACCGGCCAAGGGTCACCATATTGCAATGAATAATGTAATTGGACAGTGGCCATTGCTCCCACGATTTCAAGCTCACGACGCCTTCCTAAACAGTTAACGGTGACGTGAAGGTATAAATTATTTTAGAGGAGGCGACCGGCAGCTGAATGCACATGCACCATTTAGGATAGGTCCGTAAGATGGTTCATTCATTGGTTGTTCAATCCTAAGATTGGTTGACAGCATCCCTCCGCCCTTCCCTATCTTATGCTAATTCTCTTACCTCCTGGTATCTCTTTCTATGTACTTTCCTCTTTATTTGGCCCAAGAACTTATTTCTCGGTCTTCCTCTCAGGACTTTTCCCTCTATTTTGCCTAAAAATATTGGCCGATTGCAGCCCTTCACCCTTCCCTATCTAATGCTTGTTTCCTTACCTCCTGGTATCTCTTCCTATGCACTTGTCTCTTTATTTGGTCCATGAACTTATACCTTGGTCTTCATATGGAGGCTTTTCCCTCTATTTTCCTTCATTTATGCTCATCACAAACCCATTGTGCCTCAGGGTGTGCCCAATCCATCTTGTTCTTCTTTTCTGTATGGTGTTCCATATTGCCCTTTCCTTTTCTACTCTTCTGTATACTTCATCATTTCTCATTTTGTCCGTCCATTTTACTTCAGCATCCCTCTTCAGCACCAGGTTTGGACGGCTTCTAGTCTTTCGATGTAATATGGTTAGGAATGGAATAATTTAGAATTAAAGGAAGTGGGAGACTCAGTGATCAAAATTTTTCCCTTGCGACCCTACCAACCAATTCGTACCAGCTGTATTGACATCAATCGCCGATCGCTCTACTGACAATAATTGCCCTTGGGGGTCGTTACTGCTGCTGTTTACCTTGTTTACCTATTTTATTATAAATTATATCGAAATCAAGCATTTAATATACATTGTTAAATGTTTTTAAGCCAGAAGATAATTATAGCCCTCTCTCAGTTCGCTTAAAATCGTGACATCAAATCCTGTGGAAATAGCGATGGAGGCTGGAGTCAGTGTAATTACTGGCTTTTGTTACGCGGTAAAAGCTCCAGTATAACTTTTTTCCCTATATTTCCTAGATTTATCCGAAGTGGTATCTGCATGAAATTTGAAAAATATAAAAAGCAGCACAAAACCATGATTAACTCATTTACATTAAATTTTGTATAACTTCAGTCAGTGCTTCGAAGCGCAGGGTACTCCTTAATTTTCCGAACACTTAATTGCGCTCTTGCTTGAACTCAGCACGGACCGACCGCTCCCCCAAAACGAAATCCTGCCCATGCCATTGCATGTTTGTATGTAAATCGGCCTTAAGGCAGTTTGAGCGATATAGTTCCCTAGTCATAATGGAGACCACATTCGAATTATACGCTTTAATGTCAGCAGCTTTTGATTGCATGAATTAAATATTTCATCACTAATGGTGCAATAATATAATTTTATGTGACAAATTCTAAGTAATTAAATAAAAATATCTACTAAGTCTTTAACTTGACTAATTTTTTTTCGCTCAGTACGACCAAATTACTTCACAACGGAAGGTTTTTTTTTGTGATCCTGAAAAAAATACTGCGGTGACTACGTAATTAATTTTCGAAAATAGTTAAGAAAACATACAAACCACGCACTGTTAATTTTTCGGCGAGATCTAGGAGTTAGAAATTTCTAATGTTTCAAAAAATATGGTCTCTCTGGAGTGCATACACGTACCATTTCCCATGTGAAAGGGCTGGTGTTATTCGTCAACAATCTCGGACAGTAAATCGGTAAGGGTCTGATGTGTTGGTATCTTTGGAAGGGTGAAGTATTTTTCTTTAAAATGAGACCATTTTCATTGATTTCTAGGTAAAATGATATTTCACTATCACTACCTTGAGATCAAGTCGTTGGTGGCATATAATTACGAACTGATGGCCTCTGTGTTGCCTCTTCTCTTCATGGCTCTGTCCATGGAGTGTACGTGGGTAAACCATGGCCGAGGGAGGTATTTGTCGATGTTGCGATCATTAGGCATTGCCGGGCCGTTTGGAGCGAGCTTTGGGTCGATCTGCCTTCGGCGGAAATGCCTCCCGCCCTCCGGCACGCCCAAAAAAAGAGCCGGCTTTCAATTCTGGACGCCATTAAGGCCTTCGAGGATGTGGTAATCACACTCTCCACGCACCCATCTGCCTCCCAAACTGTGAAGCATAAGGATGGCATCGCGGTCTCTCGCCTTTGTGACTAAACGTGCTCACTCGCCATCTTTCCCACATTCTTCGGTGATTCGAAGATAAGTAAGTAATGCTTCCCTCCTATTTCCTCCTCGATAAAATCAGATGATCCTTGACGGGCGGCATCTTGGAAATCACATAATCGAGAAAGAATTCGGACTCCTTTGAAATTGACTTGGTTCTTGACTGAATTTGATTACTCGGCGATATTTGTATTGAACTTTTGATTTTTGGCCGTTCGTGCCAAAGATTCATCGCATTATTTCTTAACTCGCGCGGACGCTACAGGCTCAACACGCTTGACGTAGATTACTTCAGATGATTCGAGTCGCAGTACGGCACAGACGACATTATTTAGTCACTAGAGCTGATAGAAATAAGAGAGATACGCGGCCAAACTGATAGGTGGTAAAACTACTGAATTTTTTCGTGCAACATTGGTGATAATTAAAATAACATTACCACTCTAAATTTTCTGCCTCATACAACGCTATGCTCCATGGCATGTGTGATTTATTTTACCATTATATGACAATCTAGTGGTGTATGTCTGTCTGTCTGTTACTCAATCACTCATAAACCACTGAATCGATTGAAACAAAATTTGGCAGGAAGATACTTGATAAATCTGGTTCACGTATAGGCCTTGGGGCCCTAGAAGGCCCTCAAGTGGGCCCATTTATATCCAACAATTAGCCCTGGAAGATAATTCTAGCCTGTATTAGAAACACGTTAAATATACTTATACTGAATGTACAACAGTCATGGGGTCGTAAGTTACGCTGGGGCCCCAGAGGGCCCAAGGTTCCAAAAGAATGCTTTCTTAAAAGCCTCATAAGTATTGAACGAGTGAACCGATTTTAGTGAAATTTTCACACATGGGATCAGTAAAGCATTTTTAAGGAAATTGGGACTATTGGGACTATAAGGAAGGCCTCTGGGCCCCATGGACAGCGTATTGGGCCGTCTGGTGTCTTATGTGTTTGAAGAACTCAAGTCTAAACATATTGGTTCAAGTGCAGAGGTTTCTCTTTTTGCATATTTTAATTAGTTCTACTAAAGATTGAAGGGTATAGTTTTCGCCATTGGATGGATAAAAGATTGCAGTTTCTTATTTCTTCATTTACTTGTCTTTTACGAATAAAATTTCCCGAGAAATCGCGTTTTTAAAGTCAAATTCATGAATTTTACTTCTGTCAACAATAGGATATTTCCTTGGTGACCGAGGAATTAGCATTAGCTTTGGAAGGGAAAGGGGCCTTTACAATGGCGGCTGACTTTTATATTTAGAGATATGTATTACAGTGGAAATCTAGGCTGTATACTGAAATGTTGCTGATTACGATATTTTCAGGGATATTTTTGCCTAAAATTGGCAAAATTCATTTCCAGTGGACTAATTTCAGTTGGACCCATATAAAGCAGGAGAATGCCACGATGTCATATTATTGCTGAAAGCCTCTGGAATGCAAATGGCCTGTAGTTTAGTTTCCATATGTTATTGCAAAAGATTGTCGAAACTCGGTAAACATAATGTAATGCGGTTTTCATCTACTGCATTTGAAAATAAATCTAAAATTAAGCAGAGTAAAACATGAGAATGCCACAATGTTATATTAATTCGAATAGCCTCTGGAATGCAAATGGCCTGTAGTTTAATTTCTATATGTTACTGCAAAAGAGTGTTGAAACTATGTAAGCATAATATCATGCGGTTTTCATTTGCAGAATTAAAAAATAAAACTAAAATTATAGCTGATTTGCCTGGAAAAAAAATATACCTCGAACGAGCGAGATATAACGAGCGACTCGAACCTACCACCTATAATCCCCGTCTTTCTTTCATCCCCCGTTGAATTTCAACGGGTACCTTTTCTAGTTACCTATATAATTACTCATTTCAAGCAGTTTAACTTTTCTAATTCTATTAAAATCTTAGAAATTATGTATAAAACATATTTTGGAACCGGACCAATTTATGCAAAATGCATGGCAGTTGATGTGTTCTCCGTTTAGTCGGCGTTAATTGCCGAAAATTTACGTTAAAATGTATGGAATGAAAGAGAAGTAATCAAATCGTCGTTCTGAAAAATAACCTCCCACTCTCCCACCCTCCCATCCTCTGTTCATCATATATCTTTCGCGTCAAATAGCATTTCATTTTCCACTTATCTACCAACATAGTTTCCTTCTGTATCTTTTGGCATAGCCGCACGATAAAATATTTAATTAAATCTCCCTTCATCTTTCCTCTCAATCATCTTACTCGATAAAATCGGATGATCGTATAAATTATGTCATCAAGAAGGAATCCGCCTTCCTACACAGTGGACATGGATCTTGAATGAGTTTATCAATGCTGCAATCGGGTGTATACAGAGTTCTTAGATTTCACCGTTCTTAGATTATCACTCAGGGAAGCATACACTTTAATTGTGCTCTGGACTCGTATTAATGATGATATTTTATCTGTCATTCTAATTCGACTTGGACTGCTCTGGTTGCAATTTGTAGACCTTAAGCATTTTGATTGAAAAAATCCGCCACTCCATTTAGCAATACTTTACAATGTTTGTGATGCAAATGGATTTCTAATTTAGAACAGTTGAAAGGGAAATTACACCATTGCGTAAACTTCCATTAATTATCGACAGAAATCCAAGAAAAATCTTTTTCCTCGATCGTAGCATTTCCTGTTTCTTCTTCAATACCATTAACGTTATCTCCGATTGAGTCACTATTTCTTAAAATATCTAAGTACCGTAGATTTTAGTCCAAAAGAATTTTTATAACTTTTTTGGTTGGGGTTTGGAAGAAAAAGCTATGATTAACAACCGTCATTGTTAGCAAATTAGAGGAAGTAAATGGGATTGCTGGCCAACAAAAACAGGGATTTTATCAAAGCTATTCGTCGTAAAATCGCATTAACTCTAATTCATTTTGCATTGCTGCGTGTAAAGTAGTTCCTATGAGTTTTCGTTTGTCATTTATTATCTGGATCCACATTTGACTCTATGAATCTCGAAGCGGATGCCTAGCGTTCTATCCAAAAGACCAGCGGTACCCAGCCTTTCGACCAGCTTGGTCATTCGTGGTTCAAAAATATCTTAAACCTTTGGACTCCTTAAAGAATCGGTGTAAATGCATGCTTACTGTACCACCACCATAATTGAATAATTCACTACGTTCCAATATGTGTTCTACATAGCAATGACTCACGAGAGCGTTACCATATCTGTGCCCACTGCATGCACGGTTGCACTGGGCTGACAAGCCTATCACCCGAGTGAGAAATTAAAATTTCCTTCATTTTATAATAACTATGTCACTAATAAATAAAAAGTGTTATGCAAAGTATGTTAAATTTTCTTCTCTTTCTTTGTAGGTAAGACTCACTTCGATGTCGGACCAAGGTGTATGAATACTAGCACCGCGACTGTGGGTGAGTTATGTGTGGTTTCTTCATGCCAGGCATGATCGAAAATTTGGAAGAAATATAAAACAATTCCGCACAATAGCCAGCATCTTTAGCACTGCGCGGTTAATCTCCAAGCATTCCCTCTACATGTACATCTTCATACTTCCCTTCGAGCCGCCGCATAGGCGTGTGTCAGGGGATGTTAGGACACCAGCCTTATAATGAATACCAGCCTTATCCAGCCAAACTTAATATGTATCAGTGATTTTGATGCCGTAATGCTGTTTCAAACAAAGGGATAAGGTTTTGAAAGGTGGAATGGTGTCGGGTATTATGGGAATGCATTGATTGGAGCTCAGTTCTTATTGTGGTCGCTTATTGTGCGCGGAAAGAACGAGTTTTTATACCTATCTGTTCGGCAAAGTATCCCTCTTATTTTATCACTTCTGTCTGTCCTAGATATGTAGCGAGGCGTCATGATAATATTATCTGTGTGACCTTGAAACACACCAGCTCTGAATTTCTCAAGCAAGCTAAGCTTAGCGTGTAGCCTCCGTGTCTCTTGAGGCTCCTATCTTAATTCCTCTAAAAACTGTGTAACACTATTATGTTCGCTCGTGTCAGTTTTTAAGTAAGCACGCAGCTTTTCTTTGTATTTATTAATTTCATCCTGCAGTGTTCATGCAAAACTTAACTAAAACCTATTATTTATCCAGCCAAACCTAATATGTATCAGCGATTCTGATGCCGTAATGCTGTTTCAAAGAATATTCCATGAACCTAGGCGGAACTTGGCGATTCTTAATGGATGATATCACAGCTGTTAATCAACAACATCAAAAATTTAAAAAAAGAGCAAAATTTGGAGTGTTTGGAGATGTGACTCGTAATATTTGGCTTCTAAAAATGATTTTTTTGGAAGTAAAAATTGAGAATATTTGATTAAAATATCCGAAACTCCATTAGTTAGCTCTTTTCAATGTTTGCGATGAAGTTGCATTCCTTGTTAAGTACACTTGACAAGGAATTTGCACCAGTGTGTAAATTTCTGATAAATGTTGACGTTAATAGTAAAATTTGGTAATGCATAAATGTTAATACGGCACGAGGTGAATTGTCTAGTTTATTTTGTTATCGAGCAAAAAATATTTCATTTAGAATCTCTAGCAACAAGTAACATATGAGAAAAGAATAATATACAGAGTACATCCGGGCAGAATATCAATGAACCTACTGAATGGTATAATATGGTTCGAAAACACCAGAAAAAGTACAAAATATCATATATAATTTTAGTATTAAAACGGTTTGTTGATAAATAAATTTCGAATAAAAATTCATAGAAAATCTTTTTCCTCTGTTCGTAGGATTTTCTACCTTTGCTATTCTTCTTCAACACCATTACTAATATCACCGACTGAGTCACTAATTCTTAAAACAGCTAAACAGCAAAATTCCCTCTGGGTGAAATAGTGTCGCACTTGTGGTTCCGTGAGCGCACTTGGGGTCAAATTTCCCGGAAAGAGAGAACTGATAAGCTTTGACCTATTTGAAAATTACTAGAATGTCTCAGGCGTCTTTCAGTAGAATCGTTTGGAGCCCAGTATGATAAATAACGACACTAGGCCATTATTTATTTCTCACAACCGTCCGAAGATTCGGCCCTATGCATGTGTCAATCGTAAGCGAGAAGAAATTTTCGTTCGAAAGAAGTTAACGCCTTTTGTTTCTCAAGAACTTTCTGTGGCAATAAGGCATTTTTAACGATTTTATGCAACCAAAAGTTAATTCCGCGAAGATTAACGTTAATATGATTTTTTTATTTGATTAAGATGATTTCATCATTTATAGATGATGGTCAGTAATGTAATACTACTCCATGGATATACCTACAGACGTTAAATTTGAGGATACAACAATTCAGAAAGACACATATTGACGCAGTGTTTGAAAAAAGCTCTCGTCCACCGTTATCATTGAATCGGTCGCCCTTTGGCGATAAACATCGCAGCTCCTTACCTTTAATGGATATGCAAACACACAGACGCAATATACTACCTAGTTGACGTAATATCAGATTTGTTGGGCGTGAAAACTTTGGACACTTCGGCTATATTATTGTCTTGCGCAAAAAAATGTTTCGTAGAGATAAAATCACTCCCGAGTTTGATACCGGCGATAAATATCAATATAGACCTATAATATAAAGCATATTAATTACTGGTTCACAACCCTACTCTGTAAACTCTACTCTATCTCCGAGTAAGAGCAAATTTTAAGACTCCCATCGCTGTGCGTGAAAATATGGCTCGTGTCTGTCGTAATGACCCGGACTGCTGTGTAAACAACGTTCTCTGGCTCATTTTTAGGAAAGATTTATCTTGTCTTGCCTTTGGTCATGTTTTTTTGTGTACCGATCGATCATAATTGAATTCTATGGCCTTAGAACTTCCATTAATGAGTCAAGCGCCCTTCATATACCCTCTTCTCAGTTTCGTAGCTCTCCGTCTGAAGTTCCGCCTCGAACAATGGGGACCTTATAGATTACGACTCTCACGACCTTCCCTCAGCGAAAGACTGCCGTAAAATCTAATTTGATCGCATTGACTTGACAGAAACTATTATGTCGCCTTTCTAATTGCTTCTCTAATTGGAGCTCATTTGGCCGAGTGGTATCATCCATCCCCTGTTGTCACGATCTGAAACTAGAGTCTAGAATTAAGTGTAGTAAATCATTTACAGCGCGGCACGAGATGCATTGTCTAGTTTCTTTTGTTATCGAGCAAAAAATGTTTCATTTAGAATCTGTCGCAACGAGGAACATATGAGAAAGGAATAATATACTGAGTACATCAGACCAAAAAATCAATGAACCAACTGAATAGCATAATATGGTTCGAAGATATCAGAAAAAGTACAACATATTATATATAATTAACAGTCAATATAATTGTGTGGGGGTCTATCTAACGAAAGAGAAAACGGCTGAGCCGATTTAGTTATTTTTCTTGTCTTTCTTTTCGTATGACATATTTGTGGAAAGTCCCTAAATTTCCATTTTCGACCAAGATGAATGGTAAATTAAAAAAAGAACGTACAATTTTCATTAAAAATGAAAGATATAAACCATATATAAGTCTGTAAGAAGGCCAACCTTATACTTAGGTAGTTTGAAGAATGTATCATTTCATTTAGAAATCAAAGAATTTTGTGTCATTTGAAAGAAAAATCTCTTACCCTTCCACAGAATACAAAATATCAGCTCCTTGCCGAACAACTGTCTGAAATGTTTGATGAAAAATATCAGCTATTTTTACATGGGAAACGGTACGAATATGCCCTCCAGAGAGACCTTATTTAAAAAAATGAGGGATTTCTTACTCCTCAATCTCGTCAAAAATTAACGGAGTGTATGTTTTGTTTACTATTTTGCAATTTAATCATATTGCCGCCTCGGTCATTTTTTTCTGAATCTCAAAAAACTGTCACTGTTTAGTAGTTTTAGTCGTAGCGCGTGAAAAAACGAGTCAAATGTTGATATTTTTATTTGATTACTTCGAATTTCAATCTTATAGGAGTATATTATTCCACCGATCTCAATGCAATGTTAAATTTGCGCTTCTAATAGCTACTGAAATTAAAACTCGAATAACGCCTTAATTATGACTAGGGAACTATTCACAAAGGAAATGGTTCCAGGCTTGACTTTGTGGAAGTAATTCATAGTAACTTAAATAAAACTTTGTATACTCCACAAGAGATTTAATAACACGACCCGGGTTTCGACACTTCGTGTCATCTTCAGGTGAAAATACAACATCTGTCACTCTATATATACAGGTTCGTGGTAGGGGAGGGGAAGGAATCTGGGAGAGGAGGGGTGAGGGGGTGTGGGAGGCGGGCGTGGGGGGGGAATGCTTGGAGGTGGGAAAGGGTTCCCCCCACACCCCTCACCCCTCCTCACCCAGATTCCTTCCCCTCCCCTACCACGAACCTGTATATACAGAGTGATAGATAGTTATTAAACCTATAGTGGAGTATACAAAGTTTTATTTAAGTTACTATGAATTACTTCCACAGGGTCAAGCCTGGAACCATTTCCTTTATTATTTTATTTTCTCTCCAGAATATTTTTTCATTGTAAGATAATTTTTAACGCATACCTACAACATTCTATGCTTGTGGTCGGAATAGATATTTGTACCTCTAGCTAAGAAAGCAAACTCAAATGTAGTGTATGTTTCTTCATTTTCATATATATATACAGGTTCGTGGTAGGGGAGCCCCCCCCCCCCACGCCCGCCTCCCACACCCCCTCACCCCTCCTCTCCCAGATTCCTTCCCCTCCCCTACCACGAACCTGTATATATAGAGTGACAGATGTTTTATTTGCACCTGAAGATGACACGAAGTGTCGAAACCCGGGTCGTGTTATTAAACCTATAGTGCAATATACAAAGTTTTATTTAAGTTACAGGGAACTATTTGCTCAAACTACATCAAGGGGCATGAAATGAGAATGTTTAGCGGGAATCAGATTTTTTGCCAAGGCTTTAGCTCTCGTTTACTACGCTGTCATTTACTTTGTTGCATTGCAGTGTAACTGAATAGTTCCAGGATGAGTAAATGTGTAGATTAAGTTCTATTCGTATGAGGTTTCTGGGAAATATCTGCAGTGAGAGTTGGAGTAATAGGGTTTGGAATAAGTGGATAATGAAAGCACTTAAAAGATTCTCCAGTTATGAACATGTATAATTTTGTATCATAATTCTTCCCCATAACTTCTTAAAAACAACTTCTGATACATCGTGGGGAATACATACAAAACATATGCGACACAGCATTAAAGAAACTAGGTTTTGTTAAGCGTATAATTGGAAGGTTCTCGGATGAAAAAGTAAATGAGAGATCTACTTCGCTCTGGTTAGCCCACACCTCGAATACGCCACGAGTATTTAGAACCCTGGTCATAAAGATTTACCGAAAAAATACAAGGAAAAGCTTCACGCTTCGTAAATAACTGCTGCGAGCGAACATATAGTGTCTCATAACTTTTAGAGGGATTAAGGTGGGAGCCGCTATAGACTCGGAAGCTGCATGCTAAACTTAGTTTGCTTGAGAAAATTCAGAACTGGTGTGTTTCAGAGCGACATAGAGGTTATCATTTGACGCCACACTTCATTTCTAGGTCTGACAGAAGCGATAAAATAAGGAAGATACATTGCCGAGAAGATATGTACAATAATTGGTTATTTCCTCGCACAATAAGCGACCTCAATAAAAATTGAGATCCACTGAATACAACCCCATAATAAACGTCGCCATTCCACCTCCCAATACATTATCCCTTGCATCTTCACACGGCTGGTGTCCTAATACTCCCTGTCCTACAACCTTTGGGCGCCTCGCAGGGCAGTATGCAGATGTATGAGGAGAGCGCGCCAGTTGGTTCAACCATGTTAAGAGGGTTGATTGGAGTCCAACAACAATATGATTGATGAGTAAATGGTATCAGAGGAAGGAGAATTACGAGGAAATCTTGAGTGAATTCTTGAGTAAGAGACTCTTTAGAAGAGGAATATTAGGTTTCTTAAGAACAGGAGAGTCTAGACTGTTCCTTATTTTTTCGGGATTCATTCCGCGATGTATGTTTTTTTAAACAACAATATTTCGCTGGTCCTCCTGCCAGCTTCATCAGGTTAACTGATGATAACCTGATGGCAGGAGGACCAGCGAAATATTTATGTTTAAAAAACATACATCGCGGAATGAATCCCGAAAAAATAAGGAACAGTCAACACTGCATCCGCGGAAGCCTACGAGCTAACAGGAGAGTCTGTTTGAAGCGATAAATGAGCGCATTTCTTCATTCAGACAACCAACTGATGGATCAAAGCAAGTACGAATTTAGGGTGAACGGGGTACAGCGTTACCGTCACCCATCTAGCCAGGACATCGTCACAAACAAGTTAAGAGCAAGCGAGTGAAATATGGAATAGCATATCATTCACATTAGTCAGTCCTACTTGGTGGTATTCCATCATTAAAAAATAATGAGGGCAACTTTTACTAAAACAACTAGATTTATTAAAGCCGGTCTCGGTGGCGGCGGGGTAAAGTCCTCGGATAAAAATCCTCGCCTGCCAAACCGAAGGTCGCGGGTTCGAGTCCCGCCTGGGTAGGATATTTACACCTCCCTGGGCATGGTTGTGTGTGTTTGTCCATATATTAAATACGTAGTAATTGGCTTCGGCTGTTACGTATAGAGAAGTTATTATTATTATTATTATAAAACGACCCAGGTTTCGATGTGCATTCACATCATCTTCAGGTAAATGAAGGCCAAAGTGCAGGCCTTATATAGTAAACATTATCTCTCCCCCCCCTCTCCTCACCTGGTAATGTTTACTATACATATAAGGCCTGCACTTCGGCCTTCATTTACCTGAAGATGATGTGAATGCACGTCGAAACCTGGGTCGTTTTTTTTAATAAATCTAGTGGTTTTAGTAAAAGTTGTCCTCTTTATTTTTTAATGGAATGGTATATTGGATTGGATTGGATTTTATGGAGGCGACCGACAGCTAAGGTCATTTTCGCCATAGTGTATAGGTGAGGGAGGAAGGGTGGATAGAAACCCGGCGTCGGCATTAGCCTGCTCTTAACGAAAGGCGCCAAGGAGACCACGGTTAAACGTCTCATCCGACAGACGGAGTAATTTACTTGAAGTGCCTTTCACAAGACACTCAAGTTGGGATCGGGTTTCCTCTGAAAAACATCCTCCTCTGCAGGGATTTAAACCCTGGCCACCCGTATGGTTAGCTAATACCCTAGCCACCACACCAACCCGATCCCCAATAGCATATTCCTGTGGCGTTTTGTGGCTTTAGAAATTTATTTTCAAGCAAACAACACACTTCCGAGCTTATTCATCAAAGGAGAATCACCTGCCTTACCTTAATGATCGTCTTTATTTTCATCATCATTATTCATCATTTCCTGTTTCCGCTCGCGATACTAGGTCTATCGGGGATCGGTTTGGAATGGTGGCTAGAGTAATGGCTATCCATACGGACGGCCAGGGTTCAAATCCCTGCAGAGGAGGATGTTTTCCAGAGGAAACCCGATCCATTTTCGAGTATCTATATTGTGAAGGGCATTCAAGAGCAACACTCCGTCCGTCGACTGGGACGTTAAACGGTGGTCCCCTGGGCGCCTTTCGTTAAGAGCAGACTAATGCCGACGCCGGTTTCTATCCACCCTGCCTCCTTTACCTGTCCCCTATGGCGCAAATGACCTCAGCTGCCGGTCGCCTCCCCAAATAATCAATCAAACCAGTCCTATCACTGAAACTGACAGCGTTAGGAACTACGGATTTCCATGGTACGGAGGTGGATTCACATGACTAATTCAGCCTACCGTCGTATGGACCATTGAACGTCCGATAGTAGCGTAAACGTGGCATTAGAGGGGCGAAAGAGGCAAGTAAGGATGTGACAGTAGGGATAAAATAATTTTAGGTAGTGTGAGCGAGATAGTTCCCTAGTCGTTATAGAGACCAAATTCGAATTAAACGTTTTCATTTCAGCAGCTGTAGAACACATGAATTAAATATTGAACTGTTAATGGAGCAATAATGTAGTGTTATGTAATAGAAATCGTAAGTAATTTAATAAATATATCTAAATAAGTCTTTAACTTGACTCAGTTTTTTCGCGAGGCACGTATGAAACTCCTTCAAAACGGGATGTTTTTGGACACATGAATTTAATATTGAATTTTTAATGGGGCAATAATGTAGTGTTATGTAATAGAAATCGTAAGTAATTAAATAAAAAATATCTAAGTAAGTCTTTAACTTGACTCATATTTTTCTCGTGGTACGTTTGAAACTCCTACAGAACGGGAGGTTGTAGGACACATGGATTAAATACTGCATTGTTAATGGGGCAACAATGTAGTGTAATGTAATAGAACTCGTAAGTAATTAAATAAAAATATCTATTGAACATACGGTTTTTGAACATACCTATTGAACATACCGCAGACCAGAGTCTTTATCTTGACTCATTTTTTTATCGTAGTACGTTTGAAACTCCTTTAGAACGGGAGGTTTTTTTGTGATCCCGAAGAATTTACTGCGGTGACAATATGATTTATTTTCAATTATTGTTGCAACAACATACAGACTACTCAGTGTTAATTTTATGATTAGGTGTTATTAATTCCTCGCATTTACATGTGCTCTCTCTCTGGTGTGCATGCACGTACCAGTTCGCATGTAATTTGGCTGGTACTTTTTGGCAAATATCTCAAAATTTTCTGAGGCAAGGGGTTGGATTTTTGGGGTCATTAGAAGGGTAAGATATCTTTCTTTAAATTAAGACCAAATTTATTGATTTTTTGGTGAAATGATATCTCGGTTAAACTAACCTAAACGGAGTCAGCTTTCTAATAATGGGTTTAATGCCGAGAATTTTGCTCAATTGACGATGCCTACCCCGAAAGAGACGAGAAATCCCTGTCAAAACTCCTGAATGCACTGTAGTTAGTTGATAAATGTTACACCATCGTGGTTTTTCGCGAATTCAGAGAAAAAAAAGCATGACGACACTTTGTTTCATGCAAAAACGTTCGATTAAAAATGCGAATACCAGTGTCAACCTCAATGTACACCGTCGTGATTCGTAAGTTTATGTAGATATTTATTCATGGGTAGATATGTCGAGTACCAAGGATCAAACCGTCACGCTACGTTCATCAATTGAACAAATGCGTGACATCGAATTGGATCGTGAACGCGTTTGCTATCAAAGCCGCCGATATTTCCGCGGTGGACTGATCGGGCATAATGCATATCAGAGGCATGCCACGACATGAATCAGTGAGAAACTGGGACGCGATTCCCTTCAACCGTTAAGGGGACGCGAACGCCACAAAAGCCATCGACCACGGTCTCTCGGGAGGATTTTTTTTCCGCGAATTAATGGCCGTGATCATTAACGCCCGAGAGATGTGAAACGTGAGAACGGCATTTCGACGATCAATCTCGCGGCTCGAGTGAGTCAGTCGCTTTGGAGGAGGGAATACCTATATCTATAACATACCCCTACCTCGGCGGCGCTTGTGAAAGCAAAGCAAAGCGAATAGCTTTCTCCCGATGCCCTCCCCCCTCCCCTCGTCGGAATCACCCACCCACGTATGACTAAGCTGGACGCTGCGGGCGAACGGGAGGTCTTTACGGAGGCAAGGCCCGAGAAGAGCAATCCCGGGTCGCAGCAGCAACAACCTCTTTTCACTCAGAAGGGATACTCGTTCCTTCAGGGCAAGGCTTAAAATCACGATCTTAGCGATGGTGAAAAGGAGGATCTTCGAATGGAAAGTTCGTTTCTCCTCTCCTGAATATCTGTTTAACTTATTTGTTACCAAGCCATCCACAAGTAAAATATTTAACAGATGTTATTCAGAATTTTGTATTTTCCTTTGCACAAGTCAACTAAGTTCCTAAATTCATTTGTCGTAACAGCGTGTCATCAGTGGAATAATCTACCAAAACATATAAATAATCTCTCGCTAAATTAGTCTCTCTCTCTCTCTCTCAACACTCAAAATGAAATATTATAATGTAATACTTTCTGAGATTAACGAGGAAGTGCTTGGGATGGTGGGCGAGGAAAGAAAACTTTTCATGAAATTCGAGATCGGCAGAGTAGGTGGCAGGAGGATGTACTAAGGGGCGAGGGGTTGCTCATGAATGTGATGGAGGGAAGGATGCTGGGTAGGCGGGGAAGAGGAAGAAAGAGAATTGATTTCATGGACAGATTGAAGTAGGGCGGATTGAATGCTGAGGCGAAAAAGGATATACTTGAGATAGATAGGCCTCATAAAGTGTAGAAAACCGGGAAGAGATTCTCTGACATTCAGCAAAACCTGCTTTAACTGGAACTTTTTAAAATGACTTTCTGATTCTCATTGTTGTAGTTGCATCTATATATCATTTACTTGTTTGCTGAATTTCTAATTCCATTATATGTAACACTTCGCACTTAACGTCGTATACTTGTAAACTGTTTATTATTTGCAGAGTGCAATTTATTGGTAAAAATGTAATGTATCATACAACCATTCGCCTTTGCCACTAATACTTTTTAGTTTTTTTATTTTTGTTCACTAACTCGCATTACTATTTAAGTTATTGTTTTGTTCTCAAGGGGCAAGACTCCAGAAAAATTAATAAGCATTCTATTCCATTTCTATTCTTAATATTGGTTTAGTACAAAGTTTTTCCCATTTCTCGAACTTTTGGAACACTCTTGAATTCATACTGGGCATCAGCATTTCTGGATAATTCCCGAAATCATAATTTTTATTTTATTTCCAGAGCTCTTTAGGAGGTGATATCCTGCCGTGCAGTTAGAGCCTTGTTTATGGGCTAGAAGATTGTATCACTATCAATGGGAGAATTTGAGCTATCTACTTTTATGCAATCTCTCAACAAATTCCGGGATTGTTTTTAAACAAGCCAAACTTAAAAATTCTATTTAGATGTGGTAGAAGATAAAACTAACCCAGTGTCAACTTCATCTACATTTGATCAAGTCCAGTTCATCGACCTTTATCAGATGAATCGAATAAAAATGTTGCCATAACTAGGAATTTCATCGTCAAAATTTAATTTAAATCCAATGGAATCCTACGAGTAATATCACCGGGACAAAGATTTCCAGTTATAATTTTAAATTCAGATATTGGTTTATGTGTACAAGATACAACAGATGTAAATTCAAATTAGTCTCCTGTGTTATATAATTATAATGCTTCAATAGATTGTGGTTCTTATTAGTAAGTCTTAAATCATTCTAAAATTAATAATAACACATTGTGTAGTCTGAATATAAGAAATGAGTTAAAGTATAAGAAGCTGGCTGAATCAGTTTTAGTTACTGTCTATAAATCAAGTTCGTTTAGGTTCAATTTATATTCAGATGTATAAATACAACATGCAGTATGCACTTAGCGGTGATATTAATGCATTATGCTTTTGGTAATGCAGAGTTGTAAGTTACTTGATCGTAACTCAAGTATAGTGTCGTGAAATAATGAAGTTGACGTCAGCACAGTGTAATCATGGGCCACTTGTGCCACGGAAAGGCGTGACGTAAGTGCGAATTTTAGTCACGCATTGGTATAAAATATCTTTCTGATCTCCTAGGGAATTTGCAGATACATATAAGTATTATGATGGTGCGACTCCAATCAAGAGGCTACTGGAGTCTTGAGATGTTTTTCCATTTTTTCCTAATACGCCACTTCACCACCAATATTTTAAAGATTTTCTGTCATGCTATTAAAATTTTTCAGAGGCACACAAAACTCAATTTCGCTTGCTAGAGATTAATTGCTCCAATAGATAGATGCTCAATGTACCTTTGATCAGCTAGAAATTTAAAAAAATTAACGGCAATATTAGCAATATTTAAAAATTACAGCTGCACGCTGATACGACCAAGGTGGTAAAAAATATGAGGAATGTGATTGCATGCACCTGGCTAGAGAGATATATGGAATCATTGTCCTCCTGGAAAGAACTATTTAGGCAGATTGATGCTTCTACTAGAAAACTCTTAATGTACAGTTAGACTTTTTGCAGCCCCATATACAGCTAAATTTTCTAGCTGTTCAGCTAGAGTTATAGCTATAAAGGCAGATACTTGTTCAGTGTACGACTGTTGGCTTAGCTCTTCTAGAGTGGTTTGCATATTGAATGATGATAGCGGGGCGACGGGAAAGAATGAATATCGAGATATTACCCCTCCAAGCGAATTTTTGAACTCTGCCACATCCGTCTCTTGTCATCACTCAAGGCGGCTAGATTCTGGGCACAGCGGATGACACCAAGTATTGTGTTCAGAAATAAACCACCTTATCTCCCAGGAAAAGGAGTTATTGAATCACATCCGTTATTGATTTGTATTCTTATTATTTTTTTAAAGTCTTGATTTCGATAAGTTCTCAAGTGAGACAATTTTGCGCTCAGCCTTCTATTGAAAGCTCTCGACAGTCGCCATTTCGCATCGCTCACGAGTGTCATTAAAATTGATAAATGAATCTGTTTGTGGTGCCGTAAACTAAGCGTGAACTTTGGAAGGAGATGATGCAAGAAATTTTTCATTTTCCCTCGTCATTTTAACAATGAAACTGTTATTTCCGGGACACACAGTGGACTAGTGGATGACGCTCGAGTTAAACTGTGTACTTGACTGATTCGGCGAATTTTCCGCGTGACATCCAAAATTTTTTAATAAAGTCAATAAAATGCAGCTTTTACTGCTTGGAACAAAGATGCTATCCCCCTTGTTAAGTTTTGGCTTTATAATACCTCGCGAAACGATAACTAAATGTAAGTGTTTCTACAAATTTCTTCCGGAGGATTGGTCTTGGGATAGTAAATTTAATCACTTCTTGCCAACGTTTCGAAGTTTACTTTCTGCATCATCACGGCTTGAGAACAATTGTTATATTAGCTCATGCTCAGATCAGGCTGAATATAGTGAGCTCCCATTATACTCAAGTTCAGTTAAGAGAGCATTAATTTATTCAAGGCAACTTAAGCTATTTCGATGAAAGCCTACCTGAAAGGAATAAGTTTGAACAATTAGATCATTCAATCGATCCATCTGGAAACCAAGGGTAGAAGACATGACGTTTTGAACAATAATAGATTAAAACGAATAATAATAACGGACAATTAGTTAATGACAACACATTTACATGGTGTTCCCTCTTCTAGATGCCAGTTTTTAAAATAGTTTCTTTCAACTGCCTTAACCCTGTCATTCAACAAGCTGCGAAACGTTGACAAGGGACCATTAAATTCAATTCCCAAGACCAATCCTCTAGAAGATAAATATATGAAAAGTGCTCAAAATTATTCACACTATGTATTTCATTTCTTAATAAGTAAACGTTAATAACTAAACCCATATTAACAAGTAAATATGCATTAAAATGCTCATCTACCTACATCATACCCTGCACATCTCCTATGGCATATTTTTCATGGGTTTAATTATCATCAATATGCACTGCGCTGTTTCGTACTTAATGAAACTACGACTATTTCTGCATGAGCAAAAATCCTGTGGATGCTTTTCTGGGGTTTGAATTTTTCCCTCATTCAATACACAATTAATATGCCCCCATGTCGAAGAAACTATGAGTATTATTACATTTGGGAACCAGTAAAATTACCAAAGATGAAGGTATACTACGGAAAACATTCATGACATGCTGATTGAACTGCGTAGCAAGATAAGAGACCAAAATTGGAGAGAGAAGAAGCATATTTTTAGCTAAAAAAAACCTATAAAAAACTTAATTTTAAAGTCTCAATGACAGCGATAATGGTCTCTTATCGTTTGCGGCAACAATGATATTTTTAATCAGTCCGTTTGGCAGCTTTTTTGCCTAATTTTTTTCCCATAATCCAATCTACCGGATCTATATCGTTCCGATTCTCCTCCTATATGTGATCCGTCATTATGTCTTTCTTTAAATCCTCATATCTGATCCGCCATTAGATATGGGGATTTATAGCGCGATCTAATGACAGATATCTTTGGTAAAAGAAGATAGGAATACAAGCAGGAAACAGTATGTGAAAACATACGTGTGGAGCGAGGCAATCTGTGGATTAAAAGCATGGACCATTGGAAAAACAAACCAGAGAGGACTAGATGCCTTCGAAACCCGATGCTGGAGGAAGATGAAATGGACGAACAAATTAAGAAATGATGAAGTGCACATAAGATTAGAAGAGGGAAGGACTATATGGAACATCGTAGAGAAAAGAAAAAACAAGATGGATTGGACACACCCTAAGACAATGAGTTTATGAAGAACATAATTAAAGCCAAAATAGAGGGAAATGTCCCCAGAGGAAGACCCAAGAATAAGTTCATGGACTAAATAAAGAGGAAAGTACACAGGAAGAGATACCAGAAGGGAAGGGAACTAGCATTAAATAGGGAAGGGTGGAGGGCTGCAGTCAACCAATCGCAGGATTGAACGACCAATGATGATGAATGATGGGTCACGCGAAGGAGGCAAATCAGAACGATATGACAGAAATTAAGACGTAAGAATTAGAACTGTTTATAAACATACCAATCGGCTAGTAGATTACTGAAATAAAATCTTATCTTGCGTGGAATGTCGGGTTTCCTGGAATGTGTATGACGTGCACATGAGAAATAATGCGATGAAATTTTCCGTTCTTCCTGGCTAAAGGAGCTACATCCTCCACTCAGACTTCAGGAAGGACAACTTCCGCCGACATTTATGATCCGGATGTTCAGTTAACTGTTCATCTCCCGTTAATACCGCACTTATGAAAACCTAACTTGTACCTATTTATCTACCGTTACATACACATTCCCAGTGTTGTGATACAATCAGTTTCCTTTGTTCTTATCATGCATCGCTTATCTTCCACTCAATACCCAATATACGGCAATCAGACGCCAGATAGCATGTCTGCTCATGATGGTATTAATAACGGATGAGTTAACGGATGCTAAGTGAGGCCAGATACAAGGGTGAATGATAAGGAATTATCTGGGATACTCATTCTTTGAATTCCGAAGAAGTTAGTAACCTCCAAGTTTAGACATTATGGAAGCATTGCACTCGAAGCAAAATTTTCCGTGGTGTGTATATCTAAAATGATAAGTTTGAGAGCCATTTTTCAAATGTATGGATTCCTACCTCTCCTTTGCTCGAACCTTTTCCCTACTGGTCTATAAATGCCAGGTTACACGATGCATTAACCCGTACGAGTAAATGTGTGAATGCACGAACACGTGAATGAACGTGAAAATTCACCGTGTAACCACACCAACTTGTACGAAAGGATGGATGCCGGAAGAGGAAAATAGAACCTGCTCCACTTACAAATAACCATGGAACTAGCGGCGCAGTTACTTCAACGGAGTCACCCGCAAGTTATCACACAAGTGCGTGAAATTCACAGTGGAAAAATCATTCGCCTGGACTGGGAATCGAACCCAGATCCCTCAATTTCGCGCCGAGTGCTCTAACCAATTAAGCTCCCCAGGCATCATGGAGGTTCTGATGAGATTCGCAGTGGAAGAGGACGCCTGGGCAGTTTAATTGGTTAGAGCACTCGGAGCGAAATCGAGGGTTCTGGGTTCGATTCCCAGTCCAGACGAATGATTTTTCCCCAATGAATTTCACGCAATTCTGCTCCATTTAATTCTTACATTCGTACCTGATCACGTAAGGGTTAATGTGTCGTATAACCGGGCCTTAAGACTACTAGCAGATGATATCTCATTATACTGGTCGCATACTGAGTTATCACTAAGTCTTATAAATTAGAATGTTGAATGATTGGGACCACGATTTTCTAGGGACATGAGAATGTGCCCCTGTCAGGGGCGGATTAGGGTCGTTGTTTGGGGACATCCGGAGATCTGCTGGGTATGCAATAACTTATGACCTCCATTTTTCTATTTTACGCACCAGTTATTACGGGAGGGGGGTGCCGCGTTTGTTTTCCCCTCTTAAGACGATTGGAGTGCGAATCGTAAGTCATTAAAAGCTTATTTGAATACATTTTCGATTGTGTCAAAAAAACTAGGACAACACTTCAGTTAAGCACGCCTATTAATTCGTTGGAATTTACCCTGCTTATTGTAGTATAAACAATTCAAAAATCGTATTTCAAACATTACATCACAATTAAAGCATTGTTTTTTACTTGGGTTAACGTCGCTAAATTCTAAATTAAAGGTAGTTTGAGCGAAATATCATTTCATCTAGAAATCTATGAATTTGGTCTCATTTTAAAGAAAAACATCCCATCCTTCCAAAGATACAAAATTATTACTCCTAACCAAACTACTTTCCAAGATTTTGGCTAAAAATACCGACGCTTTTGCATGGGAATTTTCACGCTTATGCACTCTAGAGAGACCTCATTTAAATAAATGAGGAATTTCTAGCTCCTAGATCTCGTTAAAAAATCAACAGTGAGTAGTTTTTATGTTTTCTCAACTATTTTTGAAAATTAATCGTATTGTCACCGCAGTCATTTCTTCGGGATTACCAAAAAAACCTTCCGTTTTGAAGGAATTTCAAACTTACCGCGCGAAAGGAATGAGTCAAGTTAAGGACTTATTTAGTTATTTTCATTTAATTACTTCGAATTTCTGTCATATAAAACTACATTAATTGCACCATTAGCAATGAAACATTAAATTCATGTGTCCTACAGCTACTGAAATTAATGCGTACCTATAATTCGAATATGATCTCTATTATGACGAGGGAACTATCTCGCTCATACTACCTTAAGCAAACATGTAAGTATTGGTATCTAAAGCTGGTAAATATTCTGCCTGTCCTATACGTGTAACTTTAGTTCTCAAAAATGCCATCAAAAAGATTCTCACTTATTAACTTTCATTCCTATACGTATTCAAATTTTGGCAGATTTGGCAGAAAAAGATTCTCACTCAATAACTTTCATTGCTATACGTATTCAAATTTTGCCAGATATCCAACAAAAAATGACATTTTCAGCATGTAAAAGCCGTGAAAAAAGAAAGAGGAGTTAGGATAACAAGAGCCGAAATTAAATAACAAGCCCAATTTACAGTGAACACCGAAGGAACTCGACCTAGTACAGTAGTATCAATTCTTCCCTCCCATGGGTTGCTTTAGTAAGTTAAGAGAGATTTGGGTAAACTACAGGTCTCACCCAAGAAATCGGCAGCCTGGGGGAGAGTCAGGAGACAGCACTCCCCTGGGTAACGACCATGAGTACCATTTCTGAGCCGAGGGGTCCCCCTATCCTTGGGGGACACCCTGTAACAACCATGAAATCGGGCCGGAATGTCTTCCGCGGGCGATCAGTTAATGGTTTCTCACGTTGAGGAAGAGACTTTCCCAGGGGCTGAAGGAGCTGATGTAAGTCGTGAAAGCGGAGGAGCTGTGCATACAGGGTGAGGTTAATAGATCGAAGGTCCGAGATGAGAGGCGTGCCCGAACCAATCCCTCAAAAGTCCATCGGAGATTACTCACCATTCGTCGACCGAGTCCGGCTTTGTGTATACCTGGCCGCATGACAACGAGCAAGTTGGATGTTTCTTTTTTTTTCAAGGGTCCTCCTCCTCGACATTGGCCCGCTTATTCTCTCCATCCACTCCCAGGCTTTCTCCACTCCGCTCCCCTTCCCGCACGCTTTGTATGTATGCGCACAATCATTTTGCTTTCACCTCATGCCCGGCCTTCCTATCGGCCGACGGCCAGCACGCTGACGGGCCAGTCCGTGGGTTTTCTCCGGCGATGCAAGGGCGACTTTCCCATGCGGTCACGCGGACAATCAAAGCGTTCAAAACTCGCCTCGATGTCGTGAGCGACCCTCGACGGTTCGCGCCTGCCCATCCTCTTCCTGCCTCTGCAAACCAGAGCTTTCCAAACTGGGTGTCGCGTTATAACATCAAGGTAATACTCTTTGACGAGATAAAAGGGTGTCACCACGATGAGAAGTCAGGACACCAACTAGTTTTGAAAGGTTAAAAAGTCATGAACAGAAAGGTTAAAAATGTCGTTTTCCCGCGATCGATCGATGGAACACGATACAGTGATGAAGAATCAGATGGTTTCAGAAGAAACTATCTTACGAACTCTAATATACTAAGGTATTTCAGATCATGAGAATGAAATAAGGGAAGAAGATTGTAAAACAGAAAGGTTTTAAATGTCGTTTTTTCCCGTGATTAATATGAGACCATAAGGGCTGCGTTAAGACTTTGAATGAGGTTAGTTGACCGGTAGTGTAGCTGATTAATTCACATACACCCTAATGCATCTTTCTAAATCTGATGAGTAGTGCTAACACCAAGTTTTGCATTATCCCTGCATGGATCTTGTGTCACGTTTACATAGTTACATTTTGGGTTATTCTAGTCGTTTCTGTAGATTTATAGTATACCGGTAGTGTGGTGCTTGTTGATAAAAGTAAATTTCTTCACTGTAGTTCATGTTGGTGATAAGTTACCCCCTGCCAAACACCCTTGCGGTGACTTGCATGGTGATAAGTAGATGTAGATTTAGTTCATTCATTAGAGTATTCTACCTGCTGATTGGTAGGTTTTTGGACAGATATTATTTGTTCTAACTTCCTGAGTTCTGGCATATCGTTCTATTTTCCCTCCTATGGATGACCCGCTGTAAGATATGTACCTCTTAAATTCCTCGTATCATCTCCATCTTCTTATTTCGTCCAGAATACCTATCCTCTTCCCTCCACTTCCTATCTTCCCCAGTGTTCTCTCTCCGTTACCCTCTTCAACATTCCCGCTACTTTCAAACTTACAAAACGTCCTCCATCCATCTCTTCTGCCTCCTCCGAACCTCCGCCACTGGCTTCTTTTCCTTTACAACCAAATCCAACACCACCTCGTTCGTTGCCGCTTTTGCCGCAAACATTCCTCCGATAACTCATACCCACGGCTTTTAGTCTACTCTTACGTCTATCCTGCACCCGGAGCGACAGCGACCCGGTGTGTCAGTACACCGCATATACCTCCTAGTGGTGGGTCGCGGGCAACGATATGCTGGCTCTCAAGGTAGTCCTTTCAGAAGGGATCCTATCTTGAGTAGAATAGTGAAAGCGGACCTAGGGCATTACTATGCTTTGGTTTCTCTTCTGGCATACTAGGTAGAGCGCCCTAGCCGTTAGCAGGGAAACTGCACGTGATGCGGGTACTGCAAAGGCTGGTAACCTTGCATACTCTGTTACAACTTACTCATGGCAGTCACAGAGTAGCCTCGGACGGCCGAAGTCACGATGGGCGGCGGAAGCTGAATAAGGTTAAATGAAGTACTCATATGTAAAATTCCTGCGGGTTTAGGCTTCCTTTCCCCCAAAAGATTTCTTTCTTTATCTCAGCATAAGTCCTACCTCTCTTCATCCAATCTATAATACCGATTCTCTCTCTTTCCCTTCCCCGCTAACCCAACATCCTCCCCTGTAACACAGCCAAAAGCAACCCTTCGTCCCGAACAGCCTCTTTCAACCATCTACTTAGTATACCTCCAATCTCTCCTATTAGTTACCTTTCCTCACCTTCCTTCACTTCCTCGCTTCAGGTATAGAACGCCTGCGCTCTGTTGTATCTAATACAATTTTAGCTGGGGCACTCTACCATTGGGTTATCTCCCCAAGAGGGAGCGGGAAATAGAGGGTTTTTGGACCACCTTTTAGAAAACTAAAATATTTTGAGTTATGTGAAATCTGTGAAATTGCAGTTTGTTTTTACTCATTTTTTTGGCATTCAGTGTAGTATACTTAGTGACACAGATTAATATCGATTGTCAAAAATGCGTACAGTTAACATTCGCGGAATTAAACTATCATCAAAGTATTAAAAGGGAAGATTTCTGCAAAATCGAGTGGAATATTTCCATAATTGAGAAATTGAGCGTGCAGTTTTCCACAAATATTTAAATTTACTTCCAATCCGGGTTTCGGCGGTAATACATCTGCATTGCCATCGAAACCCGGGTCCAAAGTAAATGTTTAATTTTTGTGAAATATTACGCTCTCAATTCCTTCATTATATCATTATTCATCATGATGTTATTATTTTTACTGAGAAGAGGGAATTTTATTCTGAATTATGACGTAAGAGGGGAATGTAGCAATGACGTTAAAAGACCATTGATATGAATTCTATCTTCCTCAGCACAAATTTCTCTGTGAAGTTCTCGAAAATAATATGTCACAAAAATTTTCTCGCCAAACAACCTCAGACGTCCTCTCCCACTGTGCGAAGAACTGGTAATCGCTAAACTATAGCGTCAACCTACTCTTAAGGAAGTTCCACGGTGACTAGTTAAGTCAAAATACATACTTAATTATTGTTGTCAAATTGTTTTGAAAATCCTGATTTCGCTGGTTTCTTGCGTTAGATATTAAAAACCAAAGTTAAATTCTTATTATGAAATAAATATACCACGAAACATTTTTTATAGCCACAGATGCCGACTGGAGCGCCATTTCTATTGTATCACCATATTTTCACTTCAATTTTCTCTGAAATGAGCCAGTAACTCAAAAAGTAAGACTGTCAGATTAATCTTTTTTTATTTTTATCATTTTTTTTGGAACGTTTCGCTTCTTGAAAGCAGCTTTACTTGAAACTTGCAGTCATATTAGATAGATAAATACTATTTTTCTCATGTTATTCCATTTCTTCGTTAAAAACCCCGTGATTTCAAGTTCAGTTTTGATGAAAAATAGCCCGGAAAGGTAAAGCTTTTGTTCACATCCGACAGAGGACAGTTTTCTGTGAGTATAAATAGAATGACGTTTATGTCCTTTCTCGTTGGAACCACCTTGATGAAATGTGAATACGACGCCGCCGGGATCTGAACCCGATTTCTCGAGATCATGAACCAGTACTCAAGTCACGGCAGAAACTCTTATCCCACTGTCTTTTATGCTTATGCTAGAGATACGCATTGGAAAATTCATATGCATCCTAAATATCTTCCTGTTGCCAGTTTTTCAAATGTCACCGGTGTTCCTTCGATCGCCTACCGTCTTCTTAATTCCCCATTCGCATCACTCCACCGCTTTACTCCCTGGGAGGTCAAGAGCCCCCGTTGTGGCTTTTATGCGAACTCGAAATTTATGCGGAAGTTAATGGATCGGCGGATGCCGACCGTGCCATTTGGGCCTCCGCCGGGAGAGGTCCAAATGCCGCCGCCGATGGACTCATTGTTCGTCTCCTTGTACGGTACAGCGGTCTTCTTTAGTCGCGGAGTGTCTGGCGCCATTGCTTTTAGGCGCCGACCATATTCGACTGTGGATAATTTTTAACCTCACTCTGAACTCACCAGGAAATCATCAAGAAGTAATGAAACAAAATGAGACTCCGTCATTCAATTTAATTAATTTAAGACACTGTATTTTACTTCCTTCGCTCATACTTTTTTTACCAATCGCTGATACCATGTACAATTTTTGAAAGTTTTTTTTTATTGTGTAAGGACGGCCAGGTTTCAGATTTTTATTTGATTACCGTCACTTTCTACCTCGCTCGTATTTTGATATGGATATATTCCAGTATTTTTACAATGAAATTTAGATGCATCGCTTAATATGAAAATACAGAGTTGGAATATTGTAAAATATTGATGGAAGCATTTTAATATATGACGTGTAAGTACTTTAAAAACCTCGCCATTCGTGACAAATAAATTGAATGGGCACAAAATCATCGAATTACTGAATGAAGTTGGTAGTTTCCGGCTTGACTTTATGGAACTTTGCCATTCATTTAGAATTAACTAAGTGTAACCTTATTATTCAATGCTGATGGAATCGCTTTTCACCTGTTAATGTTGGAGTGGTCAAATAGCCGCGGAATGTTTAATGTACTTATTATTAATCATATCGACTCATTTAAAAAATTGATTAAACTTTCAGTAAAACTATTTGATAGCACTAGTAATACGTGAGATAAACTTGGAACCGATTTACCTAATTGCAAACGAGGCACTTTTACATAAAATTAACCGTTTGTACACTACGTTTTTACGGCAAACAACGAAATACAAGCTGTCATTCAGGCTTCCGCGGACCTTGGATGAAGGTTGAGTCCTCAGATTTCCAGGGTTTCCGCCGCGCTGTTTCATGTTGAGGACGATATTTTGTCGGCTACCCTTCAGAAATCCTCAAGTCCAAGTGGTAGTAAGTAATAAATATTAATGATCAATTCCAAATAAACCAAATGAGATGCTTCATAAAGCTTCGGTTCAACGCTTTACCCCATAAAATTATACCCGAATGAGTACTTACAAGAAATTTAAATGCTATAAAAACACCCACTAAGCCTAATTTGACTCATGATAGCAAATTTTATACCTCCAGAGAAAACTGGGCTTCGAAACAGATGTTTTTTCTTAAGCAGAGTTCGCTCCAGAGGCATGTCACTGAGAATTAAACTATTTTTTATCAGACCGTGCCCGCCTCGTAAGGAGACAAGAGTCATGGGTATGCATGCATCCACTTTACATCAATACCATGCGAAAAAACGGGACTGTCCACCATTGTATAGCTATCCTTAGCTAGTTCCGTGACGATTCTTCCGTGCTGAAAGTAAAAGAATACGAATGATGTGCAAAATTGTCCACTTGCAGAATAACGGCTCGCATCAAACAACCGCAGGGAAACAAGACGATGTGCTAATGCTCTATCCGCCTTGTGGTCAGCAGCTTGCTCCTGCCTCGCGTAGGGTTTCTCGTTCTCCGTGATTGATTACGTAAAAGATTAGAAGTCTAGCCATAAAGCATGTATTCGCTCATGAATTCCACTCGAGAAGAGGATAGGGTGTTATTTTGTGAACTGAGAATAGGCTCGATAGCGAATATCAGCCAATCCGTGTTAAGGAATAATTCATTTTAAAAGATAAAACATCATTAAACATTATAAGACGATTTAGATATGTCTTAAAGATAGTTAAATAATGAAACTCTCATTATATAAATAAAAAATTACTCTACATGACTTAACTATGATTTTATCAACTATCCTACATTTGTAATACACTATGAAGATGGCTAGTCGGGCAGAAAAAATAGTGAGAACCTAGAAAAGAGAAAGATATTAATATTAATAATAAATTTATATTAAGAGTTCGTAGAATATTATAACGGAAACAGTAAATATTCCACATGATATTTTAACGAGTATGAAGCGTTTCAGCTCTCAGAGCCGTCGTACTTAAAATATCATATGAAAAAGTACAATTGTTGGAACTGATATAATATGACGAACTTCCACGATATCTCAGCTGGATCTATTGAAATAAGTTTGCAAGATATTAATAGTTTCGTCAGAAAAGCATGGCTTTTGAATTTACATAAGAGATTACGCCTAATTTTTAATCGACGGTCTGAAAGCAATTCCCAACCCAGTTGTTGCAAGAGGTCAGTTTCTATAACAAGATTAACAGAATGGCCTTTCTCGTATCTTGCTGATCTTCTCTGCACGCGTATTAACCCTGCCTTTCGGTTTACCTCATAATACTGGAAGCGTGTTACAAGTGGGGTCTAACAAGGGAGAAGTGAGATGTACTACATTTTGGTGTAAGTGATTACTTCATATTCATCCACTGTGGGTGGAGTAAACTTAAAATCTTCAGACGCAGTAAAATATCTTGAAATCACCTTAACTTCTGATATATCGTGGGGAACACACATACAAAACATATGCGGCTCAGTATTATAGACTCTAGGTTTTGTTAAGCGTGTAATAGGAAGGTCCTCGGATGAAAAAGTAAAAGAGAGATGCTACTTCGCTCTGGCTAGGCCACACCTCGAATACGCCGCGAGCATTTTGGACCCTGGTTATCAAGATTTAACCAACAAAATTAATAACATACAAAAAACAGCGCGCTACGTTAAAAACTACTACGAGAATACAGTGTCTAACAACTTTTTGAGGGATAAAGTAGAGAGCCCCTAGGGACTCTGAGACTACACTTTAGGCTTATGTTGCTTGAGAATTTCAGAACAGGTGTGTTTCGGAGTGGTACAGAGAATATTATCTTGACGCCTCACTCCATCACTAGGTCTGGCAGAAGCGATAAAATTAGAGAGATACACTGTCGAACAACTAGTTACAAAAACTCGTTCTTTTCGCACATTATAAGCAACCATATTAAAAATTAAGTTCCAGTAAATATACTCCCATAATATACGTCACCATTTAAACTCCCAAAACCTTACATCTTTACACGTTTGTTGACCTAACACCCCTTGCCACACGCCCATGCTGCGACTACAGGGGTAGTATGAAGATGTAGATGTCTTCCTGCTCGTGACTATTCCTCGCCAGGACGGCCAAAAATCTTATCTTGAGTACGATTTCTTTTACCATTCTGGTCCATAGTCATCAACCGTAGAATCTTCGTCAAGCTCTTCCTGGTGGATGACGCGTCGTGTCCTAATGGCCGAATTTCGGGTGGGCGCGTTACTGCGACTCATTCCTTCCATTAATTTTTACCTTTCCCGCATCGGCGGATAATGTCCTTCAGGGAAAAAAATTACGAATTCACTCGGTCGCTCGGTCTCCCTCTCCCAACATAACCATTATGCGTACGCTTTCAGAACTATAATCTGTGGTGACTAATCGGCACGGCCGTGTAATGCCGGCAGGCCCGGGGTTCTGGTCGCCCTATCATCACGCACAACAGACTTTTCGCGTCTCTGAATCACCGAAAGTGACATCATGGACAAGCCCACGGAATCAATGAAGCGCTCTCTCCTAGAGTGTGCGCATGTGTGGATATGTTCGTGTTCCGAAGCCCGCGTACATTGCACAATTTCCGTCGTCTTTTGATCCCAGAGCCAGGCGGTGTTCGAGATATTTGTTGTCTACGTTTAAGTTTCAGAGTGACGAAGATTATCATGACGCCACACTGCATTGATTTGTTACGGGCCTTTATTTTCCCTATACATTACTACAAGCCTAAGCTTCAAAAATTGCCCGCTATGAGCCTCAGCTGTCGATCTTCAAGGGGTCGGTTCGCCAAAAATTCGTAATATTGATAAATTTTTTCGCATATTTTTGCGAAAATTTCACGAATTCGAAAGAAAAGTAAAATTTGCATGACAGAATAAGAATCTTCATTATATTTTCTTTCCTTCGGTGTCTTGTGTTCTCGTTTAACTCAATATGGTATTTCCTTAGGGAAAGGGATTTTTCCGACAGGCAGACAGAAACTTTCCTATTTACATTAATAATTAGAAACCGCAAGGCGGTGCCTGTAGAATTTCAACATGAAGAAAAATATTTTATAACACAGTTAAATTAAATAACGAAAGAACTCACAAGAATCCTCACAACGTGAAATTCAGGGTCCATATTAGGGTGTAGCAGTCAATGACTGCACATGAAGAAGTCAAAGATGGAAATGTCGTATGAAAAAGTCAATGAGAGATGCTTCTTCATTCTGGTTAGGCCATGCCTCGCATACGGCGTGAATATTTGGGTCCGTAGTGATAAAGATTTAACCAAGAAAATTAATAAAATAAAAAGAAAAGCTGCACGCTTCGTCAAAAACTGCTACGTGGGGACATACAGTGTTTCACAGCTTTTAAAGGGATAAAGGTGGGAGCCCTTTGAGACCCGGAGGCAACACGCTAGGCTTAGCTTGCTTGAAAAATTCAGAGCTGGTGTGTTTCAGAGGGACACAGTGAATACTATTATGACGCCTCACTGCCGAAAACTGCAAAAGGCTTTATACGTGTTCAAGATCCTGAAATCCAAAAACCCCACCTATTTGTATGAACATTTTATATGTAATGTAGATACAGGAAAAAGATCAACTCGTGTCACTGAGTTATTCTTAGTCCCTAAATTCCATACCTTATTATTTGAGCACTCATTCCTAATTTCCTCCTGCAAGTTATGGAATTGTTTACCTGTAAATGTTAGAACCTCTATCACAATTTCTATGTTCAAGAGAAACATGACTGATTACCTATGTAAAATTGCTTAGTTTTTTGTAATCTTTTATGTTATGGCATGTATTTATTTCTTTTCTATGTTCCAGGGGACTTAAAGTCCCAGAACAATAAAGACTATTCTATTCTATTCTATCTATGCGTCTGATAGAAGCGATAAAATAAGAGAGATCCATTGCCGAACAGATAGGTACAATAACTCGTTCTTTCTGTGCACAATAAACGACCATGGTAAAAACTGAGCTCCTCTAAATACACTTCATCACATCACCTCCCGAATCCTTATCCCTTGCATATTGACACGTCTGGTGTCCTAAGAATCCTTGCCACACGCCTTTACGGCGGCTCGCGGGGTAGTATGTGGATGTTGATGTAATAGACGTTGGTATGTAAAACGTCGCTACTAAAATCTCATGGTATTTCAGACTTATTGATCATTTTACTAGAGCTGTAAGCAAAAACATAAGTTGGCATTTATGGTCTGTTCGGCAAGTTGCCAAGTAAATTAACATTTCTATTGTTGAAGTAGTACAACAATATACGATTGTGGAGCCAGAAACTCATTTTTAGCAAGGTTTTTGTGTTTTGTTTTAGCAAGGTCCTTCAATATCGATGATTTAATATAGATTCCGTTCGATATGAAAAGACATATGTCGACACTATCGATATAGGTCTTTGGAACAAAGACAACGTAAACAAGTACGCCATTAATGTGCTTGTTTTAGTGTATAAAACACAAGAATACCATAGGTTATTCGACGTTTTGTTTATTTGGCAGTGTATTTGTATTCTAAATGACAATTTGCGCCGTATTTTCGTGGATTTCTTTTGGTGTGTTGTGGCAGTAAATATTCAGTGAACATATTAATGGCGGACGTGTGGTGGAAATAGTTGCGAAGACCTGTATCGAAGGGAGAACACAATCGATATGAATCGATTCCCTGGGCAATTCTGTATATTTACTGGACCATGAGTTATACTTGTCACCTGATGATGATGTAATACGTCCAAACCGGTCGAATTAAAGTTTGTACTGTAAATTGCCAATTTTATTTAACTTAATACTGATATTCCTCCAGATCATGCCTGAAACGACATTTTTAAAATCTATATCGAACGACCTTGATGTTTTAGGAAAAAACGAAGCGCTTACGAAAATCGAAGTACCTATTTATTCTTTTTAATGCGGTCAAACTTATAGCATTTTAATTGTAAGTACATATATATTACTCAAACTTTCTAACCTCCTTCTTACACCATGGTTCCATAGACGGGGATGATTATGTTTGGCTTCACAATAAGCGACGTGTAGGGCAAGCAGTAAGATCGTGTGACCGTAGTGACGTTTCGTTGGGGGGTTGTGTGTCACTTCCGGTGTGCGTGTGCATCATTTCCTTGGGCTGGAGGGTGGCTCACGAAGGGTTATCAAGCGTCGAACTTCCCATTAACCCAAGTTTTATTGGTTATGGGTCAGTGGCGTAATCGATCGCTACCGTTCGGGATCGCGTCGAGTATTATAATCCGAACGATATGCACATCCCTAAAAGGCAAGTGTACACATGGAAGTCACTTCCATGGCATTACCCTTGGAAGTTACTTGTAAGCGACACTTCGATGGGTAAGCACGCACTTCCATGGCAATAGGGGTCGATAGTGGTAGTAATCGACCGTGGTTGCTACTTGCAAGGAAAATGAACTATTTTGTCTGTAATTAGCACATCGATTCTGCGATATGATAACATCGCATCCGGAGGAATCTTGGTCACATGGCAGAAAACGGAGATTAAAAGTGTAAGCAACGAATATCTTTGTAGGAGGAGGACTCATTGTTGCACATTTAAATAGTTATTAGTACTGGAAAATATTTTCAGTGCTTAAGAACGCCTTAGGTAAGCTTTATGACTTATCTCTTATTTGATGTGTATAATCACTGCCCTAATCCTCATACTGTATACGATGTAATAATGCGTAATTATGTAATTTATGGTAAATTATGAAATACACGAATGGCTATGTGGCTAAAACAGAAGTATAAAAACGCCATTACTGTCAAATTTCGGTGATTTTTTGTAATAACCATATTTATTGTTTACTTCCGTCATCCATTTGTTTGGAAAAAGCCGAAAGTTACGTATAAGCAAAACGATGCACTGCAAGTGGCGATGCGATTCGAGAATGTAAAACCTAACTCCACCGATGTATTTAAAGCTTCTTTCATGGTTCGAATGATCATTATTGTTTATCCTCGGACAAAATCATTTTAAGGCCCGCTCTGTAAACTACATATGAAACGCTCTATAGTCCATCTCTTTCTTCGGTCCTAAAATCTCTTCCCTTTTCCTACCAGTTGTATCCGACTTTTACATCTACGTCTACATACTACCCTGCGAGACTCCGCATGGGCGTGTGGCGGGTGTTGGGACACCAGCCGTGTAAAGACGTAAGGGATAAGGTTTAGGGTGTCGCGTATGATGGGAGTGTATGTAGTGGAGCTCAGTTTTCATTATTGTGGCTTATTTTGCGAGGAAAGAACGAATTTTTGTATCTATCTGTTTGGCAATGTATCTCTCTTCTTTCATCTCTTCTGTCAGACCCAGAGATGTTGTGAGGCGCCATGATTATATTCTCTGTGTCGTTCTGAAACGGTGATTTTTGCTGCAGTTCGCGCAGATGCCTTTTAAAGAATCATCCTTAATGATGTTTACCCATGGGCACTCGTTGGAGAGAAGGAATCGCGGCAGCCTTGTTCCCAGGGCCGCTCGCGGATGACACTCTCCTGTTCTAGAAATCGCTGCCTTCTCGGTGATTTGTCTCACCGGCGCGGCGACCTTGGATGGAAATTGCCTCTCGCAAGAATTCCGCGATGCCTGGAACAAAGAAGGGATGTAAACAAGGAAATAAAGTCGAGTCGTGAAACGAAAACTGACAAGTATATAAGGCGTTTGCAGCAGGGACGAGGGGTAAACTCCTAAGGCGTTATAACTCAATTCTTCAGGCTCCGTGTAAACGCATATCATCTACATAGAAACACGGGGCATGAAATAGACCGGTTCTTAAATGTATGTCAATACAAATTAACTGTTTCCAACGCCACTAGCTATGAAAATACGCGAACTTTGATGTGAAATGAAATCGCAAAATCATATAATGTCAATTTACAACGCTCGTTGAAGCGAATTCAATGGTCGATGACGTGGACTTATTGGGAAATATTTCTCTTCATTTAGCCAAAAAAATTGCTTCTTAATAGACGTTAATTTAAGGAGCCATTCCTTTTCTTAGAGTTGATATGAGAAAAACATTCCGTGGGATCATGGTCCATTCTTTTGCTTAGCCATTATCTTTATCAAAACACAAAACCCTCTATAAAGACAATGCTTAGAGTTGTGCCGTAAGAGCGTTTTCCGTCAATTAACTCAGGGATTTAAATTACCTGGTGATTGAAGAATGACGATCATATGCTCGCTCTCATGAGTGTGATTGGAAAATAATGTTAACGCAAATTCACCTGTTATGAAGAACCGTGATTTTTCCCCTCAACTGGGATCCCAGGATAGGCAAATAGTTTTCAATAGGAAAATTTTACTATGAAATTTACTCGCTCGTGTAAGAAGAAAAAATAATAAAGAGGAATACAAGTTAAGGGGAAAAATAGAATGCCTTGCATTACTGATGATGGTAGCAAGTAAGATAGCATTGACGAATGGTGTGATGAAACTGCACAAATCCTTTGAGTACACTTTTATTTTCTTCTGGTTTCGATACTTTGTAATATTTCTTGGAGATGTAATGAAATTATTGTTTATCAAATTCATTTACAAGTATGGAAATGATACATCATTTAAGAAATGATTTTTTTATTTTACCGGGAAAGAACATTTTTATCTCTCACCTCCGTTCTGAAGGTGATCCAATCTTTAGCAAATGCCGTTGGTGGGGCACTCAGCATTTTTGATTGTTTCATTTGTTTTTGTAAATATATTCATGTCTTTTAGAGGCAGTAACTAACATTTAATGCCTCTTATAGGCAAGAATATAGTTTGAAAAATAAATCATAAAAATAAAAAATGCACCGCCCATGGCATTTTCCTTTAGATGGGATCACCTTCAGAACATAGGTGAGAGATGAAAATTCCGCTTCCCACACTTTATCGCAGTCATAGCTGATATCCGCGATGATCTTCAAAGGTCACTAAACGTAATGGACCAAGTTCTCCAAGATTACAACCGGACAATAAATAAGACGAAGACAAAAATCCTAGTATGTGGAAGAGAGAAGCTGAATGTAGAAGTCACCCTGAGAGGAGCAAAATTAGAGCAGGTGGATTCCTTCACCTACATCGGAAGTACCTTCCCGTGGGACTGAAGATGTAGAACGGACATCAAGCGGAAAATAGCCCAAGCTAAGAAGGCGTTCATGGGAAAAGGACGATTGCTGTGCTCAAAGCAGATAGGACCAGGAAGCACAAAGTGAAACATTCGTGTGAAGCGTGGCGCTCGATGGATCGGGAGCGTGGACTATTGGAAATTCTGACCAGAACAGACTAGAAGCCCTTGAAACCTGGTGCTGGAGAAGGATGCTGAAGAAAAAATGGACGTACAAAATGAGAAATCATGAAGTGTACAGAAGAGTAGAAGAGGAGAGGACATTATGGAACACCATGCAGAAAAGATGAACCGGATGGATTGGACACACCATGAGACACAATGGGTTTGTAAAGAATATTTTATAAGGTAAAATAGAGGGGAAAGTCCCCAGAGGAAGACCCAGTACTAGTGAAGTTGCAAAGTTTACTGATTGAGGACTTAAAATACAAAACAAAAGTCTGAAATGGCTAAACTGAATGTAAAAAAATTGTGCCTAGTGAAGTTGACTGTAGCGTGAAGTTAGTATAATTAGGGGACTGAATAAAGTTATATTATTAAGTGGAATTACTGATATTACAGAAAACAAATTGTCACTTCATTTAATCTGAGTCCACTATTTTAGATATGACCTCGCGTTGCTGAAATAATTATTTCGGAAACTTGACGTAAAGATATTTCTTTTCTCATATTTCTTGATTATTGTGGCTCGGTTGACAAAATCATCCAATATCAATTAACAACGCTTGTTGAAGCGAATTTAAAGGTTGATTACGGAGACTTTTTGGGCAAGATTTCTCTTCATTTATCTCAAACAATTTCTTCTCAGTAGACGTTAATTAAGGGAATTATTCCTTTTTTAGAGTTGACATGAGAAAAGCTCCGCTGGAAATTGAGGTGGCGACTTCCAAAATTTATGTATATGGCTCCGAAAGGATTACTTTAAGAAAAAAGTGGATATGCCTTTTTTGAGTGTGGATATTTTTCTAATGGGAATTCTTAATTAAAGATGACAGTCAACAAGCGATCTATTGCGTAAACTTTACGATACTCCTTCGGATTAGTCTTAATTTCGTTTAAAAGAATTCCGGTTGTATTGGCCTTTTTTTTACAAATATTCATCTTTTTATCATTAACCTTCCTGTGATATGACTGTATAAAGGCATTTGATTATTTTGCAAGAAAAGGCTAATGTTTGGAGTGTTAAACCCGTTAGTTCTATAATTTTCTTTATTTTTGCCAGTCAATATAAAAATACTATGGCGACGGATTTATTAAATCACGTTTGACGTCACTAGCCGTCTGGACTTTTGACGAATATGAAAGACTTTTTCATACCCACTTATTCTTTATTCCGTGTCTACTCCTTGACCTCATCATGAGGCATACTTTACTATATTTGCTGTTATAATATGCCATGTTACGCAGGATATGCCATCCTATGCCAAGATATTTCGTGATATGCCGTGCTATCCGGATTTCATAATTTTTTTGCGAACGTTAGGAAGCCCAGTGGAGAGAACATCGCCAGCGATCAATTCGAAGTTCGAATATAACAGAGCGTGAGAGGGTCATCAAAATTTTCCAAGGACTTTTGCATACTTTTCGTTGTTATAGCATAGCATGGCGTGGCATGTCATAGCATCACATAGCATGGCATAGACTGGCATAGCACGACATGCTCTGCCATTCTATACCATGTTATGCCATGCTAAGGCATGATATGACATGCTTTTCCATGATATGACATGCTATTCCATGCTATGCCATGCTATGTCACGCTATGCCATGCTATGATGCTATGTCATGCAATGCCATGCCATGCTATATCATGTCATGATAACGAAAAATATGCAATAGCCGTTGGAAAAATTTCACTGCCCCTCTCACGCTCTGCTAAATTCGAACTTTCAATTGATCGTTGGCGATGTCCTCTCCACTGGGCTTCCTCATGCCTGCAAAAAAAATGATGAAACTGGGAGCCATATAATAAGCAATAAAAACGAAATTCAAGTCGCACGCACTGACGTGAATAAAGGGACTCCATTGTTCCTTGAGTTCAGTAAACCCCCGTTCGAACGCCAGATGGGAACTTGCTCACAGTGCGCCGCTGACGAGACTTGGGTGTTGCTCTTCTTAAATACTCATTTGAATCAATTTCACTGTATAGATTCCACGTAACAAATTTCTTTCCCGATTCAGTTGATAAAAGTAGTTTTAAGATTTCTCTGTGGCTAGCGTTACAAACCCTAAGAAACAATTTCTGTTTAGTTGTAAGCGGAACATTTAATTAATTTTTTTAACTTTATCGTTCATACGAATGAATGGAATGTGTCACCTAATATTTCTGTACTTTGCAAAACATTCACTCGTGATCACCGCTGTATTTTTGGCTATAATGTTTCTCTACTGTTTGCAAATTAATGTTATTCATATTGGGACAATTTCTTGGTGAAACCTTGAAATGCACAGATTCTAGTATTGTATTTAAAACATCAAATTAATTGTTTTTGAAATAATTTCGCTATTACTTGTGTTTCCTTGCTTGAGGCATGGTATATTACGTCATATAGAAATATTTGAAACGTGAAGTAGGCCTCGACTTTCCAATGACATCTTACTCTTTTTTTGAGGTACATATACAGGCTTATTCAATGACAACTATACTAAACAATTCCATTAACAATGGTATGGAACCATTAAGGGCTAAATCGACTGCTCATATTGTGATGCTTTGACTATTAACGTTGGTTTACATATGGAAGTTGACTTCTATGGAAATAGCGAGTGTAGCGATATCTCGAATCGTATCGCCACTCGCAAGGCATCGTCCTGCTGACACATAACTTCCAGCTTTCAAAAAAATGGATGACGAAAGTAAACAATGAATATGTTAATCACAATAACCGCCCAAATTTGGCAATAATGGCGTTCGCATATCGCTATTTGAGACCCATGGGCATTCGTTGGTTTAATAACTTAGTATGAATTACAAATTTATGCATTATGACGTCGAATCAAGTGGGTCAGTTGTGACAGTAATAGTTATTATCTAATAACAGATAAGTCATAAAGCCTATCTTAGGGGTTCTTTAGCATTCAAAATATTTTTAAGTACAAATAAATACATATTTACATAAGTGACATTGAGTCCTCCTGCTACAAAGTTATTCGTTGTTTATATTTCCAATCTCCGTTTGCTGTCATGTGACCGAGATTCCACCGGATTCGATGCGATCATATCGCAGAATCGATATGCTACTTGCAGGCAAAATAGAACCCAGTCTATTTTCCTTGTAATTGCGAACCCCGGTCGATTACTACCACTACTGCCATGGAAGCTCGAACTCACACATCGAAGTGTCAATTGTTAGCGACTTACAAGGTAATTGTCATGGAAGTGATTTCCTTGTGTAAGCCTGCCTTTATGGGTAACCAAACTGAAAATTCTATGTTTCAAAATAATGTGCAAGCTAAATATGAGGTACGGAAAAGTTTAATTTAATCGCATTATCTTCAGCATGATCGAGACTCTTCTTGTATGTAAGTCTTGGACTTAATTACTGTCATGTAAGTCTTGTAATATTGTGTACATGTTGGTCCTCAATGCTTAAAAATTTGTTTTATACCGCGCATAGCTATTTAAGTGAATTTGATGTTTTGGAATTCGATGCTTTGGGCGGCTCGTGGTCCGGCACGCAACAATGTGGCGAAGCGGCGACCGCCGACGCCGTTGCCCGGGGGGACAAGAGTTTGTTTTGGCTTCTCCCGCCATCCTGTCTCTCCGCTTCCTTTCTCCAGCGCCACAGAGCACGAGGAATTTCCTTCGAAAAAAAAGACGCTTTGGAATTCGCGTCAGCTTGAGGAGCGGAGGCGTCGGTGCTGTAGAAGAAAAAAAAACACATTTCCTCCCGCGTACACGTAGGCGTAAATTGGGGCAATATTCCCCGGAACCACATACAGACGAGTTGCACGCTTATGCGCGTACAGGGTCTAACTATTCACATTCTAAATCTTTGAGTCTTTCTGTGTGTATTAAGTATTCATCCAAATAATGTTCTATGCTTTTTCTCCCATATAATGCCTTTGAAAGTAACATTCACGCTAAATTAGATTAATAACAGCTTCAAAAATATGAGTGTGTATTGCAGGACATTGTATTTTCCCGAATGTAAGTAGTACAATATTTTCACAATATCTTACCTTTACTAGTCACATTTTCACTATATTTGGGGAATTTTGACTCCAATAACAAAGAGTAGACTAAACGCCGTGGGTATGAGTTATCTGAGGAGTATTTGCGGCAAAAGTAGGATGGATAGGGTCAGGAATGAGTGGGTCATAAATGAATGTGGGTTAAATGCTCCAGTAATGGACGTGTATGAAAGAAGTGTGCTTCGTTGGTTTGGCCATTTTGAGAGAATGGATGACAGTAGAATAACGAAATATATTTATGAGAGTAGAATGAATGGCGTGAGAGGTAGAGGTAGGCCGAGAAAGTTGTGGTTGAATGTGGTTGAGGAAATTCTTAGGAGGAGGAATATTAAGAGTCTTAAAAACAAAAGGGCGTGTATGAAGCAGTATACGGGGGTAAATGAGGCAAAAGAGGTTTGCAAGGATAGGACAGTATGGAGGAAATTATTGAAGCAGAGTTAGGTGTACAACTATGTATTAATGAGTGAAAGATTTTGACTGTGCCTACCCCGAAAGGGAACGGCGTGATGGGTATGTATGTATAACATGAATAAGAAATTAAGAAGATTGTATTTGTTAGAGTAGATTGCGTTGTTTTTCTCCAATATGATGCATTTGAGCGTCACATCTGCTCCATATTCGAGTAATTGTGACTAAAATCGGGATTGTTTTTTTTTGGAGATACCGTATTTTTCGAAAAAAAAGGTGTGCTGTTTTCAGCTCAAAGATGATAAGTTTTAAAATGACACTCCCCCTATATTTGGGTAATTTTAACCTAAAAAACGTTCGTCCGTGTTGAAGAATTTTGAAATTTCCCCTCAATTTGAATGCACTCATAGTTTTTACGAGTTAAGCCCCGGAATATATTATTAGGATCCAATGTTTCAAATGCCTGCTCAGCCATCGTTATCAGAGATAAGAAGTTTCTACCGTTGCAGTAGGAATAAAAAAAACACCAAAACACCAAAAAAAACTTTTAGTTCGTTTGGCTAAGAAAAAACTCTCAGTTTACGACATACCTTAGCCATTGTAAAGCCCCGTTCACCACAACTTAACTTGGCTTAAGCTGTTCCCAAGTGTCAATCGGGGCCTGAAATTTCCAACCAATCACAGCACGCCACTTTCAGAGTCGATATTACAATCGATTTATGGGCCTTATCGATTTCGTAATCCCGATTACTTCCGCACTATCGATATTAAACCAGGCCTTGCTATTGGCTAGAATTAAGAGAAAGTTGAGAAATGCTCAACTCCAAGACTACGCCAAGTCGAGTTGAGCCACTTTAAGTTGTTGTGGACCAGTGTGTTGCTTTCTTACGGACTCAACTCCTAAGTCGCGCCAAGTTAAGCCAAGTTTAGTCAAGTTAAGTTTTTGTGAACGGGGCTTTAGTCTAACCAAGCACCAGTCGTTTTCAGTCAGCGTTTTTTATTTATTTTCTTTTCTATTTTTCTTTCTTTTTTTTCGTTTTTATTTTTATTTTCTTTTTTTCTTGAGTTTCTTTATTACGTTTCTATTTTTATTAAGTATGTAAAAATGTACTGTAAAACTAAATAATCAATTTATGTGTAGATACTAATGTAGGAAAGATAAAATATTTTTTACGGTTGTATACATATGATTTTAAGGTCTTTTTTTGGGTGGGATTATTTTGCTTGAGACATTCTGAATATTCTTAATTATGGTAAAAGGGAGAATAGAGTACAAAAAGTTTGAGAACCATTGAATTAGAGCAAGCATATTGCTCGTTTTGGAGCCACGTTAATGGGCTGACGAGCCGATCAACTGTTGAGATGATAACTAGTCAAATTTTTTTAAGGAAATGTAAAATTTTCTTCTTTTACTTTGCAGGTAAGAGTCGTAGAGATGACGGGCTCGAATGTATGGAATCGCATGCGCAGCGACTGTTGGTGAGTCATGTGTTGTTTGTTTAACCGAGGTTTTGAAAAACTGTCTTAAAAAAAACGCCGAAAACAAGAAAACGTCTCCTTTCCTGTTACCCTCGAAGAAATTTCCCTCCTCGTTTTTAGGGTCTTCCCCATGACTGGATTCGTCAAAGAAAATACTGAATCTTACGTTGCTGTATCTATTGCCAAAAAATGTCGTATTTTTTCATAAATGCCGTGGATAGTGGAAAACAGATTTAAGGTACAATATTTGGCGACCATTCCAAGAGTATATTCTTTCAGCTCTCAGAGCAAGGTCGTTCGTTGTCTAGATTGCCTTCCCCCTCGATTAATATTAAGTCGGGAAAATACATAAAAAATCGATAGTTTTTGGCGCGGTGTTGTATATTTAGTCAAATACTAAATGGAAATATCTTTTTTCAAATATTGAATTCGGCGTCACTCCTTGATAAATGTTGTTACTCTTTAGTATTTGTTACCAACTGAAGCGTAAAAATGAAATGATTTATTTTGAAATATGACAATTGTGACATAAGGTTAATTTTTGAATTTCATTGAAAAGTAAAACAATTTCAAATTGGTATGATAGAAGTTTTTTTGGTCTTATCAACAGATATTTCTGAAGGCCGCTTTACACGGTAAATTTTAGTGTACAGACGAACGTATCATAGTATCAACAAGAGATTGGAATTCGCGCAGGTTCTATTTCCCGTTCAGGCATTCAGACAATTTATCGCTTTACATGACACAACTTTCCATGTATGTTTCCTTCATATGAGAGTTCATGGATTCATTTGTACTATAAATTTAACTGTGTAATGCGGCCTTTAGGAAAACATGTACAGGCAGTTGTATATGTTTGTGGGCAAGCTCGGTTGCGCCATTTGTGGGTATGTGGAGAACTAATTGTTTATGTTGGCAACACCTGGCTATTGAGCGATGTGAGTAGCTTCCATATATTGGGTAAAGTTTATGGAATCGAGAAAAATGCGGGGATATCCGAGTGCCGGGGTTGAATGTAGGTTACTTGTCGCCCCAATCGAGGGGTCTATGAAAGAAACGCTCAAGGACAGGTTTGCGTTTCCTTGCTCGTGCTGCCGATATTTTCCTTCCAGCTGAAATCCACAGTAATGTTCCGCTGCTTAAATGACTCGTGCGAATAACACGCATTATTCCTACTCGTTCTCCGCCGAGTTTCTGTGAAGAGTGTCAGTTATGGACGAATTTAGCTTTGATACGTTTGCACTAAATCTTCAACCCGCAAACTTCAAGTGGCTTCATTTTCATTTGTTATCTTTGTATAGTATAACCATTCTCGTCGATGAAAGCTAACGATATAGCAATGCATATCACAAAAACAATACGTAAATAACCCGAGTATTCCCTCTAAATTCTTAACTGCATATTTCGTCTTCTTTAAAATACTTGACTTCATATATTTAATTTATTTATTAACTCTACACAGTTACGAAAGTTCCTTTGGAATCAATCACTTATTAATCCTGAATATTTTCAACCATACTGAGGACGTTTGGACAAAAATATTTAGTTTGTATCAATCCAAAATCCCGGCAAAGTTTTTGTATCTTTAGATCCATAAACATAGGATATCTTTGGCGACATTGGGATAAAATTTACCAAATATATGATAATTTGAATAATATAACTTTCTGAGTTATTCAAGCTCAGAATATTGATCGCATCCCAACTGCAGACACTTCTTTCTCTCTATCTTTTTTAATAAGATATGAAAGTGGAATTACACAGCAGTTCCGCGATTCTTATAACATTGAGTGTGAGGGACGAGAAATTTTCAAAAAATTAATGACATAGTATATACTTAAGTTTTTCGAAACCCATGGATGTGAAATCATCAAATGCATCCAGCAAACTGCAATAAGAAACACCATCAGAATATTTATCACCCATTATGACATTTATCTTGATCTCCAAATTCATTTACTGCATGGAAAATGAAGTTCACAAGTCACAGTATGCACACCTAACTTTTCTTCTCTGGTACAAAACTTCTTTTGATCGACATCACTCAATGATTTGATTAACATTTACAATGAGCTAAACCACACAATATTTGAAGCTGCTCAGAGAGTATTCTTTGTAAAGATAGTGAACACATGGGAGGATGTCACATACTTTGTTAACATTCTTGTTATTCAATGGTTTCACGTACTTGACAACTTTCACGGCTTCATTCAGCGTAGACTTGTAATACCTAGATAGAGTACTCCTTGCCTGTTACCACCGGCAGCAGTCAGCTCAAAAACTCATCAAAGCTCTCTTATAGGTTATTGTATAACACTGGTTCTACTTAATGCTAGTAGCAATTTAATCCAGGGGAAGAGAGAATTCTATGGGTTTAAAATAAATGCAGACCAAAACCTTCTAAGACGATTCATCATTATATTCTGATAATTGAGTTTGAACCACTACACATGCTACTCATGTTAATGAGCATTTTATGGGTATAAGGCATTTCTTCTAGCACAGGAACAGATAATGTTAAGAAATATGGATGTTACCGCTGAAACAGCCTCTGACACAATTTATTACTAAGCAATAATTTAATAATTAATTCGTTTTCTCAGACAATTACCTACCAACTCATATGTAACGGCTTAAGTATTTAATGAGAGCAAGTATAGCATTGAAGCACACAAAATCATAACTAATAACAATAGCACATTTTATTAAATATATCATAATTTCAAAGGTGGGATACTATTGTTTGTAAGGTATTTTCTTATACTTCACAAGGCTGAAAACTTTTTATTTACCTTCACTGACACGAGTACTTGAGTGAATCAACAAATGAAGTTCATGGTAGATCGTAAGAACTCCAGTGACTGCAATCGATGGAGGCAAACTGAGAATGTGGTCAGACAAGCAATAAACGTTATTGATTGGGTCAAACTCATTCAATTGGCTGAAAAAACTTCATAGATTTAAACCGATGTTGAAAATATTGTGCGTGAAATTTCCTCCGCAGTCTTTTTTGACTCATTAAATGCTTCATGAGGAGAAAACAACAGCAGAAGTAAACCGACGCAACTTCACACAAAAAGTAATAGCATGAGGATTAATTTTTATGGTAATATAATTACAAATATGAGAAATGAACACCATCAAATGTAAACGTTAAGTCTTGGCCACCCGTATTTTTACTAAACTCGCGAGTTAGCTTCACCATTCCGAAGTAAACAATAAACAATTACTGTTTACCTACTAACAAATCGTGGATGGTGGAATCAATTATTAATTTCGTACACAGTTAAATCCTTTAACGATCCTCACTGGGTTATAAGCACTATAACTTATGGGAAATACACGATGTAAACAAACTTTTTCCCGAGTTAAACAATCGCTTTCTTCATCCATTGCGCTTAAATAACGCTACACAAATACAGTACACAAGCACACTGCAGCAAAATAGGTTATATCAGAAGCACTGTAACTTTAAGGAAATTATGACATAAATAACTAATGAACATGAAAGTTCGTTTATTCTCGGAAACTCAAAGAAAAACAAAATCTCAGAGCAAAATATTCTTGAAGACGTGTTTCTGACAACACAATATTGTTCACGGGCATGTTATATCTAACTTAAACTGAACTTCTCACAAATAACGGATCTCCATGCCCTGGGTAAACATTTGTAAAACTCATGAGTAAATTTTCTTCACTGTCATCGCATGAAGGAAAAGAATTATCCATTAATTAAATCCGGGGAACATAAATACACTCTAGTCGCGCAAAATTTCACTTTTTTCTCCCGCGATAAACTTCGGATTCTCTCCACTTTTGGCACAGACATCGTGCCATTATTGCGCATTCTGTATCACATGCTTCCTCGCCACTTTTTGTTCATTAAATGAACTTGTTAAAACTTAAAACTGGTCATCATCTCACATATAAACATCAACACAAAACACAGTAACCAACCTCTCTCACGGCTCTTCGGCCGGGGACACAGCCCGTGAGACGTAACCGAAAGTGAGACTGAAGTCACGGAGAAACACCACACGCAACTGCTCCCTATTTGGTGAAGCCTAACCCAGGTCGGGACTTTACTCCCCGTTTCGTCACATGAGACAAATGGAATACAGCCCGGGATAAACAGGCGAGTTAAGTTAATCGGTTAGCGACTTAGTAACGAGGAATAGAATAAACACTCAGGTTCACCAACATAACTTTTGATTCCATTGTACGGCCGCGAATGGCGCGACAGAGCTTGTCCACAGACATATACAAATGCCTGTACGTGAAGTTTTACGCACATCTGTACATTGACTAAAACTGCCTAAACCACCGTAGAAGATATTTTTTATTTAATCCTCGTTTCCCGAGGTCCGTACTCGGTAAGTTTTAAATTAGCGGAGCGGCTTTCGCTCGGTAGCAGTCAACTTTTCGAGTTTCTCGCTCTTGTCTTTCAAAATTTGACGTAAGGGCGATCGGGTGTCTCCGCTCGCTCAAGGGTCGCCTTTTTCTTCCTTTCTGTCTCGTTCGCCCTCTCTCGCTCTCTCTGTCGATGTTTTGAGTCACTTTCCCGAGAAACCTCTTCCTTTTCTCGATTCTTCTTATTGGTTGTGTTGAGGGGGCGGAGGATTGCGTCACGCTCCCCCACTCCGCCCCTTACAGGGCCGTTCAACGCACCAGCAGGTGGGCCGTCGGCCCACTATCCCGCCTTTGGTCGACATCACATGAAGATGTTTATACCTGGGAAGTGCCCGTTCCCGGGGTTTAAGTGACGTTTCGATGGATTCTGGGAGCTTTGAATTGAAAGTAAAACGAATCAACCACTAGAGCATGGAATTTGTCCTCCGCATAAATATGTGTGGCGACCGTAAATGGTGCCATCATCTTTTATATTGTTGCTAAGGAGGTCTTGCTGATTTGTTGATGTTTATGTAACTAAGTTAGAGGACTGAGATTGCTATGGGCATTGATAAAGACTCTAATAAATTGATGTGATAAACGTGGAGATCTCCTCACTTACCCATCTCCACATATGCAAATGTTTTACCTCGAAGTAAAAACAAAGCAACTTTAACAGATTTCATTTTACCGCGACCAAGTGATGTCGCACGGTGGACATCATCAGGTTAATTATTCAAAACTTTTTGGACTAAATCGATTTAATTTTAATTTGGAATTCGTTTTAAATAAACAAATAGTTTAAATTATAAATTAAAAGCAATTTCATATTCGAGGGAACGTGGTCGTAGTAAAATAAAATATGAGCGGGTTACGAAGTTTTTCCTTGGAGTTACTTCGTGAACATCCATTAAGATTAGTCGGAGACCCATTTATCAGCGGATATGTTTATTTTTTCAATGTAAATGACAAAACTGAAAAATATTTACTACAATTAAATGGTGACATCCGGCAATCATAAAAAATTTGACCTAAGCATGAAAATTTCGAGTATTGCGATCGTAAATAAGCAAATGTAAGCTAACTGCCACGCTTGTGTCTTTAAAAATAAGTATAAAATGCTTTTACGACTCGGACGAATTTCAAGAAAAAGTTGCATGGCAACAGTAGAGTAAAATTTCTACATACATGGCAAATTGTCATAATGTATTAACATGAAAAATTCCTTCTAGTAGAAATGTAAAACTTTTTTGTGGACATTTTCAATCACCGTGACCACATTTGGGATGTTTTAATTTTTCTATTCTAATCAAGAGTTACTGTTTATGTACTATAATAAGAAACATTTTAAAAACTAAATATTCATGGGCATTCATATGATGCGTTTTATTTTTGGCAAGCTGTAGATATTCCAACGTTATAAATGTCAGAAAACGATAGTTAATGAAATGAATTAATGTTGCAGAATGATGTTCATTGCTCCCGAAGCATTGGTTAGTACAATTTGATTTATGCATGCAGTTAAGAGTTGGTTGGTTAAAGTCTTTGTTCCCAAAAACATAAAATTATACATTAAACATTAATTGGGCCCCGTTTTAGGATTTCTCCTCTTCAGGGTTGATACGTATTTACAGTTTTAAGATTTGTAGAAGGTGCTGTTGCATATTTACATAAAAACAAAACATGCAGTTAACATACCCAGGAGCTTTTATAGATGTGGACGAATCATTCCTGTATGTTGACACCCTTTTCACATATGGCAAATATTTCATGAAGTTCTTTTCTCTTTAAAGGGTAAATGAAGTAAAAAAAATTAAAAATAACAACTGTCACTTGATGTCAGAGATCAATAATTCTATAAAAAACAAGAACGAAATCTTTTAATTAATATTGAAGCACAGATTCAGGAAAAGTATGAACATATTTTTTCCTTTTTCTAATGGCCTTTTATTTATTTTTTTAATACATGGCTGGTTTATAATTTTTAGAATTTAGTTTCATATGCATATTTATATGGTATTTTTTTATCATTAGCTGACAAATTTGGTATCTAAATATACTAATAAGCTTGAATCAATGGGATATTAGGATTGTTATTCTTTGTAGTACATTTTTAAACATCTCAAATACGTATTAATGAAGTTCTCTCGGGCTTCACACCCGGTTAAACAGTGTTTAACTGCCAACGTTTCTGTGGCTGAGTCCACCACCGTCTTCAGGGCACAAACTGACATTTTAAAAATAACAGTTAATTGAAATAATTTGAAATCGCATATCTCAAATATGGTTGTGAAAAAAATATTTGCCAATTATAATTTAAACCCGCATTAATAACGAAACACATATATGGAGGTAGAATGAATGGTGTGAGAGGTAGAGGTAGGCCGAGAAAGTTGTGGTTGAATGTGGTTGAGGAAACTCTTAGGAGGAGGAATATTAGGAGTTTTAAAAACAGGAGGGCGTGTATGAAGCAGGGTATGGGGGTAAATGAGGCAAAAGAGGTATGCAAGGATAGGTCAGTATGGAGGAAATTATTGAAGCAGAGCTAAGTGTACAATTATGTATTAACGAGTGAAACATTTTGACTGTGCCTACCCCGTAAGGGATCGGCGTGATGTGTATGCATATGTATGTATAATTTAAACCCTTGTGCTTGAGGTAAGCGTCCCAATCCGGAAGGTAGGGCATTTTTTTCAAATCCTCATACGATTCCGGGAATCTCCCCTGGAGAACACAGGAGAGTTGGCAACCCTTGCACTCTCGCCTCCACCCTTTCGCCCTCTCCTCCCCCGGTTTTGTCACCCCCTGGCGCCCCCGTTGCCCGACCTCGTCAATTCTGGGAAATCCTGGCTCACCGGTGCTTCTCCATGCGTCCCACGTCGCCGAGATTCGCGTTGGCCAAGCGGAGCATACAAACTTGATACTCGCCGGTTTTCCCCTCGTGGCTCTTGAACCTCACCTACATCCTGGGAGACTAAATGTTTCATGCACACCTGTAAAGGGTGACGATAAAAATACACGTGAATAAAGAGCAAACACAAAATATTACGACCAGGTTCAACAACAATGCGAGCCACCGCATGGTCGTGTGGCTGGGGAAGTTAGGACGTCACCCGAGTAAAGAACGAGAATGCAACAAGAACAAGCGCGAAATTCTTTAATGAATATTGAAGCGCAGATACAATAAAAGCATGCATATACATTTTATTTTATAGTAACCATTTTGTTATGTTTTTTGTAAAATACATGGCTAGTTTGTAATCTTATGAATGTATTTTCATATACATATATTTTTGGTACTTATAATCATTAGCTGACAACTATACACTTTGGTATTTAAATACACTAATAACCTTTTTTTCAATGAGATATGTAAATCTCTAAAAGATAAAAAATAGATTGGTGAAATGGTGAACTGTATCATGGGAGTATATTTTGTGGAGCTCCGTTTTTATCATGGTCACTTATTGTGCGCGCAAAGAACAAATTTTGGTACCCATTTACCCGACAGTCTGCTATGGATAGTTGTAAAGTGGGCGTGGCCGGTCCGCCATCTTTGTTAACCCCGATTTTCTTACAGCGCTATGGGCTGACGCACTAATTTTGCAATTTCACGATGTTTTTCGATCGATAACCTATTATAAATTAACGTGGACTTACTTTTCTTAAATACATTCTCCTTAAATGAATTTTTTTTAGTTGGCATTAATAGTATCCTACATTCCTGGTGATAACTGCGGTAAACTAAAGTATAATCCATAGCATTAAGCTGTCGATATATGTTTCAAGAGTTACTTGGCTTAAATTTAAACAGATGGTGGAAATTATCGCTATACATCCGTTAATTCGTCCTTTCCATCGTGAATAACAATGGGAAATAAGTAAAGAGCAGGGATAACTGATATGGTTGATATTTAGCTTGTCAGGCTGCAGTTTGATGACGTAATGACCTCTCCATCTACCCAAATGATGGCGCTGAATACCATCTAATTGTTGGTGTCATTGCATGCCGAGCTGATAGCAGTTTGAACTATTCGCGAATGATTTTCGTGTGGTAAAATAATTTCGAGGGTTCTACGATTACCCCATGACATCTACTGGAGAGACAAAGCGTGGAGTTATTCTGAAAGTTTCATCTACATCTATGAAATACCGTGCAAGCCACCCTTAGGGTGTGTGGCACGAGGTGATTCCACACCAGGCATGCAGCACTCATCTCAGTTTAAATCAGAACAGCGTATGTTTCCACGGATCCCAGGCGCAGGCCAAAAGCGGTCAGGACATCAGTGCGCAGTCAGACGAGAAACTAGGAGAGTGATACGTAGAAGAAAATGCTAACATGCAGTACACCACTCAAGATACAACTACTGGTTAGTATTGTTAATGTGACAGATAAATAGCACTACATGGTACTGAGACATGCAGGAGTATATCTTGCCTAAGATTACATGCGAGGTTAGTAGCTAATAAAAATGTTTAAATATTTAGCACTGCTGAAAAGCCTATTTAACCTAGTCAGTATCCTAGAACTGATCTATTGCAACTATTATGGTCCTATATTGTGCGCGGAAAAAATGACGGCCTGGTTGATATCCAGTTTACTCCATCACTCATCTAATGTCATCATGAACTCCGCAGAGAGTTATCAAGCGTGAAATTTTATTGAGATAGCACGATTAACTTAAAAACCAAGGAAATCCACGTTTTCCTCTTCAATTTCCTCATGATAAATACTTGTACCGATAGTGTCTGCTCATAAAATTTGGTTTTTAACGCTCATCGTATCTACACATTGTAACGCTTCACCGAAGAACGAAACGCGATCTTCTCTAACTCTGTCTTACTCCATCACGATATTTATTGTCTTGTGAAAGAATTGGTACTGGTAATTCTTACTGTGGTTCTATTCCTTCCTTATCGGTGATATTTAATTGCGTGTGATACTGTATATTATCACCTGATGATGATCATTAGCCATCGAAACCCCGGTCTTGGTGAAGATTGAATTTTTCTTTGGTGTGTAAATTTCACAAGTTAATATATGCATATCGTATCGCTTCGCGCTGAATTAAACGCTCTGCCAACAATTTCTTTACATCCTTACCAAAGATGTTCCTCCTAATGCTGGACACTGCGTTAGCGAGGATGTTTCTCCTTCTAACGCCTTCTCTACTACGCTCATTTTCTCTGTACATCTACCTACGTAAGACTTTATATCAGTTAAAACAATTTAGACACCTTATCCCCGTCTCCCTTCGCCAAAAATTAGTAGATGCTCTTGTTTTCCCACACATCGACTACTTCTGTGTGGTATACTCTGACCTCCCAAACGAACTGAATCTCAAACTCCAGAGGATTCTGAACTCCTGTCTGTGGCATATCTTTGACGTCATATATTATGAACACGTGAGACCATATTTTAAAAAAAGACTCAGATGGCTAAAAATACGAAATAGGCGCTTACTTAATAAGCCAAAATTCATGTAAAAATTAATAACGACAGAACTTCCAGTGTATTTACACTGGAATGTGCAATACAATGCAAGAACAAATAAATGTCCTACACGCCGAATGGGAGGAATTTCGTCAGAAAACGTAAAAAAATCTTAAAATGGAAATGAATATAAAAAGAAATATCATGAAATACGACTTTAAGTGAACTAAATATTGTGCCAACTGTACAAAATCTGAAGTATTTGTATGTATTTTTATAATTTTGTTGTTTTGTATTATGACGGATTCTGTGATATCAATACATCTTGTAGATCTTGCTATTGTAACATTTGTTTGACTCTAAATAAAAATCATATATGTTCCTAAGGGACACACTTGTCCCGAAATAGTGAATTTAATTTTATATTCTATTCTGCGTAAATAAGTCACTCGCTCCTGTTTTGCCCTATTACCTTTATGGTCTGGCACGCAGCGCGTGAAAATATTCGCACGCGATAACTGTAATAGGCAGTCATTGTGCAATCCATTCCGCCGAAAGTTTGCGAATTTTATGAGGGAAGACAAAAAAAGTGGTTGACTGGAAGGCCTTTAGAGTGGGTAGCGAGGAAATCTGAAAAAAAGAGGGCAAAAGGCTGCCATTTAGACAGTACGTCCAGTTCAGCGTAGGGGCAAAACGGGAAATTCGTTTTTGGAAATTAGCAAAACAAGAGTGGTTGCAGTTTGTAAATATTGTTTTGTGCATGTGGAAACATACAATGCTTCATTTTAAGCTGCTTAATCATTTGTTTACATGTTTTACGTGGTGGGGTTTAATGTAAGCAATAATTTACTGTGAATTTAATTCAACCACTATATATTAATCTTCGAGAATTGCTTTGGCCGAAAGTGATATGATTAAAATAATTATTCTAAGATCAAACCTCCAGAAGAATTCTGTGCGTATAAGATGCACATCTACGAAATTCAGTGCAGGCCACCACTAGGGTGTATGGCACAGGGTGATTCCACACCAGGCATGCAGCACTCATCCCAGCTGAAATCAGAACCGCGCACGTTTCCCCGGATGCCAGGCGCAGGCCAAAAGCAGTCAGGACAACAGTGCGCAGTCAGACCAGAAATTAGGAGAGTGCTACATGGTCGAACATGCTACCATGTAGTATATTACTTAAGATACAACTGCTGGTTAGTGTTATTAATGCGACAGATAAATAACACTACAAGGTACTAAATCATACAAGAGTATATCATGCCGGAAATTACATGCGAAGTTAGTAACTAATAATGATGTGAAGATATTTAGCTCTAAATAGGTCTATCTTCTAGGTCTATCTTAGCTCTATTTAGCTCTAAATAAGTTTATCTAAATAGATGTAGAATCGCCATGGCAGAAAAAGCATTTTCAAAAGGTGAAAACCCTGATATGGAGCGTTGTGCTGTGTGGGTCGGAGATTTGGTCGTTGCGAAGGGAGGATGAAAAGAGACTTGAGGCGTTTGAGATGTGGGTGTGGAGAAAGATGAAGAGGGTGAGCTGGGTGGCGAGAGGGACGAATGAGGAGGTATTGGTCAAGGCTAGAGAGAGGAAACTAGTGGCGAAGGTTCGGAGGAGGCAGAAGAGATGGATGGAGGACGTAATGAAATTAGAGGGAATGATGAATAGAGAGATGGAGGGGAGAAAACTGGAGAAGCGTGGAAGCGGAAGAAAAAGAATAGGAATGCCGTATGGAATAAGGAGACGATATGAGGAATTGAAGAGGGATCAAGTGGCGAGTCACTTATAGGAGTGTAAACGGAAGGATAAGCCAAAACTCAGGACGAATCAGGACGAAAAATCAGGAATCAGGACGACGCTAGGATAAGTACTGTCCGAAAACCTACCTATCAGTTGGTAGAGCACTGAAAGGAATAGGACTAATTGGTGGAATACGTATTATAGAAAAAGAAAAATACACCCAAAATCATGAATTTCTTGATAAAGGGTCCCTGAATGAAAACATGGTATGAGCTTTTTTAGAAATCATCTTGAATTAACCTATTCTTTAAGATAAAAATCTTTTTCGTCTAATAAAAAACTAATTTTGGAAGATAAAAGACCCTGCATGTTGTTGGTTATATTGTAGTGGTGGGTTTTTTATGAAAGGGAAAACGGAACGATATGCTAGAAATCAGGATGCTCGGATAAGTTCTGTCCAAAAACCTACCATTCAGCTGGTATAATACCTTAATGAAATGAAAAGTGGTCAAAATCTGTTCTCATTGAAGTGTAAATACATATATGTATATGTCTGGAATATGCTGCCAGTGTATGGGATCCATATGAAGCGGGGTTGATACTGGAATTAGATCGCGTGCAGCGAAGAGGAGCTAGGTTTGTAAAACGATGCTACGATAGTTTTCTAGTGTGTCTGGATTGTTAGAAGAATTGGGATGGGAATCGCTATCACAGCGTAGATTAAATTATAGGCTTAACCTCTTAGCTAAATTTCAGGAAAAACATTTCTCTGACGACGTAGAAAACATACTGTTAACCCCCGTCTTACTACGGCAGATTAGATCAAGCCAATAAAATTAGAGAGATTGATTGTAGAACCGATAGGTATAAAATGTCATTTTTTCCGCGTATCATTCGGGACCATAACAGCTATCATCATCGTCATGAATAGTGCGAATAGTGAGATTAGCTAGATTGTAGATCTTTCTCTTTATATTCTCTACGTTCTTATTTATGCATGATGTAAATATTGATGTTCTTATTTATGCATGATATTTTGAATCTGTAGTAGTAGTCTTTGTATCCCTTGCATGTCGGAACAATAGACGATGGAATGTTTCTTGGTTATTAGATTGCTTTTTGGCGCGTTGCATGTGTGATACGCTGGTTTCAATGTAGTTTCGGTGATCTGCCGTATAATTCATGCATGCCTGGTGTGGAAGCACCCCCTGCCACACACTCTTTGGGTGGCTTGCAGGATATGACGTAGATGTAGATATGTTATATCACGATATCAATTTCGTTGCTTCTTGTCATGGACTTCTCTTCCGCTGGAGGAACTCCTGATTGAGATTTATACAAATAAAGATAGCAAATCGTTTCAGGAGGGTTTGAGGACCCGCACAACGTCCAACCCAGACGAGTCGTCACGGTGTCGCGGGCACAATCGGCACACTGAACGCGCCAGCAAACAGAAAACACCGACGCACATGCACCGCGCGCTGTCAGCGGTGGTGTGGGGCGAGCACACTCACGGGGCCGTGACGTCACCCTCCTTCCCCTCCCGCCCTTCCACTTCCCCCATCCCTTCACCTCCTCCCCTCCCTCTCCTCCTCTCACTTCCCCCAAACCGACTCGGAAATCCACCTTCCCTCTCTCTGAAGCAGCGTCTGTCCGAAGAACGGCCGTCCGCATCCACTCGACTATCGTGCTCCCGACCACGAGGACGGAGTCGGACGCAAGACGCACAGCCTCTTCTCCCTCGAGAGTGACCGAAGCGCGTGACGGAGTCGTGTGGCGGTTCTCCTATCACGGCCGAAGAAGCGGGCGGGTAGACGCCTCTTTTTTACCAAACGCTAGACAAGAGAAGGTGTGGGAGCCGCGCGTCCTGTTTTACCGCGAAGTTTTTCGACAGGGCTCGTGCGAAAACCCTCCGGGACCGAATCATTTGACGACTGTTTGGGGGCAAGTTTAGACTCTTCTCCTCTTGCGTGTGATATAGTATTTCTTTTTAACCGATCTATGGGTTTAGGATTTATCTGTTTGACAGGGTTTTTAACAAACTTCAGCGTGTGAAAAGATTTCCAATCGACGTACTTCCTTCGCAGAGATCCAAACTTTTTTGCAACAGATTCCTCGCCTCTTCTGCTCGGCTTTGCAAAATTACACCCTCTGGTTGAGTTAAATATCTCTAAAGGACTGTTCTGCATTCTTCCCAAGCCAGAAAAAAACACCTGCAACACAGTGGAACTAAAGTGAAATTTTTAAACCTTTGTGGGATGCTGATAAATTAACTCCATCAAGCAAGACAAGAACTCTTTGGAAGATTTTTCAAGGCGTTTGATAACACGTGTGAGCCATCGAACAGTTCAGTTTGGCCAAAATTTGTCATATATACCCCGCTGGTTACCGTCGTAGTTTCAAAAAATCGTCTAAAGTGAGATAGGTCGTGCAAAAGGCTTCGTAACCTGTTTAGAATCGGTTTGATTCGGAACAATTGAGGGATAACATCCCCCTGAAGTGCACTTACGACCGCGGACGGCATCCAGAACAGCTGTACAATAAACGAACTGTGACAGGAAGTTAAAATTCGAGTTACATTTCCGTCTCAGCCGCTCCCCGCGTCCGTCTCACGGAGCGGCACTCCCCCCGGCAATTGTTTTTGTTTACGTTCACGTCGGGGAAAAAGCGCTGACCGAAAGTGAACGCGTTCGAAAAATGCCATCGTCGGCACCGGAATTCGCGGTTCCGATTCCCGCGGCGGTCAGTTGAAGCATGGGCTGCTGAGGGAATATTCACTGGAGGAATGGGGATGATATAAGAACCCCATTTCTTTCTCAACTCGACGCCAGCTTCACCATATTTGTGAATTTTTGTGTCAGATTTTTCCTCGAAAAGGATTCTTATATTCTTTAAGAAAGAAAGTTTCCCTCCCCAAGAAAATACCCGTCCATTATCTCGCCTCTCGAGACTTTACAAGTCTGTTGAGGATACATAAAATTGCGTGGTCTTTCGACTGTGCCAGTGTGTGTGTCTGTGCGCGCAAGTGGATGTTCAGTTTCCGTTTGCCGTGGGAAAAATTGTTCCGGTTAGCGATTACCGAAGTCAACCCACCTTCTCTCCACCCGTGAGCCGTGGGAAATCTTCAGGTTGGTTTGGATTTCGGAAAAGAGAGGAAGTGTAATTTTTTTTCAATAATCCGCACATTTATGCGAAGCCACCTTCACCGGATGTGGGGTGGGTGTTGAGATAAAGTATAGCATACATATTTTTCCCCCGTAGAAAAAAACTTGCGTGTTCTCGTTTTCCTTTGGTTGAGAAAGATTCCACCTCTTCCCTCCCCCCCACCAACTCTTCTGGATTTCCCTTCGAGCGTGGCTTGTCCAGACGGAATTTTACACGTCCGGCTCGGGGAATTATAAAACCGCCCTTACAAGACGTCCCGCAGCCTCCGGACTCATTCTTAGCCCGATCTGCTCAGCGGAGGGTGAACGCGGACCGGCCGGCAAAACCCTTCAAGACGACAGCGGTCTCAACAAACGCTCTCGGAACGCGGTGAAGGAAGTGGGAACGCCAGCCGAAATTCTTCGAAGTCCGGAACCGAGGAGGAAATTTTCTTAAGAACGGAATAGATAAGGGGAGGACGAAGTAATTTGCACATTAAGGAGTGTGACTCGTTGGAGATACTGTAAGGAAGTAAGCACGGAAGGGAACTTATCCGGTCGATTTACTGTGAAAAGTACCCAAAAACTCCTGCTCAGCTTGAAAAATAGGACAATAGAGAGTACGAATATTTGGTGCATTTAGAGAATATTTCGAGGATATAAGGAGTGGAATTTTGTGAAAACAGCTTCAGGACGCGTTATCCAGACGGACTCCCAACATCTTTCCGCCCTTCGGCGTAAAAAAAAATTCGCGTTCGTGAATCAATCGGTGTGGGATTCGAAGACTCTCTCGAGTTCAACGGTCGGGGAGGACGTCTTCGTGAAATTTTAACGGCCGATACCCATCGTCAAGAAGTAAAAAAAAGAAGAAGCGAAAATGTCTACGGCACAGGTGAACAAAGTTGACCCCAACGACCCGAGGGTCCGTCGGCTGGTGTACAACATGTATCGCGGGATGCTGACCAACTGCAACGACCGGGCGAATGGGATGGTCGACTCTCTGCCCAAGAAAATCGTTCGGGAGGACCAGGGGATCGCCAAGCAGTTGGAATCCATGATGTAAGTTTTCCTCGTTTCTCATCGCTCCCGCGTCAATCAAGCGTTCGGAATTTTCGCCTCCCAATTCCCTAATTAAAGTAGTTTGAGCGAAATATCATTTCACCTGGAAATCAATTAATTTGTTCTCATTTTAAAGACAATTATCTCACCCTTCTAGTGATATAAAAATATCAGCGCCTTAATCAACTACTATCAGAAATATTTGAAAAGAAATGCTAATACGAAAATATGTCCTCGCGTCTCGAAATGTAGCGAATATTCGAGCCGAGGCATGGTTTATGGAACGTGTTACCACGAAATAAACATTTGCTCACGTGGTAAAATTGAGGTTATTTGAGAAAAATATTATTTCACCTAGAAATTAATGAATTTGGTCTCATTTTTACGACAAATATCTTACCCTTCTGATGATATAAAAATATTAGTCACTTACTGAACTACTTTCTGAGATATTTACCAAAAAATAACAACTATTTTATATGGTAAATAGTACGTGTAGGCACTCCAGGGGATCATTAAAAAAATGAGGAATTTCTAACTACCAGATCACGTCAAAAAAATAATAATCTGCATTTACATACTGCCCTGCGAGCCACTACATGGGAGTGTGGGAAGGGGTTTTAGGACACCAGCCGTGTAAAGATGTATGGGGAAAGGTTTTGGGAGGTGAAATGGTGACGAGTATTATGGGAGTGTATTTAGAGGAGCACAGATTTTACTGTGGTTGCTTATTGTGCGCGGAAAGAACGAGTTATTGCACCTATCTGTTCGGTAATGTAACTCTTTTATTTCATTGTTTCCATCAGACCTAGATTTATTGAGGCGTCATGATAATATAAATAATGTGTATTTTATGTTGTTCCTCATGTATATAAAAAATAATCGTATAGACGCCGCAAGAAGTTTTTCAGAATCACAAGACAGGACATCCGATGAGGAGTGTTCAACGTTCTGCATGAAAAATTTAACCAAATCAAAGACTGAAAGAGTTATTCTTATTTTATTACTGAGGGTATCAGTCATGTAAAAGTGTATTATCGCGCCATTTATTTTACAATATTCACTTCCTGCTTGCTGAAACTGAAACGTAAAATTCGAATATGGTCTCCATTATGACTAGGGAACTATCTCGTTCAAACTTAATTAATCTTCAAGTTCATTCATTTGAGATCATTGTCCTAATTATCTTACACCAGAGGAGTCTACGTACGTTGAATAGCTGATTTGTAATCCGTAATTTTTATGTCGTGAAAGAGGTCAATTGCTACGCTCATCCGTCTTGGTCTTTCCCTGGCATGCCCTACTTTTGTTATAATTAATTAATTTTAAATCGGCAACATATGCTATTACTATTAGAACGCAGAGGAATCGCCTTCAACATACATTATCCAGATAATCTTGTGGTTGGCATGGCGTCCTTTAAACACGTAGGTATCTGTAACAAACATCTGAGGGACTGATATTTTGCCGTTCTTTATATTGTTTGCATAGCGGCCTAAGATGTTAGAATTTCAAAATATATTGCTCTCAAATGACAGCTATACAGTTTTGAGGTCCAGTAGCGACAGATCGCCCGAGAAGCGAAACAGGCCCCAATCAGTGACTAAAATTATTCCCCATCAATCAATCAGTCAATGAGTCAATTAGGGAAATAGTTATAGTTTTTAATAAGTGGTGTTTTTACTTTTCGAGCGATCTCCAATGAGTGGTGCTCAAAATTTTGTGCGGCAACTGGAGTGTTGCGTTTCTTGCATTCTTCCCATAAGACTCAATGCCTTTTGCCGGGATCCGTTTTAAAGAAATGTAATGCCATCGTATATTACCTTTAGTAGTGGTTGCAAAATAACAAAGTTATACTATCCGCTTATTTGAAAAATAAAAAAATACGTGTTATCTAGCGCGCGATATAGTACGCTATGTATGACGCATTTCCCATCCGCAAAGATTTACTTGACGAGGCCTAATCAAACATTATTGCTCATCCTTTGTATAAGGCGATACTGTATGGCTTATTCCATTATCTTTTTAATAAACATTTTGTTGTTTTTTTTGGGTGGACCCTGAAAAAATTCCGTAGATTAGATGAAGGTATCTGAATTTCACAACGCAGCAAAATTTGCCTAGATATTCAATCTCTATGTAAAGTAAGAATAGTGATTACAGTGTTCATACTAGTGATTTCAGCGTTTCTTCGTGAAGGATAGTAACACCATTAGTATTTCTACGTAAAGTTTGATGGATTTTCAATCTTTTGAGATGAATAGTCGCTTCATTTATCAACCACTTACATTTCTTCTTTTCTGTTTATATAATTTGTGAAATTGAAGTAAGTGAAACACGAGGAAAGCTGAGAAGAATTCCAAGCGCCTACCGCCTAAGACACTGTTTGTAGAGAGGTGGTTAATTCTTTTTTATCGGTCGCTGAATCTTGAGTATTGTTCAGTATTCAAGTTCTGTTATGTGTAAGCAGGTATTGATCTGTTATGTAGTCGGAATGAGATGACAAAGGTTTTACTCGTCAAAGGCGTGGGTTTTATTCACCCCATGCTCTGATGTGGTGTCTGATACTCTGGTACGAGAGTGAAAAATCACGATGAATAAATAGGAAAATAATGAATATTTTCGATTGATTATAACACTTCCATTCTCCTCATGTGATTTGATTTTTAACCGGACTCAAAGTCCTTTAACTATTACTTATTAACCGTTCGGCGGTCTTCATTTCTGATTGTATTTGTTTTTCCCTTTATTATAGAAAAATGCATCATTAAAAATTTTCGGATTTTATAATTTCAACTACTGTAAAGGCAATAAAGATCGCTTCCCAGAATTGTAACTACCTTCAAATAGGGAAATGAAAACGTTTGACGCTTCACTGAAATTTTATTTAGTGCAACCGATTTCATCGAACAAGTCAACCATTGGTCAACACTGATGGTTCTATATAAAATTCCTGTGAAACTTAAGAATTTTTAAAGACGGAGCGTGAATCGTGAGTTGTTTAGTTCACATTTTTAACTTTTCAATCAAGTCAAAAAAATATTATTGGATCACTGTTTTCGTGAATTCATCTATTTTTACGTTGGAAAGAACCAGACATATTGTAATGTAAATAATGTCAGAAACGTATTATAAAATTTTCGTCTCAATTAATGCAAGGTTGTGACTTGGGTTTATGGAGTAGAACTCAACATTAAGGCTCATTCACATGTAAAGACGTGTCTTTTATTTGGCATCACACCTTGACGTTTATTATGAAACATTATAGTTAGGGATGAGTCGATTCCACTTTTTTTCCATTCCGATTCTTTCAAATCGATTCCAGATTATCGATTCCGATTCCATCGATTCTTATTCCTTATGACAGGTATTGATATACCAGTAGCGTACGATAATCATTTAAATTCGAGTATTGGCTGAAATAAAATAACAAAGGCAATTAAGTCTCTCAAAAAGTATATTTATTAGCAAATAGCAAATATATCCTCAGCTTATTCAGGTACAAAAAAGCACAAATTGATAGCCTACACCCAAAATTACTCAGACAAATATAATGTGATAAATGAAATTTGATTTGAATATTTATCTATCTGGAATCGATGGAATCGGAATCGACTTTAGGCGATCAATTCTCGATAACGATTCTAATACTGAGAATCGGTGGAATCGAGAATCGACATTTGGATACGACTCATTCTTAATTATAATAAAATGAAACATATGCTCTCGCGTTTAAGATCAAATCTGAGCAAATGTCATCGAATTATCTCGAAGTATGCGTCGATTGCCTTAATAATATACATCAAAATAGCATGAGATTGCCTAGAAACAAAATCGGTAACGGACATATTTTTTTATTTTATCTATGCATAATGATAAAAAGTGCACGCATTCAAAGTTTCTCTCAAATCTGTAAATAAACGAAAATCTCTTAAACTAACTTAACCTACATTCTATGAATCTTAACAAAGTGTTGCATGACACTATTGAAGACGCGAGTACGTGTTTGGTTGTTGTTCGTGCGGAATATTTTAGTTGATTTTCGTACAGTTGTACATTTTTGTTCAATTTTCGACTCCAAGAATTCCAAGCACCGATGCAATATTGAGATCTTCTGCAATGAAATGGATTGCATGCACGAATATGCCGGAGGGTTAGTCCGTGAGAGGATATCTCTAGCGGTCTCTGTTCTCATTAAGTTTTCAGTTAGCGAATGAATGGACGTATTAATGCGTTTCAATTGCGCTGTGTGGATGTATTGACTGGGAACTTGCAAAACTGGTAGAGCCTTTTGACGCTTCGAAACTTCCCACTGCGGCAGTCATTCGTGATCAGCTAAGTGGCTTTAACGACCGCGTCGGCGCCAAGTGAATTATTTCACATCATTCAAGAGCGATATTTTTCACTGCCATCGTTTCCAATTAACGCTCTCTTTTCAATCATCTTTCAATTAAAGCCGCGAGGAAATTGTAGCGCTCTTGGCGGGACGGATGAAAAGTTGAAGAAGAGCACAAGGAAAAGGAAGGGGTGTCGACGGAGGAGACTGAGTCGAATGGTAGAGCAGTTAACCAAAGATGTTTCGTCCCCGCGGCGGAAGTGCATTATGGGAATGGTTGGGACGTGTCATTTTTAATGGCCCCATGGTCGCGGCGTAAACTGCACGGTCAAGCCTTAATGGAAAATTATCTGTCACGCATTTGGATCCAGACGTAGAGGGCATTGTCTTTTAATTTCGTTACTTAGGATGTGACCGTGGAGATGAAACGTTTCGCATTTGATCACGTCCGCCTGGCAAAACAACACGGAGCGATGTTCGGGTTCTTTTGAAAATATAAATTGCGTGATTCGTTCTTCTGCGTGCTAGTGAAGTCTCAATTCGTGTTCTTGCCTTGCAAACGCTGGTGAGCGGAACTTGCTCAACGCCAATTTTTTTATCAGCGCAGTGTTTGTAGCGAGGAAGTTATAAAATAAATGGAAGCGACATTTCCCTTAACACTTTCAGCCGGTTCTGCATTTAGATTTGGCACAGTTTTTGGTCTTACTCTGGTGCACACTGAGGAGAGGGAAATTCTCCTGGAGAATACTATTGGGCATGGCTGGGACTCGAGCCCGGATCTCCTATTTGAGTAAAATTTCGTCTTTAATTCAGATGGCTTCACGGTTTCAATGGCTAACCACATGACCGTCAATTGGGCGATCCCTCTCCGAATTCCGGTCATGTTTAATGATTTTTCCGTGACAAATTTCACCCTCTACGGTGTTTGTCTTTGCATCCGTGCATGTGACTGTATACCACATCATTTATAAAATCACATTTATTGGAAAATTTGCCTTCCTCTGGCTTACGTTTCTAGTGGTCGCGTTTGATCTTCGACGGAAAATTAAGCATGAACGTCCGAAATGAATGCAAAAATCGAAATTGTGTCAACATAATTCGTGTTTTTTTATTCAGCTCAAAACACCTTAAAGTTGCCTTGTCTCCGGCAAAGCTGTGCTCGCTTCATCCATTTAGATGTTTCAGCAGGATGCTTGTGAAATTTTCATCTCTCACATGTCTCAACGCTTTGCTATTGTATCCAAATGCCAATTATATATCAATTACACGATGACCACCGCACCTAGCTAGCGCTTGAAATAAGCAAAACTATATCAAAGCTTTCGGCTAATACGATGCGCAGCAGCTCACCTTACATTAGTATTTCCATGACTCAGACGTACAATTCACCTCTCTTCTTCAGTATAGTTCCTAAGGCCGTCGACCTGCGAGTTTAGATGCGTGAACACGTTCCCTTTTAAAATTGCATTGTGTAGATACCAATAATTGTGCAAATGAATGTACGCGTGGGAATAAAATATATGCAAATAAATAAAATGGCCCATTGTATCCAAATATCAATCATTTATCAAATACATAATGCACTCCGCACCAAGCTAGCGCTTGAAATAGTCAAAACTGTATCACAGCGTTCGACAAATATGGTGTGCAGCGACTTACCTTACATTAGTTGTTCCATGGAATAGATGAAAAATTCACCCCCATTCTTCAGTCATGCTCCTAAAGCCGTGTACCCATGGGGTTAGATGCATGAACATATTCACCATTAACATTGCTTCGTGTAAATGCCCAAAATTGCGCAAATTCATGTACGCGTGGCCGGATAATAGGTCCTGGGTGTAAATTACGGTTCTCCATCGTTAGGAGATAGCGTACGATACCTCCTCGTACCGAAGATTTTAACTCGTACCGCAGCTGTGGAGCTAATGTTTCTATCAACTTACCGGACGGTATCTCAATCCACGGTAGCTCGCGAGATATCGTACGTTATCCCTGGATTTAATGAAAAAAGCAATTATTCTAATTTGGAGCATTAGTTTACGCATTTGTCCAGCACTGTACCTACTTGCGCCGATACATGCATCGGATTAACGCTCCTTGTGGATGAGCTGGAAACCGACATTGCGAGCGACTAAAAAAACTTTCGATTTTTTTTAAAAAGACGCCAAGACGCCTCTAGTTCAACATTCCAGCGACTTTTCTACGTTCCATTCTCCTCGGAGATGTACTGCCGTTTGAATTAGTGGAACAACGAGTGCACGCCCATTTTCATGAAACTCCGACACGCGGTCAGTCTATTCATATATCCCGTCCCCCATGTGAAGAAGAATTATGGACCAATGTGCTACTTTCTTCTTTTTTTTAACCTTGAGTGGTGGCCGCCGAGAATTCGTGTAATCGCGCGTCCTTCTCTTGAGAGTGTTCTCCATACCCCCAGAACTGCCTTCGTTTGTTTTTTTTCCGCGCGAAGGTCAACGTGACTGGCGCCCGAGCAGCGGAGGAGCCAGAACAGGCGCCGCGTCGCTTCACAAGGCAGGACGGAGGTGGAAGAGGCAGCCGAGAGGAAAACTATTTGGGCAGCGTTTAAATATACATAGTAGCTTTTCCGAATTTTCATTTTTTCAACATTTCTACAAGAAAAATCCCTTATTTGAGTCATTCGAGTGGAAGAAATAACCTACACCTACATACTACCCTGCGAGCCGCCGCATGGGCGTGTGGCCGGGGGTGTTAGGATACCAGCCGTGTAAATACGTAAGGTTTTGGGAGGTGAAATGGTGACGTGTATTATGGAAGTGTATTTAGTAGAGCGCAGTTTTTACTATGTTTACTAATTGTGTACAGAAAGAACTAAGTTTGTTTACCTATCTAGTCACCAATGTATCCCTCTTATTTTTTCGCTTCTGTCAGACCTAGAAATGTAGTGTGGCATCATGATAATATTCTATGTGTCGCCCTGAAACACACCAGTTCTAAATTTCCCAAGCAAGCTAAGCCTAGCGTGTAGCCTCCGATTCTCTAGGGGCTCCCACCTTAATCCCTCTAAAAGTTTACAAATGCTCACAAATGATGTAAACAAATATGATACTATTTAATCATACTTAATGGGACAGGGAAATAATATTTTTTAATCTTGTAATGTACACTATGCCGATAAAAATTGCTGGTGATGATCATTTATAATATTTAACAGGTCAAATTATCAATAAAAAAGTATAGAATGAAATATTTTGGCTCGCCGCCGTGTTTTCTTCTGCAAGATTTTTTTTTAAAATTTCGTTTTGATCGATGTGTTTATTTTGATTTTACCGTACAGCATATTCTCCTGTAGTTAAATGCCACCCTATTAAAGGTGATTATTTTTTAACTGCTGTTGTGGAAATAATTTCTTTGTCTATACTTGCGTAATAAATTGCATTCATGCATATGAATGAATACAACATATAGGTTTGAACCGAAAATGTTGAATCACGCATTTACACGAATAAATGTCACTTCTGACCTATCTTCGTTGAGGATACGACGTCAATATTTTGAGTATTTTTTCTGATGAAAACATGGTTTATGTACTCATTTTTCGACTGGCTTCCGGCCGAGTATCCCTGAAAATTTTACGGGACGTAAGGAAGTTGATAGCCGGGAGGTTTCATTTTGCTGTCAGTTTACAATGTATTCCCTTTACCGTTGAAAGATACACCTTTGAAAAATTGCGATATGTTTTCTACGAAACATAAATAATTAATAGCATTATCATGCGTCACGTCGCGGAATTGCAGGATATGCATTTGGAAGTGGAATTACTTCGCATTACGTACAAATCAGTTCTTATTTATCGATCCAGGTTTATCACCAAATGCCATTTTTAAGGAAATTTTTTATTAATATTTCAATAATATTTCGCGTTAGACATGATGTACTACAGCATTTTATTCCTGAGAGCCTTAGCATCAGAAAATGAAGCCTAGGCTTTGTAACGAGTTGTAATAAACAGGTAAACTACTACGGTACTATCAACATACTACAGTAGATCAGATTATGTGTACAAGATAAGGGAAATAGATTGTAGAACAGAAAGGTTGAAAATGTCGTTTTTCCCGCCATCGACAAGAGACCATATTGGCTGCGTTAAGACTTTGAAGTAGGTTAGTTGACAGGTAGAGTAGCTGATTCATTCATATGCTCCCTGATGCATGCCTATAAATCTGCCGAGTAGTGCTAACACCATGTTTTGCATGTTCCCTGCATGACCCCTGAGTCACATTAACATAGTTACACCATAGATTATTTTAGTATTTGTTGCATATCCATTATGTGGTGCATGTTGGTGAAAATAAATTTTTTTCACTGTAGTTCATGTCGGTGATAATTCACCCCATTGCCAAACACCCTTCTAGTTGATTGCAGGGTATTTAGTAGATGTAGATGTAAACTGTAAAAAAATAAAACAGTTGTACTGTAACACTTGTAGTTTTTATCGAGATACGTATTATTCTTTTTCAATCCATTATCCCTTTCGCCTCTTCACTTTCACCCATTGTTCAAATACAAGGCACGTATGCCACAAGTCTTTTCTTTTAGCTTGCTTTAAGAAGTGCATTGGCAACTTTCTCCTCCCTCAGCCGATTCATCATTTATAAGCGATGACGGCAGTAAATCATAACATTTCAATCACGGTGCGTAAAAAATTCGGCTCAAGGGCGAATCCCATATTCGGCACCGGACAGGGACCCGGCAAACATGCGAATAAACATTTGAGGCGCGATTATAAGCGTGAAAAGTGGCCCGGTTAAAACTATGTAAAAAAATATCCCCAGAGTTTGAAGCAATTGGCTTATTCCATCGCCTTGGGTTTCAGTTTTATCGCTCGTCGGTGCAATAAAAAACATACACTGATCTCTTGTAAGAGTAAATAATGGCCTCGTTATGAGTGTCAATCGCGCATAACATTTAAGAGGCTAAATGCGCGCTGCGTTAGAGCTCTGTCAGCTGGCAACTGGAGGGTAAGAAAGTCTTCGCTCTTATCTTGCGATTTTAGTACCAAGTTCCAAGCCAGGTAAGTTCCGTGCCAGCTTTTCCTCGACGTAGAAAGTGTCTCACCCTACTCAGATAAACCTTTGCTCGAGATTAAGAAAGCAGTTGACTTTGAAAATGGCTTGAATACAGAAAGTCAACGGTATCTCGCGTCTTCGGAAACGAAAACAACGATAGCACTGACAATGAGTACTGAGTATTCCGCCCACATAGTGACGCTAAATTCCTTAGCCTTATAGCTATCAAATAATTTCCCCCTGCACGCTATTTGTCATGATGGGTAGATTTTTGGGAGTGTTAGATGTTGATTATGGCTTCTCAATAGTGGGTACTTTATCTTCGCATGTATTTTAGAATCAAATAAATTTGTGTTTATGCTAAGTGACACTGTAAATATTGCAGCTTTTTCAGCTGACGAATAATGTTCCTGATATTGCAATTCAGCGTTTCTTATGTCTTTATAAGGGAAATAATGGTTTTTGGAACTGCTAAATATCTACTAGATGTGTAGGATCAGCGACGAGAAAGTATGCCATAGAATAGAAGAAAACTGTCTGAAAGATTTGAAACGAAGTTGTAAGGAGCTTTAGAGAAGGAAAATGTTGACAGAGATAGGAAAGCCCCACGTGGAGAACAAAGGACAAACGCATAGGCCAACGAAAAATGGGTTGCAAAGCATGTAAGATTCAAGGACATAAAGGAAATAGTAGAGGGCGGAATATAATGGAGGTTTGCAGTAAACCATTCGTAGGATTTTATGATGAAAAGAAATAATTCCTCTAAGTGTCCCGCCCACTCTTGCTTTTAATTGCTTTAGTTTTAAGCGTTTAATTGCTTCATCGAATGACTACGTCGTATTTTCTTGTCGTAAAGTCGCATATAGGAATCTAAGTCTGAGTGATCGAGGCCGAAGTGTCTCAAAAGCAAAAAACTTACCTTTCCTCGTGTCGTTGCATCACGCTAGGTATCTTCATACTGCTAAACTGACGGGAATTCGATGTTTTTGAGAACCTGTTGTTCACGTTTTCTTCTGAACAGCCTGATAGTTTGCTCACACTGACCAACTTTTTGCTAATTTTCGTTTATTAAATAGTCTCAGGCGATTTAAAAAAACATCGTCTTGGCCAAACGTCGTTAAAATGGAAGATGTGTGTATTCGTTCAAAATCCTATAATAATTTCCAAGAGTATAACTATAATTTTTTGTGAAACTGAATTAATTTCTTATGCTACTCTTGAGGGAAACCCACGCATAGCGATTTGATGGAGTTTTCTGGCAAATTTTTCGATTCATTGCGAATTCTGTAGAAATATCAGGATTTAGGTAGGGGTTCCCTTCTTCCTCGTTTTCCCACGTGAATCGTGAATGAGTAATGCAAAGCGTTCGTGTTCACCTTCTTCTGCTACCAAGCTTCTGATGATATCGGAACACGCTGTAATTTTTGGGCACACAGCTAGAGTTATGATTCTTTAAGCGTGGAGATAAATGCACCTCAGATTGAAATCGGTATGACTCAACTCGAGACTTGTACCGGCATCCAAGCTTAAAATAAATTTATAAAATATTTGACCGAATGTGTAAGTAAGCGGGACATGCCGCTTTTGACGAAAATGATAGCTTAGCAGGTTTTCTAAAATCTCAACTGCCAACTATACATACAAAAACGCAAGAGAATGGCTTCTTTCTTTTAAATCTAATGATGTTTGAGTATACGGCGTCTCGGAACCCAAGACTAGGGTCGCGAATTTTTATCTGGGCAGTTGGAGTGTGACTGCAATTGAACACAGAAGAATTCGATGTGGTACCCATTTCTGGGGTATAATTTTGACAAAGTTGCATGGAGAATTTCGCCAAACGTATTTTGTTGCCATGTGACGTGCTTGTTTTAGAGTAAAAGAAATTTTAGTCAAATTTTCATGCGATATTTTTAGAGTCGATGCATTACAAAGGCTTTCATTTCATCTCACAAAAATCAGAGACCACCCTTTGTTTGTTATACTTAGCAACGCGTTACTTTGCCACTTTTAATTACTCTGTATAGTGGAGTTCACAATTCAACATTGATTTCTGAATATTTTCCTCAAATTTACTCATCTTGTGAAGCAATCACTGCCTAACTATAATCATGTAATCATAAAGACCGACAGTTCAATCGGAGAAAAAGTTTGCATCTGACTCAGCGTCGTCAGCGTAAGGTGATTGTGTACATGTTTTAGTCGGGCGAATATTTATTGATTTTTCGTAAAGAGAAAATTCACGGGCGACAGGACTCGCGAAAAGATTTTTTGGCCGCTTTATGATTATGTATTCGACACGTGTCTCCCTGCACGCACACGGCAGCTGGCAGTTGTTATCGGATTCATCTCATTGATCAGAAAAAAAGATAAAACGTCTAGAATTTTGGAAGTGACTTTATCAAGTTAACTCATTGTATTTGTCAAGTTATGTATTCAGGTGGTAGGATTCATTGAGTTCATGCACTAATTACTTTTCAAGTAAGTCGAACATAAATTCTTGGACCACACGTCACGTATGTGCATCTATTTATAAGTTGGAAAAAACATTAATGTCGTAATATAAGCGATGCATTTTCAAATATTGTGTCTCAAAACATTGTTATGACTTGGGCGACAAAAATATGTTAGTCAACTACTGGCTTCCTAACCGTTACTTATTCACGAACCTGATAAGCACTTAGTGGATAAAAATTTTGGCCGATATGTAGTTTCCCCTCCATTCCGCGAACTGCTTTTACAGTCGTCTCAGGTAACCTACCGCACTAATTTATATCTTATTTCAAAGCTTATGAATCCGGATTGTATAATATATCACGTTTTATACGTAATTCCTAGTACTTTTCTGGATATTTTAACTGAAAAATCATCAAAAATCATTTTCCCGATGCGCTTTCGCCATATTTCCATCTTCCGTACGTTTCAACCAGAGGGACACCTACTTATTTCACCTTTTACTTACGCATACAATCACCAATTAGCTCGAGGGATTTTTTTCTAGAGAATACGCGATCCTACATGACTACAGCTGCTCTATGTAAGATGTGAAGGTTACTCGATCACTGCGCCATCTCCTGAAAATCTCATTAAACTCCCCAAAATGGCCGCCAAAATCATCACCCCTTATCTTCAATTTTCGCTAAAAACCGATTTTATCACTTTTTTCAAAACTTTATTAACTCAAAACAATCCGAATTCATGCACTATCTTCTCTAAAAATTTCACCGAAAAACATCCATTTTTAGCGGTTAAAAATTTTTTTTTCCCGAATGGAGTCGAAACTGTATATATATATATATATATATATATATATATATATATATATATATATATATATATATATATATATATATATATATATATATATATATATATATACACCATAATTTTGTATATGTATTATACCGGTTAAGCTTGGTTATGTTGAATGTCAGAGACTCTCCTCCCGGTTTTCTACACTTTCAGGGGCCTATCTCCCTCTTGTATATCATTGTTTGCCTCAGCTTACAATCTACCCTTCGTCATCCTGTCCATGAAACTTATTATCTTTCTTCCTCATCCCCGCTTGCCCAACATCTTTCCCTCTGTCTCATTCTTGAGCAACCCATCGCTCCTTATAACACCTTTCAGCCATCTACCCTGCCTATCCCGGATTTCATTCAGGAGTTTCTTTTCCTCGCCCACCATCCCAAGCACTTCCTCGTTAGTCTTCCTCTCCGTCCACCTCACCTTCTCCATCCTTCTCCACACCCACATCTCAAAGACCTGCAGCTCTATTCTCGTCCTCCTGTCTCAGGGTTTACGTTTCTGCTCCATATAACGAACGCTGTGCTCCATATCATGTGTGATTTATAACTTGTATAATTACTCATTTCAGGCTGTTTAAATTTTCGTACTCAATATGGATCTTAGAAATTACAAATCCTGTACACATGCTTTATAATTGGACTAAATTATACAAAAATACATGGCAGTAAATGTGTTCTCCATTTTTTTGGCGTTGGTTGCCGAAAATTTATATGGATTTATATCTCAAGGTACGAAATGAAAGTCATCAATTCCTCGTTCCGAATAAAACCTTCAACCATCGTTTCTGTTCATCATATATCTTTCATGTCAAATATAATATCATCATCCTCTCGAATTCCTTCTCTTGTCTTCATCAAATCTCCTTGCTTCGTAATAGATATGTTTTTCACTATGCTTGGAATATATGGGATTTAACAAGGAACGTGAGATAAGGTAGAAGCTTTGTACTTTTTGCTGGAACTAACCTTAGTTTTATTGATTGGGATGGTCGTGTTTGGCTTCAAGATAAACGATATGCGGTGTGCAGAACATGATCGTTTGGCCATGAAGTCGTTTCCTGGGGGTGGATTGTGAGTCACTTCCTGTGAATGCATCATGTGCGTGGGGTGAAGGGTGTCCCACGGGAGGTTGTCTAAGGGCCGTACGGTCGAAATTACCCATGAGTCCTCGTCCCATTGATTGCGACCACCCGTCGACTGCACATCGATCGTAAAATGTTCTGAGTAAATTTCGCAATGATAGCGGCAATTCATAGAAATTGTAGATTCGCAGGCAGTGTTCGCGACAATATCGTCGACATTGATAGTGTGACACATCCACATCCTGAATGATTTAAACAGCTGGAGTAGGACCTATTTGTGGGCCATTCTACATCTACATCTACGTCATACCCTGCAAGCCACCCAAAGGGTGTGTGGCAGGGGGTGCTTTCGCACCAGGCATGCATGAATGATATGGTAGAACACCGACATTACATTAAAAACCCGCGTACCACACATGCAAAGCGCCAATTACAAATCTAATACCCAAGAAACATTGTATCTCCAATCGTTCTAACATGCAAGGGATACAAAGACTACTACTACAGATTCAAAATATCATGCATAAATAAGAACATCATTATTTACATCATGCATAAATAAGAAAGAGGAGAATATAATGAGAAATATTAACTGCCTGCCTATTGTCAATACTCGAACTATTCATGACGACGATCACAGCTGTTATGGTCCCGAATGGTACGCGGAAAAAATGACATTTTATACCTATCGGTTCTACAATCTAGCTCTCTAATTTTATTGGCGCGATCTAATCTGCCGTAGTACGAAGGGGTTAATAGTATGTTTTTTACGTCGTCAGTAAAATGATTTTCCTGAAATTTATTTAGGAGGTTAAGCCTATAATTTAATCTACGCTGTGATAGCGATTCCCATCCTAATTCTTCTAACAGTCCAGACACACTAGCCAACTTATCGTAGCATCGTTTCACAAACCTAGCTCCTCTACGTTGTACGCGATCTAACTCTGATATCAACCCCGTTTCGTATGGATCCCATACACTAACAGCATATTCCAGATGAGGCCTAACGATTGAAAAATAACAACGTTCTTTCACTTTCTCATCACATTAAGTGCAAATTTTTAATATTTTTCAAGTGGGTACAAAGATTACTAAGACCACATTTTGTATATGTAGTTCTATATCAACACCTGCTTATTACTTATTAAATTTTATTTCTTCTGTACGTAAACGACTTAAATACAGTAGTAAAAAATAGCAAGGTCCGTCTTTTTGCCGATGATGTAGTAGTGTATAAGGAAATTAGAAATGAAGAGGACAGGCAGTCTTTAGCTAAGGATTTAGATGCGATTGATGATTGGTGTGATAGTCGGAAGGTAGAATAAAATTTTAAGAAATGCGCGAAAATGAACTTTTGGAAAAAGAATGGCTATCCCCGGAATTATTATTGTATAAAAGAAAATAAAATGTCTAACGTAGAATCTATCAAATACTTAGGCGTCACCATCACTGAAGACATGTCAATGGGGGAAACACATCAGGGAAATAACTAGTGTAGCAAACCGTAGATTAGGATTCGTAAAAAGGATTCTAGGCAAATGCGATGAGAGAGTACGAGAAAGAAGCTATTTTACACTTGTCAGGCCTCATTTAGAGTATGCCGCTAATATATGGGATCCGTACGAGGAAGGTTTGATAAAAGAATTAGAGCGTGTGCAAAGGAGATCCGCTAGATTTGTTAAAGGCCGTTATGATAATTGTATAAGTGTTACGAGTTTAATAGAAGAACTAGGATGGAATTTATTATCAGAACGCAGGTTAAAATTTAGGTTAAACCTTTTAAGTAAATACGAAACAGAGTTGTTCACAGATGACGTTAGATATATATTGAGAACCCCTGCATATTTTTTAGGTTTGATCATATTAACAAAATTAGAGAGATAGATTGTCGTACCGATAGATTTAAAATGTCATTTTTCCCTCGTACTATAAGAGAGAACAATAGGCAGCGTAGCAAAGGGATAGGTAAGTGAAATATAGTTAGAGTAGTCTGTAGGGCATGATGCATGAAATAACAACCAATAATCCATTTCATATTATGTAGATACTAACCATCTAGCTGCATGTGACCCTATTTTCTAGCATGTATCATTTAAATATCCTAGTTGCATGTCAATAGTGCATGTTTGGTGATCTTCACCCCCTGGCACACACCCTCGTGGTGGCTCGCAGGGTATCACGTAGATCACGTAGATGTACCCTACAAGAGACCTCAAAGGTGTTGGCTGGGATTGAGTTATTACCAACATTCACTGTAATGTGCAAGTAACTTTCACCATAATTCACTACACTATAAGTATATTACCAACGCTGCAGAAACTATTGAATGCCTCCTAATGCCTTAAAACCCCGATATTCATTTTGAATCACCCTGTATTATGGCAGTGAAGGCTGTGGAATATATGTACATTGTGCTTTATTAAACGCATTTGTTAGTAGGTAACCCCGCAGTCAGCGTTTTCTTGCGTGCCATATCGTATTTAACCTATTCTTGCCATCATATCCCATTATTTTTCCCTCTCCTCCTCACGCGTCAGTTGCGATACATCAGCGCTTCGTCTTGCTTTCATCGTAGACGGAAGCGTGGTCATGAGGACAGGAAATGCACGTCCCAGTCGCCCACAGAGAAAACTACCAATTCGCGAAACTTCATTTCTCCGTCGAGGCGAGTCGGGAAGTTTATCGTTATTTGTTTTTTTCCGAGCGATTCCCATTTCCCTCCGCGTGATGTCACTGCCGACGATCCGCGCGAGGCCCGTGCCTCATCTTCCGCGAGCATCCGTGGAATGACGTCATTTTACCCTAATAAGCGCACGGGACGACGCCATGTTTCGTAGGCGGCACTCCGCACGGCTTACGGCCGAGGAATTAGCAGTTGCAGATACACAAGCCCGGAACATGAAATGACTCTCGAGATAAAGAAATATGATTTATGCCGTGAAGTATTAGCGATGACCGGTGGTTAGGGAATCACGATTTCCTAGATTCTGGGATCACATCCATAAAACCGGGGTACTACGGAATTTTTCGCTCATGCAAATAGGTTTGCTCTACTATCGTATGAAAGCATCAGAGAACCGGCCCTAATAAGCTCTCATCGATGATTTTTAAGTAGTGGATGGGTGGGGAATAAAACTTGAGTGCGTTTAGCCTTTCAAATTATTCCATTCAAAGTATTTAGTTCGTCTATCATCTTCATTCCTCGTATCTTTTCTCCTCGGGGCATATTCATTAAGCTTTTTACTAATACATGTTTAAATTTTGGGAAGATATACAAGACACGACAGAAGGATACAGAATATCCTTCCTGTCTTGTATAATGATAGGCAGAGCATTACTTGTGACATATTTTTGCATCAGGCCATGTTTTTTGAGCAAGTTGAGCGAGAATTTTGTACTCAGTGAATTCCTAACGAACTAATTACTTTCTTCATTCTACGTGCTTTAAATACTTGAGGAGAAAGCGCAATTGAAGTAGGCCATATTCACCTCCAGTTGAATTAAATTTGGAGTTATACATATCGTATATTTGAGCAAGTTTACATTATTGTAAAGTTGTAATCAGAGAATTCATATTATTGCATTTAAAGGTGTACTATCGTGAGCCATTATGTTTGTTTGTGTAATTCATTTCGTCCATATTATATTTACGAAGTTACAATTACGTCCTCGTAATTACTGCACTTATGATCATTGAATCAGTGAATTATGGATGAATGTGACTGTGAATTTCAAGTATACACTTACAAAATAAATTACCGTGGGACAAGGGTTTGGAGCTAGGAAGATAGATCACAGAACGGGCTGGTTTAATGTATCATATTCTTTTACGTACGAGTAAAGACCGCAAAAGTTAAGAACGATGTTGCCTATAATGCTGATGATAGCGATAAGTGGGGATGTTTTTTAAAATTTTACTCTTTCATTTTTCGTTTTCTGCATGGTATGCTAATTAATTTTGTATTTAATGTGCAACTATTTTTGCAGTAAAGTTTGTGTGCTAACATGAGAGTCATTACGGGATGGTGATTCTGCAATCGTTTTGTGTGCTATCGTGACTGAACTCTTAACTAATAATTCCCGCAATGCCATGAGTAAAGAGTATCCTTCCTGTCATGTATAATGATACCCAGAGCGCTGCGTGTGAAATATTTCTGCATATACGTTACTAAGTAAAAGAACGAATACCTGCGTGATAAAGTTTTAAATGATTTCCGTGTAGCTGGTGAGTAATATAGTGAGTAGTAAGGTGACACTCCTTTGCAGGCTATCACGTTGATGTAGAAATAGAATTTCTATCGGCTACAGAAGTCAGTCGGTTGGAGAAAATAAATATCGTTTCAAAATAGGATGCGTCCTGGCTACACAATATTTCATTTTTCATTGTTATCCGGGTTGGCACTTAAAAAGTAATGTCCTTCTAAACTGCTCTAACAAGTATATATATAATGGGCTGGCCTTGGGTTACCCTGCCTAATGCCCCATACTGCTGCACTTTAAGTAGTCTCCACATAGCACTCACGTTAGTATCAGGTAACGGGTAAGTAAAATGAAGTTCGAATATCATTAAATCTCGTCTAAACAGCCCCAATCGCATTCAAACGTTTGCTGAATGAAAATACTCGGAAGAGAACACGAAAAACGTGACGCAATCGCTCGTTTCTGCGATTGAGAGATCAGAACGCTTCCTTATTTTTATTTTTCCTCGGCGCGGGGAAATTACGAGGAGTGCTTAAACGAAATGTACAATGAACGGAGCCCGTGACCCCCTAAACAATCATCCTTCATTATTCCCCTCGAATTACAATCACGAAATGAGGATTTCACGTTTTGTTTTCGAATTAATTCGTGTTTCATCTGCAGATCTTATTTTTTTTCTCCTCGGAACGTATTAATTAAGCTTTTTGCTAATTCATTCCGTGCTGCTTGCTACACGCCTCAGGTAAGACATTCGTTATACGTATGGGTTGGGAAATTTCCTGAGGAGGCTGTTCCGAAAAAAACGGGCAGGTTTTCGCAAACTATCCTGCGGGCAGTGTTTTATATTATCCCTCCTCACCTGACATACTTCCTTTCCGACGATTGAGGAATGGTCCATCTGCTAATTAACACCTGCTTTTGAGCTTTGCAATTAATAATTGAGTGATTTCGGAACTTAGTAAGTTTAACGGAAAATAACGCGTCAATATGCGACTGGGATATTTTAACACGTCGCCATAGTGTTATATTTTTTCTCGAGTGGCAGGTTACTGATAAACTGCAATCGTCTGATAGTTCTGTGTGGCATAATTGGGGTAGACTTTACATTTCCGAACTATGCCAGAAAATTCCTTTTCTATTCAAAAAGTTTTAATCATCAGTAAGGTGAAGCAAGTGATGAAGTTTAAATTGGCAGAAAATATATATTATCATTTTAGTTTTCTAAATGCTAACTGTGCGGATGCCTCGATGCTGATGAAATTCCGTTATTTTTAGAATGAAATATGGAGTTAAGTTGAAATTTCACTTCATTTTAATCACAGTTCAGTGTTGTTTTTTCCGCCAGCAAACATTTTCTCTATTGTTTGCTATTTTCTTATTCCATCGCAGTTTTTCCCCAAGGTCTTCCGCTGTCGGGTTCTGATGAATCATCATCTCTGTTGTTTGATATCCCCTCCAATGGTTTGCTAAGCCTGAGTTTTCAGCGTCCTAGTTTACCCCGGAATTTTGCAATTAATTCTCCATTTTCAAACTGATGAGTCATTTACTTTTTACTTTCCTCAAATCCACTAAAACTTTGTTCATTAGTCATTCCGTCCATCTATTTTGTTTTCACGTTGTTTATAACTACAAGTAGAATGACAGGAATAAACACTGGGGCAGGTGATCAGTTAACAAAGATGGTAAGCCGATTCTCCCGTTAAAGCAGTGTGTTAGATGTATGCCGACATATTTGCAAGAGAATGAGGAGGAAAAATTCTTGGGAAAAAGAAACTATTGACACGACACTGTTATATTGTACAGGGTCCAAATTGGTATGCTCAGCATGTAATTTAATGAGAAGATTGTTGAGCGCACACACCATATTGTTGATCAGCTCCTTAAACCCCTTTCCCACTGTGAATTTATTCGTAAATTTATTCATGAAATCCATACGCACGAAATGAGTTACAAGTACATGCATGTCTTGATATTGCACGAACAGAAAGAAGTCATAATTTTTGGCGTTGATCGGCTGATGGTCAGAAAGAGAATTTTTTCTTGCTGTGAAGGCATTTACGGAGCATAAATCGGTAAGAAAAGGACACTAACTAGCTGTATGGGTATAGTTAGATGAAATGGAAGATAAGAAAACGAATACGCTGCAATGTAATGAAATTATAAATGTTTGAATTTGAAAATGAGTTCGGTTAAAACAATATAGAAAAATATTTTTGGAAATTCCTTTTGACGTGGGTTGATTTTCAAATGTGACCTTCAGCTATAATGTATTTTTTGGAGTTCGTTCTGTTTTAGCGACTATGTGCGGCTTTGTAGCGTATCTAGTATTGATCAATATTAATTCTTTTTAATATTTGTTAACTTCCCTTCATCGGATACCTACCTCTCCTTCCTTAATTCAGTGTCAAAGTGTTAAATAATTCAGTCAATTAAATATTTAACTAACTGAATATTATATTCGCTGGAATCTGTTCAATTTTAATGGCTATGTTGACCTATATCGTTTCTGATTTTGTTCAATATTATTGCATAAGAATAGTTGTTAGCCTACCTACATCAGCTGCTGTTTTCTTCCTTGATTCAGAGTTAAAGTATTAAATAAGTCAAGCAATAAAATATTTAACTAACTGAGTTTTGTACTTCCTAGACTCTGTTCTATTTTTAAGGCTATGTTGACCTATATCGTTTCTGATGTTGTTCAATATTAATGGTTTAGGGTATTTGTTAACATTTCTTCATCGGTTACTGTCTCCTCCCTCAATTCAGAGCCAAATTATTAAATAATATAGTCAATAAAATATTTGACTAACTGAATATTATACTTGCTGGAATCTGTTCAGCTTAAATGGCCATGTTGACCTATGTTTGCTTTGCATGTATTGTATTGCATGACAATATTTTTTTAACCTTTCTCCTTTGGTAACTGCCATCTCCCATAGTTCAGAGCTAAAGAAGGATGAATTCGTTCAATAAAAGTTTTACAAACTGTATATTTATCTGCCCAGAACAACGGCGTACTTCTAATAGTTGGAAGATTTCATCCACTAATTTTCGTCTCTTCAATCTTTGGCAACTTTCCAAGGTTCCCTCAGCAGACTTTTCCAGATGTTTCACCGCTGCTTTATTTCAAAATAACCAATGCTGCCGGATAGGGTAAAATATTTACTGCGACTTGTTTCAATTTTATGTGAATTGAGTAAATTATCATGATGAAAGATTTCGCTCATCGTGGCTAGATTCACCGTTCTCTTCCATTTCATTTCTTTCGGAATCCTTTCTTACATCGTACCGAACCAATGAGCGACCCTGACTTGTCAGTGCCTTAGCTATTTTCCTGGAATTCCGCTGGCGTGAAGTAGGAAGTGGGGTTACTGGGACGGCGCACATATCTTCATAAGAGAATGATGTATGAGCGGAAAAGGAATGCCTTGGTCGCTGACGTCACTACCTACTTGTACTGCGCAAACGTGACGAAATTCTTGAGAAGGATATGGCTCCGTCTCCAAAGAGTCCTACCAATTGTTTTCAATTTCTCCATTGCATAATGAGAATGACTCAAAATGTCGCATCCCCTCGGATCAACGGGTTCTCAAAATGGGGCGAATTCCACATTTTGTGGGGAATGGAGAGTGGAGTTGGGAACGCTATTAAAATAATTTGATGTTCTGAAGATTAAATATCTGCAAAAGTTGTCAAGTTAAATAATCAAATGTTGTCATTTGTTTCTAATTAGCATCCGTATTGGAAAGAAAACTTTGTGTCTACAGTTATTTAATTTGCACGAAGCGTTTCACAGCTTAACTGCATCGTAAGGTACAATTGTTTTCATAATATTTATTTGTTAATTGTTCTGAGAGTGATGTAGGGGTGGTGTGGAGGAAAAATAAATTTTGGAAGAGATGGCAGGGGAGCGTAGATTTAGGGCTTGTGAGGAGGGAAAGGTTATTATTCGACAAATAATTTTGTTGGGAAGGAGTGGGAAGGTGTGCGGAAAAATTGGCTGATTAATATGGTCGCTTGGACTGCAAAAGAAGACGATCATTTAGCACGGTAAGTGTGGAGACTCAACTAATAGAGGAAATTAGGAGGCACGGTAGATGGTAGGAAGCGGTAATAATGGGTGAAGAGGTGCTGAGGGCCATGATAAGCGGGTATGGAGGGAAGGGGAAGAAAGAGAATAGGCTTCATGGGCGTAATGTTGAAGGGTAGGGTGTTAGCGTGGTTAAATATTGCGGTAATGTGAGGAGAAAGGTCCTTCACGTGAAGATTAGATTAGGTATACCCACTGCCATTTAAAGTTATCTTAGCTGGTAGATTGCCTCTTAAATAAAAGACAGTAGACTTTCCCGATGGATGTCATGGATGAAATCTTCTTGGGAGAGGCTCCAGATTAGGCTTTATAAAGGCCGGTTGCAAGAACATTTAGTTATGGCATCAATAGGTATCAGATGCATAAAGTTACAGATCTCATTAATACAGTCAGGTTGCTAAAACACATCAACCAGTTACTTAACTGATTTACCAATAGTTATAGCTTCGAATATTTTATCTAATCTTCCACCGCTGGATAATATTCACGAAAGCTTAGCGTATGATTAATTGCTTATGCCTATAATAATTAGTCAGTAAGAGCAAACAAACTGGTCATCTGTCTCAAAACAACTCTTTGATCAAGTAATCAAGTCTCCAAGCTTTTCATTGCGCATCCGCCATCTTGGCTATTTATGGAGCTCAAACTCTATGCCATGTATATTATGAAACCAATAAATTTATCGAATGTTTATGCAACACATATTGAATGGTTGCTATGGCTTATGGGTCTCATTAGTTAATAGAATTCATATGTGTCGTTCCTGCAACTGGGCATGAGTTGACGTTTCGACGGGCAACTCGCTCATGAGGGAGTCATGCGTCGAAACGTCGATAATAGGACGTTTTACTCGGTGCTGCACCCGAGAAGACTTCATCCATCTCTAAAATAGTGATCACATTTCACCCACAATAAAAAAAATAGTAAAAAAAGTCGTTAACCATGAAAAAGACAAAAAAAACGCCACATTGCACCATTGATTTTAGGTTAAAGATGCCAAGTGGGCTTTATTACCGCTAATTTAATCCAATCCCCCTCATAACGCAATCATATGATTATGTTCCCAGTCTTACGTCCGTCCGCGGATCCCTGTGTGCTCATTTCCTTCGGGGAAACCCAGACTAATTGCTGTGGGTACAGCTAATGGCGAAGAACACGTGTGGGCCGACTCACACCTGCGCGGGGAAGAAAGAATGAAGGAAATTAAGAAGGGCCGTGTAAAATTGCTTTGTTACCATTCGAAAATATTTTAAGACTCTCTGGGTAACGCGAATAATTGAACGCCGAGTCGAAAACGAACCTTCAGGGCGTCCCGCGAAGTAAGCGAACGACCGCCACGCCACTAATTTCAAGAAACGCATTAAAATTTTTCTTTCATGTGCAGAGAGAGAGAGAGAGCGTGGAGGCGTGATTTTTTTCTTCTTCAAACCGTTCAGCCGTCTATCTCCTTCTCTCTTTGTCGTTCTTTCTCCTTCTACTCATTTCCTCATCCCCACTACTCTCGCAAATGGCCTCCGGGAGACGATATGGAAGAGGTTTCGTCTCTCGAAACCTTTCTTCGTGCGGTGGGGAAGTGCCTCTCGCAAGAGGAGAGTTTTGAAGGAATCCTTCCGAACGTGACTTTTTCTCGCAAGCGACCTCCTCAAACGGGCGAAGACCTTTACGCATTGAAAATTTTATCGTAACTTTAGAGATTAACTTAGTGCTGTTTCATCTTAAACACAAGAACTCTAATACGAGCGGACCACTTATATGTACACACATTTATTTCAAGGGGTGGCCATTAACCAATATTCTCAACATCCATCTCATTTACTTCATTATTCAAAAATTCGTTTTGCATTTAATATAGATGTAAAATTGTTCCTACCTCCGACTTCGAGAGTATTCTATTACGCTGTCGGTATTAGGTTGCACTGACTGTAAATTGGATGGCATAATATTGAAGTGCGTTCTTATACAGTACTCTTGAAGTATTCAGCTTATAAAGATATCATCAGCAGTTATTTATTTGAAGATTTATTTCATGCTGCTCTCCAATCAGCAATCCGCTTTATTATTACATGGTTCTTCACTTTGATGTCCTTCAGAATTTTCCATAATTTCTCCTTATGTAATTGTTTTAAACATAATGTTGAGTCAAAAAATCTGTCAAAAAGTTTCTTCTTCTCCGAGATTTCATCATGCTTCTCTCCTCAGCTTTTCGAAGGACTTCTTCCTGGGTGATTCTCAACTTCCATCTCTTTTATTTCATAATTTGAAAATACATATTACATTAAATATAAATGTAAAATGGCTCCCAAAGGCGGGTAGGATCCACCTGCTACTTGGAAGGGATTGTTCCTTGTAAGTCTCTTTGTATTGTACCTGTCCGATATGATTTTCATCGCGGAAAGAATTATCCTTAACATTAAAAATATCATAGAACATACTTTACTAACACAAGTTTAAAAAAATAAACCAAGAAATTATGGGATTGCAAGGTATATTTATTTTGTTTACTGCTGTCTTTCACGGAGCCCAGCTCGTTTCTTCAAAATCTCACCAAACAAAGATATTGAAGTGGTCAGTGAACTCTACATTTTGGAGCAAGATATAGTTTGAGCATTGACTTAGGTTGACATCATGGCGGCACCCAGTCTCATGAGTTTCCCATATATGTCCGCAGGGAAATCGTGATCATTCTTCGATAGTATTACGTCTCCATTGCTTCCAGTCTCTTCTGCCATTCGGCAAATTTCACCAACAAGCGCTACGCTTTAGGTATGGTGCAAAAGTTGTAAAAACTTAAACTTTTTTTAAAATAGGGAATTTCAAGTTACTCATGGCCAGTTTTAGGAACGACACATACGTATTCTATGAACTTATGGGACCCATGAGCCATGGCAACCATTCAATCAGGGCTGCAGAAACATTCGATAAATTTATTGGTTTCATAACTTTTGGCATGGAGTTATGTGTTCCGTAAGTAGCCAAAATGGCGGATGCGCGATAAACCGCTTGGAGATTTAATTACTGGATAAAAGAATTGTTTAGCGACAGATGACCAGTTCATTTACTCATTCGGATTAATTATTATGTGCATCAGGAATTATTCATAGGCTAACCTTTCATACATTTTATTCAGCGGTAAAAGATTAGATAAAATATTCGAAGCTATTAACCATTGGTAAATAAATCATGTAACTAGTAGATGTGGTCGTGCAATCAGAATATTTTAATGGGATCTATAACTTCATGGATCTCATAACTATTTATTCCATAGCTAAATTTTCTTTCAAATGGCCGCAAGAGTATTACTTTAAGAAATACTGAGAAATAATCGTATCCTCCGCTGAAGATATACAACGGAGTCTTACCTTTCCAAGCTATTTTTTGCGAAATGAATTGGTAAATATAAGGTTTTATATCTAAGAATGGATGGAACATGGGGTCACTGGTGTCAGTCCCTCTAATATGGATACCATTTTCCAAAACGCTCCGAATATTTATGATACAGTTCATTAAAAATGTATTCCCCGAATTACCAGCATATTTTCTTACTTAATTTCATTCTCTAATGGCTATGGTCAGGGCCTGTCCAAGGCGTGTGAAATTACCGCTCCACCACCTCAAGTTACGCTACGTTATGTGTATAAGTTATAGTATTGCGCTCAGTGTAGGCTGGCGTTAATGAAAGAAAAAGATGGACACCGCACACAGTCAAGAAGGAACTTAAAAGAACGAAAGGGAAGGCTCTTTTTGAGGGGTTGAGGAAGAGTTTTGAATTCTTTCCGCCTTGGGCTTTCGTGTTTGGCGTTGAGTGAAAATAAGCCGGAGAAGCGACTTTTTCTCGTTCATTTTTTTCCTCTTCACTTCGCCGCCCGTCACTCTCTTGTTTTTTCTTTTTCACCTCGGCGCGAAAACGGTCGTCCGGCATGTGTTGCACGCCCATTCCATCCGCGTTCGTCGGCGAAACTACTTGCTTAAAGGAGGTTCCATGGCGACCGAGTGAAGTCAAAACAAATGCTGAATCCCACCCATTTGTTTGTTTTGTTTAAAAACAATACGGTTTTTACGGATGGCATGCTATATCGATTAATAAAACTGTACTATAGCACCAAATATGTTGGCATGCATGTATTTCGACGAATATTAATTTTAATAAATATTTTGCCATCCGTGAGAACCGACTGCAGGATCATTTTCATGAAGTTTCCGCATTCTGACTTCAATCGTTGCTGTAATGTGCTAACAACTATGAAATAAGATGGTTAAGTGGTTGCTTTCTTATTCAATTCCCTGGAAGAAGACCTATTATTGACAGTTTTTCGCGAATTTTAAATTAGATACATAAATACTACATTTCTGCATGTATCACAAACACTCGTATTTGCTGAATGTAATTTTAATACACCTATTCTGCTAACTTGCCTCATTTTGACTTCAATCAATGCCGTGATTTGCTAATAACCTTTTTAAAATATAAAAAATGCCCAAATTATATTTTTATTTCATTTTCTGAGAGAATGCACTTCCTAAATATATTTAGTAGTGAAAATGGCAGATATATTGGATGAAATATATTGTTTCTTCATATTCCCCCATTCTCACATTCAACGTCGTGTAACTTCCAGTTCTTGATTGAAGAATAAGAATAGAAGATTGATTGAAGAATAAGAATAAAACTGGGAGTTTTTTTTTGCAGCATATACCTTTCCGTTTTGTGAAATGTTATCGGGGGCATCGTACGCTAGTTTTTAATGGGAGTCTTAAGCTGAATCGTTTTGATGATTGCCGCTCTGGTTGGCCAATGGCTGATGGAGTTTTCACGCTATCAGGCCGAGTACTTAACGACGTGAATATCTTAAACATTCTGAATTAGTATGCATTTCATTCTCCTGCGAAAGTATTTCGCACCATGTTGCTAAAGTTGTACCGGTATCATTGGCTGAATTTCTCTTCCACCAGTTCCATTTTTCGGTAGGGTGAACGTATTTCTGGCTGTTACGGTACTGAGGTAACGAGTGATTCACTCGATTCTATTACGCTGTCGGTATTAGGGTTGAGCTGACTATAAATTGGATGGCATAATGTTGAAGTGTGTTCTTACACAGTGTTCATGAAGTATTCAGCTGATAAAAATATCATCAGCAGTAATCAATCCGATGATTTATTTATGTAGCTCCCCTGTAAGCTCTCCTCTCAGTAATTTGCTTCATCTCCGTATCGCTCTTCTCTTTGATATCCTTCACAAATTGCCATAGTTTCTCCTTATGGGATGTTTTAATTATTCTGTTGTGTCACCAAATGTGTCTTAAAGTTGTTTCTTTTCCTCCGAGATTTCATCTTGCATCATCTCTCCTTAGCTCAAAGAAGGACTTCTTAGTGGGCGAGTCTCAATCCTCATCTCATTTATTTCATAATTTGAAGATACATATTACATTTAATATAAAAGCAAATTGGCTGCCAAATGCAGTATAATCTACCTCCTACTTAGATGGGATTGTTCCTTACGTGTTTCTTTATATTGAACTTGTCCTACGTAATTTTAATCACGGAAAGAATTATCCTTAGCGTTCGACAGGTCATAGAACATACTCCACTCAATTGAAAAAGAGAAACCATAGAGGGCAACGAATATTTTATTGCTCACCGCTGTCTTACACAGATCCCATTTTGTTTCTTCAAAATTGCTCAGAACAAAGATATTGAAGTGGTCAGTGAACTCTACATTTGGGAGCAAGGTATAGTTTGATCATTGACTTGACATTGGACATCTTGGCGGCATTTGGTCTCATGAGTTTCATATATATGTTCGCAGGAAATTCGTGATCGTTCTTCAATAGTATTACGTCTCCATTGCTTCCAGTCTCTTCTGCTTTTTAGCTGTTGTCGAGGCTTCGTTGACGCTTAAGAGCATGCTTTAAATTTAAATAATGAAATACTGTTTATTGTATTTGAAATATTAAAAGTACAAAAAATAACAAAATTGCTACTTGCGACAAATAATAATAATAACAATTGACAATGTTGGCAATGATAACAGAAAAAAATGCATGTAAAAAGTTACAATGTGTTTTTTTTAATTTTTTAATACAATTTTATTTTCAAATCTTGGTCCTGCTAAGCCAAAGGCTTGTCAGCAGGTGCCATCGTTATGGTGATCCGATATTTCAAATATGTGTTTTAATGTTACAAAGAGACATAGTTATTCATTTTCCAACCAATCCTTTATCCTTATTTTTCTTCTCTTTTTGTACTTAATGTTCTTAACTCTTCTGGTATTTTATTAAAAAGTTTAGGCACAATTACCGCAAAGGCATAATTACCCGATCTAGTATTTGTCAGTGGTACCATATACTTTATACAAGTTCTTAACCTTTTAGAGTTCTGTATGGGACGGATGTTTTTATATGTATTGCAAAAATAATTATCTTGAATGTTAATAAATCTGTATAATTTATCTAGTCTTAATACACCTAAATATTTATACATATCTTCCTTGCTTATATCTTTTTTTATCTATTTTTCCATAAAGGGCTTAAATAAGTTTATTTTGCTTTTTTACTAATAATCTATTGTATAAACTTATTGCATTGCCCCATATTGTAAGACCATACCTTAGTAAACTCTCGACTAATCCACAATATATTAATTTTAGTGCAGAAAAGGGTAATAGACTTTTGAGGTGGTACATTTGGTATACAATCCTTCTTAATCTTGAATTTACTGCAATCATATGGTTTTTCAATTTAAAGGAATCATCAATTATTACACCCAGATATTTATAAGTTGTAACTTGCTCTATTATGGGACATTTACAATTCATTAAGTTTACATGTAGGCATTTATGTGTATGTTTAGCAATCTTTAGTATTTTTTTCCCAGAGCTCTTTAGAACAACATGCATAACCTTAGATTTCTTTTCATTGACAACTAAGTTATTGTCATGTGTCCAGTATAAAAAGTTTTTAAAATCCTTTTCCAGCTTCATTTTTGCTTCCTCAAAATTTATATGGTTAGAGATCAGCAATGCATCGTCTGCATATAATAACAAGGTACAGTGTTTAATGACATTAAATATTTTTTATTAACATATTATACTAGCGTAAGAAACTACGAGTTGCAGCCGCACGAACTTGCATTTCCGCTGAGGTTTGGGTCTACAGGATTAGTTTCTCCGGTACAGCGCGATATCATCGAAAACGGGGCATAATAAAGGGGGGCCGTTTGCGGTGGACGACCTCCTCCGTTCCCTTGTTTATATCGACTGTTGAGACGCGTTGAGTCGCGGGAACACTTCCGCCTTGCATCCGAAGAATGCTCAGTGAAGCGTGGGCGGAGATGGAGTCGAAAGCATTTCGAACCTTGGCAGTCGCGCGGTAAAGGCGCGCCACCGGGGACTTTCGGGGATCTCGAGGCCCCTTGCGAAGGGCTAGGCGGTATTTGAATCCCAATATCTTAAAATATTGAAAATGGACCAATATCATTTACCTGTATTGGACTATTGGATATTGAGAAATATTGGCATGTTGGAATATTAGAAGTATTGTAATATTGGATATAACGAAAAAATGAAATATTGGTATATTGGAAAATATTGAACGAAGCAATATTAACAGGTAAAAACAACGGTGGCCGAAGTGTATTAGAATCGAGGGGGTCACTTCGAAAAAGGGACTTTATTAACTATGTGAAAGTCTGTTTATAAAACAAGAACATTAACATAAGATTCTTTTCCCAAGTTATTGCTATGGATAATGTTGGAAAAGGAAGTGCTGCACTGAGTGCCACGTGCGCCGGCTGTGTTCAAAGATTAGGGCGCTCTCCGTCCACCCTCCTCGCCGGGTTCCAATATTCAATGCTTGAATTTTTAATATTGGTACTCCAATATTCACTATTCCAACTGCAGATATTGGTTCTTCATTGTACAATATTCCAATTGCAAATACAGTAGGGCGTCAATAATCCGGGCGTCAAAAATCAGGACTGTCAATAATCCAGATTCAAATTCGGCGAAAAATAAGTTGAAGTGGAAACTATGCACATATTTATAGTGTTGTCAATATAATGTTTCAATAAAGTACTACGTAATAAGTTCATATTAGTTGATGGTTTTATTTATCTGCTCTAATTATTAAACTACAGCACTAATTTGAATTACCGTTTTACGGTTTTTAGCAAAGATTCTTTATGTTTAAGGTATCAAACGGCCCTTTTTTTGGTTCTGTTCGACAATCCGGACTTTTTGATAATCCGGACTGGGTCCGGTAACATTTGATCCGGATTATCGACGCTCTAGTGTATCGATTTTTCCGACCACCAATAACCAATACTGGTATTTCCAAGTTTTTTATTTCGGAATCCCAATATTAAAAAAATATCGATATTGGAACCGATATAATGGAAAACCGCCCAGCCCTGCCCGTGCATGTCGAGTCATCGCGGACAGTCCCTCGTCGTGCATCGTCTTGTGAGAGGTAGGGATGTTTGTATTCGGGGACCTCTGAAAGGGCGCTTCCACTGCTGTCGGACTTGTATATGATGTTCACGAGGATGTACCGCGGTTTTTTGCTTGCCGGACGATTCTGTTGGCCCGTATGTCCCCGGAATCCCGACAGGCTGCTGAGCCTGTCATCAGGTTTTCCAGGGACCGGACCAACAGAACTTGACACACATCCATGCCCTGGGTGGTGAAAAACCCACCCAGGAGGGACTCGAACCTGCGACCCTCGGATTAGCAAGCGAGGACTTTACCCCGCCGCCACCGGGGCCGGCAAGAAATATGTCTCGATTCGAGAAATGTTTCTCTTAAGACTTGTCCCGGGACAGAGTTCAATGTTCACCGTTGCTATCGGTCTTGTACTGCACTGCTGTTGCCTTGCTATCGGGCTTGTATGAGATGTTCACGGGGATGCTCCGCGGACATTTCGAGAAATATTTCTCCCTAAACTTGTCCCGGGGCATGGTTCGCTGGTCACCGTTGATACGGTTGGATCTTTCGCCGGACACGGGATAGTGGTATACACACATGTGTGCGATTACAGTGAAGGTGTTAACGTTGCTCGTAGTCAAGATATATGCGTAGAGAAATAACTTTATTGCCTTCGTGACTTTAAAAAAAATGTAGAATCTTCATGAGATAGAGATGCAAATTTTTCCTTAAAAAATACCTACCAAGAAACTACCTTATCGGTTGACTTTAGAACTTACTCACCCACTCTCTGTGACAGCTTCGCAAATGTCTGAAGCTAGCCGCGATCACTATGGAAGGACTCAACTCGGCCAAAAGGGTTGTTTCTACTATACTGCCTCAGAGTAAACTAAAAAGTCTGCGGATAGGGCCCCCCGTGGACATCTCAGATAAGTCTAGGGACATGCCTCGGGACTAAGTCTGACGGCAGTGGGAACGCCCTTTCAGAGGTCCCAGAAGGCAATGTAAACGCGATACATAGTCATCAGTTCTTGTTTAAGGAGAAAATCCCGTGAAGCTTTATCCCTCTTTTCTTCTTTCTCCTAGGGTATCTTGTGTATATAAAGTCGTATATAGATGTTCATACACCTTGAAAAGTAAATTGAATTTTTACCCTCTCCCATTGAAGCTAATCATAGGCAACTGTCTACCCTAATACTAATAATATAGTCTCATTGTAAAAACCTCGTAAAAATATACCCACTCGATCACGGAGTATCAAAATATGTAATTTTACAAAAGTGTAACTTTACCATTCGAAAAACTTACATCATTAGAATAAAACTAGAGGAATAAATCAATAGGCCTACACCCGACTTGTAAACTAAGGCTAACAACAAGTGGTAAGTAAGGCTAATGGGCTAACACCTGTGAGTTAAAACTAAGACTTCTAGGCTAACGGCCTAACGGCGGGGCTTGCCGGCCCCGTTGGCGGCGGGGTAAAATCCTCGCCTGCAAAACCGAGGGTCGTGGGTTCGAGTCCCGCCTGGGTGGGTTTTTCACCACCCAGGGCATGGATGTGTGTCAAGTTCTGTTGGTCCGGTCCCTGGAAAACCTGATGACAGGGTCAGCAGCCTATCGGAATTCCAGGGGGACATACGGGCCAACAGAATCGTCCGGCAAGCAAAAAAAAAACACCTGTGAGTTTAAACACTTATTTTGAATGAAAAGATAAATAAATGGCATTTGAAAGGAAAATAATAAAATAGGAATCCTAACTTCATCGAAAGAACCGTGTTATTCTAGATTTTATTCGCAATGTTAAAACTTGCTCGGCCATCCTTCCTTTTCCTGTCGTTGCATTTCTCAGTCGCGCGGAACCACAATCTTCTGAGCAGTCTCTTTCCGCCGTTGTGTATTTGTCGCAAATATTTCCTCTCGTCTTTCTTATCACTGCTCATGTTTGGAGTACAGAATTTTCCCCCGAGCGTTAAACTCAGAGAAAACTTGCTCACACTTCCTGTTCTCTTGATGTGCGACTCACAATATCCACCCATTTCAGCGCAATAGCTCATCCGTGACAAGAATTTAAAGTCCGTTTTTTCATACCGTAGAAATTTCCCGTTTTCATACCGGAGAAATAAGATTCTCAGAATTAGCTTTTCGTACGGAGAGTGGACCGCTTCATCACCTGACCGATCTGCATCCTTCAAAATACTTGTCTCACATCTTAAGAAACATGATTTGTTAAGATGACGAACACTTTCAGTAGATTGGCAATCTCACGTCACCGCAGTAATTTGGATCAAGAAAAATCTTCCGATATGGAGGAGTTTTAAACGCACCGCACGAAAAAAATGAGTCAAGTTAAAGACTTAGAGAGATATTTTTTTATTACTTAGAATTACTGTGTTATAAATCTACATTTTCACTCCGTATATAGTTAAATATTTAATTCATGTGTCCCATGGATGCTGAAATTAAAACGTATAATTCGAATACGGTCTCTATTATGACTTCGGGAACTATGTCGCTCAACCTACCATTACTCCACTCTACTTGCTTTAACTTTAGTAGATACGTTCTCCCCTCAGCTGTTTAGATAACGTTCTTCTCTTGGCGTGCTTGATGAGAGTTACATAGGGGAACAATCGGTTGTTCTTCAATAAGCTCCACTTCTCTCATCTTTGTGAGTAGCCTTGGGTTCTTCGTGTAACGGTTCGGGTTCCGGCTTTGGCGTGGTTCTGGCAGAGACGTCCTCAAATGTGAATCCCCAAAACCGTATCTGCGAGAAGGACGCGCCAAATACAGACGCCCCTCGCTCATCTGAGTGAAGCCTCTAGTGTCCATTTAAAATTTCGAGTCCGTTGAGTTTAGGAAGGTGTATCTTCAAGAAAGGTCAATCGATTTTAATGAAATAAAAATGCATTTGATAGAATAATCCTACATGGGAAATGATACGTGTATGAACTAGTAATGTAAGTTTTTTTTAAATTTTTTTAATTATTTTTTTTTAATTAAATAAAAATGCATTTGATATAATAATCCTTTGTACGAATCTCTTCTCCATCAAGTGGCTAGTAAGGCTCAAATTAGGGAGAGTTACATGGGAAATGATACGTGTATGAACTAGTAATGTAAGGTTTTTTATATTTTTTAAAAAAAATTTATTATTTTTTTAAATTAAATAAAAATGCATTTGATAGAATAATCCTTTAAACAAATCTCTTCTCCATCAAGTGGCTAGTAAGGCTCGAAATAAGGAGAGTTATATGGGAAATGATACGTGTATGAACTAGTAATGTAAAGTTCGGTTTACATTATGCTCGCTGCTGAATTTATGCGGAAAAAACTTTTAGATGTAATTAATACTAGGACAGTCTTCCTGTTTAGATAATTTAAAACTATAACGATAATAACGTTTATCACTCTAACTTATCTAATATAATAGCTTTATTTTTCACAACTTTAAAAGTTTTAAGTTGTGAAAAATTAAGTTACGAATTTACAATTTATAAAGCTATATTAAACACAACTATAGTGATATGTCCTCTTTACTTTCTTTATTGAGGAGCCATCCCTGTTCATATTTGGATAATATGTTCACAAATTTAGATTTGATGCAAGAATTCAAGCGAAAAAAGGTTTTAGATGGAAAAACTACATCCATGGAAATCTAAAACAAGTCAATCCATGCAGGACTTTTTTGCCTATCCTTGTCTGCAGTTTCTCGATATTTTAGTTGAAAAAAGGCCCTGTTTTCGGCGCTCAAAATCCGATGGTCCTATATTATGCTATCACCATTCTCTTAATATGTTCATGTTTATTTTTACTCGTGCTGTCGGAAAAATTGTAAACCTCGGCAAAATACGAAAATAACGATGCGATAGAGGATTGGGTTTTACCGTTGTAACCGTAATGACTCCATTATTGCAAATATGTTCATTAAAATTAGCATAATAGACTGGTATCTTCAAAAATTATTTTTAATTTTGTCTTTTTTAAGCGCAGTAGTAGCCGGGATGTGGCGCACGTAATTGAAAGAATTGGCCGTTAATTCATCGTTCTCGAAATGTATCTGATCTATTTCATCCATACATCGAAATGAAGATGTTGTTGTAACCCCTGCCAAACACCCTTGTGGTGGCTTGCAAGCTAATACTTAGCCGTTGATGCAGATGTACATTTAGAGACGATCCTGTTGTGGAGTAATTTGAGTCAGGGTCAGCCCAGAAGTCAATCAATCTTCTGGTTGAACGGGAAATTAATATACATATCAGTAAGCGACGCTTGACGATTTCCCTCGCCTTTCCTACCGTTTCCATCTCTCACTACGGAGAGATTAGCTCTGCGTTTAGAGGCCATAGTCGTTAAGATAAAAGTTGGCTTTGTTTTTGAACACGAAAATGCCGTTAAGTCGCCTTTTATAGAGTTTGACATCGCTCGGACATTTTTTGACATCAATCGTCACTAAAGTCGATGGCAAATTATCGATCAATCCGTATTACTTTGAAGGATGATTCCCAGACGCGACTGCCTTTTCTTAAACCATGTCATACTTTTCTCCCGCTATCCTCCGGCCTATATAAGAGAAGGAACCCCATGCGCGGATTACTTAATTGCTCTGGTATTCAAAGACCTCCCGTCCTCGCCGGACGATTCATGGAAGAAAAGTGAAGTGCTTCCATTCCTGAAAAACCTCTGACGCCGCGGGCTATTTTTAAAATCAGCGTTGCTTCGATCGATGCCTCACGTCTTTGCGGGCGTTCAATCGCTCTACATTCTAGGTGTCTACTTTACGTACCCCTCAATATTGTTAAAATTATTAGCAACTAATTTATCTGCTTGAAAATGAAATGTTGAAATGATTGTAACGTATGATTATCCTATTAATTAAAGGATCAATAATTGTATTTATGTGCTGCGCAATGATTTAATCGAAAACTGGATATCGTATTTATTGAAATCATCGTTAATGACAGATTATCATATTGAATTGAGAATCAATAATTGTATTTATGCGTAATGCAATAATTTCATCGAAAACTGGACATCGTACCTGCGCGAATGTTGGTACTTAAGGGTTCTGCGGTATGAGAAATAGATGGTATAGTTCTGATATTCACGAAAAATCTGTCTAATGGAAAAAAAGCATTTATCAATTAATTGTATACGTAGTTTTAACATGACTTTCTGATAATTTTTAGTCAATATATTGTTTTTTAACACAGTGAGTTCTATATATTAATTTATATGCACAAATGTACTGAAATCAAGTTATTTTTTATTATTAAAAATATATATTGGTATATATAAACATTCTATAGCTTTTTCTTTTCGAGAAACATCTATATATCCAAGTTATTTATTCATAATAAAAGACTTAAATTGTCGAAAAAATTGTATGAGTAACGTAAATTTACAATTAATTAAAAAATAATAATTACTTGTAATTAATTCATGCGATGGTGAAGGTATGGATTGTGATGAATCCCTATATGATTTCAATATTTTCGGATATTTTATGCAAATTATAAGTTTTTTGAGATCGTTGTCAAATATCAAGAACACATAAAAGCTTAAAAGCTGCGCGTTCGCTCAATGATTTACGTCTTAACACGTGGTCTCGACCGAACGATGACAAAAACGCAAAATGCTCGCGATGCAAATTAATCGGAACAATGGGAAGCCGGCATGAATATTAATTAATGGAAATTGAGTCCCATTGTAACGTGGCTGGGCGATTTTTCATTCTCTTAGAGAGCCTTTTCATTTGCCACATTCCTATATTGTTGGGCTGAGCTCGTGAACCTGTCGTGGCGAACACCTGTTACCGCATTGCAGCTCTGTGAAATAAAGCCACCAGTTTCGTTAAAGAGTTGTCACTGAGGAATTTTTCTAACTTGACCTGACTTTTCCTTAAAGGTCAATCGATACCAAGTGGTCCAGAACTGAATTTTAATTTTTCAGTTGATCTTCCGGTTGGAACAATAAAGGAAACCTCTAGATTTTTGGATGTATTTTACATCGAGGGGTGCCTGACATTTCTGGCTTGGTAGGGTGGGGTGATTTTTTTATGATGATGCCGACCGTGGTGGTGACGGGGTTAAGTTCTCGACTGCTAAACTGAGAGTCGCCGATTCGAGTTCCGCCTGGGTGAAATTATCTCCACTCAGGGCATGGGTGTTTGTGTTCAAATAGGAACCTGCTGACAATCTATATATAAATAGCTTTGCAGGACCTATTCTGGACTGATGTGCCGAGTAGAGAAAAAAAAGTATATTTATTTAGTGAGGGTGAGAAATTTGTGGGAACTATCGATCGCAAGTATTGTGTTACGTCCACGTTTCCTTGTTTTTTGGTATTTTTCGGGTTCTCCCTGCGTTGCACCATTTTTGCGGACGTTGGACGACCGTTTTGCCGGCTTTCCAGTCGGCACCTTCAGGTCCTAATTGTGGTCCCTTACCAAGTATCGTGGTCCATTATTATCTGCGGAAAAAAGACATTTTAAATCTATCGGTTTTGCAGTTTACTACACTATTCGAAGAACTGCGGAACTAGGTCCTTTAAGCCTCCTTGAAATTTACAGTGTTAGATACCGCCCGGGTAGCTTAACTGATTACAATACTCGGCTCGATGTATCGAGGGATCTGGGTTCGAACCAACCTGGGGAGTGGATTTTTTTTCCTGAAATTTGACACAATTCCGTTTTCCACCTCTTTCATTTTATGCTTGTATTCTTTTATACCGTAATACGATTGGTTTTAGGAAAATATGTAGAGATGTTGAGCGGTCCAACTGCATATAATTGTAAGACTTATGTTACTTAAAAAACGCTATTAACACACTCGTCCTTTGTTTATTGAGATAAACATACTCCGGCTGAGCCGCGATACATGCACTGTTTTAAAGTGTTAAAAATATTCTATCTGCGTAGTGGAGATAGCCCAAAATTATATGGGTGTAATAAAATGACTAATTTTCGCAGGGGTTTATGTGCCCCTATGCCTAAACCAAATATAACGCTGTCCAAAAGGAGTTTCTTCTATATAGGACCAAAATTGTACAAAATCTTGCCTGATGCAATCAAAGATACTACTTATTTTAATAAATACAAAAGGTTGAGTCGTAAATGGATAGTAACTTCTGATAATATTGAAAAGTTATTGTAAAAGGTCTGTGTATTGTTCATATTATGATTCAAGTCATATTTGTTGTACATTCTATGTAGTAATGCCTATTTTCCAGCCACTGCAGTAGCAATTACCTTTACGCGCTCAAATTTTTTTCAATGTTTTCTTTGTGGACTTAGTAAATTTTGGTTCTATGTTTGTTCATTTCTGCATATTAGAATTTTGAAGTTGCCAGATTACAGGCTTATTGCCTTACAGGCTACCCTACTGCCTTGAATGGAAATAATAACTGTGCCAATATATGTATGGAAGAGTAAAATATTTATATTAAATATATTATTATATTGGGGTATATTGGATAGCTTGAGAGCAAGGCCGAACGATATCTCAATCGTCATTCTCCTTCGATATCGAGAGAACAGCACGTATCGAACTGAACTACTCCGGCTGAAGAGACGTTCAACGATATCTCAATCGTCATTCTCCTTCGATATCGAGAGAGCAGCACGTATCGAACTGAACTACTCAGGCTGGAGAGACGTTCAAGCGAGGCGTGATGGGCGGAGGTGAGAATTCGCGATGGCTCGTGAAATCTTGACCCTTTTCCTTGAGCTCGTCCCCCGTGACAGTCGACTCCGCGATTTATGTCCCTTTTAACGAGGTGATTGGTCCACTGGAATGCATGCGTGCTTCTTGGGGCCCCTGCTCCGCCTCGAAGCCGCTCCTCTCTGTGCCACTTAACACCTTTTCAAGCCGGGCTGTTCCGGACGGCTTTGACGGGGCACGATTGCCCCGGAGGGACGGCGAAATCATACGGTTGCGGTCGATTTCCATCGCCGGGGAGTCGTGACGCCGATCGCCGGGGCCAATTGCCCCTTGCTCCCCTACTTCTCTGGCTCTGGACAAGAAAATTCAACTTATTTGCCCTTCTTATTCTCTCGAGTTTGGCCGTGTGAAGACCACGTAAAAAGAGTTCATTTTCGTTCATACTCGTTCATTTTCGTTCTTATTTTCTACTTCTTGTCTCGCTCTGCAATATTTCTTTATCCTTTTCGCTTTTTTTCGCCTCTTCTCTTCCTCCACAGTGTTATTTGTTTTCATCTGTTGCCTTTATTGGGAACCCATGAAGTTATGCATCAATCTCTTAAGTATACAAATTCAGAAGGCCCGGGAAATATCACTTGGAGCTAGAATTTTCCAAAAAAATGTGAACTCAAGTATATTTTTAGCCATCCATAATTTTCAAAATGTAGTTTTATCCTGGATGATTACTTCCGTTTTCACCTATCGCTTAGATGTATTTCTTTATCAATTATAAATATAAATATCATAGATTAAAATTTATTTTTTAAGCAAACTATAAAATAAATAATTTTGGGCCCGTAAGTTTTTGCACACTTCCGCTGTTTCTCCAGAAGCCGAATTTACATCTGCTCCTTAATCCTCCCGGCAGTGGCGTTGGCTGGAGGACCTGAGGTGGGATAACGGCATGCATTATAGAGTAGGAAAGAGGGAAGAAGGCCTGTCTGGGCCATGAAGAAGTGAGCAAACGAGCAAATCTTGGACGTTGGAGTCAGCGTCTCGAATGTGCGGGTGAAAAATAATAATTAAATTCCACTTTTACCTTTTCTTAAATTAAATTCTTTCTCTATAAGATGTCATTTTTGGTAGCTTTTAGCTATTAATTGAAAACAAAACAAAAAATATAAAACGAGGCATACTCAAAATACTCAGATTAATCGATGCGACAATTCGAAATGCGAATTAAATCGATTGGACTCCCGTTTCATGAACACTTTTTCCGGACATGGAGTTTAGGTAAAGTATAAAAATAACATTTTTGCCGTGTTTCACGCAATAGGGTTTAATATTATGAAACTCCATATATAAATATGTAGAATTATTAGCGCGAACAATTGTTCTGGTTTCGGGTTGTGTTTCTGGACCTGAGATTTCCTTTCAACATCTGCATCTGCGTAGTACTGTACCTGCGGGCCGCCGCATGGGCGTATGGCTGGGGGTGTTAGGACACCAGCCGTGTTAAGATGTAAGGGACAAAGTTTAGGGAGGAGAAATGGTGGCGTGTATTATGGATGTGTATTTATTGGAGCTCTGTTTTTCTTGTGATCGCTTATTGTGCGCAGAAAGAAGGAGTTCTTGTATCTATCTGTTCGGCAATGTATATCTCTTATTTAATCGCTTCTGTCAGATCTGGAGATGTAGTGAGGCGTAATGATCATATTCTCTGTGTCGCTCTGAAACACACAAGTTCTGTATTTCTCTATCTACAAGGATACAAGGATGTATCTCTCCCCCATAAATTAGTAGTTACGATGTATTTTTATCACAAGTCACCTCCTATTGAGCCACAGAGAGTGAGGTTTCCTTCCTGGAAATCAAAGTCGGTTATCGAGAGCGAATGGAGGCCGTCTGTGTTTTCAAACACACAAGTTCCGGGAGGGCAACAGCCATTCTTCAAACGGGCAGAACTCGAGATTAAAGTGAAGTAATTAATGAGAGAAACTGCACTCGACGTGACAAACTCTACCTTGGTTAACGCGGTGGAAGTAGATGAATGCATTTTCGACGTACTCTGCCCATCAATTAATGTACTTCACATCCATCCGGAGCGCGTTGCTAAACTAATGGGATTTACCACGTTCATAAGGTGGCGGCGGCATACGGAAGTTGATTTCTAAGGAAGTGGCGAGTATAGCGATATCTCGAGTCATATCGCTACATGCAGGGCATCGTTCTGCTAACACGTGACTTCGGGTTTGAAAAAGAGAAAAGAAATGGATGACAGAATAAAACTATGTAATGTATAATATAATAACGGAATAAAAACTATATAATATAATTAAATACGGTAATATTGATCATTTCTTTAATTCGACTTTTATCATGTTCATATACAGCTCTGTACGAGTCCAGCATGCATTCATAGACTTGATAAAATAGTATGAAGTACCTCTATCATCTCAGGCTTAACTTTGTGGAAGTTCATTTCGTAAATGGAAATGAAAAAACTTTGTAATATAAATAAATTGGTGGAATATTACAAAGTTTTTTCATTTTCATTTAAGTATGAAGTACGTTAATTGTGCATTGTTACTTCATAATAAGTATGAGAATTTTATGATTATTATTATTTCTCAATTTTTTCTCGGGCTTCCATCTCGTGAGAATCCCGTCGAAGCCCGAGAAAACTTTGAGAAACTCGTACTCCTGGATAGCGTAAATATTTTTGTCTATAAAAAAAGGTCAGAGACGTGCAAATGCTGGAAGGAAAGTGGTAGGTAGCGTGTGGAGCATATCAAGGAATGAGTGCTTGTCTAAGGAAGCGAAAATCGCCGTGTACAAAAATGTATTTCTCCCCACTTTGTTGTATGGTAGTGAAGCATGGGTATGTCATGATAGACAAAAGAGTAGACTAAACGCCGTGGGTATGTGTTATCTGAGGAGTGTTTGCAGCAAAATTAGTATGGAAAGGGTCAGGAATGAGTGGATAATAAGTGAATTGCACATATATGAAAGGAGTGTGCTTCGTTGGTTTGGCCATGTTGAGAGAATGGATGAGAGTCGAATAACAAAACAGATATATAAGAGTGAAATGAATATTGCGAGAGTCAGAGGTAGGCCGAGAAAGTTGTGGTTGAATGTAGTTGATGAAATTCCTAGGAGGAGGAATATTAGGAGTCTTAAAACAGTAGGGCGTGTATGAAGCAGTGTATGGGGGTAAATGAGGCAAAAGAGGTTTGCAAGGATAAGTCAGTATGGAGGAAATACTTAAGCAGAGATAGGTGTACAAATATGTATTTATAAGTGAAACTTTGTGACTGTGCCTACCCCGGAAGGGAACGGCGTGATTGGTATGTGTGTATGTTTGTATATAAAAAAGGTCATAAAGGCAATCTGTGTGTTATTTATCATTTAAACATTTTCAAGTTCAAACAAATATTGTCATACGCAACAACGAGCCCTCCTTCTCCTAATATACTTGTTGTTTACATTTTTAATCTTCGTTTTCAGTGATGTGGCCAAGATTTGACCGAATGCGATGTGATGTTATTGCTACTTTGACATGCTATTTGCAGGCAAAGCAGAACTCACTGATTCCAGATAGAGCGTTTATTAATTTTTGAATGTCTTTGAGTGATTTTTATGGTATTTCTATGGGTTGTTGAACCGATTGTTACATAATGGAATGAATATTGTTTTTATATATTTTTTAATTGATATATTGTTTATTACTGAAAACAAATATTCGTAATTGTTAAACGAGGTGTTAAGGATCATATAAAATGATATTCAGGATCAATAATAAGTAATATAATTTTTATTCTTTATTATCAATGGGGTAACCAAATTAACTCACTTGGTAGTGAAAAGGTGTCAAATACCTCGGTAGTCTGAGGTTTAAAGAAGCCGAATCAATATGGTCATTGTTGCTTTTATCCTTATTCATAGCTCGAAGCAGGAGATTTTTATATCAATAGCTTCCCGTGGTACATAACAATTGTAAAGACCATGTGCGGGATTGGTTTCTAAATTTATTATATATATATATTGTAATATTGTGGCATTTCTAGCTTAAGAATGCTGTTTTATCTTACTGAAATCCTCAGTAATCAACTCAATGCGCATATAATAAGTTGAATCACATTTTTCATCCTGTTCGCTGAAAACGCCTACACGACCGAAGACTTTTTTGCGATTTGGTGGTAATACTTAACGTAGTGCGAGCGAGATAGTTCCGAAATCATAATAGAGACCATATTCGAATTATACGTTTTAATTTCACCAGCTGTGGGACACACGAATTAAATATTGCATTATTAATGGCGTAAAAACATAGTTTTACATGACAGAAATTGTAAGTAATTAAATGAAAGTATCTTTTAAAAATCTTTAACTTGACTCATTTTTTTCACGCGGTTCGTTTGAAGCTCCATCAAAACGGAAGTTTTTTAGTGATCCCAAAGAATTTACTGCGGTGACAATATGATTAATTTTCAAAAATAGTTGAGAAAACACACAAACTACACACTGCTGATTTTTGACGAAATCGAAGTGTAGGGAATCCTCATTTGTTAGATAAGGTCTCTCTGGAGTGCATACACGTACTATTTTCCATGTGAAACGGCTGGTATTTTTTTGCAAATATCTTGGAAAGTAATGTTACAATGGGTTGAATTTTTTGTGTCAACGGTGATATATTTTTCTTTATTATGAGACCAAATTCATTGAATTCTCGGGAAAATGATATTTCGATCAAACTACCTTGAAAGTGGAATTAATTTATTTCTAGAATATTCGAGGAAGCGTACAAACTAAACTCTTATAATGCATAATGAGTTATTTGTTCTATTTACATCAAGGCTCTTTGGAGCGCATTGTCGTACCATTTTCAATGGAAAATGAATGGCACTTTTGACGAAATATCTTGAAGAATATAACGGCAAGTGGGTGATATTTTCGTTACGATAAGAAAGATGAGATCCTTTTCTTTTTAGTGATTCCAAAGACTTCGAATATAATTTGAAGTAGTAGATTTCTCACGAATTCCTTAGGTGCGAGAATGAGTTAATCATGAGGAAGAAATAGGCCTTATCAATCTACTTTAAATTCTAGTTTCGCGAGAAACTGTTCGTAATGAGCGCAAACCCTTATAAAATCAGTTGTAAATAACATATGAGCTCTTTGCCGTCCTATATTTGTTTTGGTATTGTGATATCCCATTGAATAAAAATGAGACCTCTTCTCTCGAACTTTCTTGTGGGTCGAGAATAATCGTTATTTCGAGCTAAGTGATTCGCTTTATCGAGTGACAGCAGTCATTTGGCGAAGAAGCTGACTGCATCCATCATTTATCCTCTTTAGAGCAAGGGAATGAGGTCATTAGGAGTTGACTTTTTTCTACATTTTGTATCTCTGTAAGAAAGAAATTGTTCTACCAAAAGACGTTAAACTATAGGTTAAGATAGTTACAAATAAGTAACTGACCAGTGTAATATTCTCATCATTCTTACTGTTATTAGCTGATGATTATGGTATTGATTGAGAATACAAGAGTTCAGAAATTCGCCGTGGCAAATAGTTTTTGTATTGACTCAAAATGCATTTATGATGATTCTCTGAATAGTTAAATACAAAGTAAAAATATCGATTCATTTTACTGTGTTCTGTAGCATTGCAAAATAATCCCCTAGCATCTTCAGTCCTTGCGTAGCAAACGTGCTACACAATGTTTTTGGCGCGTATTACACATCGAATATCACTTGGCAGTTATTTTGCATTTTATACTCTCTGCACATTGCATTGTGTACTCGTGTATGCTCCTATATTATTTCATTTGTGAGATATGTATTTTATTTTTGCTCTCAAAGATCTTTTTTTTCAGTAATTCGAACGTCTCTAGGGGAATAAAGTGGAAGGACTGTGGAGGCTAGAATCGTTATTTCTAAATTGGTAATTACATTTGTGAGCATTAACGTATTCCAACTGTTAGAATTTCATTAATAATTATATCTCTGAATGGAGAAAATGTGTTACGCAGAAGAGGTTGAAGTAGAAATGCGAATATTCTTACTTTTTAGTGCCACATATCTCTTCCAGACCTCGGAGTTAAAGCGTATAATATATTTTTTTACGACCGCATCAAGGTAGCGTCATTGTCAGGAAACGTCTTGGTCGCCGAGAGATAATCATACCGCGACATCTAAAACGCGGGAAAAGAAATATTTAAGCCTTGTGACTGAATCATCTGCTGCCATTCCGTTGATCTTTGAAGAAGGATTCGCTTCGGAGATACGGGTCACTGAGTGACCTGCTCTGGAGTGGATTATGTGCACTGCGGATTATGGTGGCGCCTGAGTGATACCCGGCGTCTCTGTGCTCTTAGACGTTGAATGGTGCAAATCCAACGACGCGACGGTGCCGTCAAGGCTCCACACGCGTTTCGCAATTGTTTACATTCCCTTTCTCTCTCTCGTTCGGTGACAGACTATCGGGGCTCTTCAATTCGGTCCGAAGGCCGTGAGGCCGTGATATTCTTTATTTATCCCTTTCATGCACCGCTTAAACCTTGTGTGCATCGATCACTTAAGAGCATTCAGTGACTCCCTCAGTTAAAGTGCTGATTTAAATGATGCAGATGAATTTTAAGCGAAAGAGTATTTGGATTGAGCACGTATTGTACAGCGTCCCATATGGTCATTGTATGGTCTACTCTCCGGTATACTGGGTGTAGCAAAAAGGTACTGCCAAACTTTCTGGATATATTCCTCATACGTAGGGGAAGAAAATATGTTATCTGGATAAGGGTCTACATCTATATCTGTATACTACCCTGCGAGCCGCCGCATGGGCGTGTGGCAGGGGGTGTTAGGTCACCAGCCGTGTAAATATGTAAGTTTTTGGGAGGTGAAATGGTGTCATGCATGATGGAAGTGTATTTAGTGGGGGCTCAGTTTTTATTGTGGTTGCTTAAATTGCGCGGAAAGGACGAGTTTTTGTACGCGTCTCTGTTGAAATTCTTGGTCATTATTAATGCTGTGTTCAGGCACGGCAGATTTCTCAGTCTCAGGGTTATCATTTAAGTACCGCTTATTCTGACTGGCGCATGAGAATAGCCCTATATGCAGATGACGCAGCCATATTAGCAAAGAACAAAAATGCAGAACTTGGTGTCAAAAAGGCGCAGAAAGCACTGGACGAAGCCATAAAATGGTATGAAAAATGGCGAATTAAAATCAATCCAGGGAAGACGCAGGTTATTTTATTGACAAGGCCCAAAACTGAAACACCTCGGTGCCGCTGCCTGACCGTGAAGAACCAAAATATAGACTGGGCTGACGGGGCCAAATACCTTGGGGTCACCATTGACAAAAAATTAGCATTTAAAGAACACACGGAAAACATTATAAAAAAAGGCAATTGGAGTCAGAGCAGGTCTCTCTCCCATATTAAAAAGAAGCTCTGTACCAGATACTATAAAAAAAACAATATACGAGACGTATACCAGACCCATTGTCCTGTATGCAACGCCGGCATGGGTAGGATTACTGACTGAAGCAAATATCAAGAAAATCGAAGTAATGAAGAGAAATTCCATTAGATCGATGTTCAAAAAAATGCTCTACAAATCACGACATATACAGGAGAACAAATATAGAAGATATACGGCAAGTAATCAAAGAACAAGCCAATAAATATTACAACAAATTAAAAAATAGTGACACAAAATTGATAAGGGACCTGGCGACCTAACAAAACAAGCCCGTGGGATAAATATGCGAGAACTATGAATGTTCTAACCATACAACTGGTAGGGTGAGCCAAAGACAAAGCCACAGAGCATAAGTCCCCTTCTTTTGGGACATTCTCTGATAGCAAAGCTGCTTGCGCAGCGGGCCACTCTGCACGACATTATGCCCTGAAGACGATGGACGACTCGGCCATTGAAACGTCGGCACTCATGAAGTCTCTCACCCGATGGACTTCCCGAATAGAACTCAATGTGAGATGTTTTATCAACGAAGCCAAAGTCATTGAGTTTTATATGAAGTTATCTCTCTCTAACCACTCGTAAGTGATCATTGGTTTATTATTCCATTTTCGACGGCAGTCACTCTCCGTGGTTAATGTGACTCGGTCCGGTTTCGCCGACTGGTTGATTGATGAACATTTGGCTTGACTGACATCTGGATTGACTGACCATTGGCGGCCGCATTGAGCGTAATGACCGCGGATGTTCATCCTTTCCTGACTAGCACACTTCTGCCTCCATTCCCCGTCCGGGCGAGCTCGGGGAAAAATCAACTAGTCATCGCAGTGGCTGATAATTATCACGTGCAATCGCGTGAGTGAACTTTTCCAACCATCACCACCAGCATAAAAATTCCTATGATGCGACGAAAGATTTAATGGTGTTCCGAGTGCCTGCCTAGGTGAGGTGGATTAGTAAAGACGGTTGAGGGGATTAATTTCTGCTTGCGTCCATAAAATCTCGGTCATTTTGTGTTCATTCATTGGTCGTTCAATTCTAAGATTGGTTGATTCTACCCCTACCTATCTAATGCTTGTTCACTTACCTCATGGTACCTCTTCCTATGTACTTTCCACTTTATTTGGTCCATGAACTTATTCCTGGGTCTTCCTCTGGGGCCTTCTTTCTCTATTTCACCTTCAATTATATTCCTCGCGAACCCATTATGTCTCAGGGTGTGTCCAGTCAATCTTGTTCTCTCTGTCTCTATGGTATGCCATATGGTCCTTTCCTCTTCTACTCTTCTGTACACTTCATCGTTTGTTATTTTGACCGTCCATTTTATCTTCAGCATTCTACTCCAGCGTTTTGTGTGTGAGAGATGAATAGGGTGTCTATCTGTGTCATAGACTCTTAATTTATCTTCACAAGTGAATTTCAAGGGTAAACTTTCAGTTATATTGCACCGTGAAAAGATATGTATCTATTATAATGATAACTCGTGACTTTGTAATTACACATATCTTTATTTTGAACAACTCGGGTTTCGACGTTCAACGTCATCTTCAGGTGTACAGCCCTGAATATTTGGACCTGAAGATGACGTTGGACGTCAAAACCCGGGTTGTTCCAAATAAAGATATGTGGAATCACAAAGGTACGAGTTATCTATATAATGTTGACGAATTCCACCATGTTACGCCTGAAAATACTATTGTTCACATGAGAAAGATGGCACATTTTTCTACGAATAGCCATAATGTGAATTTAATAGTGTTTAAGTCATTTCGCTGTGGAAAGACAACTTATCACCTTCGGTATTGCGTCACTCTTCACGCGAAACGGGATTGTCGCGAAAACATCGCCTTTTTCCCCGTAAAACTGGAAACCAGAATGTGAACAGGTGTGTCGAGGCTCGCTCGTCCGACCGTTAGAGATCGAGAGAATCGCCAGTTTCAAGAATGGCATGGATCTTTGTTATTTTTTTTCAAACTTTTATTGAAAGAAGTAAAAAAAATTCATCGTTCGGAGAGAGCCATAGGGGTTTTGGAATTCACGAGGGGGAGGCGGAGGAGTGCGGAATGGGACGGACGCAAGGAGAAGTCGGGGAAAAAAAATAAAAAGTCTGTGCGCTTGAACCTGTTCGACGGACACTTTCTCCCGGGGGAGACTCCACATCGCGTGGGCTTCGATCACAGACGGCGAGTGAGTCATCGCCTGCGAAGGTGGTTGGCTGGCGGGTGCATTGGTCAGCGTCCGGCTGGGAATCCTCCTCCATCCCTTACTGCCCGCGCAAAAGTCTTGTAGGCTCGAGCATCGAAACCTTGAGTACCGGGGGACAGAGCTCGGCTCGGTTCGCAATAAGCATTCATTATTTTTAAAATTAAATGGAAACACATTATTTCATACAATGTTTTACCTTTTATACATTTTATCATCAATATTAGATGTCGATAATGATGGTTCCATGGACAGAATACTCATTAAATTGTATCGTTGTGGTCGTCTGCTGTAAATGGAAACATACATTATTACATACAATGTTTTACCTCTTTATGCACTTTATAATAAATATTAAATGTCGATAATGATGGTTTTATGGAGAAAATACGCATTTTATTGAGGTCGTTGTGGTCGTCTGCTGAAATAATTGGCGCGTCAGTTTAGAGGTCCTCCACGAAGCATCTGAAGAAGTAACTAATGAAGGAATAGATGTTTCATGAAAGGCCATTATGATAGTCTTATTACCCATTATGATAACCAATTAAGGACAGTAGAATCTGTAAAATACTTCGGAGTTAAACAACAGAATTAATAATACGGAAATTATTCACGCCGAGTCTGTTCTACATCTACATCTACGTCATACCCTGCAAGCCACCCAAAGGGTGTGTGGCAGGGGGTGCTTCCCTACCAGGCATGCATGAATGATACGGTAGAACACCGAAATTACATTGAAACCCGCGTACCACACATGCAAAGCGCCAATTACAAATCTAATAACCAAGAGACATTCTATCGTCAATCGTTACAACATGCAAGGGATACAAAAACTACTACTACAGATTCAAAATATCATGCATAAATAAGAACATCAATATTTTCATCATGCATAAATAAGAACGTAGAGAAGATAAAGAGAAAGATTTACTGACTGTCTATTGTCAAAATTCGAACTATCATGTCGACAGCTGTTATGGTCCCGAATGGTACGCGGAAAAAAATACATTTTATACCTATCGGTTCTACAATCTAGCTCTCTAATTTTACTGGCGCGATCTAATCTGCCGTAGTACGAGGTTTTTTACGTCGTCAGAGAAATGATTTTAGTTACATTTCCCTCTATTTTGACTTCAATATGTTCATCATTAACCCATTGTGTCTCAGGGTGTATCCAATCCATCTTGTTCTTCTTTTCTCTTTGGTGTTCTATATGATCCTTTCCTCTTCTAACATTCTGTACACTTCGGAGCAAACATATTCGGGAAATAACTGGTCAAGGCAATCGTAAATTGGGATTTTTTAAAAGAGTACTTTGAAAGTGCGGCGATAAACTCAGAGAAATCAGCTACTTCTCCATTGTTAGACCCTACTTAGAATTCGCTGCCTGTGTTTGGGATCCTCGTGAGGTAGGCCTAAAAATAGAGTTAGAACGTGTGCAAAGAAGATCAGAGATACCAGAAAGGTTGTGATGATAGTCTCGTTAGTGTTACTGACCTCATGGAGCAACTTGGGTGGGAATCGCTTTCAGACCGTCGATTGAAAATTAGACTCTTCTGTGTAAATTCTAATTCAATTTATTTTCCATTGAAGTTATCAACATTTTACGAACTCCAACAAACAATGGTAGGTCAGATCATGAGAAAAATTAAGGAAAATTGATTTTAGAACAGAAAGGCTTCAAATTCATTTTTTTCGCGACCTATAAGAGATCATAATGGCTGCTTTAAGACTTTGAAGTAGGCTATTTGACTGGTAGTGTAGCTTATTAATTCATATGCCCCCTAATGAATGTTTCTTAATCTGATGAGTAGTTTTAACACCATGTTTTGCATGTTCTCTGCATGACTCTTGTATCACGTTTAGTTACATAAGAGATTATTCTAGTAGTTTCTGTAGTATTTGTAGCATTCCCATAGTGTAGCTCATGTTGGTGAAGGTTAATGTCCTCACTGTAGTTCACGTTGGTGATAAATCACCCCCTGCCAAACACCTTTTCGGTGGCTTGCATGGTCATATGTAAATGGCAGTGGAGCGAAACTAAAGTAATCAAAGTAATCGTCTATACATTCCATGTAGATGTTTTAGTCCTTTCATTTCTGCATTAAAATGTTTTTCCACAAATGAGAAACCTACACCAATCTATTCCACTAACCGCGAAACTCAGAGTTTAGGCAGATCGGATTACCAATTTTCAATGAAATAATTAAATAGCACAAACATTCATTCAATTTCTGCCCAGTTTATGTTAAAGGATAAGATAACTACGAGACGTCTCATTGGATTTGCACATTTTGAAAATCATAATTTAGATAAACAAGATATTTTTTTAAAATTTGTGACTTCTACAATTTATTGAACACTAGCTACCGGTTTCGGCTGTCACGCCATCATCACCACCCATCATGCCATCATCGCCACCTGATGATGGCGTGACAGCCGAAACCGGTAGCTAGTGTTCAAAAAAATTGTTGATGTCACAAATTTAAAAAAATCCTATTTATCATGAAGGCCTTCCACCACGTGAAAGCTTCGAGTTTCCATTCTATAATTTAGATATTTTTCTCCATGTAATCCTTGCATAAATAATTTTAAAAACAAATTTTGGATATCCTATCATGCTAGAAAGGAAAGATTTCCATTTTTTTAGCTCTACGGCGCCATACATAACATTGGCACTATAAAATTCAGAAGTAAATCGTTCGTTCAAGAAATGATTTCAATACCTTGTGCCACATAATTTTTTTGTGAACGAACGTGTTTTTGGAGTATGAGTAAAAAATATATTTTGAGCGCTATGGTGCCTTGATTTTGAAGTCAAATAACTGCAAAATAGGACTTTCGATAGACCCGAAATTTTTTTAACATATCCCATAACTTAATAATTACTATTCCCAGTCACAGTATTGTGAGACTCATAGTTTTACTCAATTTATCAAATTACTTTATCTCAGCAACTATGGGTAAAGAGCCATAAGTCAAAAGAATGTTGCCATCCTCTTTAAATTTTTATAGAGGTTCCGATATTGTTATTCAGTTGAAGTTTGCACCTCATTTAATATTAAGGCTATTTGGGAAGGTGCTACAGTGAATAAAGGATGATAGCTACAAATGTCACAATATGAATTTCTGTTCAAAAAGTGCCTTTCTTCCCGTATTACATCATAATTTCACAAATTTCTCCCGTTATGATCTGCATTGGGTAGTCCATCTTTGATTATCGCTGGTAATTCTTCCCACTGGATACACCTCCCATACAGATTCAACAATAATGTGAATGTCTGTAACTCTTGAAGACGGGTGAAATCATTATACTGGATTGCATACTCCGCGACAAGCAATCCGTGTCCATACAAGGTCTCGATCCGGATCAAGTCTGCGGCGTGTGATACGAGCCTCGACTCCCCGGTTCCTCTTCTTGCCTTTGAAATGTTGCGGCATTTATACCCTTTCTCATTCATTCGCCGTCCGCGATGGAACTTGCGCGCGCGTCTGGAAAAGTCCCGCTCATGTTTGCGGAATTGGAGCGAAGGGACCCGGCGGAATCCGGTCCAACGGCCGAAAATATTCCACCGATCAATGGAGGGAGTTCGCGTGCATGATCTGTGCAGCTTTTTGGCTTGCTCGCGTTTAAGTTGCTGCGTTCACTTCAAAATCGGTCGCATATCTCCTATGGGAAGGATACTATGCTCAAAAGTCAAGCAGTAAACATATTTTTAATTGAAAGAGACGAATACTTGGATGAATTAGTCACCCCTTACAGTTTATAACAGAATCCTCATAAGTAGGCATCGCGGGAACAGCTGTGCGGGGTATTTTAGGTACTCCACTTGACGAATAAAAGATTTATAGTTAAAATCATCTCAAAGCTCAAAATTCAAACAGTAAACATATTTTTAATTGAAAGAGACGAATACTTGGATGATTTAGTCACCCCTTACAGTTTATAACAGAATCCTCATAAGTAGGCATCGCGGGAACAGCTGTGCGGGGTATTTTAGGTACTCCACTTGACGAATAAAAGATTTATAGTTAAAATCATCTCAAAGCTCAAAATTCAAACAGTAAACATATTTTTAATTGAAAGAGACGAATACTTGGATGATTTAGTCACCCCTTACAGTTTATAACAGAATCCTCATAAGTAGGCATCGCGGGAACAGCTGTGCGGGGTATTTTAGGTACTCCACTTGACGAATAAAAGATTTATAGTTAAAATCATCTCAAAGCTCAAAATTCAAACAGTAAACATATTTTTAATTGAAAGAGACGAATACTTGGATGATTTAGTCACCCCTTACAGTTTATAACAGAATCCTCATAAGTAGGCATCGCGGGAACAGCTGTGCGGGGTATTTTAGGTACTCCACTTGACGAATAAAAGATTTATAGTTAAAATCATCTCAAAGCTCAAAATTCAAACAGTAAACATATTTTTAATTGAAAGAGACGAATACTTGGATGATTTAGTCACCCCTTACAGTTTATAACAGAATCCTCATAAGTAGGCATCGCGGGAACAGCTGTGCGGGGTATTTTAGGTACTCCACTTGACGAATAAAAGATTTATAGTTAAAATCATCTCAAAGCTCAAAATTCAAACAGTAAACATATTTTTAATTGAAAGAGACGAATACTTGGATGATTTAGTCACCCCTTACAGTTTATAACAGAATCCTCATAAGTAGGCATCGCGGGAACAGCTGTGCGGGGTATTTTAGGTACTCCACTTGACGAATAAAAGATTTATAGTTCAAATCAACTAGAAAATCTATCCCAGTCATGTTATAAACAATGCCAAGGTACTCATGCATGATTACGTGGAATATTAAATGCATAAAATTAATAATTAAATTTTAATGGTAGGTATACACATTTACTAATGCAATAGGTTGTCCACCTCACGCCTTTCTGTTGGGTTTTTATGATGAAGATTAATTCAGAGAACTACACAACTGGTCCCGCAGCAACTTAAACAGGTTCTCCTGCTCATGAGCTCATACTTGAGTAAAATTCTCAGTAGAAAACTCGCCAGGATTGAGATTCGAACCCAACCCCCTTGATTGCGCTCCGAGTGTCCAAACCAATTAATCCATTCAGGTGTCCTGTATTGTAATTATTATCGTCAGCTCTACAGTCGAGGGTGGGTCTAGGCTTCCTCTGTTACATGCCACCATTCCTATCGTGTTGCCTTCGCCCACCATCTTATAACTCCCATTGCTCCCATGTCTGTTTCAACATCCTTCAACCATCGTATACGTGGTCATCCTCTCTTCGGAACCCATTTCATCTCGATAGTCAGCTGTCATTTGGGCCTTGTGTTCACCCAATGTTCCTGTGTGGCTCAGCCACGTCAGCCACAGGGACCTGAAGAACCTTACTCTATCTTCACTTCCTAATATATATTTTATCTCCCAGTTCATTCTGATTCTACATATCTGTCCATCTCTGACTGCGCCTTATGTTCTGCTCATTTTTTTCCGTTCAAATCTCTTGTTTCTTCGACATTCTTGAAAGGGACCTACGTATCTGTTCCGCGTGAGACAACAGATCTTATGAGGGTCGTGTATATATTTTCAGCATTATTATTCTTGAAAATAGGGTTGACTTCACTGATTTATTGGTCGTTCAATCGTAAGATTGGTTGACTGCAGTCCTCCATCCTTCCCTATCTAATGCTGGTTCCCTTACTTCCTGGTATCTCTTCCAATGTACTTTTCGTTTTATCCGGCCCATCAACTTATTCCTGTGGGGTCTTCTTTCTCTATTTTACCTTCAATTATGTTCCTCACGAACCCTCAGGGTATGCCCAGTCCATCTGGTTCTTCTTTTCTGTATTTTGTTCCATATGGTCCTTTCCTATTCTAATCATCTGTATACTTCATCATTTCTTAATGTTGGTTAGGGTTGATTTAAGTAGAGATAAAGGCGTCCTGTATATATATAGTTTTTTTTATCATCATCAGAAATTTACCTTGCGAAACGTTGAACTGTGTTCTCTCCGTGTGTTAAAAAAATTATTTCGGAATTTTGTGTCTCTCTGTCCCTCTCTGAATCTCAAGGAATTGAAGGCGGAAATAACGAAGAGAGGTTAATCAATGAAATGCCTGTATTCCAATCGGAGGTTTGAATTGTAGTTAATCTTTCATATTCGAGTTTTGTGAAGGATTATCAACTGCGTCTATATCCGGTTGATACTTAGTTTTGTACACATTTATTTGATTCGCCAAAATCATTCTGATAGCGTTTTGCTTGTATTATTTCTATCAGCGTCCTTTCTCACCCGCGTTCCGTGTAGCTACCATGGGTAATTTATTTTGGTTAAACCTGAAACTGGTTGGTAAAACCCTGTGAATAGGAAAGATTCAGCAGCCTAAAGATCATTTATAGACTGTTCCTCATTCAGTTGACAGGTTTGTCTCATATGGAGATTAATTTCGTAAGTAAAGCTCCATGAAGCCTGGGGTACAATGCTGCCAACAACGGAAAGATAATTAACGTATTATTTTACATTATCAATGTATAATTAATGCTTATGATTCTTTAATAGCATCTTTTATATCGCAATACAGACTTTGTTGAAGTGTTTCACTGTGAGCTAACTTAAACATCTTAAATGTGATGATTCCGTAGTAATACCTAATTTTTCTTCAACCAGCATTTCCTAACTTTTGGTAACTATAATTAATATTTTATGCTTTCGAGCCATCTATGGAAAGTTTCTAATGGAGTCAGATTGAAATCACTCGCAAACGATCGCTCATTCATGGTGTATGATTTGGTCATGCCTGAAGCGTTTCATAAGCTGCTCCTTATCGATCTGCCGAGTCAAAAAAACTAATTTGGCATTGATTGATGCGAAGTTGCATTCGCTTAGTCGCTGGCGCCCTTTCAAATGTGATTATTTAATGCTTATCTTGCCACTGTATCTGTGTATTTTTTCTCTCCAACAATTCATACAGCTAATAAGGGCGAATCTAAGTACATAATCGCCCGTTTCACCATTTCAAATTATAAGTTCACGCTCTGATATCAGTTCAAGTAAACGTCCTCGCATTCGTGCCTTTAACCGGTTTCCAATCAACAGGTGAATTTTTTCTTGCCTCCCCATCGCGTAAAGTATTACCAACAGTTTATTCCCCTTATGAGAGATCTCCCTGAAGTCTAATAGACCTCGATTGCTCTTTAATAACTTTAACGACGAGATAATAGACAGTTTAGTTTATCTTCTGTGATACATCGCCTGGAAAATGAGACTTATTTGTCACATGATGAAAAGTAAGGCTGTAAATGGCCAGTTGCAGAAACGACACATATGTATTCTATAAACGTATGGAACCTATAATTCATGGCAACCATTCCATAAGTGTTGCATAAACATTCGATAAATTTATTGGTTTCATAACTTGTGGCTTGCAGTTATGAGATCCATAATTAGCCAATATGGTGGATGCGCAATGAACCGTTTGGAGGCTTAATTACTAGATAAAAGAGTTGTTTTGAGGCAAATGAGCAGTTAATTTACTCTTACTGGTTAATTATTATGCGCATTAGCTACTATTTATAAGCTTAACTTTAATAAATTGTATCCGGCGGTAGAAGATTAGATAAAATATTCATAGCTATTTACCATTGGTAAATAAGTTATGTAATTAGTACATGTGTTCCTGCTGCCCGAATATTTTTACGAGATCTATAGCTTAATGGGTCTCATAACTATTTATTCCATAAATAAATGTTCTTTCAAATGGCCATAAGAGTATTACTATAAGAGATACTAAGAAGTTATTGTATCCTACAACGGAGAACAGATATACAACGGAGACATAACATATACAACAACAGATACCACATATAAAACAACAGATATACAACGGAGTCTTACCTTTCCACGCTATGTTTTGCGAAATAAATTTGAAATTACAAGGTGTTAAATCCAAGAATGGATGAAACATGGGGTCACTGGTATTAGTTCCTCTAATACGGATAAAATTTTCCTAAACGCTCCTAATGTTTATAATAGGTTTCATTAAAAATATATTCCTCGAATTACCAGCATATTTTCTTAATTAATTTCGTTCTCTAATGGCTATGGTCAGGGCCTGTCCAAGGCATGTGAAATTACCGCTGATCCGATGATTCCGCTGATGACTAACTTCACTGATCTCATTATTATTGATTCCATAACTAAACCTTCTTTCAAATGGCCATAAGTGTGAGTGGGTTGATCAGGACATAAATTTTTCGGCGAAGAAAAGCATGTGCGCATGTGAATGCATTCATTTGATGAATGAGATTTCTTAAAAGTGGTCTTTCTCTAATCAGAACTTTTTGCGTCGAAGGTTTTAAATGAAGCAAATTGAGTGTGTTACTCTTTTTAAATAGTGAAGTCATTGTTTAAAACATTTTGGACTGATAGGAGCATGGGAATTATTCGAGATAATCGTCCGTTATATTTAATAAATTTCCATAAATGTTTACCCTCTTAAAATGAATAAATAATTTTATGGGTGATAAATTAGATTTATATTTTTTCTTCTGATTTTTTTCAGTTAATTATGATACTTTCATAATCGGCTAAGAAATCCTACCTTAAATATAGAGTGATCAATCGTATGGCTATTGGCATCAATCGTCTTTTTCTCTCTACCGTTCTTCACTTCCCGTAGTAATCCTTCAAAAGTAATTCCCCTAAATAAGGGACGTGGTTAACTTCCTACAATCGCTGCTTACCGTCATGTAGAAATGGAGGGGAAGGAGTCTGCGACACTTAACGAGTGGTATCAATCGGATAGTTTCGTGGCAATCGCAAAAATATGTCCGATTGTGCACAGAGATTTGAATTTCCAGTCCTTTTGACCAATATTTCAGGGACAAAGACAGTGTGGCTGATAATTTGAATAGATGGACACTAACTGGAGAAATTACAGCGATTAAATTGTCTTGATTGCACGTTGGAGGAAATGTTTATTGAAGCAGAGGAATTAGTAGAATCATTGCGCTAGCGAAAGTAGCATTTATAATTATGAAGCAACTGATGATCGTGTGAGGTTGTTCAGTAAAGACGCGACAAGTGTAGCTTTTATGGTGCAGAAACGTGGAGAATGAGATTAAAAATTACGAATTGGTTTAAGGCGTTTGAGATATGTATATAGAGAAACTGCGATTGGCAGAAAGAGAGACAAAAGAGGAGTAATAAGGGGCGAAGGGTCGCTGAAAACTGTGATTTAGGGAAGGATGTTAGTCAAGCGGAGAAAGGGAAAAAAGATAATAGGTTTTATGGATGGGATGATAAGGGGCTGAACGTATACTAAGATAAATAAGTGCTTGGCGATAGGGGCCAATCAGGGGGAGGAATCAGTGCCTTTGTGACGTGGTATACTGTTTGTTCGGTTTACTCAAGTGAATAAGTTCCATCGCGCGGTTCCTAGAGGGACTTGAGTAGATAGAGGACGTCAAGGTCCTTATACCCTCTTAGAGCTTACGTAGTCCTTTTATAGTTTAAAGATTAAATTCAATTTCATGTTTAAAGGAGAATTTGTAAGATTGTTCAAGGATAAACACTTTTGGATCCTCAATGATGAGTAACAGTGCTGCGGAATATCGAGTCCGATCCAAAATGAAGAAATCAAGAGTGCATTATGGGATCGTGTCATGACCTGGGTTTAAGGACCTTGGAGGACGTAGTTAAATGACCTGACCAACAGATGGCACCATATACAAATTCAAATTTTTTTTACGCCGCGCTGGAAATCCCAGGGTACTCATTCCTATTCCGCCAATATTCCTCTTCATTGGTTGTTCAATCCTGAGATTGGTTGATTGCAGCCCTCAATCGTTCCCTATTTAGTGCTAGTTCCCTTACCTCCTGGTATCTCTCCCTATGTACTTTCCTCTTTATTTGGTCCATGAACTTATTCCCGGGTTATCCTCTGAGGACTTTTCCCTCTATCTTGTCTTCATTTATGTTCTTCACAAACCCATTGTGTCTCAGGGTGTATCCAATCTATCTTGTTCTTCTTTTTTGTATGGTGTTCCACCTGGTCCTTTCGTCTTCCACTCTTCTTTAAACTTTATTATTTATAATTTATTCCGTCCATTTAATCTTCAGCATCCTCCTCCAACCCCAGGTTTCGAAGGATTCTAGTCTTTTCTGGTCTACTTGACCAATGGACCATGCTTCTGATCCCCTATAAGTAATATAGTGACATATATTGCGCAAATATCCCTCACCCAATGCCAAAGTACGTACGCCAAGGGTAACCTGCTGAACTGCATACGATCATTAATATAGTCAGCGTCTCACATTTCATGAGATAATTCGTTACGCTTACGATTTGATCGCATCGAAATCTCCTAAATAGGAAGTATGCATATGCGCCGCGTATTTCTTAAAGTGCGTGATTGACTTTCGCCCGTCCTTCTCGCGTAGAGTGACCTCTTTTCATCCCGTCAACGCCGCGCCCGACACACTGAACACGTGTAAGTACGAATGACAACGAGAGCATTTTACTGCCAGTCTTCCTCCGCCTCGTTTAACCCCTTCATGCTCTCCTTCCAAGATGATTTGACCTATCTAGACTACACGTACAACCGCAGTCCGACGCCCGTTCGTATAGCGGTAGCGAAACTTGGTGGGAGTCTGTACACGAAGTGTGTTCCCAAGGAGGGGAATGTAGGGACGATCTTGAGGATGCAAAAACGTGGGTTGCCAAGAGTTTAATACGGAGTGTATCGTTTCGTGGTGCAGGAAAGTGGACTTATAAAGACGAGAATAGCCTTTAGACGTTTGAGACGTGTGTGTGTGGAGGAGGAAGGTGAAGGTGCGGTGGACGGATAGGAGGACAAACGAGAAAATGGGCGGAGAAAAAGTTGAGGAAGAAGGAAAACTTATTTACCATTTAGCTAAATACTGAGCAATAACAAAGAAAATAGCAGCTCCAAATAATAAAGAAATATGTACCATAAAAACCACTAATTCTTGTAATAGGAGAACTGACATTGATAAGCTTAGAAGAATGTACCTATATTAGTTTAATAGGATGAACCCTTATTGAAATCTGTTTTTTGTTTTTGTTTTTATAAAAACAAAAATAATCAATTCTACTGTTAACTTTGATTTTATATTTGTTTTATGCGTTGAAAATTTTGAATTAATAATCTTATATCTGTTTATTCATTTTTTTGCAAACTTTTTAAATGGTTTATGTTAATTTAATTTTTGGTTGTGTACATATTTATTTACCGTTTGGAGTTGTTATTCAATTTTTTATTATTCAATATTAGGCTCATCGTCAGGTAAGTTTTCGATTACTCAACTTTTGCACTAATATTTGTACAAATATCTGGCTGTATGTTTCTTTATTTGTGTTGCAAACCCCTGAGGATGCCAATATATTTGACGAAACGCTGGCTGAGAGTTAAATGCATTAGAGACCGAGTATTCAAGAACCTTATTATTATCCATATTATATTGGCCGAGAAATTTATAAATTTGTAAAAGGTATGCTTTAATTATGGTCTTCATCGTCTAGGAAATTATCTCACTCAAAGTACCTTAAATGAGGCTGCACTCTCAGGGATCATCGGCGTGAACGGAGTCGGCAGACGGGAGTTGGCCACGCCGCTGCCGGGTCAGGCACGGGAGATTTTCCTCGTCGCCGTGACATTTCCTCTTCATCCCAGTTCCCCCGATTATAATTACCTCTCACACCCAACGGAGGACGAGGAAAAATAGATATGGTAATTTTTTTCATGACTCCGGTGCATATCTCATCTCACGGTTAGAGCGCAGCAGTAAGGTCACCCGATAATCGAGCCTTTGCACTCCTTAGAAAAACATGTTTAGAGTGATTAAGGGCTTCAGGTCCTTATTTGTCAGTGGTCGTTAGCATGAGTGTTGCTATCCATCACAGGAAATAGTTTGCTGTGACCCCGAGTGACATACTTCGAATAATTGAGTTTTTTTCAAGTGCAATGATATCCTGTACCAATTTTTTCTCATATTTTATCCTTATCTAAATGTTTACCCTTATGACTAGATGTTATGAGCTGGCAAGGCCTGTATGTTGCCTATAATGATGTTCAAAATACTTATTCACATGAGAGAAATCACTAGAAAAACTTGATTTACGCAAGATTTGTTTTACATCTTCCGATATTTCTTCATGTGGTATTCTTCTTCTTTCTCTTCAGCTTAATCCCTAGAGACTAGGGATCGCTGTTTTTCACTCTCCCCCATTCTGTCTGGCCCTTCGTGTCTTCAGGCGTTAGCTTATCTCTCTCCCTGGTCTTCTTTGATGCAATCTATTTATCTTTTCCTAGGTCTTGCTCTGGGTCGCTTGCCGTTCACCTGTAGGTCCATCATTCCCCTCAAGACATGCCCCTATTACGTTCTCATCACATGCCCATACCACTGTAATCTTCGCTCTTGTACTTTCTTCGAAGCCAAACCCAATACCAAATATTAATGCAAATAGTCATATTAATTCTGTGTTAGGGCGAAAGACAGCTAATTGAGAGCTCCATTGTGTACGAGGGGATCGGGTTGGTGTGATGACTAGAGTACTGGCTAACCATACGGGCGGCCAGGGTTCAAATCCCTGCAGAGGAGGATATTTTTCAGAGGAAACCCGATCCCTACTTGAGTGCCTTGTGGAGGGTGCTTAATTGCAGTACTCCGACTGTCGAATGAGGCGTTTAACTGTGGTCCCCTTGGCGCCTTTCGTTAAGAGCAGGCTAATGCCGACGCCGGGTTTCTATCCACCCTTCCTCCCTTACCTGTCCCCAATGGCGCAAATGACCTTAGCCGTCGGTCACCTCCCCAAATATCCAATCCAATCCATTGTGTACGAAAAGTAATTGTGGCCTCGCATATGACTAAAAGGTTACAGTTACTCTAGTTTCTTAATGAAATATTTTGTCGTAATGCCCACACTGAATTTCTAATAGGTCTACCAATGTCTTGTGCCAATCCTGTGGATGATTGACTGATCAACATCTGAGCTCTAACACCAGCAAATCTGTCATGATAAACGTAATCGAAGTAATTTAACTTTCGAGGGCAAACGGGGAGCATCACTCATTTTATCATCATGATAACGTCTTTAACGACAGTAGGTGAGCTTAACATGAATCACTTGCTTTTAGTTTCAGTGTCAAATGTAAACATAGAGTACTCCCTATTCAAATAGGCAGCCGAGTGATGAAACATCTAGTAGAATTGAAGGTGACTTTCGCTTTTGGTTGATCGAGGACACCTAAGGACTAAACTCTTTGGCTTTAAAGTTTTCCCATGGCCTCTTAAACATATTTCGCGCGTCCTCTCCTATCTCCCTCCCTCCACTACAGGGCAGGCATTCTTTCCCCTTCACCTTGAAGCATCGAGGATTTGTGCGTCTTAAGAAACCAAGTAGTTGTGCACACTGAAGAGGGATAACCACGGTCCTGTTTGTAATGTGATTGCAGCGATGAAAGACGACGCCGTACGCTTGAGAGTCCCTGAGTCATTGTATGCACTTTTTTTCATGGTCATCAACAGCATGAAGTCCGAATTTTGGTTTGTTGCGGCTCTCCAATCCACTCTCCAAACAGCCAACCGTTTCGTTCTTACGTGGTTTTGCTCTTCGATATCCTTCGTAAACATTTATAAAACCCCCTTTGAGGATACTATATTCAAGTATTTAGAATCACTGGTATAAGTGACTCTGAGGTATCTATCAAAATAAAGTTACAAAATATCCAGATTATCCCACGAATACATTTTCAATGACCAAATTTCTGCAGTCATAGGATCCAACTGCGGCGCAACTTGTATGAGACTACCGCCTTCCGTGTTCAATTAGGGCGGTAATTCGCTAATAGCTTTATATAATTCGGTGGATCGGAAGCATGGATCTTGAATTTTATTAATTTTTCCATTGCTTTTTACCTCGTGAAAACAGTTTTATTTTCAAGCTAAAAATATGCCTACTTCTTCTAATTGACCTTCCGCTGTAATATGAGTAGTCTCCATAAGTGGCTATGTTGAAATTGTGAGAAAATGTGTTACATGTGTAATCTATTTATCAGGAAATACCGGTCAGATGCCATAAGGCTATTTGTAAAAATAAGATTGAATAGCCAAAAAGCAAATCGACATGATCTTGTCTCTAGTATCATTAACATGGGCAATGTTTAACGTGAATCAACACGAATAACATCGCTCCGACCACCTCTGGTCTCGGGGTCACTTATTGCAGAAACTCTAAAAAATTAAATATAGCATCTTTAATGTGCATCATATATAAATTCACCAAAGACTTTTTGATAAAGTACATCATATAAGATTAAACCATAGAAGAATGAACCAAACATAAGGGTTTAATCAAGAAATTAAAGTAAATACAAAGAAAATCTGCACGCTTCGTTAAAAACTGTTACGAGCAAACGTGATGGTCGTTATAGGAGACGGATACTTACTCCAGTCAGTAAAGTTTGAATCAATAGACCTTCAATTAGGCGATGGAACCCGTATTTTTCAAGGTTATGGTGAGAATTTGTATAAAATGTTGGTCTCTGAATAATCGTTTCGGTAAAAATTCATTCCGGAAGAATCCGCGCAATGCGGTCGTCCTGTCTATAAAATTTGAATTAATCAATCTTTAAATAGACGATGGAACCCGTTCTTTTTTTAAGGTTATGGTGAAAAAATATGTATAAAATTTTTTCACTGAACAATCATTTTCGGTACAAAGTCGTTTCGAAGGAATTAAAACTAGCGACAGTCGGTACAACAACTCCCTATCGAGCTATAGGTACACAGAACAGCGCTCACCAGACGAGAATCTTCGCTAGTGTGCGGAGCGCGCGGATTCAACTCCTCGCACGTACGGAGAATCGCGTCCCGTCGAAATATGGAAGCTGCGCGTTGCTTTCTCCGACCTTCCCGCCTCTCTCGGATCAAGGTAAATCATTCCAAAGAGTTGGGCCGGGGATTGTTGTGCGGCGGCCGCGTCGGTCGACCGTGGCCCACATCCGCGGCGGGCGCCTGCCTGCCTGCCTGGCTACAAGCGGGGCGGGACACCTCTCTCACGGGCTCGCTTTCTTTCCGGGCGCCAGTGCGCAAAGGGGCTTCGTTCAACTCCCGGTGAATGTCTGTCATATTTTAAAAGGTGGTTGGAGAGATTTTCGTCAGTGTACATATTTGCGTGAAACTATCCGTACGTATTAGTAATATGTAGAGATAAAATTGAAATAATTGCATTGCATTACCGAATTGGTTTCTCGGTATTTTAAATGTGATTTTGACACTTAAGAATTACGACACCTGGAATTTATTACGGAATAACTTAAAAGAGTAGAAGATGAAAGAAACATATGCAACATCATACAGAATGGAACGACATCACGGACAGGACACACGCTGAGACATAATGGATTTGTTAAGAACATTGTTGAAGGCAAAACAGAGGGAAAAGTCCCCAGAGAAAGACCCAGGGATAAGATTTTAAATGAATTCGCTTTGAGGTATTCGTTACTCCGACCTAAGTGAAGTCATTATCAACACTTTGATAATGACTTCACTTAAGTCAAAACCTAGGTCGGAGTAATAAATACCTTGTTGAATATTACAAAGTGAATTAATTAAAAATCTTCGCAATGTTGTTCCACCAAGTTAAGCCGGAAAATTTATTATATACCCAGGAATAAGTGGATGGACCAAATGATGAGGAAAGTGCATAGGGAGAGGTACGAGGAGGTAAGGGAATTAGCATTAGATAGTGAAGGATGGAGGGCTGCAGTCAACCAATCATAGGATTGAACAACCAATGAATGAACGAACTCGAATACATGAGTACTTACCGATTTTCAATAGACACGATTTAATACTTTTCACATAATTACGACTGTGCCAACAAAAAGTGGGACCTTTTTCAACATTAGTTCCTACAGACTATGTCATAATTACGGTAGGAAACAGCTCATTTAAATATTGAGGGCCATATTCAGAAAAAAAATCGGATCGTCGTTAGGGCTCGGATCAATGGATATCCATGTCTTTGTCTTCTTGCCTACCATAATATTAACAGGGCAGTTAACTTCGCTTACCAACGCATTTTGTCTCATCTTCAATATTGGCATACGAAGGTAAGCCAAGTTTACTCGCAAATGTCAGCATTTCATCTTCAGCATCAGTTGTAAGCATTTCATTGGGAATGCTTGGAACATCCACCGTAGAGTCCCGACTTAGCCTCCACTGATTTTCATGTGGTCGGGTCTCTAAAAATGTCATTTGGGTAGCATGGGGTTACGTTTCGAAAATGATGCAGCCGTAGTTCAAGAGGTTACTCGTAGGCTGCGACAGCAAACAAAAGACTTCTTTGTTGGCGGCTATCAAGTATTTGTAAAGAGATGGAATAAGTGTCTGAATGCACAGGGTGAATATCTAGAAAAGGCAAATAAAATTCAAGACGCTAGTTTAATTATTATTGCCCCAATCGAGTTTTGCGAGTTACTTATTGACTGGCTTTCGTATAATGCGGAAAATAAACTGCCCCCAAGGCGTTTGCGTATTAAAATGACTAAATTTTATTTGAAAATAGTACTATTGCTCCTTTTAAAATGGTACTGCTATCAACCAATTTACAATTTTAAAGAATGTTTACATTGAAAATATTTTCGTCGAGCGATCTACGTATTTTGCATATAAATATTATTTTCATATTATTAAGGCATTTTATCAGTGATATCGGCATTTTTTTAACAGTGCAAATGAAATGTTGGAACTCTGTACTTAGTCTGACTTTCATTTCCGTAGTAGGACCTCCTTTTGAATAAGTATGCCAATGCATTTTTCAGAGTTATTCTAGCATGCATCATATAGTATCTATTGATGCACCTTGGTCGACTGTAATTCTTTTGCCCGTGAACCAGCTGGGTTTTGAGAGGGAGTCGCTCCAGCTGTAAATAGCTTCGTTCTTTCGAAGGTCTTGAAAAGGAAATCTCGACGACCTTTGAATTTTTTAACCGCTGCCAATTCAATTTCGCAACAGCCTTCATTTTTTGTGGGCTATCAGATATTCTCAGTTTTTTCAAAGCTAGTGGAATGGAAAAATGAGTCTCATACTTTTAATATTGTCCTGGTTTATAATATTATAGTTTTATATAATTGCTCCGATGAAGATTTTTGAGAAGTCACTGTGTATTCATATGAAGATAAAATACATAACGTCGTAATAGATTGATGAGACATTAATAGTGATTGAAAGTCGATGATGAAAGTATGTTGAATGCATTTCAAGTGATGCATGGCAAACAGAAAATTACTACTCATTCATTGGTTGTTCAGTCTAAGATTGGTTGACTACAACCCTCCACTCTCCCCTATCTAATCTCTTACCTCCTGGTATCTCTTCCTACGTACTTTCCTCTTTGTTTGGTCCATGCACATATTCCTTGGTCTTCCGCTTGGAGCTTTTTCCCTCTATTTTACCTTCAATTATGTTCTTAAAAAACCCTTTGCGTCTCAGTGTGTGCTCAATCCATCATGTTCATATTTTTTCTTTGGTGTTCCATATGGTCCTCTCCTCTTCTACTCTTCTGTAACCTTCATCATTTCTTATTTTGGACGTCCGTTTTATCTTCAGCATCCTCCTACAGCATCAGGTTTTGAAGGCTTTTAGTCTTTTCTGGTCAGTTTTCCATCCAGTCCATAACATCGCTACATCATTGGTGGTTCAACCCTAAGATTGGTTGACTGTAGCCCTCCACTCTTCCCTATCTAATTCTTATTCTCTTACCTCCGAGTATCTCTTCCGACGTACTCTCCTCCTTATTCGGTCCATGAACTTATTCCTTGGTCTTCCTCTGGGAGCTTTTTCCCTCTATTTTACCTTCAATTATGTTCTTAACCAACCCTTTGCGTCTCAGTGTGTGTTCAATCCATCATGTTCATATTTTTTCTATGGTCTTCCATATGGTCCTCTCCTCTTCTACTCTTCTGTAAACTTCATCATTTCTTATTTTGGATGTCCAGTGCATCTTCAGCATCCTCTTCCTACTCCAGGTGTTTGCGTCCAGATTTTCGTAAAACTTTACGTACTTGTCCTCATTATTGGTATCCACTGATAAACTCGGAAACAATCGCATCCTACTGATTTGATTTTTTTGATATTTCATGGTTATTTATATGCGTAGTTTAATGAAACATTTCATGCATCTCGTTATTATTCTGTGACATATTTGCAGGCATCTGAACGCTAAGAGTGCGTTTACCTTTCGGTTTAACTCATTCTTTTGATGTTTCCTTTTCCTCAAGTGGCAGAAAAGGTCGGATGAGAGATTGATTTTTACCCAAATGTGCTGTTACCTTAGTATCATCAAAAACAATTGAAGACGAACAGAATTTTTCAAACAGCTACCTCCCCATCTCTAAAATTGGGCCTTTGTTACGCACACAAATTTTGAAAGATATCCATTGACAACTAAGATCAGTATCTTTAAATAAAATCAACACCTTTTCCTTGCGCCGTCATAAATTTCAGACTGTTTTGTTACTGTGAAATGGCTCCTTTTGTGAAGGAGATTTTAACGGGCCGCGTGAGAAAATGAGTCAATTAAAATAATTATCAAATTTTTATTTCATTAGAATTTTAGTTATATAAATGTACAATATTGCAATATTGATGATGCAATAGTTATTTCACGCTTCCTACAGCTGCTGAAATCAATACTATTAATTCGAACATGGTCTCCAATATGACTAGGGAACTATCTTACTCAAACTACCGTAAGTGATGGTAATGTTGGTGAAAACTCTCCTGTCTTTCGGAGAAGTTATGAGCCGGAATTTTTTATGGATGTACCATTTATTCCTTGGAACTACCGAGTGTTCTGTCCGCATAAGTTGCTCGTGGCGTCCCAAAGGGAGCTTCGTTATTCGAATGAGGTGTAGGTCATGATGCTGCTCAGGACTTTTTTTTATTTATTCTTTCATCAACAAAAGAACCTGGAGAAAGCAAGTGAGTCGTCACAATTCTTTCGTCGCTAGTTCTCTTCTCTGGCTCGCGGACATAACTCTTAGGGCTTGTCCCGTTGGCGCACGGACGCGTCTGGCGTGAAAGTTATGAAACTATGAAAAAAATTACGTTCTTTCACGGCCGTGGTTTACGGCGGTCGAAGGCGAGAGAAAGCGCGTACGCGGTACTGCGTGCGTATGTTTTTTTTTCTGTTTTTATTGGAGTTTTTTCTTGTCTCTCTTCCCGGTCTCTATGGATGCGAGGCGTGAGTCGACATTCCACTGTGCTCAGGTCTGGCTTTCGTGCCTTCCACAGTATATACTTGTCTTTTTAATGACCTCTTTATGCCTCGAGTCTCGGCCGGGAGTGGGTTTGAGATACGTGGGGGAGTGGGTTTGAGATATGCTTCATGTATCCTCGATACTATGTAATTATTTTAATAAAAAAAACCCGTGTCAAATCGTACCAGTGTATAGTTTGGGAAGCAATAGAGATGGGGTGATAAAGTGGTGGGAGAAGTAATGACGAGTCTTTGAGTAAACATTTTTTTAGCTTTTTCAGTAAAGTAGAACGAATTCTGGGAGATTTAAATGAGTACGCACATTCGTGTGATCGGTTTTACTATGTATGTAGTAATATGAATGATAAAAATGTTATATTTTAATATTTTTGCTTTATTAAAGTATAAGTTATGACCTGGATTTTCGGCACAGTGTTCAAAAAATATATGCAAAAATTCTAAGCCATATGTGATTTTTTTTCTTTGCATGATACCTTGATATTTAGTAGCCAGTATTATAGTTAGTAATATTTTGCGTTTGGGAGAAAATCTGAGCATATGTAATTTCATTATTTCAAAATATACCCTGCTTTTCCTTAAAGCTACGTGTTATAGTAATATTAAATTTCAAATAAACCCAATCGGCAATATTCAATTATTCCACTTTAATGACATTTGCATGTAAAGGAAGGACTTGAACTGGTGAAATTTCAAGGCACATCATACTATGATACTGTTCCTTTTCATGCATTCCAAATTGTGATCTTCTCATTTTCTCGAGATAGTATTCATCCCTGTACTTCCGTAGTAATCCATTTGAATCCATTTTTCCTTCCATGATTATTTTAAGGCAATTTCTTTAAAAAAAATTCACCCGCCATGTTTGAATTTCAAATGGCTAAGCACGGCATAAGTGCTGGTGAAGGATACTGACTCTTGGTTGTGGCTCCTTTGAAGTCCTCTTCTCCCTTGCGATGCCATCTTTGATGGACCGCAAGAGCCTAAGATCTAGTTGCCTTGTATCCACCTCAATTGACATGGGAATTAGGAAGCCTGGATAACGTAGTGGTCTGCGCATTGGTCCGGCAAACCAAAGGTCCGTGGTTCCATTCCCGGTCCAGGCCGAATTTTTCTCATGGCAATTTCTTAAAAAAAAATTCACTCGCCATGTTTGAATTTAAGTCACTTTAAATGGTTCTGATGATGTGTCCAAGGAAGTGAGCCGTTGGCAGCGAATAAAATTATGCGATATTTTTATCTGTAACATCGGAATTGAGAAAAAAACTCATGATGCATTTACTCTTTGGCCATTCAGACCTGAGCCTGATAATCCTGAGATCTTGGGATTTCAGCTCCGACATAATGTATTTCTTCAACTTTCAGGACATTGAGCATTGCAATTTAGGGATTAATCGTGAGAAAGGGCTTTAAATGACTGAAATACATCGAGAAATGTGCGCGATATCATTATTCCGACAAATTATTGGCTTCATATCATGGGAATATGGTGGAGGCGTTGGCTCGCATTCAAGTCAAAAGGTTACTCACCACTGAATGGGGAGTAATGCTCGGATACAAGCGGAAGTAATTCACAAGTACAGGGATGCGTACATGCGTGGGTCCGCTGATTATTCCCGTTACACCCATTGAGCGTCGCGATAAATATTTCTGACAGCTCTTTAATGGAGTGTAACACCTCAATGGCGTGGAATTCGAAGACGGAGGCGGACTGAGTAATTGCTGATTCAGAAATTGTTGTACACTGATGCGGATGAATGGGCTGGTTTTTACTGTAGGTAGTCGATCCTTGAAAAAAAAAAGTCAACCGGGGATAGGTAGAAAAATGAGCTTTCTCAGCCGATAGCAAAGCCCTCTTCTAACTTGATGGAAGGCTATTGAAAAGTGTCACAGATGTGAAGATGAATCACAAAAGCTCCATAAAGATGGGCGTGATATTTTATAATATTAGTCCCTTTTAGGGCTGGAAGTTTGAAATACTATTTTACAAGAGTTGTACTATTATTGTAAAGAACTCGCAGAAAAGCTTTTTGAACACGTTTTAAGCGCACAGCGTAGGGAAAATGAGATATGATGGAGTCTCAGATAAGTATCTTAGGCGAATTGTCGAAAATTTGAGTTTAAACTCCAAGTATTTGCGTCGTACATAAAATACAATGCCCGTTTCATAATAGTGTGATTTGGGAATGAGAATTTTTAACTCTAAATACGGAATAACTATTTAAATCTCTTGTATAATTATTCAAGAATTATATTTTAAAATTTTTGTCGCAATTAAAACATTATTATGACTTGGATTTTTGGCTCAGATTTTGAAATTTTAGGAAAAACTAAGCAAAAAATGTGTGTTTTATTCAGCTTTATACCTTTATACTCATTAGGAACTTTCACAATGGTATAATATTTTATCGTATAAGACCTATTGATTGTGTCGTAACGTTGTGGATCGACGAGAAGTAATAACTCAGAATAATAACGATGTACAATTCCACGATGTTTTAATGATCTCTATCGGTTTAGACATATAGCGTCATTTTCAAGACAGACACTCTGTCTTGCTGTTTACGGACTCTCTTTCTAGACTCTGGAACAAAACACTGTTTGTCTTGAAAATTACGCTGTAGATATCGAAACCGAAACTCTGTTTTAAGACTCTGAAACAAGACTCTGTTTGTCTTTAAAATGATGAAATATACGTCGAAACCGTTGGACAGCATTAAGACATAGTTGAACAGTACATCGTTTTTATTATGAGATTTTTTCGCGTTTAGGAGAAAATTTTCGGCCAAAAAATTGATATATATCGAAATATATGACAAGTGCCACAAGGCTACCTGTTAAAATAGCTTTAAATTGCCAAGGTACAAAATCGCTTGCAGGTGGCGTGTAATTTTCTTCTCTTTTATTTATACATTTTACTGTTTATATCGCGTATGCAACGTTTCACGCAAATCAAAACACAAACAAAATTCGCTGCGAACACCTTTATGGCGGGTTTACTCATGGAAGTCACTTCCACAGTAGCCTTGGAGGTCGCTTGCAAGCGACACTTCGATGTGTTAGCACGGGCTTCCATATCAGCAGGGGTCGATAATGGTGGTAATCTATTGCGGTTGCTATTTGCAAGGGAAATAGACTGGTTTCTGTTTTGGATGTTATTAGCACATCGATTCTGCGATAAAATCGCATCACATTTGGTGAAATCTTGGTGACATGACTGCTGACGGAGATTTAAAATGTAAAAAACGAATAACTTAGTAAAAAGAGGACTCATTTTTGCTTATGTAAATATTTATTTGTACTTGAAAATACTTTAAATGCTAAAGAACTCCTAATATAAGCTTTATGACTTATCTCTTATTATATAGTAATTATTATTTCCACAATAGACACGCTTCATTGGACGTAATAATGCTTAATTATTACAATTAATTTCAAACTTTTTAAACCCAAGGATGCCTATAGGATTCAAACGGTGATATAGGAACTTACCATTATTGTCAAACTTGGGCGATTTTGTAATTACCATATTCATTGTTTACCTCTGTCACACATTTGTTTGGGAAAAGCTGGAAGTTTTGTGTAAGTAGAACGATTCCCTGCGAGTGGTGGTACGATTCGAGATATCGCTACTTCCATAGAAGTCAACTTCCATGTGTAAACCTGCCTTTACATCTCTGTGCGCGAGATGGAAAACTGCATTCGGTTCGTCCGGCGCCCTCGATGCCGAGCGCTTCTTGGAATGAAAGTCCTGGTAATTCGAAGCGTTGGAAAGAGAGGGTTTTTTTTTTCATTTCCACCGCATGGCCACTGTTCTCGCGCTAGAATGCTTATAGTCTCGTCATTTAGCGAGATGATCGTGACGCCTCTCGTTTGACGGCTGTGGGAGAAGAATTCCTGGAAGGCAGATACGTCATTGTTTTTTTGTGTATTTTCCCCGTGGCTCTGATATATTTTTTACCAAACTAGGCGAGCCGTCTGGCATCTCTCAGGTGTTACTCAACAGGTCTGCTGAGCTGTCGACTCGGGCACGTAGGCGATTGCGAATGCCATTTTCACGGACTGCCGTGGGAAATTCCGTAAGTGATGCGAAAAACGTAGTATCTTCCATCGGACCACATTACCAGCGATTTGAACAAAACCTTAGAGGGTAACAGCTAAGAGGTAAAAGTTAAACAAGAGTGGACTAGTCTATTTTTCTCAGCTTTTATGAAGTCCACAATTCGAATATGCGGCGAGCATTTGGGACGTTGGTCATAAAGAGTTAACAAAAAATTTTATAAAGTACAAATAAAAGCTGAATACTTCGTTAAAAACTGCTACGAGTGAACATGTTTTTCATAACTTTTAGAGGGATTAAGTTGGGAGCCCCTAGAGACTCGGAGGCTAAACGCTAGGCTAGCTTACTTGAGAAATTCAAAACTTGTGTGTTTCTGGGCGACACAGAGAGTACTATCATGACGCCTCACTACATCTCTAGTTCTGACAGAAGCGATTAAGTAAGAGAGATACATTGCCGAACACATATGTATAAAAACTTCGTTCTTTCCGCGCACAATAACGGCCACCATAAAAACTGAGCTCTTTTGAACAAGCTCCCATAAGAAACGTCACCATTTCACCTCCCAAAACCTAATCCCTTTCATCTTCACACGGCTGGTGTCTTAACACCCGCTCCAACAATAGACACGATAGTTACAAGGAACTAAGTGAAAGAATGTAAATTTTATCTCAATTATCGCGATGATCTTGAGCCGTTGAGTGCATAGTTCAATTAAGTAGGTCGACAAAAATATTTGGACCACATTAAAGTAAATACATCTATTTATACGTTGGGAATAACCATATATGTTGTGATATAAACGATACAAGAATTTGATTTTGAAATTTTTGTCTCAGTTAAAGCATTCTTATGACGAAAACTGTATTTTAATACGTGTTTCTCATTCGGTATGCTACCTTGATATTCGACAGGAACCATTCTACTCCTATGTAGTATATTTTCGTGGTAAGGAGAAAAACTGCAAATATTGTATCGAATCTTTTCGAAAACCAGCCAAGTTTTTAAGGCAACGTGCTAAAATAGCACTTATTTTACAAGAGACCATCATTCAATCAAAATTCATGTTATTAACGAGTACGCGTATGAAGTTTCTTGAACTTGAACGAAAATCGCTCCTGCCGCCTTAAATGGCGTGTGGACATTTGCCATAACATGTTGGGGCTCTTAGCCTGACTGACCGTTTTGCGTCTCATTATAAAATATACACTCGGGTAAAAAATAGAAGGGGTTGTCTTATTCGGTCGGCCCCAGCTGGATACTCCGTTAAGAACCGCTGCCAACTCTGCCACCAGCGGCGAAGGATGGCATTTCCCCTCCAGAAGAATAATGCGGCGGCCCTCCGAATCAATCGTGCTCATTAATTATTCACTTCGCGATAGCATTTGGAAGTGTTTCAGTGTAAAAAAATTGAGATAAGCATATGCTTAAATGAGTCGTGAATCTCTTCGCATTTGTTCCCTTTCATAGCCACCGATGTTTCTCCATGGGGAGCGTCATCTCCAAATTTGCTTCTGCTCCCGGGGGTTTAATGAATTAAGTGAATACGAAGAATTATGCTAGGTAAAATCTTTTAAAAATTGATCGTATTAGAATATCTTTCCTTTGTCTTATGTTTGAACAATATTTCTCCATCCTCGATGTGTTTTCTGGGAATTAATGCTACTTATAGATCATAACATACTTCATTCGAAATCTACCTAAAACATTTTCGGCATGGGAGTAGAAAATAATTCGAATATTATATTTGATTGAGCTTCATCGTAAGCAATCAATGATTTATTTCGTCATATTGCATGATAAAACGCTTTTATTTATTGAATATTCTTCATTTGTTGTATTTCAATTTTTTACCTTCTATAAGTTGGAAAATTTTGCTCTCCCGAAGTTAATTACTCTATGAAAACTAAGATACCGCTGTATAAGGTAGGCCATTGCGCATGTCTGCTTCGTTACGATACATGATAAGATCGATAGTATCGATGTCGTGACGTCATCTGGTCGTGCCTATGCATCAGAGCAAAGGTACTGTGAGCGAGATATCATTTCACCTAGAAAATAATAAATTTGGTCGTATTTTAAAGAAAAATATCTCGCTCTCGCAAAGATAACAAAATATCAGTCCCTTACTACACAACACTACTTTCCGATATATTTGCCAAAAAGTAACAGCCATTTTACATGGGAACTGGTATGTGCTGTAACTCCGCGCACCTGTTTATTTTGCTCCTGTTAATTATTGTTTATATTATCGTTTTATGTGTCTTATTACATAATTTATTAGTTGGTTGATTTCCACGAAAATGTTTCTTGTGTACATTATTTTCATGTGTTTATGGTTTTGATTTATTTGTTTCGACGATTTAATGACCTGCTAAAGTTTCTGTTTTGGTGAAGATCGATTGTTAAAAAAATAAGGAATGAGGTGTAGCGAGTCGGAACGTGTGTGTTGATATTTCTTCTCCTCCGTGAGGAAAAAGGAAATCATATAAAGAAAATTATGCACCGACTATCTTAATAAATAGTGGTGCCACAAAGTAGAGCGTTACAGTGTATTCACTCCAGAGAGATATTACTCGGGAAAATTGGAATTTTTAACCCGCTCTCTTCAAAAATCAATTGTGTGTACTGTGTCATGTTTTCTCAGCTTTTTTTAATTCTTAGAGTCATCGCAGTATGTTTTCAGAATCTCAAATAAACCTTCCGTTGATTAAGAGTTTTTAACGTACCGATTGAAAAAATGATTTAAGTGAAAGACTTTTATAGATGTTTTTTTAATTACCTAGATTCTTCGGCGTACAAAAGTATATAATTACACCACCTACACCACCTACACCACAATATTTAAACTCTACTTCCTACATCTGCAGAAATAAGAACGTAGGTTGGAATATGGTGACATTATGACTGGGGATGGTACCAATGTATTAGAAGCGTAGACCATTGGAAAAGCTGACCAGGAAAGACTAGAAGCCTCCGAAACCTGATGCTGGAGGAGGATGCTGAATTGAACATCAAAAATTAGAAATGATGAAGTTTACAGAAGAGTAGAAGAGGAGAGGACCATATGGAACACCATAGAAAAAGGGAAGGGAAGGGAACACCATGGAATAGAGGGTAAAAGCTCCCAGAGGAAGACCAAGGAATAAGTTCATGGACCGAATAAAGAGGAGAGTACATCTGAAGAGATACTCGGAGGTAAGAGAATTAGAATTAGATAGGGAAGAGTGGAGGGCTACAGTCAACCAATCTTAGGGTTGAACAACCAATGATGTAGCGATGTTATGGGCTGGATGGAAAAACTGACCAGTAAAGACTAGAATCCTTCAAAACCTGATGCTGTAGGCGGATGCTGAAGATAAAACGGACGTCCAAAATAAGAAATGATGAAGAGTACAGAAGAGTAGAGGAGGAGAGGACCATATTGAATACCATGGAAAAAATAAGAACATGATAGATTGAACACATTCTGAGACAAACTGGGTTCGTGAGTAACATAGTTGAAGGAAAAATATAGAGAAAAGTCCCCAGAGGTAGACCCAGGAATAAGTTCATTGACCAAATAAAGAGGAAAGTACATCGGAAGAGATACCAGGAGGTAAGGGAACTAGCACTTGACAGCAATCGATGGAGGGCTCTAGTCTACCAATCTTACAATTATGACTGAACGACCTATTAATGAATAAATAAATGTGATTTTATCTAAAGTCTGGAAAAGCTTGGAAAAATGCGTCCTCTGTTTGTCGAGAAAAAGTCGTATTATTCCCTGGTATTATAAGACTATTGAACTTGAAATTTCTAGTTGTAAATTTGCAAAGTCGAATTGAAACATGGGGAAATTACTTTCAACATACTGTCAAACAATCTTAGGATTGAACAACCAATGATGATGACTTGGGACAAATCTCGCTGAAACTACCACAGATTGCAAAATTGCAAAATAAAAATTGCAAAATTACCTGTGGGAAATACATGACTATTAGGATAGGACTTTCTACCGTCCTTCATGCTTATTTTCATCCTCAGTATCATTCTATGACGACGGAATGTATCAATCGTGCTCAGCGGCCATCGTTATCTCGTTTTTGAATCCATCGATTGTCTGTTGACTAATCCGCTGGCACGCTTTCGGGCGATTGTCTATCTGTTTACCCTCGACGCGATGGCGCCTCCCAGCGTCTCGCGTTTCATGTAAAACAAAACGGCATCTTGGTCGGACAACTATTTCAGGAAAGATAAGTCTTCGAGGAGGTTGAGAAGCGCTAGTTCTTTTTTTTTTCCGGAGCGAAACCTGAGTCACGGCGCATATACGATTAAGCACCGTGTTGACAAGCCCCGAGCATATTGACGTGACGAGGCCCGAGTCGTTTATTTTTTCCCGTGATGCATTGCTACGTCTGTAATCCGCTGCTCACGCCCCGATCGCCCGCGCGCCATCTATGAGTGGACGCGACATCGAAGCGCACCTTTGATCTTGTGGCGGGATTTCTTGGAGTCACCTGGAACAAACGCGTGCCCTTCCCTTATGTGTGATCTTTACGAATGGGGCATTCAATTATTGGATCTTTTTTGTCACAATTCCAACATTCTACTTGCAGCCAACAACATATCGAAATTAGTCAACCCTTTCCGGCGGAATGTGATGGAATAGGATTTTCAGAAATGAGAATCAGTAAATGTTGTACCGCCCATTTTATTTAACATATACGACACCTGAGATAGTGGATGAGGAAAGGACACTTCTGAGTGAAATCCGAGGTAGGCTGTGTAGGTGGTTGAAGGATGTAATAAGGGGCAATAGGTTGCTCAAGAATGTGATAGAGGGAAGAATGTTGGGCAAGAGGGGAAGGGAAGAGAGAAAATAGGTTTCTTGGTCGGAATGAAGAAGCGTAGATTGTATGCTGAGGCGAAGAAGGATATAATAGAGCGAGATATGCCCCTGAAAGTGTAGAAAACCGGGAGGAGATTCCCTGGCATACAACCAAATGTACCTTTACCGGTGTACTTACACTATACTTTCACTGTTATCACTTACATACACCGAAAAAAAAGTATTCTAAAAATTAGCGAAATACTCTATATATTAGCGGATTTTCCGCTACTATATGGTAACCAAAGTATTCCTCTAAGTATTAGAGGAATTTCCTCTCCAGAGAGGAATCCTCTCATACTTAGAGGATCGTATTCAATATAGAATGTAATTTCCTCTACAATCCAGAGGATTCCTCTCAAAATCTCCTCTACTTTTAAGAGCAATCCTCTCAAAAATTCCTCTACTGGAACTAGAAATCTAGAACTGTTGTTTATATTTCTGATTTATTCTGTTTTGGGAGCCAAATACAGAGCACGATGCCATTTTGCATGCACAAAATTCCGCTCGCGGCGCTCGCCGCATCTCCCCTAATTACGGTTTAAAAGACTACAGCACATCTGTTGATTCTGGATGCCCACCCTGTGTTCCTTTCCACTTCATGCATGACATCTTACTTTAAATCCTTTTATTCCTCTCAATCCAAGAATAATAGTCTTGTCACGTTACCTAAAGTGCAAATATAGATCCTCTTAAGGGAAGAGGAATATTCTATAAGTAAGAGGAAATTTTGAGAGGAATTGGAAAGAGGAACTGTCCTCTACATTTTACAATATTTTTATTTTGTAATGATAACAGTGAAAGCATTATTTTCTCTCTACCATTCCATCATAAAACGTGAGACCGATGTTATTACATTTAGGTATGGAGGAAAACTTTTGCGTCATTGATTCACACAAGCCAGCAAAAGTAGAGTAAATGTCTAAAGAAAAACAAGATAAAAAAATAACAAAGCGAAAGCTTACGCTGGTGGAATAAATTAGATATTCAGTAAACAGGATCACCAGCGATTGAAAATGGCGATAAAGATATTTGCCATCAGAATAGTTCGTTCAAAGAATGCCACTAGTATGGTAAGTCAAAAGCTAATAACACAAGTAAAGTATACCTAGAAGAGGAAGATCTTTACTTAAGGTAGTCCGAGCGAGATAGTTCCCTAGTCATAATAGAGACCATATTCGAATTATACGTTTTAATTTCACCAGCTATAGGGCACATGAATTAAATATTCCATTATTAATGGTGCAATAATATTGTTTTACATGACAGAAATGGTAAGTAATTAATTGAAAATATCTAAATAAGTCTTTAACTTGACTCATTTTTTTCGCGCGGTGCGTTTGGAACTCCTTCAAAACGGAAGGTTTTTTGTAATACCCAAGATTCTACTGCGATGACAATATGATTAATTTTCAAAAATAGTTGAGAAAACATAAAAACTACACGCTTTTAGTTTTTTTACGACATCTAAGTGTTAGAAATTCCCCGTTTTGTAAATAATACCTCTCTGGATTGCATACACGTGCCATTTCCCATGTTATAGGTCTAGTATTTTTCGTCGAACATCTCGGAAAGTAATGTGGTAAGGGGTTGAATTTTTTGTGCCATTAGAAGGACGAGATATTTTTCTTTAAAATGAGACCAAATTCATTGATTTCTAGGGAAAATGATATTTCGCTCAAACTACCTTAAACCCATATTTGGAGCCTGCACTAGTATAACTGTGAAGTCTGGACTATGACAGTTGAAGTAAAATGAAATTGATTGTTGGTTTAATCGTATGATGATGAAGATCAAATAGATGCAGGGGATCAACAATGAATTAGTCCCATGAAGGGTTAGACAGAATAGGAATACGAGGAAAACTCTGATAATTTGAAGAGGCAAAGTCCTTCAACAAAATCTACCTTATCCTTCAAGAATACTAAAAAAAACTGAAAAGTACACCTACGCAAAGTTTCATTAAAATCTATGCACAAACAAGAATCGCCCAATCTCCTATATTTTCAGTGGCTTACTAGAGACGGCCAGTAGAGTTTGTGTAAAAAAATTTGTGCCATCTCGTATCGTTTTTGAGTCAGGCCGGTTCCGCCCATTTCATGTACCACTTACTTAACTGCGCAGTACATGAATTCTTATTTCTGTGCTAGACTTGAGACCTTGCTCGCGTAGTCATCGTTTTATTCCCGCGCAGCGAAACCCGTCTGTGCCAATAAACATTCACGCTTTTTCTGCACTCATTTGAAACCAGTTCCCCGGCCCGGCTTTCGGGCCCTTTATTACCGCAGTCATCCTCAACGTCGGAAGCCGCTTAACGTTCGTCGGCGAGATTAAAGGGACGGTTGGGAGCGAAGGGAAACGGGGGAATATACCACAAGATGGCTCTGGTTGTCCTTCCACTTCAAAACTCCGTGAATGAGTCCATGTTTCATGAGAACGTGGATGTACATCCATGCATGTGAAGCTGGGAGTAAGATTCAATGCCTGAAGCGAGTCATATTTTAATGAAATAATAGACGATGTGGATAGAAGGACCAAGGAAGGACCTCGAGGAAAAGAAGAGCAACGTAGATTTGACACACTGAGACAAAATGGATATGTGAAAAACAAAATTGAAGGCAAAATAAAGGGAACAGCCCCCAGATGAATACCCAGGAACAAGTCCATAGACCAAATAAAGAGGAAAGTTCATTGGAATAGATACCAGGAGGTAAAGGAACTAGCATTGGATAGGGAAGGGTGAAGGGCTGCAATCAACCAATCCTAGGATTAAACGACACATGATGATGGTGGATAGAACATAGTTGGGCACATTCAATCATTTTGGCTCCGTCTTCATACACGATCTAATTTCCAGTAGAATTATTGCTGGGTTGAATAAACGTGATTGAAGATATTTCAATAGACTAGAGCCAAGAATATCGGAGCGAAACTAAAAATTCTAGCTTAAATTTTCATTACTGTTACGCATAAATCTGTAGCAGTAGTGTTCAAGGCACTATCAGTCAACTGAAAATTTGTCGCAGATGAAAAAAGCATAGAGTGGAAGCTCATTGCTGGAAAAGATGTCTCATCCGCGGCCTTTAGTTTACAAGAAACCATTCAGAGAACCATTTTGTGAATCTTGACCGAATCGAGTGATGTATTACAATCTCTTTACAGTAAACCCTCGCTTTACGATATTAATCCGTTCCGGAGGACCGATCGTAAAGCGAATTCCATCGTATGTCGAATCGGCATTATTTCCGGACGAGGAATCGGTTTTAAGAGCATCAGTGCCAATCCATTCAGTGTACGTAGCAGAGCCAATGCATACGAAAGATCCTGGATTAAAATTATTTAAAATATTAATAAATCAATATTTAAAACAATCTCGACATTTAAAACAAAATCGGAGAAATTTGAAATTTTAAAAAGCGCGCGTAAAATCAGCTCAGAACGTAAGTGATCCTTTAGTGGACAGATTGGTGACCCTTAAAACGGGTCACCCAACCCATCTACTGTATAAAAAAATCGCAGCGTAAAGAAGGTTATGTCGTGAGGAGAAACTAATAAAATCAAACGTGTCGAGAATCAGATTGGTGTGGTGGCTAGAGTACTGGCTAACCATTCGGGCGGCCAGGGTTCAAATCCCGCAGAGGAGGTTATTTTTCAGAGGAAACCCGATCCCTACTTGAGTGTCTTGCGGAGGACACTGCAAGTATAGTACTCCAACTGTCGGATGAGACGTTAAATCGTGTTCCCCTTGGCGCATTTCGTTTAGAGCAGGCTAATGCCGACCCCGGGTATCTTCCTCCCTTACTTGTCCCCTATGGTACAAATGACCGTAGCTATCGGTCACCCCCCCCCCAAATCCAATTCAATCTAACGAGACCTACAATAGTTGGCCTAAACCGTCCCCAAGCCTATGTCTACATTACAGACAAGTATATGATATCAACAATTGCAGCTCTTTGATTGCATCTCATTGGACGAGGATGAGCAGTTTGTTGATTGCGAAAATCAGAAAAGATGCGCAGTATAGTTGTGAAAGTGTATGAAGGGATCATGGCGGTGAATCCAAATGGACGTGATTCTCTGAATGATGATGACTCCCGTCTTGTTTCACGGTGTAATTCACACTGATTGGAAATTTAAAACCGAGTCACGCGTCCGTTGGTGCACATCATTGGAAACGGCTACATTCCTTTTATTCCAATGGATTTCATGTTAATGATCTCAGCGATAGCGTTCTGAAAAGCGTGTTTCTCTTATGAAGCCTGTGCCATCTCTCATGGAAAGTTTTCCCTATAAATTACCGGGCCATTTACATCGTCACCGAATCCTTTAATCCCTGGACAGTCATAAGGGTTGGCTTCTAATGGGCAGATGCAGGAACGACACATATATATATTCTTTAAAGTTATGGGACCCATAAGCCATGGCAACCATTCAATAAGTGTGACAGAAACATTCGATAAATTTATTTGTTTCATAACTTGTGGCAAGTAGTTATGAGTTCTATAAGTAGCCAAGATGGCGGATGCGCAATAAACCGCTTGAGACTTAATTACTTGATAAAAGAGTTGTTTTGAGACAAATGACTAGTTATCTTACTCTTACTGACTAATAATTATGTGAATTAGCAATTTTCTTAGGCTAAACTTTCATAAATTTTCTCCGGTGGTAGAATATTAGATAAAATATTCGGAGCTGTTGACTATTGGATAGTAAGTTATGTAATTAGTAGAAGTGTTGCTGCAACCTGAATATTTTTATGAGATCTTTAACTTTTTGGATATCAACTCTTTATTCTGTAACTAAATGTTCTTGTAACCGGCCATTAGAGTACTCCATTGCTTCATACTTATGCATTTTGGCAGTGATGACCATACATCTTCACATATATTGTAAAGTATGCAAATTTTCACGCAAACTGTAACATAAACGAAAGTCGCTCGGACCAGCTTAAGGAGACTGCTTAAATCACTAGGGCAGATACAATCCATTGCAATAGATCTAAATCCGGCAACTGCTTCTTTTCTAGGAGAAACAATGATTTATTTCGGTACGAACCTTTCAACAAATGTTGACCAATTAAGGGTTTATCTGGAAGAGAAACATTTTTTCAGCCCCCCTGAGGTATTTTATGAATTATAAAACCTGAAAATTATTTAAAAGCTATATTATTTTAATTTGATCAAGGAGATGTTATTTTGCTGTACAATATAAAAATAGTATCATTTCCTACTTATCCATAATGTAGTCCAATGAAGAATATCAGCCGATTTGCATTGTTCTCATAACGTGCTGCGTTTTGCTCCGTCAATTGCCAATTTAAATGCTGGTCATCGTGCTTAACATTCCCTGCCAGGCCCACTGTAGGTAAATTAAAAGAATGTTTTTTGATATGGCGCAAAATGTCACCTCTCGGTATATAGCACCCCCATTTAACAGTATTTTAATAACTTTCAGGTTTTGTAATTCAGAAAATACGTCATGGGGTGGAAAAAAAGGTTTCTCTTCCAGATAAACCCTTAATTGGCCACCATGTGTTGAATGTTTTGCACCTATATAAAGCATTGTTTCTCGTAGAATAGATGCGGATGCCGGTTCTAGATCTATTGCAATTAACTGTGTCTGCCTTGGTGATTTATGCAGTCTCCGTGTTCGGAGCGACTTTCATTTATATAATGTTTTCGCGAAACCTATATACGCATATGTTCACTTTTTAGTTAATTACATGGATAAATGCGAATTACATGCATGTTACCGATCGATTTGGTTTCTTTTCGGTTTAATGCTATTTTAACCCGTAGCCTTATGGTACTTGTCATATATATAGAGTTCATTCGATGACATAAGTGCAGATTTTCTCCCAAACGCGAATATATACTTTTCATGTCATTACAATGACACATAAAGAATAAATTGTGTAGAAAAAAGCACGCATTCACATACTCGATTTTCTCCTGAATTTCCAATCCCGCGCCATAAACCCAATTCATACCAATGCTTTACTTGAAACGAAAGTTTTGAGCTATATTAATTCTTGCATCATTTGTATTACAACATGCATTACAACATTCTACAACAAGGCTATATCCGACGAAGAAGTAGAAGACAAACGTATTTAAATTAATGAGCCAAGAATTAGTGTGGTCCGAGTTTTTTTTGACAGCATGATAAGTTGTTATAATGTGCTCTCTAAGACATTCGACTCATGGTCTAACCACCGTGAGCTCTGCGTATAATTGGCATCTCCGTAATTCCTTGAATCGATGCACATGGCATTTTAGATCTTATTGTTACGCTTGAGAGTCATTTACTAAGCAGTAAGTGCTTTTGTCACGTCTAGATTAGGAAGAAATAGTTGTAAGGAAATCGATATCTACGTGTAAAAAAACATCGCAATCCCTCGCAAAATAATTCTGTAAACATGAAGGGCATAAAAAAGGCATGCTATCGTGATTTCCTTGTAAGTCGACTGAATAACTCTTCCCTATAGCGTTTTTTGTGGTTCTATGGTGCTTTATTGAGTGGCATCAATTTGAGGGCAGTTCATATAATGAGTTTATTTTGAAAATCAATGGCGCCATTCTCTGAATGCGTTTGGCAAAGGAAAAGAAAGACTGGGAAGGGGCTAGTTTAGAACACATGAGATTTATTACGCTGGGATAATGCTCACTGGCTTGGGAACTGAATGAGATGTCTGTCGGGATCGCCCTAAATTCTCAAACTCGATTTGAAATCTGCGATAGAATACGATATGTATCGAGTACTGTAGTTGGCCGGCTCTTAAATGGAGTACGGGCATTTCTTCGACCACGTAGCAATGTACTAGCCTTTGCTTTCCATTCTGAGTCTTTCAATGGATGTCAGTTTTTGAAGGTCTTCGAATCTGATATCACATAATCCCACACTTTTATTTTGTATTCTCTGAATTTATTGCCAGATTTTTTAGCTTTCTTGGTGTCCATTGGGTTCCACGTAAGAGCAATGAGCCAGTTTCGTTCGGGGGGGCGTGGCACATTTGTTTTGTTAATGTATTCCTCTGATAACTGCCTTTTTCTGCATTTATAATTGTAGTCATCTTCGTAGTTTATTTTCGTTTCTGGTGATTTTTCCATGCAAAAATTTCATTTCCGCGGGTCTAGTATATTGAAATATGAGTAATAATTACTACGGGAAAAGTACGACCAGGGGCTTTACTGGAAGCCCGAGATCATGGTGGCGACGCGTTGCGGATTTTTTGAGCATCTGTTACTAGCTGATCTCCCCGTACCAAACTTTCACTATTCCGATCGCCCTCCTATATCCTAGTCCGTGTCTTCTCCAAAAAAAATGCAGCTGCATTTATCCTAGCTCCACTACATGCCGTTCATTTTCCCCTCACTTGTTTTCTGCTTATATCTTCAGGTCTTTCAAGTTATCCTACATTGTATCATGATTGACAAAGGATCAGAAGAGGGTTAATGAGTCGTTTTTATATCTCAATTGCCTAAAAAAAGCCAAATTCTTGAATTTCCCTGCCGTCGCCTGCCATATCTCTCAAACTCAAGCTTTGAAGCAAGATTCTAATGGAATTTGAAAAGAATAAATGAAGTTGATAAAAATAAGTCCCGTGACTAAATTATTCATTTATCATTATATCACCATCATTATTATATTATACACACACAAATACATATATATATATATATATATATATATATATATATATATATATATATATATATAATATGTATCATCATATTTATATTAATTATTCATTTTTCTGTATTGGGATGAGAACTTTTGCTATTTTAATAGATTTCGTGTTATCCTCGTGAACAACGAATTTTCCCTATTTTTATTCAAAATGTAGTATCAACCATTAATGATGGAAAAATTCAAAACCTCATGTATTTCGTATGAATAATTGTGCATCAACTCATTGTCCTTTCAGTGAACTTTGATAAAAATTCAAGAAGTAACATTAGGCGTCACTTTGTGAAAATTTATTATGCACATGATTATCAACAAAACTTTAACTATATAAAAACAAATGATAACTTTGATAATGACACTGTGTTGAAACCTGGTCGGTAAATAATAAAAACGTGTTATAATAGGAAAAGTTTTGCTGCTTATCATGGACTAGGTAGAAACAACCCAAACAAAAATCCATTTATACAAATATATCTGAGAAAACTACATTCATTGTCTTTAGGTAACCTTTTACCGTCCCTCACTTACATTGTTTAATAAGATTTTATAACTTTTCTCTTTTCTATCCTTCGTTTCTTCCTTTAATCGTTAAATCAAGGATGTATACTTCATTCCTTTGAGCCATCATGGCGGCCATAATGTTCGTTTTTGCGCCTAATATATCGCCTAGTCATAAGGAAGTGAGGGTGACTGCAAATAGGGGATCTGGTGGCAGATTGGACGTGAGATGCGAGGGAAAATAGGTCCGCTCGCAATATATATTTCCTCTTTTGGGATCACGGAGCTAAGTCCTTTCCCCCGGCGCCAGGGTCCCGACCTTTCGCTCGAATAACCGCGCGTCCTTCCTCATTTCCATACATGGTGCCATCCCACTCTGTCTGTTTCTCATACCTCTCTCTTTCTCTCCCTCTTTCCTTTCCACTAATTCATCACTTAACCTCTACTTTGAATACGTCGCCGATGGTGGCGCCGCGTGTGCTGCCGGCCGAGCCAAACCGGCGCGCAATCTCGTCTCCGACGCTCAATTGTTTGATTTGTTTGTCGGGGGCGCCTTTTGAGAAGGCGGGAAATGACGCGCGAGCATTGTAATATCCCGCATGGCATGATAGGAAACGAAAACGCTAAATCTTATGAAGATGATCCTTTAGAGGGCAGCAATGATTTTCAGGGAGTATATCTCACATAACATCTTTCTATCGCATTGGTTACGTGATTTCGGTCACAATCAATCTTACTGAACGTGATTCCTTACGATCTTGTCCTTCATTCTTCCGCACAGACGCAATTCATTTGATGATCGAGGTGAAGGAATTTGTGCACAGTTTCTCCGAATTGGGAGCATTGTACTAATTTTTTTATTTTTTCGGTTTAAGACGATATAAATTTCTTAGCGGTAATTTTGGTTCAAACATTCTATTTGCCGAGTTACCGTCTGACATAACACTAATTCATTGCTTTGTTCGTATTGTATATGCATCAGACGCATTACACTATTTTCTGTAGCTTGAGGGTGGGTTAACTCGGGAAAATTACTTCCGCAAGTTTCTTCTGCTAGAGTTTGTGGGAATTTTACTATGACGGAATTAAGTTTACTTATTACTGCAGTGCCATATTCGCTGCTGTTTATACTGGCAACAGTATGCTCATAAGCGACTAAGTCGCCCTCTAAGCGGCTAGCTGCAACTTTTAAATTACCTGCTCGCGAACTTGCAGAACCGATTATACCTTTAATTCACGTCGAAAGTCGCTTTTTGCAAGTGACTTAGGCAATGAACTTGCCCATGCATATCCACCTAAGAGGTGTTCCAAATACGCTTTACACATGCGCCGCAAAATATTTTGGAACAAAAGGAAAATGTATTTTGCAACATAGATATAATAGTCTTTTTACAGGCTCGCAAGACTTGCTGTCATTACTAGTCAACACATTGACTAATTATCCACATTATCCTCCAAACTCTATCGTTATTAAATCTCATAAGGAAAGCTATTACGCTCCCTTATCGTTTGCGGAAAAAACACTTTGAATCATTTTCGTTCAGAGGTCTGTTTTCCCTAATTTTATACTCCTTATCTAATCGATTGTAGTGTGTGTGCAATGCTTTTTCATACATTTTTTTTAATTTCATCAGGAAAGAGCTCGCCTTATAAACAATTTGTTAGAGTTTTCCAAAACTTTTTCGGCGGTCTGATAATTTCTTCCTTCATATTTTTCGTAGTAGACTAGAAGTTGGTACATCTATCGCAACGGTCTTTTACACATCTTAAACGATCGCTGCTGTACACATTGTAACTTCGTATTCAATAAAAGGTGCTCTTACGCACTGGTAGATTGACGGACAATTGTCGTTTGATCCCCACTCCCAAAAACTATTGGTCCAGTCTTATCCAATCCTGTCGCGAAATAAAATGTAAATCGTATATTCTCTATATAATTTGCGCTCAAAAACTAACCAATAACTGAAAGGCTGCTGATCAGTTTTTTGAAAAACTCTTACCTCTTACTGGTGAGAAAAATCATCCGTTACTGTTGAGAATACACCAGTTGCTGGTGATGATGTAGAATCACCAGTTACAAGTGAGAAAACATTATCGGAATGTAAAGTTCTCGGGTTTCCAACCGGGTGATGGTAGTTTGCGGTACCGATGTTTCGATGTCGTAGTCTGCTATCGTCCTCAGAGTGAATTCACCCTGTCGTCGGGCGAATTCACGCCGTACCACAAACCACCATCACCCGGCTGGAAATCCGAGAACTTTACATTCTAAGCATTCGCTGAGAAAGCCTGAAATTTACAAAACATTATCAGTTTTTTAAACACTTTTTAGTTACCGATGATAATTGACTAGTAGCCATGGATTTTACCAGCTCTTCTTTTCAAAGGTTATCCCCCAAATAAACTCATATAGCTTCTTCCTTTATGCGGTGATTTCCCCCTAATCTAATTGTGGAATCCAGAAGTCAAGGGGTCTAAGTAACATTTTTGAAAAAAAATACGTTAGGTACAGGAAGGGGATGTGAAAATATTAATCTTTTAGGTGGTAAAGGGATCCAAGTGATTTTCTTGACAGGTGCCGCTATCTAGGGTAATGCCTCTTAACTACTTAGTGGGTCGTACCAAACATTTCCAACTTTGACTTAAGTTTTCTCTGAACAATGGTTTTGTTACTCAGACCCCTTGACTTCTGGGGTCCTCAATTAATCTCCATATATTCAAATGTTCACTTTTTTATTTCGTGGGTTCGAATTTTTCATAGCTCGGATCCCAAGATTTTCTGCATATCTTTCTTTTTGTTATTTTACGAGGCTTGATAATGGAAACTATTCGCGATTGATGTTACTCGTTTTTTTTTAATGAATCATTGGAAAAAACCGGCTGTCAGAGATGTTATCTCTCGACCGGTGTTTTATTTGTCGAGATATATCTACGTACGGTAAAGTTGTCGAGGTGGAGATTTTTTGCTAAGTCGATATCGGTCGTTCGTGCGAGCTCGTATCGAATATCTGAGTCTAAGTCGTAGACGTTAAAACGATTACTAAACGTTTCAAACCGCGTAATAATTTTCACAAGGTCGGTAAGTGATAAAAACCCAAACCCATCCTTAAACCAGTGTTTTATTATTCTTTTTTTATTCATCAAACGGTGTATCTTTTTATCAGCGCCGGCGATCGACCCATTTTCTCTTATCGTTCTTCATCTTAATGTATTTTTTGGTTCCGTCTCCACCCACTGAGACACGAGCGACCTCCTGCCTCGCGACGGGCGCCAGCAAAAGCGCTTAAAGATTTGCATCTGATCAGGATTTTATGGACGCGTATCTGTTGAGTGGGTGTTGATGCATGCCTATCGACCCAGAGTTAAGGAGATAGGCATCTCATTTCGCACGTGGAATCGCAAATGAAATGACACCACGCGCCTCATCCAATCGGATGATCGAAACGCCCTCTCCGGAAATGCAGAGAAATTTTTTCCTTCGACTTCTCAGATAAAAAACCATGAGGAGACATTGTTGGCTTGCGAAAGGATTGAGTCTCTCAAAGAGACAATTGAATTCAATTACCATTTAATTAATGGTTGACTAGATGGTTGATCATTTGATGGTCAATCGCTGGGTAGCTTTCTTTATGTATTTTAATGCTCCATTAATGGAAAAAATAAAAACGTTTAACACGAGCTTCAAAAACATGGCCTTCTAAAGCCTAATAATTCCTTCATGGAGTTAAAAACGGTACAAATGGATAGAAAGGAACATATGGAACCCCATACAGAAAAGAAGAACAAAATGGATTGGACACACCCTGAGGCACAAATGGGTTTGTGGAGAACATAATTGAAGGCAAAATAGAATGAAAAGTATCAAGAGGAAGACCCAGGAATAAGCTCATGGGCCAAATAAAGAGGAAAGTACATAGGATGAGATACCAGGAGTTAAGGGAACTAGCATTAGATAGTGAAGTGTAGAGGACTGCAGTCAACCAATCTTAGGATTGAACAACCAATGAATGAATGAACTCGAATAAATGAGTACTGATTTTCAATAGACACGATTTTATACGTTTTACGTAATTACAATTGTTGCTAACAAAAAGTAGGACCTTTTTCGACATTAGTTCTATAGAATATGTCATAATTACGGCAAGAAAAAGCTCATTTATTTATTGAGGGCCATATTCGGAAATTAAATCAGGAATCGGATCGTCCTTAAGGCTGGGACACAATCAACGTGTACGGGTAACGTTAGCCGTTAAAGGGGAATACGCGAAAAGATGGCTGACGGGAAAGTATAGCGAGCGGACACAATCAACGTGTACGGAGAGTACGTGTACGCGAGAGATGGGCAACATTCATCTCTTTCCGTGTCCCGTACACGGAAAACCAATCAGAATAGTCCTGAGAATCCGGGAATGGGAGTCATCTGTCGGCAGATACATCCAACTGTTGAAGATTACTCTTGGCGCTCTTGGCTAAGACAACTTATTTACTTCCACACTTGTTTACACCTGATCTCTTAGCTGCGCCTGCGTTAGTCAATTGTTACTCCGGGCCGCGTTAACGTCGATTGTGACCGCTGACTTGGGTGCCCCGTCTCCCGTTGTCCCGTTTACGTCCCGCGTATCACGTACACGTTGATTGTGTCCCAGCCTTTAGGGCTCGGACCAATAGATATCCATGTATTTTTCCTCTTGCATAGCGTTTTGAGATGACGTGTCGATATTCCCACGCCTTCTGCCCCAGACGAGATGGCACTAAGGAAACTGGGACGTCGGTACGCTCCGTAAAAATTGACGACACGACTTACGCCACCAGTCTGAAATGTTTCTTCAGCATCACGTGCTTGGGAAACTTGTCCGGTGTGCATTTTTGCTAGTGTTGACCTTGCAAAGAGTTCAGTTTCTAGAATATGCGGAGTGTTTTTACAAAAGCTTTCCAACCTACTGACTTGATCCAACAAAAATCTTGTGATGAAAAATTTACTTAACGAGCTACACTACTGAAATCAAAAAAGAATGTTTGTCTGCCTTTTATATAAATCTGCAGTTTCATTCCCATCGTGCTGAAATTTAAAAAAGAATGAAAGAATAATAATAATTTAAGTATAAGAATGGGGATCAAGAGTCTGGTGGTGAACGAAGTAGAAGGAAAACGTGTGAATAAACCGGAGCGTGCGATAATTTGAAAGCCTAAAGGAGGGAATATGATGATTATAATATGCTAAAATGATATATCTAAATCAGTAAAAAAATCTCTAAAACTAAAAAAATTAAAGTTGAAATATTTGGTAATTGTCACCTTATCGTCATATAATGGCCACGTTTCATAGAGATTATTCATAGATAACTAACTCCCTTTTTATTAATCTTTCATTATACATATGGGAGACTGGATAGTTCAGGAGTAAGATATTCGCAGGACTGTTGATATTAGTGCTTACAAAAGGTATTAGGCTACAGAAACGCACCTACCGGTAAAAGACTTTTCTTACCAAAGTTTAAAATTTAAAGGGAGCTTAAGCCATTTTTTCGATTAATTATGAATTTGGTCGCTTTAAATATTTAATAGAGATAATTTTATCTCTGTCTAAATGTGATTGTTTGTATTGAGAAAAACACGTCATGTCACACATACACATCTACCGGATGAGAGATATAAGTATGGGAAAAAATTATACTGATTTTTTTAATAGGAAAGAGAGGTCCTGCTTCCCTGCTGCAACCAAACAAAAAGCAGGCAATATTCTTAACCTTGTTCTCCTTAGTCTTACCTTCAATTTAGACTGTGTTGGTGTAGGTACACAATATTTTTTTAAATGTTTTCTACCGTTAAAGGCAGGTTTTCCTGATTGTCAGAGAATCTCCTGCCGGCATTCTACAGTTTCCGGGGCCAATCTCTCTAGTATATCCTTTTTCGCCTCCGCATACGATCTTCCTGTCTCCATCCTGTCCATGAAACCTATCCTCCTTCTTCCTCTTTCCCGCCTGCCCAGCATCCTTCCCTCTATCACATTATTGACCAACCTTTCGCCCCTTATTACATCCTCCAGCCACCTTCTCTACCGATCTCGAATTCCATAAAGAAGTTTCCTTTCCTTGTCCACCATGTTAAGTACTTCCTCGTTAGTCTTCCTCTCCGTCCTCCTCACCTTCTTTTTCCTTCTCCACACCCACATCTTAAATACCTGCAGCCTATTCTCGTCCTCCTTTCTGATGGTCTACGTTTCTGCACCATACAACTATACGCTTCATATTAAGCTCTTCACCAGCCTCATCTTCACATCCTTGTCCAAGGTCCACGTCTTCAGCTCCCTTCTATCACTTAACGCCTCCTTAGATTGCGCTATTCTTACGTATGTCTTTGTACCCACTAATATACAGTCCAATTTGCCTCTTTGAGTAGGCGTTTGACGTGTGAAGTTTATATCTGATTTATGTATAAGCCACGTTCTGGCGTGAATTCAAGCTATTTTGAAAAGTCGGAGGCATGTACAACATATTTTTCCATCTGCTTATATTATGGAGTCCACCCGAGGAGCCTTCATTCGACGGAAAAAAAATATAGTGGAACTTCATGAACCTGAAGTCTTCAAGAAGTAGATCGGCCTTCTGTCGCATATGGTCTTCGTACGTCATAGTAAATCTTTGAACTGCTGGAATACCAATGAACCCAACCAGCCAATATTATAATCTTTAAGATTTGTCCTCGTTAGCCATCAATATTAGCTGGTTATGTGAGCATGGCCACCTGCCAATTCACTCCGCGGAGAGGTCTTTGAGAGAGCCGTCGGTCATATTTCAACGTAAAATAGCGATACAGCCTGTCGAACGGAGATACGCTGTTTTGATTTACGACCCATTCATTGTCACTTCAGGTCAAAGGGTTATCCCCAAAGGGTGTCCCGTCGATGTCGGAGTTCGTAAGGGACAGATCCATCGTATGCAATCAGGAGCGGTGGGTTTCGCCCCCGACAAACAATGCATTCATGCGTCATACTCTGTGCAACGCGGCATAAAAGTGAGTGGTAGGGGGTGTCCGGACGCCGCTCAGTGAGGCGGAATCTCTAAAATGTGGAAAAAAAACTTCAAAAACATTATTTTTTCAACCTAAAAATTTGTATACTCAGGTTATAAAGGTCGCTGAATGCGGATTTGACGTAAAAAGTTTTGAAAACGTAAAATCTGATGCGGTGGGGCGAAGTCAATAATTGGCAAGTTCATTGCATTTGTTTTCATTGTACTAGGATGTACCAATAAAGAGATATGGTATACCAAGACTCTTCTTACCTTCATTAATTCGTCGTTTTTTTACCGTATTATTTGGTACTGTTACGAACATTTGAATGAAAACTAATGTATTTAAATGCAACAGGTGAATAAACAGAATCTTAATGCAAAAAGCCACCCATTTTCATTATTAGCAATTATTAATATAATCATATCATAAAAGGTATGATATTTTGCTGTTTGTCATACGATGTTACTGCAAATGTAATAGTAACTATTTTTGCTATTGAAAATATCAAATAAAAATGTTTTAAATATTCCCTTAGAGAGGTTTGTATACGTTTGAATGCTTATAAACACATTGAATTCAGCGCACAATGGAATCTTTAGTTATAAAGATATTTCACATCATTTTCAGAATCTTCGCCTCAAGCGCGCCTTCCTCTTGTTGATGCAGCGGGACCCGAATTTGCGATGAGAACTTGCGTAGAAATTTTCTCATACTTAAGCAGTGTACATTACGTTAAATATCTTAATGATCTCAAATTCATAACCCATGTGGGTGTGCGTCATCCTAAGATATTAATTCTGCCTTCGTAAAGTACATACAGAAAGGTTTTTTTTTAAGAATCACGTAATGCAAAATTGCTTGTAAATGGTCGGACGTCACCGTCGAGTATCGCCTTCCTGCTTCGCGTGTACTCCACCCTGTTGGCTCAAATGGTTACAGACGAAAGTTCTCACCTCTTACCCCCATTATCGACGGTTCGAATCCTGCTTGAGTGAATTTTTTTGGACACGTATGCCATGGTTGTGTGCATTTATGATTGTCACTTCCCGATTTCAAATAACCCGATGTAATGTGCCGTATCATAAATATTCCCGAAGGTTATGTATGGTAAATTAATTCAGAAAATGGAAACGATAACCGACCATTAAAAGTAGATATAGTTTTTCAGGAGCAAAGATATATCAAATAGAAATAAAAGATACATATACAACACCATATTTAAAAGCATACTTACATATGGGAGTGAAATATGGCAAATGAATGTGAGTGACGAAAAGAAACTTTTAGCTACAGAAATGGACTTCCTCAGAAGGGCAGCCGGAAAATCCAGGCTTGATAGAGTAAGAAATGAGAGAATTCGAGAAATTATGAAAATGACAACAACCATTCTGGACGAAATCAAGTCAAAACAACTGCTGTGGTACGGACATGTTCAGAGGATGCTCAAAGAAGGACTGCCCCGCACCATCATGGAGTGGAAACCCTATGAAAGGAGAAAGAGAGGAAGGCCACCTAACTCATGGAGAAGCGGAATAGCCAAAGCCATGGCGGAGAGAAACCTGCAAGAAGGAGATTGGGAAAAGAGAGAGGCCTGGAAATTGGATGTCGTAAAGCGCTAGCAAGCGCCCTAAAGACGGAAATATAAAGATGCCAAGTGTTCTTTTCTATAATTAGCTAACATTTTTGAATCACAGAATTTGGCGTAAAAAAACACGCCATTATTCTCGGAGGAGGTGTGGAGCGTGGCACTCTATGGATCGGAAGCATGGACCATAGGAAAAGCTGACCAGGAAAAAATTGATTCCTTCGAAACCTGATGCTGGAGGATGCTGATGATAAACTAGACGGACAAAATAAGAAACGACGAAGTGTACAGAATAGTAGAAGAGGAAAGGACCATATCGAACACCATACAGAAAAGAAGAACAAGATGGATTGGGCACACATTGAGACAAAATGAGTCTGTGAGGAACAGAATTGAAGGTAAAATAGAGGGAAATGTCCCCAAAGTAAGACCGAGGAATAAGTTCGTAAACTAAGTAAAGAGGAAAGTACATAGGATGAGATACCAGGAGGCAGGGGAACTAACATTGGATAGGGATGGGTGGAGGGCCGTAGTCAACCAATCTTAGGATTGAACGACGTAATTCTCGGCTCATCGCACTCAACTCGTTCATTTCATCTCAAAAGATATAGATTCCTTTTTGAGTTAAAATGGCTCTTTTCCAAAAAGTTTTGAAAACTTCCTCCTGATAATTTTCCTCTCGTCCTTCAAGAGGTTTCTCTTCGTGTTCTGGCGAGTTAAGTGTTTTTTTTATATTTTCCATCGGGCTCGTCGTTTTCAATTTCCCCCGCCGCTCCGTGTTACAAGACAACTTCTACCCCCTGGCATTAACTATATCAGCCGCCCTGTGATCGCGGCTCATTATATTAGCGAGATCAATTTGGATTTCGGTTCGAGTCGAGCGAGACAGTGATCCGTGCCGGCAGTCACGATCTGACGTCGAATGGACTAGAATATTTTGAGCGCAGATGAGTTGAGTCTGCGATGTAATCCCCCATACTAAAGCTTCTCCTCTGCCGACACAACTCCGATAATATACGAGGATACCGACGGAATCAATTCATTTTGAACAAATTCATGCTTGCATGTAAATCTGCTTTGAATAATTCCTTGATGATAAAACTCTTTGTTATTTCTATCTATGACAGTACGAAATAAATCAGTCGATGATGCCCAGAATTAAATACGTTTTTATAGTTTGATGTGTAATATATAATTTAAGTGGTTGTCGATTTCAATTTTATTCATCATATTAAATGTTTTTTATGGATTCAAGTTTCATTGAAAAACGTATTTTTTTGTAAATCAAATGTTTCCAAGTTTATTTACGAACTCGAATCATTTTGTTTAAAATTTATTACAGGTCGTTCTAAACAAGATGAGAACTGGTTACTAATGTTAGATAAATCAACATACTCAAAGGCCTTCGGTTCGGTTATTCCTGGTTGAAAATTATTTGAACATTTTAACGGTTGAGTCTTCAAAAATCTAGCCATAAGTACTAGGGATTTTGGGTCGTAAAACATTTCGCATCCTATGTTTAATTTCTTTACCGTCTTATTTAGTTCAGCTGTCATATTAATTCAATCGCGCAGGCACCCATGACATTGCATGTTATCAATTTCTTTTATGGTTTGGATATTCTTGCCAATTGGTAGCAAAAAAAAATAAACGAATAAAAATCTCGATTCCCCATCAATGTGAATCAATCACTTGAATGGGACTTCAAAAATAAAATAAAATTCACAGTAAATTATAACTCTGTTGTATAATCCACAGTTTTAAAATTCACTTGCATATAGAAACTGTCATTTTGCCAACTAAATGTACAGTGAAGTAGATATGACAGTTCTATCGACCTAATTTCATATTGCCTAATTCTCTACTACAATGGATTTTCTACGTTTTAAACTTCTTGGTATTTTTAATAAGCGATTGGTAACCATAAATTAAGGGCTAAAAATTTTATGCAAACCATTTCATTCATCAATTTATGTACTTTCCATTATTCAACTATTTTCCATTGAAAATGGTACGACAATGCGCTCCAAAGAGCCTTGATGTAAATAGAACAAAGAATTAATGATGCATAAATAGAGTTTAGTTTGTACGCTTCCTCGAATATTCTAGAAATAAATTTATTCCACTTTTAAGGCAGTTTGGGCGAAATATAATTTTACCTAGAAATCAATGAATTTGGTCTCATTTGAAAGAAAAATATATAACCCTTCCATTGACATAAAAAATTCAACTTCTTGCCGCATTGCTTTACGAGATATTTGTCAAAAAATACCCGCCGCTTTTTCTGGGAAATGTCACGTGTATGCACTCCAGAGAGACCCTGTATTAAAAATGAGGCATTTCCTACATTTAGATCTCGTCAAAAATTATCAGTGTGTAGTTAGTGTGTTTTCTCAACTATTTTTGAAAATGAATCATATTTTTACCACAGTAAACTCTCCGGGATCACAATAAACCTTCCGTTTTGATGGAGTTTCAAACGTACCGCGTGAAAAAAAATTACTCAAGTTTAAGACTTATTTAGATATTTTCATTTGATAACTTTCAATTTCTGTCATATAAAACTATTTTATTGCACCATTAATAATGCAATATTTAATTCGTGTGTCACACAGTTTGTGAAATTAAAATATATATATGGAATACTTTCTCTATTATGACTAGGGAACTATCTCGCTCGTACTACCCTGGTGGCGACGGAGTAAATTCCTCGCCTGCTAAACCGAGGTTCGTATCCCGCCTGAGTGGAATTATGAACCACTCCGGGAATGGGTGTTTGTGTTTCGTCAGTTTTATTGTTATTCACCCGACATATATTGGCCATATGTGCTGTATTCGGGGTAGTGAAGATAAAATGAAAAATAAAATCTAGTAAAAAAATTAAAAGTATCCGTTCCTTGGGGCTTTTTGACTTTTGATTTTGTTCGTTTGGACACATCGAAGATTCAAGAGCGTAAATTGAAAACTTTTTCTGGGAAAACACGGACTGCTCAACTCCGGTATTTTTTTCCGGCCATGACACTGAGAAAAGGGAAAGTATGCGAATCGTATATATTTTTTTAAGATGCGCGTGAAAGCCAAGGACTATCTATTGGAAAAAATTAAAAGTATCCGTTCCTTGGGGCTTTTTGACTTTTGATTTTGTTCGTTTGGACACATCGAAGATTCAAGAGCGTAAATTGAAAACTTTGCTGGGAAAACACGGACTGCTCAACTCCGGTATTTTTTTCCGGCCATGACACTGAGAAAAGGGAAAGTATGCGAATCGCATATATTTTTTTAAGATGCGCGTGAAAGTCAAGGACTATCTATTGGAAATTTTCGATTTCCTTGACCTACCCGGAAACGTTCTTAATCCTTCAATTAGCGACGCGGATGCCGCTTTAATTAATGAACCGTAAGGAGAATTTTTTATATACAGTGTTCCTCACTTTTTTTTCATCCCGGGCACATTGCGTATTCTCACTTTCGCGACCTTTATCGCGTTTCTTCAGTCAGTGCAACACCTGTTGCACCCAGCCGGTATATTCCGATCTCCCGTCCCCTATCCGCCATTCCGCTCGACCTTCCCACAATTCCTTTTAAGGGGCTTTTCCATCCTTCGCGTGAAATATTAATCCGAGTCAAGGTTTGCTCTTTGAACGCGCTAGCAACAATAAATAATCGCTTTGCGTTCATAAATATCCTCACGGATATCGTGGTTCTTTTTTTTCACCCTCCATCTCCCGTTTTCATCGTTCGTCTGTGGAAATCGTAACGAGATAGTTTTATCTCGGTTTACGCTTATGGGAACTCAGGGAAAAAGTCTTTTTTTCCTTTACGTCAGTCGTTTCTCTTTCCTACTGCCTCCAGCGACCTACTGCGGAGCTCGCTTTGTTATGATATCGGCGTCGTCAGTGCGTTTCCTGACCCTTTTGTTTGTCGCACCTTCGCCTTGGAGCATGAATACAATAGGGAGCTCTTACACTTTCCTTGCAACGTATTGTTCGTGGGGCCAGAGGAAACTGGTACATGTGACGTCAGATATGGTATTCTCTAGAGGATTCATGGAGGTGTATGATCGCTTAAGCTATTTTTTTACAAATAGTATTCATCTGTTCGTTTCAAGTGAAGAGTTCACATGCGTTCTGATAAAGTGGGATAGTGCTGAATTTTCTGCTTATAAAAAGCGTTTACCGGTAAATAACGCAAATTTAAGCGTATATGATTTCACGGGAAATATTTTATTACGTAGAATGAAATGTGTGCTGAGTCTATTTTACTTTGAATTTGAATATATCAATTATTGCTATCTAAATAAAAACATGTTTGTCGGTATTATGAGTTGACGGCTTATTATTGTCCTGTAATTTAATTTCACCCCAATGGCAACTCTACTCACACTTGAAGGATGATCCATTGCTAATTGAATGGACTTTGTTGATACGGAAAAAGCAATTATTTTAAAGATAAATTTGATCTTTTACCGGTTAGGTGGACCCATGTGATATGTTATACTAATTATGAATATCTAATTTTCTCTTCGTTTGTGATCATTTTCCAGTTCCAACTGAATTCGTTTAAAATTTCCCTTTAATAAGTCCCTTCAATAACGCCACCGATGTGTTTAAGAATAATGATGGACCGGTTTATTAAGACATTTACAGCAGCCTTACCGTGTCTGACGTCACATGTGTGGTTGCTCAGATGTAGCCTTCCCCGCCAACTGCGTCTCTAAGGTATACATGCTCGAAGGTCCCAGCTCCGATCTACTACCTATCAGCCTTCTGTCAAAGAGTGTCTCCCGTCTTTTTTCTCGTATTTCTTCCATTTGAAACCGTCCAGATGGCCAGTCGTATTCGCCGTCCGAGTTCTCATCGTCATTCCTCGTCTTCCCACCGCTGCGGATAAAGTTTTGTGATCGAGGAAATTTTGTATACCTTACGTCGCCCACAGTGTAGTTGTGAGCCCTCCATTACTAGCACGTGCTCTGCGTCATTAAGGCTGGTTCCGCAACAATCGTCAATGTATTCGTAGGTATTGATCACTGTATTGAATCAAGGTAGGTCCTGAGGAAGTTTTCATAAATTTATGTTCTCTCATTTAATTGGTTGTATTGAACTCGTTCATGCGCTATTTTCACGGGGGAACGAACATCATACCCCTGCAGGGTCGTGTTTGAAACGCTCGAGATAATCTCGAGCACGTTGCTGAGGAGTCACGTGATGCAACAACGGACGGTTCGAGATTATGGTGATTTTTAAACCATTCGGATGGGTTACTTTAGGGTCTCACATTTTGTTTATTACGTCACTAATCGGAATATTCGATTCATATATTATTCGACAATTGAATATTCATATATTCGATTGTCGGCCTCGGTGGCGGCGGGGTAAAGTCCTCGCTTGCTAACCCGAGGGTCGCGGGTTCGAGTCCCGCCTGGGTAGAATATTATTCTGCCTAGGACATGGATGTCTGTGTCTCGTCCGTTGTTACTGTTGTTCACCCGAAGTAAAATGGCCAATTGTGCTGTATTCGGGGCAGTGAAAATAAATAAATAAATATAAAATTACTACCGCGAGAAAAAGTCGACCGGAAGGCAGGATTAGATTTTTACGAGAGGTTGAAATGTATCAAAATCTCGAACTCGTCCTCGTTGTACCACGTGACTCCTTGGTTACGTGATCGAAATTATCTGGTAAGGTTCCAGCTAGGGATGCCACATCGACTATACAACGACGAGTGGTCGATTTTTCGACGTTTATATAAGTACTCACCTCTCGCTCAATTGTCACCGGATTATTTTACTAGTGCGAATGACCTCAGTCGTCGAAGCACCCTAATCACCCAAATACTACTATTATTTTACTACTCGATGTTTTCGATGGTTTGTCCAAAAACCATCGAGTAGTCCGATACATCGATGTCGATTTGGCAAACCTTGTTCAACCACAATGGTCTCATGATCGAACCCATATTCCGTCAGGTTTTTATTTTTTATTCTGGGTTCCAATCCCGGTATGGACGAATGAATTTGTTCGCCGTGAGCGTCACATATATTGGACATCTAGCTTGTGGATGACTTCCGCTCGAGTTTGGGTGTCATCGCGAACTCGCTCCTACATTCTCCATCATTTGTCTCACAAATGTTTACTTATGCTTTGAATTTATTGGTTTCAGTTCCTCGGCAGCCTTTAATACTCTTTCGTCTTAAGTGTGTGTCTTCACCGTGGTGTCATGCTCAAGACTCACTCGTATCACTTTCTCGGCCATGGCTCTCCAATAACCATAATAATGTAATCGCATTTATTTTAAATTGATGATTTTTAAGATATTCTTATTGCCTCATCACTGGCTAATTCTAATGATGTTCGTTTGTTTTTTTTCAGACGGCAGTCCAGTCAAATCTCTGGCAGAGGAAATGGAACCGACGCAGGTAAGCACTTTAATTGACTCGGTGTATCTTCGGTTATATTTGTGAAAAATAAAACTGTGATCGCCGTGCAAATTACATACATAGGCAGTCTCTTTTTGAATTGATTGATCAGGTTTTCCCAAAATCTGATGATGGTTAGCAGAGAATGATTAGGTTACGTTAAGCGGCAATATATATTTATAATTCAGGAAATATTTTGAGCGTTTAAATTTTGTTCCTCAGTTGTTATATTGTAGTAATAATTTTAGGGCTTTTGTCATCTGAGGAGGATGTATTACTTATAGGATTATTCGTTGGGGCAGTGCGTAGATGAATACTTTAAAACATGCGCAGACTTTGTGGAGAAACATTATACAGGTTTTTGAGTCGGAAGACTCTGACTCTCCTTCATATCCATTCTTAGAATGATACAACTTAGGAATTGGTATACTTTAAAGGTTCTGCAAATACCTTTCGTCAAAACTGGAAATATACCTGGTATCGAAGGTAAATCTCAATATAGCTTCAGAAATGGATTGGGTTTCAAAATGCCTTAGCCAAGGACAACCTTGTAGAGAGAGTCATTTTTCAATATGGGGCCATAAAATATTCAATTTATGGCCTAAAATAATAAAAAGATGCAAGTGTGGTAAAACGTTTTTGATAATGTTAAAACAATGGCTGCCATCTTTTGAAAATTAATATTATTCTCATGTTGGGTTTATTAACTATAAAAGTGGGCTACCGTACTTCAAACAAAATATAAATGGCGTACATTTTAATATTGATGGTGGCTAAATACAGGTCATAAACCTTTGGTCCCATCTAGAACATCCGCTAATTATATTATGACTATATGTTTGCATCATGTACTAGATATAGAAGCGAATGAACTATTATTTTATCATCATTATATTTTTCGGAAAAAATTGCAAGTTTATTGGCATCACGTAAACATACTAATTATTTTTCCAATGCCAAAAGGTTGAAAATATACTTTCAGGAAAATCTGAAAGACCACAACACTTGAATTTTCAGTTACTGATCTTGGTATGCATTTAGTCTTTTTCTTCCTATGAACGCCCTAAAAATTTTAATTCTGAAAGGATATTTTAGGTCTAAATTGCTTTTCCTGAAATTATCTTCATTAACCTCATGCGGAACTTGTGCCGTTGGCAAAGAAGGTTATAGAAGAGTGACACTCTTCTTTTATTTCCTAAGGTTATATCTTCATTCCATATTTTTGCACTGATCTTCAAAGCATCCTCCAAGGCTTGCAATCCTTTGGGTGATCAACTAACCAACTCCTGGTCGTCCGAGAGTCTAACCGACTTTATATGCTGGCCTCCTTCATATACCAGCCAGAGTTACCTCATCCAATGCCTATATTATTATTTCCTGAGCATGAATAATAATAAAGGAACAAAGGCAGCGATTGGCAGCCTTGTCTTTCCTCGCGACCTATTACCACCCAACCTTATTCCTAGTCAGCCACCCTCACCTGTGCCCCCTGGGCTATAAATAACATATTTTCTTCCTATATGCCGATTGGTAGCATGTGTTTTTCTCGTCCTTTTGTTCTCAAATGGCCAGTTGCAGGAACGATACATATATATTCTTTAAAGTAATTGGACCCATAAACCATGGTAACCATTCAATAAATTTTGCAGAAAAATTCGATAAATTTATTGGTTTCACAACTTATGGCATAGAGTTATGAGTTGCGTAAGTAGCCTAGATGGTGGATGCGTAATGAACCACTTGGAGACTTAATTACTAGATAAAAGAGTTCTTTTGAGACAAATGACCAGTTAATTTACTCTTACTGACTAATTATTATGTGCATTATCCATTATTCATATGCTAAACTTTCATGCATTTTATCCGGAGGTAGAAGATTAGATCGAACATTCGAAGCTATGGACTATTTGTAACTAAGTTATGTAACTAGTAGCTGTGTTCCTGCAAGACGACTATTTTTATCAGCTCTATAAATTATGGATCTCATTACTATTTATCCCATAACTAAATGTTCTTGCAACCGGCCATAAGTCGTTAAAATAAGTGAAAAGAACGATTACTTATCAGATGCACAGGTGGTCACCAAATAAACGCCGTAAATGTTTAGTTTCCGAGGTCGAGTCCTTCTAATTTTTTCCGTCCTTCGAATTTTTTTCCCGCAGTTGTTCTCGTAAATCTCAATCCTTGGCCCCGAAGGGGAATATATGCGTACATATTCTCCGCTCGAAATTAATTTTCCAACTTGTTATACTTTCTCATTCCCTCCTTGGTCTAAATAAAGGCATAACCGCAACCTTTCATCGAGATCGGAGCGCTATTCAATTTTCTAATTTAATGAGCTATCGCCGAAAATTGTCATGCGGTGGTTCTCGCAGAGGCAGATACGCTATTTCTAAGAATACGAAAGTGCATTCTTGTGATATTTGGTTTGTCTAAATTTGGAGTGAGGCTTATATATCACAAGCCAATGTTCCCTACTGGAGTGTTTTGACCCCATTTTGGTTGGAAATGCTTTTGTCAGAACCACAAATCTTTTCGTATTCCCCTTAACGTTATTTTTCGTGAAGCTCAAGGAATGACAATGTAGATACAATGCACCAAGTGCATCTACATACTACCCTGCTAGCCGCCACATAGGCGTGTGGCTGAGGGTGGTAGGACACCAGCCGTGTGAAGATGGAAGGGATAATGATTTGGAAGGTGAAATGATGACGTGCTTTACGAGAGTGTATTCAGTGGAGCTCAGTTTTTATTGTGGTCACCTATTGTGCGCGGAAAGAGCTTTTGTACCTATCTATTCGGCAATGTATCCCTCTTATTTTATCTCTCCTGTAAGACCTAGAGATGCAGTAGGTAGTAGGTAGGCCCCTGGTAGTCACACGCTTAGACATCCTTACTCTCGGCTACGCCCGTGGTCTCCATCCTTCTTTTTTAAAAATAGATTAGCGGCTCTTGGTCATGATAATATTCTCTTTGTCGCGCTGTAACACACAAGTTCTGAATATCTCAAGCAAGCTAACCCTAGCGTATAGCCTCCGAGTCTCTAGGGCAGTGGTTCCCAAAGTGAGCGCAATGTGAGGGTCTCCTATCCCAGGCTTTCCCTAAACTTGAATATAATATCAATGAAGTGCAATTTATAAACTGAAATGAAAATATAATGGAATTTCCCGGCTAGCTTTACTGTAATTCAGCCTAGAAAATGGGGATTTTAACATGGACTCTAATGGAGATTACGGCTGAAAAATTTGGAAGTTTGCAAGTTTTCTCGCAAATCTGTTTTTGAACAAAAATCGTACCGGCCGTCTTGATTCGAGAGGGCAAAGTTTACGATCAAAAATGATGTTGTATTGAAAAACTCAGATCTTGTTCGCATTCGATCGAAGAAGCCCATCTAAACAACTGGATTAAGAGCCATATAAGGCTATAAAGTTTATGTGAATAACAAATTGACTTTTTTGATGATGGCAAGAAAGATTTGCGATCTTGGGAACCCTGGTAGTCACACGCTTAGACATCCTTACTCTCGGCTACGCCCGTGGCCTCCATTCTTCTTTTTTTTTTAAATAGATTAGCGGCTCTTGGTCACCTGTTACACAGAGCCTTCCAAACTTCACTCATCATCTTCTGTCGCCTTCCGTGCTAAAATGCGGAATTCACGGTGAAAATAAGCACCTACTTGACGTGAGGATATGCGACACGTTCTTTTGCCAATGCCAATACTGTGAACGTAGTGGTGGGGAAAAACACAATTCTTCAGTGAAGGAGTTCACCTTGGACTGCTCAAAACGATCGAACGGTTGGAGTCTTTTTTTGTATTTAAGTCTTCAGCTGCCAGGTGTATCGTGGGAAGGAAGGAGCGGTGTTGATTTGTGACTGTCTGTCCATTGTTTTCAGATGATTACGACGAGACCTGTGCCAATGTAAATGACAAGGGCAGTCCAGCGGCGCCTCCTATGAGTGCTCCGCCACCTCCACCGCAGCCCCCCGCCCCCAGCGGAGGCGTTGGGGGTGCGCCGCCGCCTCCACCTCCCCCACCACCCCCGCCACCTCCGCCTCCCTCGTCCGGGGGCGGTTTCCCGGGGGCACGGATCAACAGCGAGGTAAAATGACAACAATTTTTTTATTTTAACTCCATGGAGATTCCATCATGACTGTATTGGTCGAAAATAATATTAAAATAATATCTTGGCTACGTTTAACCCTCCATCACGCTGAGTGACCTAGAGGTAACATATAGAAGAGTTTTTTTGTCTCTGATTAGGTTTCTTTACGTCCATATGCCTTTGTGAAATCAATTTTACAGATTGGCAACGAAAATATCTCTCATTCGTAACTTTTAGTTCCTGATTCGCGATGATTTAGTTCGCGTATTCCCGTTAACGGCTCACGTTACACGTACACGTTGATTGTGTCCCAGCCTTTAAAATTGGATTAAATTGCCAAGAAACTAAATCGTTAAAATGCGATCTTTCCATTTTTATATCTACACATTGCTTGCTAGTACACGCATGCAAAATTACACGCTAATTTCTGCATAAACGAAAATCGCTCCATGCACCTTAAACTTAATTTTATGCCGTTACGTAGGGATTGGCTCTCGCACGCCTGTTTATTAAGTTTCAAATTCAATGTTTCGAACTCATGGTATAAAACAAAGGGAGCCTTCCATACGCCCTAGTATGCAGTGAACCCGTGCACTTGCTTTCCAGTTGCTCTAGACCTCGCGAGCAAGGCAGCTCTCTTCAAATCAGATATGGACCTGAGATGACGAGACAATTGTGTGAAATTTGGTGGAAACATCATTCGCCTGGACTGGGAATCGAACCCAGGTACCTCGATTTAATAATACAATCTTTATTTCATGCTACCTACAACTGCTGAAATTTAAAGGTATGATTCGAGTATGGTTTCAATTATTACTATGGAATTATCTCGCTCAAACTACCTTGAGCGAAAATCATATGTAAAAAAGGTTTTTTTTACTTGGAATGATACTTTAACATCTTTAGGACACCATTATAATAATATGCGAGCGCTAAGCGCTACACTCCACGGGCTTTACCCCGTGGACTGTTCGGCCTCCGGCAAAATATGCACGGTACATGTGAGGACAACTTGCTCCTTAAAGCCCCCATGAGTTTCGCAGTGGAAGAGGACGTCTGGGTTGCTAATCTGGCTAGAGCACTCGGCGCGAAATTGAGGTGTCTGGGTTCGATTTCCAGTCCGGGCGATTGATTTTTCCACTGTGAATTTCACACAATTGTGTGATCACTACCAGGTGACTCCGTTGAAGTTACTGCGCGGCTAGTTCCGTAGTTCTTTAAAAATTAGTTTATGAGAGCTAAGCAACAAAAGAACGGTGATTATCGCATCAGCGATCGTTTTTCTTACAGACGAAAGACAAATATCCGTGGTTTTTATCCGTTTTGATATTTTTTAATATCCGCGGTTTTTTTATGTTGTTTTTTCGCGTTTTCTGTTTAGGCGTCAAACATGGTTATCATAATGTTCTTCAATTTTTGGCGGCAACATATTTACCTTTTAGTTGCGAATTTTGAACAAATTTGATAACTATACCATTCGCACCCGACTGTGACTGCTTTGCACAGAATCAGATCGAATGGCAGGTGTTATCAATCATTTCACCAGAGCACATCGTCTCATTCAACGTCGTCTTTGTGCGTTAAAATCCGCTGATGTGTTCTAATCAGCTCTCACTTCAATACCTGGAATGGAATGCTCCAAATGATTGTGCGGTTGTGAAGGCCGCTTTACTCGATACATTTAAATGTACAAACGAATGTATGAACTCTTGCATGAGGACAATTGTACCGTGTAAAGCGGCACACTGTATAATTGTCTGAATGGCTTAACGGAAATAGTACCTGCTCTATATCCATTCAGTTTCTTGTACATTTTATGATACATTCATTTGTACGATGAAATGTACCGTGTAAAGCGGCCTTGATGAGACTAATTTTACTTTGAAATAGGCTGGTCAAGCGAATGGAAAGATTCCAAGTCAAATGTTTTACTCTTGTGTGTATGAAATAAAGACTTCGGTTGTAATGCATTTAATTCACCTTGACATATGCAGCTCGCTCAGAGAGGAGGAACCCTGCCGAAAGCTGTGAGCCTGGGAAGCAGGGAGCCCCCGGCAGCAATCCAAAACGCCATGATGACCAAGGATAAGAAACCATTTACTTACACTCCCGGTGGAATCGACCTGTCGCAGCTGAGGAGTCCGCGGATGCAGCGGCGGATCTCGAGGAACGCGGCCTCCGAGGGGGTGTCCGGACCCCCACAGCCACCGGCACCCTCGCCCCTCGCCCAGCAAGCCCCCGGTCAGCAACCCTCCTCGACCGTTCCCACCCCTCCGCCCCCGCCACCACCACCGCCCCCGGGCCCCCTGCCGCCCTCTGCCCTCGCCGCCATGCAGCCCCAGATCGCAATCCCAGTGTTCCCGCCACCGGGGGCACAGCACACCCTCAACAAGGTCGCCCCACCTCACTCCCAGGCCCAGAGGCGCCAGTCCCCGCCCTCGCAGCCCGCCGCTCCCCCGCTCAAGTCTCCGGCACAGCCGTCCCAGAAGTCTCCGCCGGCCGCGCAGATCCCTTCCCCGCCCCCGGCGCCAAAGTCGCCCCCGACACCCAAGTCCGCTCCGTCTCCCAAGTCCCCGCCGGCGGCACCGCAGTCCCCACCAACTGTCGCGTCCCCACCACCCCAGCAGCAACAACCGGCCGTGGTGGTCGTGATCCGTGCCGGCACCGGTCCTCCGCCGCCTCCAGAGCAACCCACCACGGTTAGAGTAGGTCCCGGGAAGATATACATCCCGCCGACAAGTCAGCCGCAGCAACAGACCGCGGCACCGCCCTCTAGGGGGTCCGGTTCGGGCTCTTCTGCGACCCCTGGCTCAGCCTCCACTCCTATGTCACCCATACAAGTCTCCCTCAATAAGGCTCCGAAACCAGCTTGGTTGAATTCACAGAACAGGGCCGCGGGAGGAGCACAGCAAGGTGGTGGGCAGCCTCCTTGGCAACAGCAGCAGAAGGAACAGCAGCAGCAAAGAGAGCAGCAGCAGCAAAAGGAACAGTTTCAGCAACAGCAGCTCCTGAAGGAAAGGCAGCAGCAGCAATACCAGAGGGATCTTCAAGAGCAGCAGATGAGGGAGCAGGAACATGCATTCATGCAGAATCAGCTGAGGCAGCAGCAGGCACAGTTTCAGCAACAGTTCCAGCAACCACAATTTCAGCAACCACAGTTTCAGCAGCCACAGTTTCAGCAACCAAGGCCGCCACCAATGCAACAGCAAGCTGGTCATCAGCCCCAAACAAGGATAATTCCAATCCATGTAGAAGGACGGGATGATCCTCCCCCAGCTTCACAACAGCAGGGTCAGCAGCGGCAGCAAACACAGCAACAGAAGGGTGCTAATGCTAGAGAGCATGTGATCCCGATACAGGTATATTGCTCTAATTGTCGATTAAGGATTGTATTAGTATGTTCATTTGGTGCCTTTTGCCCAAGCAAGAAATTGAGATACTTGACTTTTAGACAAAATTTATATCTAGATAACCAATTATCCCATTCCCACCAGATTAACTGCATATTAAAGTTAATATATTTATACAAATCATGATTGATATGAAATTTTTAAAAAATTGTTTATTATTTTTATGTTGCTTTGATTGAAAAAGTCAGAGATATTTTCATAAAATAACCTCATCAGTGTGTAAAAAATTCTCAATTAACAAAAAAAAATTAAAAATTAACAAAGAAATATCACCATTAATTTTTGTTCTGTTTTTCCTGAAGGAAAATAGTTGACAGTAAATATGGTTGTTGCTCCAGTTAGAAAAACAAACATAGAATAATTTATTTTTGATTATTTTCAACGGGCAATCCCACCAATGAAAAATGGTACTAATTTGGTTGTAAACTTTGACATTTTCTCCAATTTCTTCATATAAGAGTATTTGCAAGTTTTATAACTCATCTGTTGTTTACATCATTATGCATAGGTATATTTAAGAATTATCAAAGTTTGGCTTATTCCCACACAAAGTTCAAGAGGCTAAATTTTAATCCTAATTTGAACAGTGCAATAATTCTGAGAAAATATGCCATTACTTCCAGAGAAAATAATTTCTTTTCTCATGCAATAGTAGAGAAATATGATTGTACTTAACATGTGCAAGTAATTGGACACAACAAACCTCCAGTGTCTTCTTGCATTATACCTGTATGATTTCCTATTATGAAGTTGCAAGGTGGCAATTTCAGATGCCATTAAAACTTATATCCTAATTTATTTTTTTATTTGTAGTTTATAAAAATCCTGGTCCTCCACAGCCAAAGGCTTGAATGGAGATGCCAATTTAAATAGTTACAAATATAAATAAGACAATACAAAAACTACATTAAAATGTTTAATTAACTATGTAATTTAATTTAATGAACAATGTCATTTAATTTAACAATGTAGCTGAAGACTATAGATGTAACAATGAGGGAAAGAGGTCAAATTATCGCTTGATTTATGTCACTAGGTTGAAGGAAGGTCTCCTCAGCAATCTTCACCATCACCACAGCAACAGCAACAGCAAGCCCGGAGACCACCTTTTGTTCAGAACAAGTTCAACTCTCCTGGGACACCATCAGCAGCCTATCCTCCTCAGTATCAGCATCAGGTGGATGGAAACTTTGTGTCTGCAATGGAGAGGTATGTCAATGCCACCTTATGCTGTGTGACTTATGCAAGCATCAAAATTGGACTATCTCAAAAAATTTTACTGCCAGTAAAATATACATATTAAATTTATCATGGACTGCTTGGAAAGGGCGTTGATTGTAACACGTGTGATAACCTCCAATTCTTCTTCTAAATTTTAATGTCACTCAGAATGATGAATAGCACAAGGTGAGAACTTAGTTTTATTTCATTTCTGAGTTAATCACTTTAGCATACAATTCACCGAGCACAGCTGTCTTCTTAATTCATGATTACTTAGTTATTTTTCTGTTTAAATTGTGAGCCATTTTTATGACCTATTCACAATTTCAGCTTAGAATTATTTTTTCCTTGACAAAATCCTTAGTATTCTTGGCATTAATCTATTTTTCATTTCTCCTCACCTGATTTTTAATGCATCTAACATCTTTATCCATTCTTTCTACCCACCTTTATCCACCCAGATTTATAGCAGTTATCTGCTCTATGTTTTGCTCAATAATCATCTATAACAAAGATGTCCACTGTATAATTGTGGTATTGCATAAATGTAATTATAAGTACACATATCAGTATATAAATTGATAATGGAATTACCATGGGAACTAACTGATGAGAAAACACCACACCTGCTTTCTGGAAGTTCTCACTCAACCAGCTACTTCCCTTGGCTATTTATAGTTAAAAATCATCTTTGGTTCCTGACTAAAGTTGCACTTCTCAATGTAATAAATACAATCTTGATGGTAGACCGAGAGTAAAATTCAACCAAGTGATACAAAAAACTAATATCATCGGTCTGGCGATGGGAAAAAATCTCATACTTTGTTGTCAATGGTAACAGAGAAATCATTACATGGCTATGGATTCTTTCTTTGTGGGATGGCAGGTCATTTGGAAGAGATAAAAAATTAGCTAGAGGACAAAATTCTGATTGGTAAGAGGTCTGTAACTGGACTGGAGTACATAGTTACAGACCAGTTTCACAGCGGTGACGGACTAAATACTTTTACCAGAGAATCCATTTGTGTCACATTTGTGGAGTCTAGAGAACAATAAATTACTGCAATTTTCATTTGAGGTAAATTACCATGGCAAATTATGGTAATTTTTGAAAATACCATAATTTTCCGGTAATTTTTAGTTTTCTGCAATTATTCGCTAATAGAGGTTGTAATAGGAAGGATAATAGCTATAGCAAGGGGTTAAATCTATGTAAACCAAATTTATTCCTATGTTAATGCATTAGAAATAAATAAAGTAAAAAAACACACCAGCCCACACGCATTTACACGTTCTTTTTTTTTGTATGAGAAATTTTTGTTCATACAATTGAAAATGAAATCCCCCCACAAATATTCCATAAGTAAAAATATTCCTTAAATGAGTGAGATGTGCCTTTATCAATAATTAAGATTGTATGAAATGCATACACACTTGACTTATAGGAAGATGTTTGTTATATATCGTATGAAAAATAACTGAGCTGCAAGTGAATATTATCGAAAATTGCTGTAAATTTCAGGAGCTTCGGTAAATTACCTAAAATACCACAGTCATTTTCAAAAAATTCTGTGGTAATTACCATGGGGCCCATGTTTACTGGAGTCATATATTTACATTATTTGCTGAATGTGAAATATTCTATGCCAGAGTACTTATCCTGAAGCCTGCCATTTTTTTTCAGGATGTCCACAGCTGACCAGGCTCCTCAGTATGTGAGACAGCAGTCAGCTCCGCAGCACCCATCTTCAGGAGGAGGGTGGGGACCAACTACACCTGGAGGTGGGCCAATACAATCACGCTCCTTCCGAGTTCTACAAAAAATCACAGACACAGATGATGATGGTGGGTTGCGCTAATGGTACTCGGTGCATGTAGCTGAGATGAGGAAGTTAGAGTTGCCAACTCATCTTCGAGGAATCCAGGCATAATTTTTGGGTCTCCAAATTCTTCCTTGCCTTTCAGAAAACAAGTGAAGAATTCATATTCTCCTTCTGTCCTCGTGGGACCTTTCTAATCTTATCCTTGAAATCTCTGAATTATCGGAAGGAATTGTGTCACTCGTACATTCCCTTAGCATGTGTGCTAGCAATTACTTAAGTCAGTTGTACATATTGTATCCTTAATGTTATGTTGTTTACTTTATTTGTGTGCTCTTCATCAAAACCAAAAATTGTTTTTTGTATAGAAAATGACTGTATACCTACAGTTCTACTCGAAGTGAAATTCAAATTTTTTAAAAATCCTTCACTATTGTCATCTAAAATTTTATGTGATCCTTATTGTTACCCATGGAACTCTTCTAGATGTTTCTTTCCTTGTGTGTCTGTAAATCAAATCAATCATCTTTATGTTTATATCACTGCATGTCAGTGTCTCCACATATGTCTTCAAATGTAATCTAAAAGTTCTTTTGCTGAGAATTTTCTTCAGATTTAGCTTTGGGCATGCCTCATAATCACAAGAAAGATTTAGTCTTTTACCTTTGGAATACTCAACCTCTTCTTGGAGACTGTCACAATTTTAATGTCTTCTTATTGTTTCATCCTTTCTCTGTACATCATGGTTTTGCATTTAATTCCTTCTGCTGTATATTTCGATTAATTCCTTCTGTATCTTTTCTGTGGTGAGTAGATCCTATCAGCATCCAAGGATATATTAGTGTCTGATATCTATGTTACTGTTTCCTCAATGTAATGGGCACCAAAGAGACAATTCCAATTCCAGCCAAATAAGTTTTGGTTCTATATTTTCTGATTTGTTTTGGAAATGTTGGCAGCTCTATCTCATTGTTAGCATTTTATTCCCTTGTGGCAGTTGCTAGATACATGCATGCATAGAGACCTACCCACCTAATTACGTTGTAGTTGGAGTTAATGCACTTGTTATTTGGCTTCATAGTATTATACTTGAGTAGGTACCTTTCAGTCATCAAAATGATTTGTTGGGTCTCATGACAGTAAAAAAAACACATCATAATACTGAGCGACTGGCTCTAAAAAGTCTATTTTATGGTGATTATATAATTGTTAATGGTATAACAGTGACTGAATATTCACTTTTAAGATTGCTTTCAGAGAATGTATCCCTTAAGAGTGCACTCTATACTTCATGGATCTTCAGCCCAGCCCTTGATCTTCTAGTTTCCTTAATTCCTTCCTACCATCAAGGATTTATTTATTTTATTTTATTTTATTTCACTGCCCCGAATACAGCACATTAGGCCATTTTACATCGGGTGAACAGCAGTAACAACGGACGAGACACAGACACCCATGTCCTGGGCAGATAATATTCTACCCAGGCGGGACTCGAACCCGCGACCCTCGGGTTAGCAGGCGAGGACTTTACCCCGCCGCCACCGTATTTTTTAATGCTCATTTCCTCTGTATCGTGGGTTTCACAGCTCACTTATTCCTCAGTTTGTTCTCGGTTACATTTTTTATAATCCTATTTGGGGAAAATTTATCAAAATACTGTCAGGAGGAACTCCTGAAAATTTGCATCCTTACGAACACTATCCTAAGTCCTCAATTCTAAACTAAAGTTCTCAGTCCTAACCCCTCATACTCACTGGGAGAATTGTTAGAACTTGACTTTTCAAGGGTGAATCTGTAGTTTGTCTCTCAGGTAATTTATTTAATGTGTATATTTTTCGTGTTTTAAATTCTTTTTGATGACATCTATAGTAGCATGTGTTACTCTCATGATCAATAAAGGCTATTATTATTATTATTTGCATAATCTTGGCCAATTCACTCACCACAATATATTATGATCCCTCCATTACAAAATAGGTACTTGTGCAAAGCACTTCACATTTTGATTAGTCATTAACAATGATATCTTATACAGGTGTGCATGGTACATGGAACTATACGGTATTCACTGACTCAGTTTTTGATCCACTAATATATTTCACTCAGGCGCACAAAGTTGCAATGCAGGTGACCCAAGTCTTGCTAAATATCCTCAGGCAGTGCTAAGAAACCTACCCAGGTATAAACATTTGGTCTGTTTAGCGTTCTGTAACTGGTCTTTTACTGTAATGAATGACCACTATCTGATCTGGAAGTGGTCTGTTACTGGTCTGGATTTGAAATATCTTTAACCCTCTTAGTGCGGCAGGCGAATATATTGGCTTTTGCATCTCAGACGGAAAGTGCCGTGGGCTGATATATCAGCTTATGAGCAAATAAGTATTGTTCAACTTTAGTTCACTAATATAGTTACCATTATTATATTTATAACAATTCACATTTTTTACATTAAATTACTATTTATTACAATACACAATTACAATATGCAAATTATAATATATGTATATACAATATTTTTTAGACTTAATTTAAAGTCTTATGATTAATACCTAATTCATTTGATACACCTTAAAGTAAACTGCATATGGATGTCTTAAACAATAACTTCACAATATTTATTTTTCTAAGATGATATATTTCATGAAATTACCCTCCTCATTTGTTGCTAGTACTGTTTGCTGGAGTAGGCACTAATACGGTAAAAATCCAGACCAGTTCAGTTCAGAAACAGACCACTTCCAGATTTGATATTTGTTTTTTTTTTACATTAACATTAATTTATTCTCAATATAATTCAGGTATAGTCCTGCTAAGCCTATGGCTTGTCAGCAGGTGCTGTTGTTAATTAACAAATATATTCACAACATTGATCTGTCAAAAACATTTAAAAATTATTAAAAACCTAAAATATAATAAAGTCATATAAATATACTCAAAGATGCAATTAAATCGTTAATTCAAATAGCAAAAGTACAAAAGTATTTTTTAATTAAAACAAATGTATATAAGGGTAAACAAAAGTACAAATGAATTTTTGTTTTTAATCAAAACATAACATTGATCAGTCAGAGCAGTTAACGATAGAGATGAGTAAATTACCATAATTTTCTTTTAAGGTAAATTACAATGGTAAATTACGGTTATTTTGGAAATTTACCATAATTTTTCGGTAACTTTTAATTTTCAGCAATTATTGCAATTAGAGGGTTTAATAGGAAAGCCAATAGCAATAGTGAGGGGTTAAAGGCATTTATACCATTGTCATTGCTATGTTAACACAATAGATATGAAGAAAATATAAAAACATACACAGCAGCCAACATGTTATTCGGAGTTCATTTTTTGGTATGAGAAATTTTCGTTCAAACCATGGAAAATGATATCCCCACAAATATTCCTTAAGTAAAAATATTCGACAAATGAGTTGGATGTGCCTTTATTAATAATTGAGATTGTATTAAATGTATATAGACTTGACTTAAAATAATTTGTTTTTTATATATCAGTATGAAATATATCTGAGATGGAGGTGAATATTTACCTACTAAAAATTATGGTAGTTTTCAGGAGTTGTGGTAAATTATGTTAAATACCACAGTAATTTTCAGAATGGCCCATCCATAGTTACGAGTGTCAGAGCAGTAACGGGACACATTATTTTACCTGGGCTATACTTGTGGCTGAAACTCCCATGAAGTGCTTCCCTCTTTCCCTTAGTTCATTGATTGCTCTACTACGTGCGTTTGGAACCAAATTTTGATAGCATAGTTAATATATCAACTAGCCCTTTCTGAAACACCATGGCTTGATCAGAGCTGAGAATGGAGTCTCTTCTTTGACTCAGACATGTACTCTGACAGTCATTATGGACTCATGTCCTTTTGCCAGTGAGATAGTCTTGGTGCTATTGTGGTGGAGTTCTGTTATCATTCAGCCAAACAGATGAGTGAGCCAAGTCTTAGCTGACGTAACTGAAAAATTTGCAGGTCTCTCATGGCTGCTCTAGCAAAAATGACTCATGGTAAAGGGTGATAATTTTCAACAGCGTGGCAATTTTTCATGGCCTCTTATCAAAAGACTGAATCCAAAATATAGAAAAGTAATGAAGGAAATCATTGAGAAACAATTGATATAATTGTGCTAAATATTCTTGAGGGCAAGATATTTGACTTTTTTAATCGTTGGATCACTAATAGAATACTTGTGCTCCACATCTGTTGTGGATGTCACTGTCTGGCCCTCTGGTGACTTATGAGTTTTTGACATGATTCACTCCTTGAATTATACTCTCAAGACAAGCATGCATGCAAAACTCCCCTGTTGAATGTCTCCATGAGAGGATTCTCAGGGTGAGTAGTTTTCCTTCATAAACCTGATCTTTATGGACATCTTTGGCCATATAGTTTTGACTATTAGTATCTAGACTTTTGAATCCTTTTCTTTGTCTCTGGATATAAGAAATCTTTCCTCTAAAAAGAGAAATTGCTTATGTCCAAGTCTTGAGAAAACTAATGTATGTAAGGGTCATTGCCCTATAAAGTGAGTTAATTTTATTGCCTTTATCATTTTTGTAGGTCATCCTGAAGGATATGATACGCCAATGTCACCCAATTCTTTTCCGTATAGTCACGGATACAGGGCAAGAAGAGATGATGGAGAATGTGGTAAGTAACAGAATTCCTGATTTCATTGCTCTTCAATTCTCATTAGTTGATTATTTGATCTTGACCTTTAAATACTCTGATGGGAACATAGCCATGACTTTTAAATTGTTCATGTATGTTTCAAGCTGAAAAATGTTGTATGTAATTTTGAACTTTCCATTATTTTATGCTGATGATTAGACTTCTTGTACAAAATGCCTGAAATTCTCAAAGGCTCATGGCAATCCCTGGTAAAAACGGCCACAAGCCACGCCTACTTGTGTCAGTGACCACGCCACTTGTGTTAATGGCTATGGTCCCTCATATAAATGAAAAAAAATATTTTGATAATATACCCAGAAAAAAATATTTGGTCTATAACTGGCCTGAATTGGTCTGCAAATGCTCTGAAAGACTTGTGGCAACCCTATCTACCAGTCCTCTTCCACACTGCCCACACACCAGCGAAACAAGTAGCAGCTCTTGCTTCAAGCCTGGCCGACCGGCGAGGTGACTCAGGGCTAGTGTGCTTGCCTCTCAAGCGGGCAGCCCAGGTTCGATTCCTGGTTTCAGAGTTTACTATTTGTAAATGCTTTTTTCTCACACTTTTTGGACTGTTCTAGAACATTTTTCTGGCATTTTCCTGAAATTGTATAGCATATTCTAGAATAGTTGCTCTCAGTAGAAATACTTAAGCCCCTGGCCCTATGAGCCAGTCTTGTATCGACATCGGAACAATAAACAACAGTGAAACTTAACACAAGTCTCTTCAATCGCTAGCTGACCTAACCAACCATCAGCCTCAGACTAATATTTGATCTGGAAGCGGTCTGTTACTGGTCTGGGTTTGAATCATCTTCAAAATTCAGACCACTTCTATCCAGTAAAAAACCACTTTTAGTTCAGATAGTACTCTTTCAGAGTAGTTACAGACCAAATATTATCCTGGGTGGCCTCTTGTGCAAGTGGCAAAATGGTGATAACAAATGGCCATTGCCACTTGGCCCATTCATGGCCCCTAAGAGCTAAATGGACATGGCCAGTTTCACTAGGGGTACCTCTCTCAAAAGTATCCTTATCTAAAGGAATGCCAAGTGTAGTATTAAACAACTGTATTCCTTATGTAACAGAGTTGGTAATTGACCATCTATGACTTTCTGGTTCAAGTAAGTTTTAAGGTCACTCACATCTAAGTGTTGTAAACACTATTACCTAGTATTTCTATATCATTGCCAAAATTGTGAACATTTCTCATCATGAGTATCAAAAAATTTATTGATTGGTGTAAATACACTATTTATACATGTCTAATCTAAATTCACCTACTAGAACAGAGTAAAATATCTCCGAAAAAAGTTTGTAAAAATGAGGATAGAAAAATTTTCATATTTTTTATAATAGTAGGCCAACCATAACAGTAATAAGAAAATTGAAATATTTGGCTACAATGTTCATCCTATTTGGCTTTGATAAAAACCCATTTATCAAATCAAATAGGCTCAACTTTAGAAGCTGGATACATTAAGAGAGAAAAATTTACTAAAAGCTGGAGTAAAAAATGAAGATGTACTGAAGTCAGTTTTCAGTAAAATGGACACATTGGGTGAAACTAGTACACCCTTACATGAAAATTTCCCAATTAGATTTTCTCATGCAATTGGACAAATACCATATATACCTCAGCATGATTTTTTTTAATTTTCTACGATGGTAAGGTACATATGGTATCTCTCAGATATTTGATGAGGTGAGTACTGATGGCATATATAGGGCATTAAAAACCCTTGAGCCCACATGAACCAGGGCATGCAGTAGACAATCCTAATTGAGATTATATTTTGAGTTTATGAAAGGAATCATTAACTATTTAGCAGTTAAGCTCATAAAGGTGGATGAAAAACAATTAGCACAGCTGAAGTCGTTGTATGGAAGCCTAAGTGACAGTGCCAACGCTGTAGTAAAGAAGCATGTATCTGGTCTCAGCTAGATGGTGGGATAGGTCCAAGAAAATAATGAATAAACATTTCTACCCTCCATCATATCATTTTTAGTAGGCATATCTTTTGAGAGGGAGCATGAACTGATCAAATCTGTCATGACTATTAGCATGGAGCATCAATTGTTTCTTAAAGTATTGCTCAGAAAGGCTAACAAATCCACCAGTGAGAGATCATATACGTACCCAGTGTACATACAGAGTAAGTGACAATAACTCTAATAATTCATTGAGCAATCTGCCATCATCTCGACAAGTTACTAGACATGATGTTTAATAGGAGAGGGAAATTATTTTCTCGTCAAAAATGCCAATCTAGGAACAAACTCTCTCCTAGCTCAGGTGATAAAATGAGGAAATGAACACAAAATAAGAATTTTTGATGAGCAGCCAATAAAAGTATTTATATTCCATAAAATGAACAAAATTGCAAACCAATAATTCAATGCTCAGCCATCCATTTTCTAATTTTCACTCCGGAATCAATGATGAAATTGTACAAGTATGAAAGTTCAGGCTCTCTAAATTAAAATTAACTGAGTTCTGGGTGCAATGTGAGCTTCTTGTCATTCAGTCTCAAACAGATAGCTTTATTGGCATTAATTAGCTGTAGAGGTGGGTTTTTCAGTAAGGTGTGGCAGAAGTAGCTTGCAAGAATGAGCCACTACAATTTTGATTCACAGGCATTGTTTGGTATCGTTGGCAAAATGTTCTTATCACGCATGTTAGGACATACCTCAGGCAAGTCTTTTAGCCAAGTTATCAGGGTAAACAGTCCATGTAGGGGAAAATTATCCTAAGAGGGGAAAATGTGGAAAAAAGTTGGTGGAGGGAATGCATAAATAATGCCACAGAGGGGAAGATGTCTGCCTTTCTGAAGTGGGGAAGGGAAGAAAGAGAATTGGTTTCATGGAAGGGATGAAGGAGATTTGGACATATTCTGAGATGAAGAAAGAAATTGTGGAGTAGGTTAAAGTCTGCACCGGTCAAAATTAGAGGATTTTGAAACTTTTCCATCTTACTCATTTCCAGTGCTTATTTCATTAAATATCTGAGTGTCTAAATTAGATGCAAATGCAGTTCATTGCTCTTTTAAAAGTTAAATTAATATTTTTCTACTGATTCTCTTTCTTTGATCATGATTTCCAAGCTGTATTTGGTACCTATTACCATCCTAATTTGGCAATTCCATTTTGCCATACAAGCTGTTTTTAAAATCTCCAATCATTAATCTTACTTATCATTTACATTTCAATTGTGTATCCATTGCTTACACTTCGACATATAATGAGTCAAAACCTTAATATGGAAATAGGTTGGGTTGTAAATGCATTTATATCAGCACCACATTTGACAGTATAGAGGATACCTATGACAAAAGAAGATGCTATCAGATACAGCATACCTCCAAAACTGTGCTGCATAATTTCTCTTGAACTCTTGAGCTTCTACTTTTTAGCTGATATTCATCAGCAAGCAAATACCTACTTGAAACTTATAAGAACAAGTTTAGGTATCTTAGAATTAACATGATAGAAAATTATAAATGTGTTCATTGAAAGTTAACATGAATATTTGACAATGTGCATCTGGGAGACTCAATTGAAGTTATCCACCAATGAACTATGTTCTAATTGGTACCTATATAAGACAATAGACAAATATTTTTGTTTACTTTTTTTGAAACATTGTCTTAATCAGACATGATAAGATTATTTCTCTTTGTGGATACCTCAAAGACTGCTAAAATGTGTATAGTTACATGTTACCTATGTACCCTATTGTTACCTACATGTTATGTATTACAATATTGACTGAGTCTCTATGTCATTATACTATGTTTGATTGTTTAAACTTCAAAAGTATTAGTTTCATGGTGATTTCAAAGAGAAGCAAAGGATTCTACGTGTCATGTTAATAATAGTGACTCTTCTTAGCTTAGCATGATTTTGAAGCCACATTTGTTGGCATTTTCAAACTGGAAAATATTTTCAAAAACTTTTTTCACATCCCATAGGTTTGTTCTGTCATTTTACTTAGCTATTTTAATAGAATATTGCAGGTTTATTGAAATATGATACTCATTTTCTAGCTCTCTGTGTTTTGCCTGTCATGAGTGTTGGTAGACAGAGATATTGTTCTGAACTTTCTCCTAACATACTCATTATGATGATTTTTAAAAATCCATGTTCTTGAGAGAACATCCCTGGCTACGTTTGGCTTATGTTCATACCTTTCCCTGGCTGGGGTAAGGTATTACCTATGATATAGCATTTCAACTCTGGGGATTTCAATTACTCTGTCTGAAAAATTAAGTTGCACAATTTTTAAGAAGTAGTTTTGGACACCATAATTTCAGATGCTTATTGGTGTTTTACTAAATCTTTCATGTTGACAAAACTTCATTGAGGCTCATTCATAAAATCATTATCACTCATTAATAGTTAGAGAAAATCCTTTCAATGTGAAAGTGAGAATATAGTTTTTGAGAGAAATTTCTGCTCTGCCAACACTTATGCCAGAACTATTTCAAAACCCGTGCACAATGACACAGTAGCTTTGATAACCCCATTCCTCGCATGGCCTTCTTTTTTTATCTCTTGTAGAGACACTTTCATCCTCAGATGGAGGTGGCTCCCCTACCGATGCCTTCCTCTCTCATCGTTCAGACCCTTCAAGCAAACAATCACCCTCCCCACTCGGCCTTCCCCCTCACCCTCCACGCAGACCCCAGAGCCAACCAACTCTGCAATCCTCGGCCTCCCCAACTGAACCCTACTGGGGTCACTACGACCCACAATACCGTGCATACTCCCCTTATGCAGCTCCCGTGATGGAGGGAAGTGAGCATTATGACCCTTCCTACTGGTGGAATGGCCACGAGTCTCATCAATCCCAAATGTGGGACCCCTACGGTTATGCCTCATACATGGCTGGCTATGAGGCCGCAACTGCCGCGGCTACAGCAGCTTCCCCATATGGCACTCCTGCTGCATCCCCCTCACCAGCACAGTGGGCAAGATATCCTCAACATCAGATGCCCTACCCGTATCAGCATCCTCGTTACTATGGGGGTTACATGAATGGTGACTCAGATGATTACTCTGGATATTCCTCTGCTGAGGAAATGGCTTACTATAACAGAATGCAGGCAGCTGCTGCTGCAGCCTCAGCTAATGAAAGCAACTATGATGCCAACTATGATGCCAACTATGATGCCAACTATGATCCAGAAAAATCTCAGTATGGTCAACAAGAAAATGAAGTATATCAGAATGGTTATGAGGCTACCCAGAATAATCCCCCACGATCTCCAACTCCCCGCATTGTCGTCACACCTTCAGCTTCAGAAGGCTCTCAGACCCCAACTTCAGTGAGAACTGAGGAAAAATCACCAGAGAGTAACACCAACACATTAAAGGTTAGCTCTCCAGGAAGTATGTCCAATGGACGAGCTTCTGCCACGTCGGAGGAGGAGGAAACAGAGACAGAGGTTGAGACTGAAGGGGAAGCAGAAGAATGCGAGGATGAAGGAGGTGACAGGTCTCCCGGTCTGAAAGCCATCAGGTCTGTGTCGAATGTAGGTGTCTACGATGGCGAGAGCATGCCCTTGGCTGAGAGTTCTTCACGCTCCGGCTGCTCATCCATGAATGAAGAGGAGGAAGAAAGCGAGGAAGAAACGACCGAAGAAGAGGAGGAGGAGGAAGCTGAAGAGGAGGAAGAAGAAGAGGAAGGTGAGGAGAAGGAGAAGACTTCACAGCAACAGCAGATCCCCAAACAGTTGAGCACTATTTATGAGGAAACAGAGAGCATTGCGAGCAATTCTGAGGCTGAAACAGAAGCATCAGGTAAGAGTGGTGGGAAGGTTAAGAAATCCAAATCGAAGAGCAAGCAAGAGGACACGGAGGAAGAAGAGACTGAGGAAGAAGAAGAGACAGAAGAGGAGGAGGAGGAGACTGAGGAGGAAGAAACAGAAGAAGAAACTGAAACAGAGGAGGAAGAAAAGAGGAAAGAGAAGATGGGAAACAAGATGGCGGCAGCAAGCAAGGTATCATTGGACCAAGACAATGGTTCAGACTCCGAGAGTGAAGCTGGATCATGGGATGGAGAGGCATCCGTCACTGTCAGATTACCACTGAAGATAAAAGTCAGTCGCTCTGATGATGATGAGCAAGTGACAACCGTGATTGTTGGTGATAGTGAAGTTTGTAAATCCAGCTCAAGCGGCAGTGAGAGAACCGTAAGTTCCACTGCCTCATCATTGAAGACTAAGCGTGAGGAGAAATCAGATATGATTGCTGATGATTCTGAAGATCCCAATGTCTCTGTCACCCTATCTGTTCCTGCTAAGGTAAAGGTGGAAAAATGGAGGGAAGAATCTTACAAGTACTCTGCTGGGGAAGATAGTGACCGGGATAGTGAAAATGATGACTCCCGAGAGGCATCAAAATCTCCCATGCCAACAACCAAGTCAAAGTCCGTTACCTCTGAGCCAGATTCAGAGGTTAGCGTGACTGTATCATTGCCATTGGCTGCAGAGATGGATAAAGCTGAGGGTGCTGCTCTCAAAAATCCTCAGAAAGTTGAGGATGAGGAGTCTGAAGAGGAGGAATCTGAAGAAGAGTCTGAAGAGGAGGAAGAGGAGGAGGAGAGCAAGACGAGGCATGAGAGTGAATCTCCGTTCAGTCACTGGGAAGATGACTCGAGTGGCACAAGCATTCAAACTGTCAAGGTGGGAATGTGTGGAACGGCATCAACTGCCCTTTCTTCAACTACAAGTGGAAGGAGGAACAGCGAGGCTTATTCAGACTCTGGAGGGGCACAGAGTCAATCAAAGGAGTCTGGTGGCAACACAACTGGAGGAAAGGAGACAGCCAAAAAAGTGGAAGAGGTGAAAGAGTCCTCTGAAAGCTCTTCAGAATCTGAAGAATCTGAAGATGAGGAGGAAGAAGAAGACGAGGAAGAGGAAGATGATGTCAAGCCTGTAGAAAAACCTATAGAGAAAGTGCCAGAGAGACCAGTCGTAGAACCAAAGCCATTATCACATCCAGACAACTTGGAGGCTAAGGAAGTGTCAGACTGTTCACCCAAAACTGAAAAGAAGATTAAAAAATCAAAATCAAGCTCTTCCACCAAGAAAATGATTACAGACAAAAAAGAGCGACCCACAGCTGAGAATTCCTCTGAGCCTCCGCCTCCCCCTGCTTCTCCTCCTGGCAGTGAGGATGATTCTGGTGTCACCGATCTCAGCAGACACATATCAGATGTGGAATGTGATAATTCATCAGTCGGTCGAAGCAATCAATCAGGTTGCACAGACCCCGATGATGAAGCAGCAGCTGCTGCTGCAGCCATTGTGGCCGAAGTCCTGGAGAGGAGAGGCATGGTCGAATTCCAGAGAGCTGCCACACACTCACGCCTGTTCAACCTTCTGAGAGACGCTTGTGAAGACGATGGAAGTGAAGAAGACCAGAGGGAAATGGAGCACGAATACATCAAGCCGGATGACTTGTTATTAACTTCTACCAAGGGAATAGAGAAAGATGAGGATATTCTTGATATTGCCAAGAGGCGGCGCCAGTTAACCCTACCTCTCCATGCCAGAGAGGCATGTCAGGGTGGAGCAGACAGCCTATCCTCATCGTCTGGCGTAGCCTCACCGTCCTCACCCACCGTTTCTGCTGAGCGCCTTGTGGGTGAACTGGTTGCAGAATTACAAAGAAGGAAGCATGCTCAAGCACTGCAGCATCACAAGAAACCAAAGAAGGTGCCATTGGCTAAGCTTCATGCCGCTGCACTGAGGATCCTCCAGGAGGATATGGATCCATATGATACTGCCACTGGAAGCTCACCATCGGATGATGGGAGCCCAGCAAGGAGGCCACCTCCTACAACTCACGTCGAATACGTCCACTCACCTGCAGAGTATTATGCCCCTATGGGCTATGCAGATCCTGCATACTATAGGGATTACTGTGATTATTATGCCACGTGGAGGGATGGTAACGGGTACATGAGACGTGGTGAAAGATGGGACCAACCCACTTGGTGGGGAGAATACGAAGTAGTTCCTTCGAGAGCTTTTAGACTGCTGAGGGAACATGCTACAACAAAGGGCTTCAGTGGTGGTGTCATCCAGGGCCTGTGGGGCAAATGCCCACGGGTTCCCAGCCGGGATGGCATCCACCACCACCATTACCCCATGGGCTCAGACATAGGCGATGGAAGCGAACCCTTAACCCCTGCCCCCGATCATGCACCCTGTCCTCCCGAGGCGACTTGAACACGTGAGAGAGGGGGGGTCGGGAGGGTGGGGGGCTAAAAGGTCGTGATGAAGTCAAGGAAATCCGAGGTGTGACCTTTCCACGTTTCACTATTATCTACCCCATACCCTTACTTCCCCACTTATGAAGAGTCACGGCCTGGGGCCAGCAGGCATATCAAAAACAGGTCATTGAAAAGTTAAAAAAAAAATTAAAAATTTTGCCTAGTTTTGTGGGCTAATATTTCCCTCCTTTTTTTAGTTAATATACTTTTTTCTCTACTACATTCACATACCTGTAATAATTGTTGAAACTTTTTTGATTTACTTTTTTTTGCGCCAATTTAATTAATACCATGAGTGTTTGAGTGATGCGTGATGAGGTCTCTCTGGAGTAAACTCCACCATTCCCTTTCATTCAAGTAATTAAATGAATAATAGTGCAAAGGAAATTGCAATTATATAATTTAATTTCCTGATAAGGAGATTATAAACTCCATATGAAAGACAGAGGTTTTTCTTCTCTCTGTTAATGGTATGGATGTTAGAGTTAAGTTCAAAGAAGATGCTGTGCACTAAATCTTTGTTTGAGAAATTCACTTTCTGAAAGCCGATTCGGTGAGCTGAAATAATCATGTAAACGTTTGATTTTTTTTTCAAGAGATTTCCTTTGGACTGGAGGCCTGCAATATTTTAATGATTATTTAAAAAAAGCTGTAGAGTAAATTTAAGGAAGCATAGAATGCTATGACCTTTTTAAGCTCTGCACTTTAAATCTGTGATTGATTTAATTTTGTCAATCATTCCTTGAATTGTAAAATTATCGGTGTAAATTTGTCCACAATATGTAAGAATATACTGTTGCATTTTGCACTCGTGTTTTGAGTTTTTATATCCTCTTGATTCTTTGCAATGCATTAACAGCTTCACCCCTTATTAGTCATCCAATGTACTAGAAGTCCATATCGTCTCACCTACGGCTGGTATTAATTTCTCCATTATGGACTGACACTTTAAAAGGACTGCGATTGGGTGTGGTTTGCTTCAAAGAGATTGTGAGGATCCTCTCTAACTGGTTTTGTGATGTCATAGTGACCTGTTTTGTTCTAATTAGTGCACTTAACAATTAGGACTAACTTAACACCAATGGAAGAGTAATCATTCTCTGAGTTCAAAAAAATCAAATTAGGAAAAGATTCAGTCACTTCAAGTTTCACTGGTATTTTGGTTTTGAAAAGGAAAAAATAACAAAGAACACATGTTGATGAAAAGCAACTTATTATTAACAGTAAGTAATCATTAATGTGTCTTTATTTTGAAGAGCTTTGAATATCCCTGGCTGAAAAACACTTTAATAACTCTGAAAAACTTTATACAAAATACAATCTCCTTCTCACCTGAGGAATCAAATATGATAATTCAAAGCATTAATGATATTTAAATTTGTCATTTACCAGCTCATTCACTAGCTAGCAGTGTATTCCTCCTACTATCAATCAGCATGCATAAATGTGTGTAGGTATGTTACCTTTTGAAGGTTTTAAAATGAGATTATGGAAACATGCTAGTTTCCTTAAATAAATTCACTCTGTTATATCTTTAGTGAATCTTAATTATTCTGAAATTTAATTCTCTGCAAGTTATTTTAGGGCACAATCTCTGGGTTGTATATATGTTAATTTATTCCGTATAAAATAATTTAAAATTATATTTTGAACATTTCTGCAAATGAGAGAATGGTTTGCTCTGAAGAAATAATTCACGAGAACGTTACGATAATTGAAAATAATATATTCCCGCACATTCTCCAGGCTTTCTTTTATTTAGACATGACTTTTGCATGAATTGATTTCCTTTTGAAAAGACAGGCATGTTTACATATTTTAAGATTTATAATTTCATTCTGCCCTAAATCCGTCTAGTTGCACTTCAGCGATGAAAAATCATTGCCATCCACAAAATATGTAGTACCTACTTTCCACGTAGTACATACATACATATATGCCTGGCTAAAGATATTCTGATTCACGTGAAGAAAGGCAATGGTGTATTAGATCTTAAATTAGTTCATAACATCACAATAATTAATCAATTTTATCTCTGCCAAGTGAAGGTTTTGGAATCACTGTAAACTTTTGGGCTTATTAATAATACCTAGCTACCTTTTCTTTTACTGTGGAAATTCATTTAACTCTAAGTTGCTCATTGATTCTAGGTTTGTAGATGGTAGGGGAATGATTTGGATGAAGCTAATCATATCACTAAATGAAAATACCATTATTTGTCTGATGAATATCAATACTGCTGATATCTCAGAGCAATATCATAATGGTAATGGAGTTTTCATTTGATATGTAAATGCTCTTTGTATTATTTTGCCCACTGAGTTATTTTCTCTGATAATAGCTATGGGGAAAATTTTGCACTTATTTTGAACTCCAGTTGAAAATTTTCAGGATGGCAGGTTATGTGAATATCTTATGGTATTTCACCTCTATCAGTGGGTTCACGTGTTTTTTTTCAAATGATGCCTAATTAATAATTTTTCTGCTTTTAATCTTCAGGCTCTTTTTTTCTCTGAAGCTTCTATCCCTTTTTTCATAACACATATTTATACATGTATATTAAGCCTTAATTATAGTTTACTGCAAGGTAATGCATGGAAGTTGCAGAGGAAGTGTGCATGACATGAAATATATATTTTGGTTTTTATTGAAGTATTTCTATCTTCGCAAGGTTGTCTCTTGTGTCTTGAGTTGAGTAGATACTTACCTCCTTGAGTGCTAGAGTTGGTCTGTAAATTTGGTAAATTGTGCTCTATGTGTGAAGGCGTTCTTTGAATGGTATTTAAACTTCAGCATGCATGGAGAACTGTTGAATACCAAAATATATTGCAAAGCATGCCTGAAAAAACAGTGAAATGCAACAGTTTCTGAACATATTTTCTTTGAGTATGTAAAAGTATTTTGTAAATTTCTCAGATGTTTTAAATAATCAAATTACTGCAGTTGGCTTTCTCATTGTGTTTTCAATAACAAGGATGTGATTAAGGAGCAATTTCTTATTCCATAATTGATTCTTTTCAGGCCCAGGACAGTCAGACATGTGAGGTTCACATTCAGGGATTATCAGACATGTGGGAAATCAGCCATGCTTTCTACCTCCCACTTAGTCAGTTATTTCTTTGAAAGTGTAATACCATGGCCAGGATCAATGGAACATGTCAATTAATTATGTAATGGCTACCAACCAAGCCAGATACACATACATGGTCGTAGCATCATCTCAGCTGATTATTTTGGTTTGTTTCACTGTGAAAAAAGGAATCAGCATATTTTTTTTCTGGAATGCCAAATGATCCTTTCACATGGTGCCTCATTTCAATGATGGCACTTTACCATCAGTGCCTCACACATAGCAATGTGGTGCTTTGTCTCTGGTGCTTCGCATTTTTAGCTAAATAAGTCTGCAGAACATTTCATAGATTGGGACTTCAAGATCGCTTTCAAGCCTAAAGTTACATGGTTGGCACTGATTTTGCTGTCATCAGAGATGCAGTGTAATAATGAGTGGTTTATGAGAGGAACGTAAAGTCTCTGCAAGATAAAATAAGCCTGTGATTATGTGGAATGGTGTTGTGACTCTGAAGTGAGGGACAAGAGAACAGTGTTCCTTTCAAAAGAATATTTATACTGTTGGAAAATAATTCGATTAATTTCTCTGGATGCTTCAAACAGTGCTAAAATGCCATGGAAAATAGTAATGCTTAACTTTTTTGCCCATGTTGTTCATCATGTTCCCTCAAGAGGATCTTTCAAATCTATTCACTTCATTCTTATTGTTGTAGTGAATGGAATGAAGATCCAATGGAATAATGTCAGAACATGTTTATGCTTATTATGTGTTAATTACCATTCATTGTCATTATTTAGTTTTATGGCATGTTTTGTAAATAATATTTCACAAAAGCATTTTCAGTAATAACATTTTGTACATTCTTTCTGAGAAATGTTTTAAATAGGTAGTACCGAAAGAACTCATGACTTTGAAGCTCTCTGTCATGTAGATTTTTAGTTATTTGATTGTCAAATGAATAGCTCATCATAGCTTGTGTGTTTTTGACAGGACTGTAAAAGTGGAAGTCTTTTACTACCCCAGCAAAATCTTGAGTAACTTCTCATAGTCTATTTGATCACTTTTGGTGAATAAATCACTGGGCACACTCTTGGTCTGATATTGAAATTACTGTTTTTGAAAGAAAATTTGAATTTTAATTTCTGAAGACAGTTAAATTGAAAATTCATCACCTGTTAAGATGAGAAGTTAATCTCATATTTTACCTGAATTATGTTAAAGTTGTTGCAGATCGTTCATTCAATAGCCAAATTGCAATGATTTTGATGGTTTGTTTTTTATATGCTTATAAAACCTTCTTTTCTAATTCAAATTAATTTATAAATGCATGAATACCAAGCATTGTTGTTATATATTGCGTGCTGTAAGAGAAATTTGTATTAAATAAAAATAAGCACAGTTTTTCCCTATAATCGTCATTATTATTTAATTCAATTTGAAGAATCTGTAATAATGTATGAGAATGTTTTATGAAACTTTTTTGTTACACATTGCTGGGATGGACATTACCTTTAGAAATTTCCTCTGGTGCTTGAGCATGAAAATGCAAGCATAGTGAATGTAGCAATGTGCTTATGCTTCACTTTTGCTGATGCGTATGGAGGGAGGGTTGAGGGGAGGGCCATTCCCCTCCCCTCATCCTCTTTTGAGTGGTTGCCATAGCAGATGACAAAAGGAATGAATCTGCAGTTTCATCATTCGAAAAGAGAGAAATGCATTCTTGCAGAGGAGAGTCCCAAGGGGGAAGTGGAATAATTCTTATAAAAGGGTGACCTTCAAACTGTCTATCCATCATTGTGCTTTCACTAATTGAAAGCTCTTGTCACTCTGAAGGAAGATCCCTGGCCAGCACAATGGTCTCAAAGATGGTAAGTGACTAATTAATTATTAAAACCTATCATTGTTATTGCTGCTGTCAATTGGGGTTGGTAATTGATCATCTCTGCACATTATAAAAATTATATCTCCATAACACACAGTCAAGCTTTTCATTCATTTAATTCATTGATTGGATTATTTTACTGGGCTAATTATACACTTCATTTCAAATGAGATTCTCATTTAATTTTTAAAATAAATGCAATTTTATCAGAGCAATTTAGTGGCCCTGCGGTTTTCTTTTAATGATCGTTTGAATAGATTGTTCCATTAAATATTTTTAAAAAGCTTCATTTGAATTTTCCTCTGCATATTTTACTAGTAAATATCTCTCAGTTGTTTCTTGCAATGTATGCAATTAGAAAATTACTTTCCCGGTACCCCTTCATAGTTTTCACTGATATTAACTGATTCTACTGATAACTTCTAACATATTCTACTGATATTAATCAACCTTATTTGAGATCATGTTTTCTTTCTTGCAATTCTACTTATTTATGGCAAAAAATAGAGTGAATTTATGCGTTTGTGACTGACTGTGCCCAAAGAAAGGGACCTGGAGGTGGAAATCCTGTGTGTGGGAAAAACACTCTTCTCGGTAGAAATGATCTCTGGCTGTTGAAAGTGGCTCAGAATTATTTGAAATATTCATTTGGTGTGGTTAACTGCATTTTAAGATGAGGTTATATGGTCTCAGAAACCATCAACCCCCAAAACTAGCTATTTTGAGCCATACAGTCCCTATTTTTAGCATGAACACATTTTCATTTGACAGTCCCCGCAAACTATTAAATACTTCACTATTTTAATTTAACACTTTTGGTGTACAGACATGTGGGTAAAGTATTGGCCTAAAATTTTAGTTTACTGTTGTGTAGGGAAAACTTGAATTTATTATCAGGAGATCCTTAAATTAAAAATTCATTATCTGCAAAGTTAAGAAGTTTGTCTCACATAATATCTACATTGAATTTAATTTGTTATAATCTTTCGTGAGATAGCATAAAAAGTTCAAATTCACTGCTTTGGAGCCAAAGTTTTAATAATAATTAGAAAAAATACTTGTACCTAAAATTTTCCTAGCTAATTTTAAGGTGAGAAGTTCTTTTAATTTTACTTACATGTAATTTTATTTGCTGTAAGTCATACATTTATTAATCCTATATCAATGCACATTCTCTCTGTTTCAAGTGAAAGTTTGAAGGGTAATTATTAAAAGATCATTTGCTTATAAATTTACCATCTGTGAAGATAAGAAGTTCGTTTCATATTTTACCTGTGTTGAATTTTAAATTGTTGCAGATATTTTGCTTGATAGCCATTATCAAATTCATATTGATTTCAGTCACATAAACTTTGAATTTCCTAATTTCATTCACTCTGTTTTGAGTGAAAGTTTGAAGGCAATTTATGAGTTTGTTTCATATTTTACCTGGGTTGCATTTTTAATTGTGTCAGATGTTTTGCTTGGTAGCCAAAATGAAATTTATATTTAGTTCAGTCACATTAACTTTGGATTTCCTAACTTCATATGAATTTCCTAATTTCAACTGAATTTTCTAATTTCCTTCACTCTGTTTTGAGTGAAATTTTGAAGGGAAATTTTTAAAAGATCATTTGCTCATAAATTCATCACCTAAGAGGATGAGAAGTTTGTTTCATATTTTACCTGCGTATCGTTTCAAATCATTGCAGATCTTTGCTCGATAGACATGATAAAATCTATATTGATTCCTGTAGTGCTAACTTTGAATTTACCAATTTCATTTTTCTTTTTCCAGATGACACTGATCCTCCTCCCCACCCTCCTCCTCCTGTCGACCAATGTCCCGTCATCAGCCACGCACCTCATTATGTCCTATGGCGGGTATGGTGGGCAAGGGGGCTATGACAGTTACGGTGGCGGGTATGGCGGCAGCCATGGCGGTGGTTATGGCGGAAAAGAGGATCATGGGATGAAAGGGGGTTACGGATATGGGATGGGCAAAGGAGGGTACGGCATGCCTGCAAAAGGGTACGGCATGGGGGGAGGGTATGGCGGGGGAATGGGAGGCTATGGGGGGGGTGGGTATGGGGGGAAAGGGGGATATGACATGGGGGGATATGGAATGGGGAAAGGATATGGGGACAAGGGGGGTTACGGAATGGGAGGAGGCGGGTATGGGAGTAAAGGTTACGGTCACGGAGGTGGTGGTGGAGCTTATGGTGGAGCTTCTGGAGCTGGATCTGGTGGATATGGAGGTTATGGTGCTGGAGGTTACGGAGGTTCTGCAGGTTATGGTAAAGCAGGAGGAATGTCTGGAGGTGGCGGATATGGCTCTGGAGGTTATGGTGGTTCTGGAGGTGGAGGTTCTGGAGCTGGAGGTTATGGCGCTGGAGGTTATGGATCTGGTGGAGGATATGGAATGCCTGCCACATACAAGCCTCATGTCTCAATCACTTATCCCACACCCAGCTACTCTACTGGATGCAGCTATGGTCTCCCCATCCTACAGCCAAAGCACCATCATGTAATCGTCCCCTACCCATCGATGGACTATGGAAAGGGAGGCTATGGAGGTGGTTATGGTGGTGGCAAGGGAGGCTATGATGCTGGTTATGGTGGCAAAGGTGGCTATGGTGGTGACCACAAAGGTATGGGAGGAGGCTACGGTGGTGGTTATGGTGGTGCCAAGGGAGGCTACGGTGGTGATCACAAGGGCATGGTAGGAGGCTATGGTGGCAGTTATGGTGGTGCCAAGGGAGGCTACGGTGGTGATCACAAAGGCATGGGAGGAGGCTATGATGGTGGTTATGGTGGTGCCAAGGGAGGCTATGGAGGCGGCCATGAAGCTATGGGAGGTGGTTATGGAGGCAAGGGAGGCTATGGTGGTTATGGTGGTGCCAAGGGAGGCTATGGAGGCGGCCATGAAGCTATGGGAGGTGGTTATGGAGGCAAGGGAGGCTATGGTGGTGGCCATGAAGCCATGGGAGGCGGTTATGGAGGCAAGGGAGGCTATGGAGGTGGTCATGAAGCCATGGGAGGTGGTTATGGAGGTAAGGGAGGCTATGGAGGCGGTCATGAAGCCATGGGAGGAGGCTATGGAGGCAAGGGAGGCTATGATTCTGGCTATGGTGGTGGCAAGGGAGGTTATGATGCCGGCCATGCTGGTAAGGGCGGCTATGATGGTGGCAAGGGAGGTTATGATGATGATGGATATAAGGGGGAATATGATGGAGGCTACATTAAAGGATATTGAACATGAGCACGATCTTTGTTCTCGATCTCAAATGTGAAATAACATCCAGGAGGTATTAAGGAGTTTTGTACTCTTTCCGAGTCTTTCCGCTACATTTATAATGAGTGACTCATTTTATTTAAGAAATGAACATTGGTGTTTTCTGTTGAGATATGCTCACGGGTAATTCACCTGGGACATTTGGAACTAGTGGAAGACTGTGAATACCTTAACTTACATTTTCTCTAATGAAAGTGACGTGTAAATTGGAAAAATGTGAATAAAAACTTAATTATTTAAAAAAAGGGAGGTATGTTTAATTTATTTTACCTGACATCCTTTTACGTATAATAGTTTAAATTCTCACTGTAACCTGTCAATATTTTCGAGTTTGAATGTATAGGCTATAAAAATCCAGTCTAGCTAGAGCTGTTTTTTGGTGCAGATGAAATGTATACCAGCCTAGTTAAAGCCGGGATTGTTTTCCAAAAAGAGAGCTTCTATAGTTTATAACTGTGGATTTCAGGAATGTAAGAAGTTTTTAAAATTAGCTCTGCTGCATTCTATAGTCATTTTAAAATATATAATGGCAAAAGAATTGGATTGGTGTAGTAAAAACGTAATTTGAATTTTACTAGGAAATACTAGCTATCGTAAAAAGGTAATTTAAATTTGAAGAGGAAATACTAGCTCTAGTCTCAATTACAGACAATAGTTGTTTTGTGTTCATCACTGGGACTCCGAGAGGATTTCAGAACTTGGTGACATTTTTCTCATATACCTATCGTCTATAATACGACTCAATTTAATTGCCTATTTAAATTTTTCTCCTCATAGCTGTTACCACTTCTCATCGTGACCTAGTATGCAATAGCTGTAATTATCGACTAATGTGAAAAGTTCCGTAGTATGATATCACATTCTCAAGTCATAAATCACGGGTGATCCATATTTCGCGGTAGCTTGAATATCACTCGTATCTATCGAAATATCGAGGAAATTTAAGCTTCGATTTTCAAGGCGTGCTTACATCGTGTCAACATTATTAAGGCGTTTAATTATTCCTCGGAATATAGAATTATAGTAAGAGTTCTCTATATATTTTTTCTGTGTGTTTTTTCAGTTATTTGAAGTTGTAACAGCGTGTTTGCGGTTGCAGTGCTCATTCAAGAAAGATGATACTTGATAGAATCAACAGTTGCATTGGGTTGTGAAGTTAACGTAAGTTCAAATTGTTTTGTCTTTAGACGTCGCCGAAAAGTATTTTTATCCAGTAAGTGTGATTTTGGTATATCTTTCGATGAGGGGTCAAGATAAGTTTGTTTTCTGTATTGGTGATTGCCGTTTATCAATATTTAAGTGTCTTTATCCTATCATAAGCTTCAACGGGTCTAGTAAATCTCACGGTCATTGCCCTCCAGTCGATACCCGCAGGATTTACACCTTTTAAAGATAAATATTAGAAATTACAACTGGAAATAAAAGGAAATCAGTGTCGAAAAATTGCCTAACCTTGACGATGAGGAGGGACTTAAGTTATTCATTAAGCCACTTCATAGAGAGCATTCCTGTTTGCCAATGCTTAATGGGCCAATTTAGTTTCCCAATGTAGATGATGACACGAATATCTCCTCCGAGGTTACTCAGTTGTATTACTGTTGAGTAATACTGCTAAGTAATGCTGTTAAGTTATAGATGAGTTAGTACCTACTTATGCATGATCACCTCTGATAGATTCCAAAGTTGAAGGTTTGACATGGTGGATGGTTGACTTTGTAATATAGACAAAGTTTGATGTATTGCAATCACCTCTGATTTTTTCTGGAATACACTTTCTTCAATTACTTTTTGTGTTAATTTTTGTTAGTTTTCATTTTACTGTGATGTGTAACACATTGTTTCTTTCAAGAAGCATGTGGTTCGTAAAATTAAATGCTACACTTAGCAAATATGAGTGGTAGTTTACAGATTCTGCACCCACAAACATGTTTTTTCTCAATGACTGCTTTCTAGCAACTAAAACTGATGCAGTAAATTCCTCTCCTCTCTGCCTCTGGAAATATATGTGCCTATGCTAATCATAGACTTGGTTTTTGGAATTTGGAAGTAAATTTCTTCACTCCCCTTTTTTCCGGTCTATGTATGCCTTCTGAATTTATGTTTTTACTCATTCTACTTCACAATCCCCATAATTTGTCTCTCATGCATCTCTTTTTATGCTATTTTTAATTATTTACCTTTTGAACCATAAGTATTTTTCGTAGTGAAGAATCTCTCTGTGGCATCCCTTCCACAAAGGAAGTCAATTGAAGATAAGGTTTAGGTAGTTCTAATTGCAGCTCAGAAAAATGTCCCCGATGGAGAAATATATATTGTTGAGGGGACCATTTGCTGCTGAATTGTTGGGACCAGCAATCAGCTGAGGGTAGATAAATCTATGAAAAAATGGTTATGTTGATGGATGGTCCAGATTTTTTTGCTCCACCAATATGACAAATATTTCATGGGGCTGGACAAGATGGTGGGAATAATGGGTAGTTATGTAAAATTTGTACAACATGGTCATATTTATGGCTAGACAGTTTTTTCCTAATGGTGGGTATCAAACAGCGTAGAAAAAGTTGGAGGGGCAGGGTTTGGAATGCGAGGGCCAAGAAAATGTAGTTTGGATACTTTAGTGATGA